>CM027126.1:38940473-39540473 GCA_015476505.1 Urochloa ruziziensis | reverse complement strand
AGTTTAAAAAGAGATTCATAATATTTTGCTTTTTGACCCTCGACCAGAATATTCTATTCTGCTCAAGGCTCGGGGGCTACACCCAATGGGTGCACCTGGAGGTGCACACCATTGAAGATCAAGATACAAATGGATAAAAGTTGAAGACCTTTGGCCAATTTCATACAAAAATTGCCCAAAGCCCGGGGGCTAAGTGTATTCACTTCGCTGTCGCGTCGTGAAGAAGAGCACTCCTTCCCCTCACTATGACTATAATTGAAGAATTGTTTTCAGGAACGTCTGAGCATGCACTCGGATCTTCCTCGAAACCACTCGGATCTTCTTCGAAACCACTCGGATGAGATCTTAGACAACTTGGAGCATTCGAATCATGCAAGAAAAGATGGAACAATTACAGCCAACGATCGGCCAAGAAGTGCTCGGGGGCTACTGTGGGGGATATAGTACCCGGGTACCTCACGAGCAGGCTTGGGAGCCCACCAAAAGGGGGCGGCCCAGCCCATCGTTCTGGACCTGAAGACGTGCGGGACAAGTCGGCGCACGGAGGAAGGATCTGGAAGGAGAAGTCCTAGTTGGAATAGGAATTATTGTAAAGAAGGAAAGGATTCTTAGAGATAGGATCGGATACAAACCGACTTGTAACCCTGCCCCCCGATATATAAGGCGGGCAGGGACCCCCTCAAAACAACTAACCACAACTCGACTCATCAGACAACAACTCAACACGCAATACAACACCCCAAAACAGGACGTAGGGTATTACGTCGAGTCGACGGCCCGAACCTGTATAAACCCTTGTGTCTGTCCATCCTAACCATCTTGCTTCCGATCTTTGCGATCTTCCCTACACTATAAATCACTTCCGTGGGCCACCCCGTGGAAGACTGCCGGAGATAATATCACCGACAACACATGACTTGCTTGGATGAACTAGAGGGTGCTAGGGTTGAGCTTGCTGAGTTGAAGTCTAGATCATCTTTGCTAGGTGCTTGTACTTCTTGTCCTGCTTTGCATGCTCAGTTGCTTGAATCACGCACCATGATTAGTTCACTTGAAGCACAACTGAAATCTGCCATTGCAAATTCATGTTCTGCTTGTGATGTTGTTGCATTGAAGAATGTTGAGTTAGAGCAGTGTGTGAATCGCTTGCAAGATGAGAATGATGAGCTAAGACAGTGTTTGGGTTGGTTGTTGGGTCGCGAGCCTCAGCTTAAGATGTTGATTGCTGGTTTTAAGAGAGCTGATGGTCGTGGTCTTGGTTCTGAGAAGGTTGGTGAGAGCAGTGGTGAGAGAGAGAGAGAGATCCTGAGAGCTCCACCGCAAACATTCCCACAAACCCACCAAAAACCATTCTCAAGAACACCTTCACACCCAAACCCAACCACCTACTAAACAAGCTTGACACCACACCAGATCCTCCCAAGTTTCCACCGAAGACAGATAACTTTCAAAGGAGAGTGACCTTTGTGAAGAGTGGGGTTTACCAGCCGAGAGAGAAGGCACAGCCGAGAGAAACCCCAAAGCCAAAGCCAGTCCGCTTCCATTGTGAGCATTGTGGAAGGGATGGACACCTTGAGGAGTTCTGTTGGAGGAAGAAGAGGGAGGTGAGAAGAGAGAAGGAGGTGGGGAACAGGGACAGGTACTACTCTTCTCGTAGTGTGCCTGTGTCTCGTTCACCCTGGCCGAGAGGCGACGCCTTTGTGTGCACAGTTCCTGTGGTTGCCAGTCGTGGTGTTTCAGCTGTTCGTGAGTTTGCTAGGCGGCCTCCGTTTCGTGGTCAGTTTGGTTCAGGGAGGTTCGACCGTAGCTTTGAAGCTAGGAGAGAGTCTAGGCCACGTTTTCCCCCGCGTGGTGCTAGAGGTCCGATGGTGAGAGACGAGAGGGTTTCACGTGGTAGAGTTGATTTTGCTAACCCCTCTTTTGAGCAGATGGCCCGACACTGGTTTGACTCGTTTTGTGCTAACCCAGTGTCGAGTCATTTGCTCATTCTCGTTCTCGTTTCTGATTGTGCAGGTGGGAGGCTTGGAGAACTTTTGGTTGATGGATTCTGGCTGCTCGAGACATATGACAGGTAATGGGAAGTGGTTCTCCAGTCTCACCCCGGTGGTGTCCAGGCAGTACATCACTTTCGGGGATAAGGGTAGAGGTAGAGTGTTGTCTGAGGGTGCTATTCAGGTGAGCGATACTTTCATGCTGAAGCGGGTTGCTCTTGTCAAGAATCTTGGTTTCAATTTGCTCTCAGTTTCTCAGCTTCTTGACGAGGGTTATGAGGTTCGATTTAAGCGTGGTGATTCTAAAATTCTTGATTCTCGAGGTGACCTTGTGTGTATGATCATTCCCGAGGGACAGATTTTTCGTGCTGATTTTTCTCGATCTTTTGGTCCTTCACGGTGTTTGATCGCTGGTACTTCTTCTGAGCTTGGAAGTGGCATAGGAGATTGGGTCATGTGAGCTTTGATCTACTCACACGCTTGAGTGCTCTTGACCTTATCCAAGGATTGCCCAAGCTCAAGTTCGAGAAAGATTTGGTTTGAGCACCTTGTAGGCATGGTAAAATGGTTGCTGCTTCTCACCCACCTTTGACAGATGTTATGACTGAGCGTCCAGGGGAGCTTTTGCACATGGACTTGGTTGGCCCCCCTCGCGTTCGTTCAGTTGGTGGGAAGTGGTATGTTCTTGTGGTTGTGGATGACTTTTCTCGATATGCTTGGGTGTTCTTTCTGGCGTCGAAGGATGAGACATTTGATTTTGTTCGAGATCTGATTTTGAGGTTGAAAAACGAGAGTAATGGTGGTGCCATGAGAGCTATACGTAGCGACAATGGTACGGAATTTAAGAACACTCGTTTTGATGCCTTCTGTCGTGATCTTGGTCTCGAACATCAATACTCTTCGTCATATGTTGCTTGTCAGAATGGTGTTGTTGAAAGAAAGAATCGAACACTTTGTGAGATGACTAGGACGATGCTAGATGAGCATAGGACTCCTAGGAAGTATTGGGCAGAAGCGGTGAACATAGCTTGCTATGTTTCAAATCGGATTTTCCTTCGTGCTTTCAAGAAGAAAACTTGCTATGAGCTTTTCCATGGTCGTTCCCCCCGTGTGAGTCACTTTCGGGTCTTTGGTTGCAAGTGTTTCATCTTGAAGAAAGGAAATTTGGACAAGTTGAGTCTCGTTCGATGGATGGAATTTTTCTTGGTTATGCTAATCACTCTCGAGCATATCGTGTGCTCAATCTTGAGACTAACCAAATCATGGAGACTTGCGAAGTCACCTTCGACGAGACCATTCCGTGTAGCTCTTCTGCTTTTGAGTGTGCAGGTGATGATGATTTGGGACAGCCCATCTTTGAGGAAGAACAGCCTGATGATGAAGATGATGAAGAGTTTCATACACCGTGTGGAGATCGTGTACCTTCTACTTCCCTACTACACGACGTTGACGATGGTCCCTTGTACACCTTCGTCGAGTCCGCTCCAGATCGAGTCAGTGAAGTGCTGTTGAGGGGAGGCCTCTCGAGGAGAGAACTACCCCTGGTACAGAGGTCATCCACCTTAGAAGATCATCGGGAACTTGGATGAACGCACGACACGGTCGAGGGCACAGAACATCGCTCATTATGCTCATTCTGCTTTGGCGCGTCTTTTGAGCCAAAAAGTTGGAACGCGTTTCTGATTTGAGGGGTCAATGCCATGCATGAAGAGCTTGAAACTTTGAGAGAAATAGGGGTGGAAGTTAGTAGAACCACTCCAAATGACATCCCTAGGACCAGTGGTGCTCAAGAACAAGGGATGGAGTGGTGAGATTGTGAAACAAAGCGAGGTTGGTGGCTCAGGGGTTTTCGCAGCAGGAGGGATAGATTTTGAGGAGACATTGCTAAGTTGACCGTGGGAGGCAATTCGATCCTCTAGCATTGCAGTTGCTAAGGTTCAATGTACCAAATGGACGTGAAGAGTGCTTATGATGGGGTGACGCGGCAAAGTGTATGTGAGCCCCCGGGTTTTGAGAGTGAGAGATACCCAAACCGTGTACAAACCACTGCTTTATATGCCTAAAGCAAGCCCTAGAGCGTGTATGGCAGGTGAGAGAGTTTTGCCTACAAGGGGTTGTGATGGGGAAGTTGATAAAACACTCTTCTTGTTGAGGAAGGGCATGATCTTTTAATCGTTCAGATTACGTGATGAGATCATTTTGGGTGGCTCTTCTCGATCTTATGCCAAGTTGCAGACGATATGAGAGGGAATTGAGATGTCTACACGACGTTGACGATGGTCCCTTGTACACCTTCGTCGAGTCCGCTCCAGATCGAGTCAGTGAAGTGCTGTTGAGGGGAGGCCTCTCGAGGAGAGAACTCCCCTGGTACAGAGGTCATCCACCTTAGAAGATCATCGGGAACTTGGATGAACGCACGACACGGTCGAGGGCACAGAACATCTCATTATGCTCATTCTGCTTTGGCGCGTCTTTTGAGCCAAAAAGTTGGAACGCGTTTCTGATTTGAGGGGTCAATGCCATCATGAAGAGCTTGAAACTTTGAGAGAAATAGGGGTGGAAGTTAGTAGAACCACTCCAAATCATCCCTAGGACCAGTGGTGCTCAAGAACAAGGGATGGAGTGGTGAGATTGTGAAACAAAGCGAGGTTGGTGGCTCAGGGGTTTTCGCAGCAGGAGGGATAGATTTTGAGAGACATTGCTAAGTTGCTGGGAGGCAATTCGATCCTCTAGCATTGCAGTTGCTAAGGTTCAATGTACCAAATGTGTTGATCGCAAGTCTACTTCTGGTCAGTGTCAGTTTCTTGGTTCGTCTCTTGTGTCTTGGTCTTCTCGCAAGCAGTCTAGTGTAGCCCAATCCACCACAGAGGCCGAATATGTTGCTGCTGCTAGCTGCTGTTCTCAGTTGCTTTGGATCACTTACACCTTGAGAGACTTTGGCTTAGACATGTCCCATGTTCCACTTCTTTGTGATAGCACCAGTGCCATAAGCGTAGCCAAAAATCCCATGCTTCATTCCAAAACCAAACACATAGAAGTGAGGTACCACTTTCTGAGAGATCATGTGGAAAAGGAGATATTGAGCTTGCCCACGTATCTACCCAAAACCAGCTTGCAGACATTTTCACTAAGCCACTTGACCAAGTTACCTTCACCCGCTTGCGAGGAGAACTTGGTGTGTGTGCGGTTTTCTGAGCTGAGTTTTGGAGGCTTCTCTTGTAGCATATGTATACTTTTGTACCATCTTTGTATCTTGATGTACATTTTTCTTGCTTTTGTATCTTGATTTCATCTTTTGTATCATATCTTAGGATGAGCTTCTCCTATATGCAGTGATTGGTACAACTTGCTACATTTTAGAGTTTAGGCAGGCTGGCTAGGGATTGATTGTATGAATGGCTATGCTCTTGATGGTTTGGATATATATTCTGTTGAGATAGTCTCTTTTTGAATTAAAATGATAAACTGAACTTAAAATCTTTCACCCATGAGTAAATGCCTTTGCATGTCTTGTTTGAGCCGAAATGGCTATATCTTGCTTAAGATCATGCTAGGGTGTGATATTCTTTTCAATTGGGTCAAAGACCTTTGTCATTGTAAATGTTTAGCCCATGCTTTATCTTGTGGAGGAGCATAAGCTTCTTTCTGTCGCAAAGACATTTCATGTACCATGCTTAACTTGAAAAATGAGATGTCTATGCATGAAAGAAGAAAGATGAGAAAAAGAAATATTTGTAGAAAATTATGCTCATGTCTCTATGCTTTCACCATTGCACACACTTGCACACATGGGTGCTAAGCGGTTGCATGTTGTTTGCCGGAGAAGTCTCCCATGAGAAGTGAACACATGGCTCCGTGCTTTGACATGACATGAGGTAGAACTTGGGCGTTTATGATGATCTTTTGTCAAGAATGCTTATCCTTCCATGTTTTTGGTGAGATGAAGTTCATTTTTGCTAGAACAATCCATGGTTAGGACTTTGCTCATGTGGTGACATTTTTGATAAAACTACTCAACTTGCTCATGGCTTTGTCAATTGGATATATGTCTTCACCTTCTTGATGGCAATGCCCGTGTGACATGATGAACTATCTTGTTTGCCTCCTCTCTAACTTGTAGCATTTTGTATTGCTCATTGTATATTTGAGAAGCTTGTAGTTGCATTTTGTACATTTTGCCTTGATGTGTGCATTGTCAACAAGGGGGAGAATTTCTGGAGCATTTTGCAAGGGGGAGACGTTGCTGAATCTTTGAGAAAGTTTTTGCTCTAGAATGAGAAAGTTTTTGCTCTTCTTGAAGGGTCGGCGTTTCTGGAGCTTTCTCTTGCGAAGTGACTTTGTTCTCAGCTTGTTCTTGCTTCTAGTCACTTGCTTGAGTTTTGTTTTCGATTTCTTTTATATTTTCTTTATATCAATGGTTACTATGTATGTGTTGTCAATGCACTCATCAAGGGGGAGATTGAGGACCCGGTGTGTCCGAGGACCGGTGGATGGCCGCTTCCTGGTGTGATGAGTGATTGACAACGTGGTGTGGATTGACGTTTCCCTTGGCTCAAGTATTGCAGGTGTAGAATGCGGCTTGGTTGCATTGGTGCAGGAGAAGAACAGGCGCGAAAGGTCTTAGCCATGGCAGCCTCCGAGGAGCGGAGAGACAAGTAGGCTTGGTTCGAGGGACCCGGTGGCCAGATGGATCAAGTGCAGTTCACATGCTGGCAAGAACGAGCAAGGGGACGTGGTTCCGGTGCGAGGTAGCGGCTCACAACCGAAGCTCGTACGCAGACGTGAAGCCGGCGCAAGGTGGCGGCTAACAACCGAAGTTTGCGCGCGGGGTTTGGTGATTTGGCCACAAAATCATTGGTGGACGGTTTCCCTTGGTTTGGGCCTCAAAACCAAGGACCGAGGACTCGACGAGGCGAATTTGGGCAGCTGGGCCAGAGTGGCTGGCAGGGGCGGTTTAACCGCCCCCCAGGGGCAGTTTAACCGCCTCTCCCTGGGCCGGCCCAAGAACGGCGTCGAGGAGCTTCGATCCGGAGGACACACGGCGTGACTGCAAGGCTTGCGTCGGAGGGAAGCTAGCTTGCAGTGGAAGGTGCCCGAGACGGAAAATATCTGAGAACAAAATGTCAAATTTGCCCCTGAGGGGTATGTATCACTTAGGGGTAGTTTAGTCTTTAGAGCACCACCACTTGGACTACTAATAGCCCCTCCCAGGGCTGGTGGCTGCTATCTCTTTGGTTATCCTTTAGTTATCTCTTTAGTTTTTCCTTTGAACTAGTTTTCCCCTTCATCCCCTCCACCTAGAACTACTTCGAATCATTTCTAGTTTGTATAGGTGAATTCATGGTTATGTGATGGAGTTTGCTCTGCTCATCTTTGTGCCATGATTTGATTTCCCGAGCTCCCTTTCCTTTTTCTATTTTCGTGGGTATTTGGGAGCTATTTTTGGGGGATTTTCGTTCTTCTCTTTCTAGGGCGTTTTCTCTCGGATTTCTTTGGGGGATTCACGTATGAGTGCCTTGTGCCTCTTTTGCTGGTGATCCTTTGCCCCCAAACGCCGAGAATCGCTCTGGATTTGAGATTTTCGGGATGAACTTGAGGTCATGGTGTTCTTCGCGAGATCTGCGATTCCGGGAGTTGTACTTAGTTAGAGGCCGAGATCTTTTGGGAAAACACTCCACTGGAGGTCTAGATCATCTGACCAAAATCTCGCCTCAAGAGCTCAAGCGGTTTGGGAGATCCACTTTTGGTTTGACTTTTTCCCGAGCCTCCCAGGCCTGGGCGGTTTAACCGCCCCCCTGACCCGGTTTAACCGCCCCCCTGGGTGTGTTGGATCGAGTCGTGTTTCGGGTCGTTTTGGTGTTTGTTTCGATTGATTCGAGTTCCGCTGCTTGTTTCTTGTTCCTAGGGTCAGTAGCTTGACAGTGGCTACGTGATCTTGGCAAGATTGCACTCGGTGGTTTCGGAGTTGTTTTGGAAGAATAGCCGGATCGGTTGGAAAGAATTTTTATCGGCTCCCATTCACTCCCCCCCTCTCTGGTCGCCGTTTCGGTCCTTCACAAATCTTTGAGTACTTATTTGAAAGTACTACAGAGTCTACTCCACAAGGCGAGTAGTAACTTCAAATCTCTGAGTACTCATTTGAAAGTACTACAGAGTCTACTCGGCAAGAAGAGTAGTGATTTCAAATCTTTGAGTACTTATTTGAAAGTACTACAGAGTCTACTCGGCAAGAAGAGTAGTGATTTCAAATCTTTGAGTACTTATTTGAAAGTACTACAGAGTCTACTCCACAAGGCAAGTAGTAACTTCAAATCTCTGAGTACCCATTTAAAAGTACTACAAAGTCTACTCCACAAGGCGAGTAGTAACTTCAAATCTCTGAGTACTCATTTGAAAGTACTCTAGAGTCTACTCCATAAAAGAGTAGTGTTTTCAAATCTCTGAGTACTTATTTGAAAGTACTCTAGAGTCTACTCCACAGTATGAGTAGTGATCTTCATGTACCAGTTATCAAGTGCTTTGAAGTATAACTCGCAAAATGAGTTCAACTTGCCAGGGGCTTCCTGAATACACTGCAAGAGTGGTTTGGATGACTCTTCGGGCGCCTCATGATCAATGGAATTCATCAATGTGGTGGTCGCCTCAACCCGTTGCAAGTTATCAAGTCAAAGTTCAACTTCAGCTTGTGCCGCGGTACTGCCGCATCAGCAATATGCTCGTGATGAACTCAAACTAGTCGGAATCAACTCTGACTAAGTCTGCTTCATCGACAAACGGCAGCAAACAAGCTAAGTTACTTATTTCAATTATTTTCATTTTATTCTAACAAAATTGGCCAAGTGCCGAGTACTTTGTTTGCATGACAACTCTTTATGCCGCACAGCGTGCTGTCACATCTTCGCCAGCTTCCAGGCTCGGGGGCTGACGCTAAAATTACAACTCGGTTTGCCATCAGGCTTACCTAGTTGTCTTTCTCCAGCATATTTGAGTCGCCAAGTACCAATGATGGGACCACGACTACATTGGCACCTGACTCCTGATTCTGGGGAGATCGCGGCGTGACAAGTCAACCACGACCTCCTATGTTTCGCTACTCTATTGATGGTGGCTATTTTGACTACATACTACTCGATGCATCTCCGCTGGCTCCTATGCTCGGGGGCTGGGTACAAGAAAACCACTCGGATGATGATCTCCAAGATGATTCGATGTGACCACTATTTCTGGGTGCAAATTACCACTCGGATGATGATCTCCAAGATGATTTGAAGAACCCTAAAGCTCGCTGGACCCTTGAATTGATCATTCTGAATCGTTTCAAGGCTCGGGGGCTGATAGGCGATATACATCGACTGCTGATTTCATTTTTTCTGAAGACTGAAGACTTAAATCAAGACCCTCGGCTTGATTCTTTGATTCAACCCAAGGCTCAGGGGCTACTTGATATCAAGTGCAATTTTTCCAAAATTGCACATTTCAAGAACAAGATGAAGATTCAAGATTCTGTGGACCCTCAACCTGACTCTTCGATTCAACTTAAGGCTCAGGGGCTACTCCATATGGAGTGCGATTTTTATCGCACACCATATAATATTTTGAAGACTACTGATTTAATCAGAATAAACGGGGCTTAAGCACCTCATAGCCTCGTGACAACCAAGACCTGTCCAAAACTGATCAAACACTCGAAGAACTCGAAAAGGCACTCGATTGGCTTGGCAAGCACTCAGTTGACGATACTCGACGATGAAGCGCTTGGGGGCTTGTTGGAGGTACGACCATGGGCCCACAGGGCGCATGGATTGTCTCCAGACAGAGTCGTACCAGGCGTGAAGAACACGAGTAGAGTACTGCAAGGACTCTTCTCGTTATGGAAACTAGTCGTATGACTTGTAAACTACTCGGATTGCCTTGAAAAGCACTCTCCAAGTAGTAATTGGTTAGGATTCTACTCGAAACCAACCTTGTAACCCTGCCCGCCGTGAATATAAGGCTGGGCAGGGACCCTCTCAAGAGCAAGCCAAGTCTCTCAACAGAGAAGACGATCTCATCAATACCAATCACCACACAGTACGTAGGGTATTACGCCTTCTAAGCGGCCTGAACCTGTCTAAAATCCTGAGTCTCTTTGCCTTTGCGTTCCTGATCTCGGCGAAACCCACCTGAAACTCTACTACCTCGGGATACCCCTCGGTAGGATCGACGGTAGAACACCGACACCGCCATCGATAAGCACCTTGGTGAGCTTTGGCCCCGCCACCGTGGGATCCAGGACGAGTGGTAATTGTCTTGGTTCGTCGTAGCTATTCCACTGGTCCTCTCTTGAGAAGGTAATTGGGACCTCCGAGTACTTTAAGTACCGTGGGACGGCTGGCTCGACCGCCATGATGTGGTGTATGGCGAGCTTGTGGTTCCTCTGAGTTGGGAAACTGTAGTCACCCCCGATGATGACCATGAGAACCTTGTCCACCTTTTGGAAGCGGTTTGTCTCGTCGTCTTCATCGTCGTCGTCAGTCCGCCTTTTCCTTGTTCTTGGCGGCAGGGTCGAGTGGTTCCCTTGCTGGCTTCTTCTTGCCCTTTTCTTCATGCGGCTGCTGAGTGTATGCGCATTGGAGATCGTAGCATTGGCCCATGGTGTTTTATGCTTTGGGTGCATTGGGCTTGACCTATCCATGATCTTCTCCACGTCGGTCTTGCCAGGGTAGTTCTTCTTCTAGCTTCTCATGCCGCTATCCAACGTTGCGATTGTATCATCAGGCTTGCGCTTGTTGTGCTGATAATTTTGGTCTTTAGAGCTTCCCTTCTCCTTGCCCTTGGGGGACCGTACTTTTCAAGGTCACGGTCCTCTTAGTCAGCCCATGCTTCGACTTGGCTGCGTAGAGCTTCCAGGGTCTTGGGACGATGCAGGACAAACTATCTGCCAAAGTACCGGTTTGTGATGCCGTTCTGAAACAAGTCGATGCAATCGCGATCAGATACGTCGACCACCAGGGTCTTGATTTCCATGAAGCGGTGCATGTACTCGCGGAGATTTTCATTATCCTGCTGCTTGCACATGGCCAGATCATGTCGAGTCTTGGGTCGGTTGAAGGTGCCCTGGAAGTTCGCCACAAACATCTTCTTCAGTCGTTCCCACGAGTCGATGGATCGTCGAGGCAAGTTCTCGAACCATGTAAGCGGGGCGGGCTCGAGTGCTAGTGGGAAGTATCGGCACTTGATAGCGCTATTGCCGCCCGCGCATTCTATGGACGTAGAGTAGATGCGCAACCATGACTCGGGGGAGGTCTTGCCATCGTATTTCTCAAAGCCTGCTGGCTTGAAAGGTTGCGGGTACGACGCCATCCTGATGTCTCTGGAGAACATCGGATACTCGTCGTCCTCTTCCTTGTAACCTTGTTCTTCATCACGCCTTCTGGAGTCGATGATGGATCGTGCCTCGCGGTTGGCGTTGATGGTTCTCCTTAGGTCGTCGTTGTTTGCCACCCGGTGTGAAGATGTGGCCCGAGCTCCCTCGTTGCGACTGGCATTGGGCCGTGGCTGATCTCGTCCAGTTGCACGATTGTCTTCTGGGCGAATTGGAACTGCGTCTCTTCCACGGGTTGTGCCTCCTTCACGGTTTGCGCCTCCTTCACGGTTTGCGCCTCTCAGGCGGCTTGGAGCCACCGTTTGGTGTTGTTTATCTCGTCCGCGGTGACGGGCGCTGCTGATGACTTCTTCGCTAGTGGCTGGTCGCTCACTGCGTGTCGATGAGGTGGCAAGTGCTTTATCAAGAGTACAGATCATGGCATTGATCCGATCAAGTGCGGCTTCAGACTGGGGAGTACGCGGTAAGCTGCGAATATGGTAGGCGATCTCCATGGCGTTAGCCATGGGGGAGTCGTAGCGTGCAACTCTCGCGAATTCATGCACGAGGTTGCGCCCGGCGAGACGGCGATCGCGGGCGTCAAGGCGTCGCAGAGCTCTCCGGTTGTTTCTGGCCACCCTTGCTGCTTCTTGCTGTGTTGTTTCTCCGTCGGGCGCGAATTCGTCTGTGAAAATATTAGCTTCCAGCTCGAATGCCCAAGCCGGGTCATCTTCCTATACGAAGACCTCTGCGTCAGCGTCAGCGTCAGGATCAGCTGCGGCTGGGGCTGCTCCTCCGGTGTCAGTCATGAACACCTGTCGACTTGGCTTGACAGAGTCAATGGTAGTTGGGGTGAGGAGTTCTGTGGTACTCTCCTTGTCTTCTTCTAATGGTGTGCCGTGTTGGAACGGCAGGTCGCCAATCCGAGTAGTTTACAAGTCATACAACTAGTTTTCATAACGAGGAGAGTCCTTGCAGTACTCTACTCGTAGTCTTCACGCTTGGTACGACTCCTTCAGAGATTATCCATGAGTACTTGTAGGCCCATGGTCGTACCTCCGACACTTGGACAATGCACAATGACCTGAGACATCAGAAAGGTCCAACACCAATCCAAGCTTCAGTCCACTTCCTGCTGAACCTGCGCGAGACATCATTGCGGGGTGAACAGCCGGAGATCAGACCATCGAGGAAAGGAAAGGAACACTACTGCAACTCTGACAATACACAGGTTCCACCTGTGAAGGCAACTAGAGGAGGTCAAGTGACATGGTCGCCCCCACAGGAAGGCTGAACCAAGGTGAATGTTGACGGGTCCTATGTCGAGGCAACAGGAGCTGCTGGCATTGGTGTGGTGGCTCAGGATCACTATGGGAAAGTACTCCTGTCGTCCTGGCGAGTGCTAATGCGATGCGCCAGTGCCCTTGAAGCTGAAGCTCAAGCTTGTGTCGAAGGGATGCGCTTGGCGTCTCAGAAATTGCAGGGTCCTATTATTTTGGAAACAGATTGTGCGGCAATAGAGAAGGCTCTGCAGAGCAAGGCTGACAGGTCAGAGATCACCTTCCTTGTTGCGGAGGCAAAAGGTTTTGCCATGTTGCTTGAAGACCGGCACGTCAATTTGGTTAAAAGAGAGTGTAACCTAGTAGCACATGAATTAGCTCACTTAGCTAGGCGCGATTTACATTCAGCTGTTTGGATAGATCAAACACCTGCGTGTATCAAGAACCTTGTTGCCAAGGATTGTAATCAAACAGTTGCCTAGTTAATAAAACTCTCTTTTGCCCGCAAAAAAAAAATAATGGTTAACAACTGTTACATCCATACTGGCCAGTCAGTATGCTACTCATATATCATGAGCAGCAAAATACCCGATTGAGTGATTGAGGATGTGCTGTTTTTTAGGCGTGTTCAATGCTTTGACTAGACAGTTCTCACCCAAGTTAATCCTAATGTTAAGAGTTTGTTTTGGAAGGTTTGTTAGTGCAGTCTATTTATATAGAGTTTGGCAAAATAGAATCCAGCAAAATAATTGTAATCGAGGGAGAAGTAGTTTGATATTCTCGGAGCCTCTACCTTGAGCTATTTCTGTCCAATAGTCTAGCCATAGCACTCAAGAAAATGTGTAATTATCATACTACTTACATTACAACCTTTTCCTTAAGGAAACGTGAAGTATCGGTGTACATATGAATAGTATTTTTCAGCTAAATATCCTCTGCGGAGGCTGCTTCTGTTAGTGGTGTGATTTTTTTTTATACATTCAGGTTAGGGACCATGCTGCAGGTGTTTTGCAAGCTTAATGAAAGTTATAGATGAAGATCTATCATAGGATTTCCCGCCATGATCGCATATGCAGAAGAACAAGCCCCACTCATATGTTACTGTTGTATGGTGAAAGTAAACTTTGTGCAGATTGTGACACTGTCTGATGAGGACATGACATGCTTAGATATGACCATTCAAGCACCATCGATGCTGAGGACGGCTTTTCATCAAGAACGGGAGGATGACGAGGACATGACATTCTTGCATACAAGCATTCGTTGCAAAGATAAGGTGAGCTCGTTCCTATGTATTCCTTTTAGTTATTTTGAGAATAGATTACTGCCTAAAGATATTATTATAATTAGAAACCATGGAGACGATGAAGAAATACATAAACATGGGCATGGAGGTGGAGAGGGGCAGCAAGGGGCGTGCAAGTCAAGTTGGAGGCCCAAATCAAGTTGACTTCGACTCCGTCTCGGAGTCCAGAAACAGTCTGCGGTAAAACGGATGCCCAGGCCACATACGGGCTCGGATTTGGACGTTCTTTACATGGATGGAAAGACAATTTCATAATGCTTCCAATGACACCAGTCTCACATAAAATTAGTCCGGGATCAGCGGGAATCGTCGAAATAATTTGACGTTCAGAATCTGTCTTGGTGCTGTGTCGCCGTATTTTGGCCTTTGGGCCGTGTATCGTGTTGGAGCCCAATAGGTTTGCATCCGGAGGGTCTTGCACAACCCTAGACTCCATAAATCAGTAGCCGCCGCCCAAGTTAGGGTTTGCGTTTTACTTAGATTATTCTGTTTGAGACAGTGTCACCATTCATCGGTTTGTGAAACCCCAACTCGTGTGCTTTAATCATTCATCTGCAGTTGTCACTATTATTGAGTGTTGTGTTCTTTTGAGTTCTTACTTGTGTTCTTCATTTCGCAGGCAGGGATTAGCCTTCTTGGCGAGGTCAACCGGATTGTGACTATGGTTGATAACCAGAGGAGTCGTGGTGCTAAGATTGCAGGGTTCGAGTTTGCTGACTTGAAGCCAGATCGGTGTGTCGTGCTTCTCCCTCCTGACGGAAGATCGGACATCCTAGTTCCCATCACTGTCGTGGACCAATAGTGCATTCTCTCTTTTGTTTGCATTGATTGCTTCACCATCCATGGTGCAGTCCTTGCTTGGACAGCTTCGGTCTTCTCCTTCCCATACAACATGCTTAGGTACTGTTTGTGTTATTTACTTTCTATCCCTGGTACATACCAGATGCTTCTCCTTATACAAGGAGTCGTGTGTACCATGTTTTGTATGTGTGGTTGATCCTATCAATTTTAGTTAAAGCTATCCTGTAATTTTGGGTTCCAACTACCACTCTCTTCCCGTGGAACTTCGTTTTGATCGGGGTAACCCATGCCATACTCCCAGGAAAAGCTCAAACAATGATTAGAACAACAGAACTCTCGCTATGCCTTCAAGCACATCCTGACATCCATGGAGTTGGGTGACTTAGAAGGAGTTTTGACGTGCTCCACCAGGGCCTCCCTCCGTGGTGGCCGGCCGGGGCTCGGGTGGTGGGCAGAGTCTTGAGCATGATCGGCGTGTCTGCGGGCACAGACTTCTGGTCGCTCACGAAGGTGGGCTGCGATCATGGCCGACACTGGGTGGTGGTCATCTTTTGGTGTGCAGGTTCTCGGGTGAAAGCCTGGCTTAATCTTCGACCGGTTGCCAGTGATGACGGTGTTGTTGTGAGCACCATTTTGCTCCTTGAAGGTGTTGCTGTGAGAACTTCAACCTATAGGGATATTTTCAGGTGAAAACCAAAGAACCAATTCGCTGGTTTGGGCGTATCGGTAGCATCTTGACGTTGCTTTCCACTTGGAACGTCGTCTTGGAGTCCTTGGGATCGCAGAACCATTGTGAGCTTGGAGTGTTGGTGGTGCTCGATTTTGCTTTTCATTGTGCTTGAAGTGGAGTGGCTGGGAGTTCGTGGTAGAAATCAACTCAGTGCGGTTTCTAGACGATATAGATTATTAGGTTGCACATGATTAGTAGGACATTCCTAATATCGACCGCTTCTAAGTAGACAATGGATATGAGGTTTGTTGTTGTACAAGGACTAATGCAAGATTGAAGAAAGGACATAGAAGAAGTTTGAAGCTCAGTCTCTCTAGCTTTCTTTCTTAGTCTCTTTTTTTTCTTGTGTTTCCTGTTCCTCATTTTGAGGCTCGGAGTTTAAGTGCTTGTGTAATTTTTGTTTTGTTTTGGTCGTAGACATTCACATGTGAATGTTCAAGACCGGATACTTTTCTTAATCTAAAAAAAAGACAGCCTAATTCTTCAAGCAAAACAAAAATATATGAGTTTTTTATAAGGGAATTTTTATTGAATTCAAGGTTTTTATATTGAGATGATACAATTTTTTTGAACCACATTCCCGGCCTTTGCATTAACATGATACACACAGCCAAATGAAAGAAATAAAAGATGAAGAATCATGGCACTAATAGATGTCAATTTGTATACTAGACTGCCATCCATGTGCTCCGATAAAAAAACTCTTTGACTACCTGATTCAAGTGCTGCGATGCCACTACAAATAGGCCCTGTGAGGCTAGTTTCTGTCGTATAATCCATCACTATTGCAGAAACCATTAACCTAAGCGGCGCGAAAACCTCATCCGCGCCGGCGCCGACACCGCTTCCCTTTTGCCGATGCCAATAAGGAGGTCATCCTAAGCGGTTATTTAACCGCTTCCAGTGACTTATTAAACGTGCCGGTGTGTTGCGCACCGCTTAGAATGACATATTACTCGAATCGATTTGTTCAGCGTTAGAGCGTTTGACTACGTATACTAATCGGTTCGTTAAGCACCACGTAGTATTATTAACCTATTGCTACCAGTTTAGTTAACGCCAGTTAGGATGATGGCACGCACATTTAAAAAACGCGTTTGTTTCAGTCAATTGATCTCGAATGAATACTAGCTAGTTCTATATGAATCGTTATGAACGAATTGCACACACAACAGATTCACATTCAATAGAATGTGAACGTGTACGTGCTAGACATTCACAACAAACAAAGAATCTAGCTGATGGGTACCCATTCAAGATCAATATAATTCAGTTCATCACTTAACAGTTCATAACTAGATCAAGACTTCATTAAGATATCACTATGTAGCACTTTGACTTCACCACTAGAGAGTCTAATTTACATATACATAGTAGTAAGCATATACATAGACAGTGCCTAGCTAGATATAACACAAATTGAACAGGCAGTTCATCTCACATAACTACCTAGTGGTAAGCATAATTAAGGAACGATAGTGCCTATCTAAACGGATCAAAATGGACAATTCGTTCATAACGACGAAAGAATGTAATCTCACGGCGCTTACATCGCCGGATTGCACCGCTATTGCAGTGGAGGAGCACATCCTAGCGGCGTCACCGTCGCCGCTACCATCCCGACGGAGGTCATGGTCGAAGGGGAGGCAGCGGCGCCTGGTGGAGAAGTCGCGGACCAGATCCGTGACAACACAGGCAAGATCAACGGCTGTGGATCTAGCCCGTGCCTCCAGCGTGGCTTGTCGCTGCACAATGGAGGCGACCTAATCCACGGCGGCGAGGGCGGCAGAGGCCACCGCTTTTCGCGACTCGACCGCGGATCCGGTTAAGGCGGCTAGCGGATCCGGTCAAGGCGGTCGTGAATTCGGTGGTGGCAACGACGAAGAAGCGGAGGAAGGACTCTCGCGCCGCCGAGGCCACCGCAGCGCGAGCGATGAAGTCGGCGACATGGCTTACTGCGGCCTCCTGAGCTGCCGCAATCTTGGCCCTTGCGTCGTGGGTGGACGCCATGCGAAGGACGAGGAGGACGCAGGCGGAGCTACACTACAGCAGTGGACGCGGCGGTGGGGCTGCTACTGTGGAAGCGGCGGGTGGAGTGGATAGGATAGGGATAGGGTTTGGTCCCTGTCGAAGCGGTGCAACTTATTTATATCCGTGCCTCATTCTTAGCGGCATGTATTGGGCCGCTTAGAATGATGGCCTCATTCTAAGCGGCTTTAAATTGACCACTTAGAATGTAGGCATTATACTATGCGGTGTAGCTGATGCCGCTTAGAATAAGAAATATCCGGTTAAAAATATAAAACAGAAGACGAAACAAAGAAGAAAATAGAACTGCCATATATTGTTCATTGTCCTCTATACAAACTACGGATCTACAGATCTACGCATCTATCATGGGGAATGAGGGAGGCGGCTACAGTTCAGGCGGATCTACGCGGTCAAGCCCCTCATTGTTGAGCCGGAGCGCCAAGACCCTAGTGAAGGACACCTTCTGCCCCTCCATTTCCAGCTACGGCCATGGAACCTCTCCACGTCTCCTGCTTTAGGAAGCCGCACGTAGAAGGTGTCTGTAACGTCCCGCCACCCCGAGGCCGGGCCCGCTTACACCTGGCAGCTCTCTAGGACCTCTAGAATCCCTCATAGACCAACACACGTCTTTTCTGCGCACTTTGTCCTCACTCATGCGCACCCGGGAACGACTTCCCGGTCGGTCACCCATCCCGAAATTGCTCCAGGCCAAGCACACTTAACCTCTGAGTTCTTTTGAGATGAGCTTCCGGAAAAGAAATTGCAACTTGTTGATATGAGTATTCTACCAATCCTATTAAGCCCTGGGCTGTCACAGTGTGGCTGAAGAAGTCGTCCGCCACTGCTATCCTGGAGCGGTAATGACTGAGGACATAGTTGACGATGAAGCTGGTGGTGATGAATGGATTGGCTTGTCGGTGGCGATGACATCATCCCAGTCGAGGCTAAACGTAGGCGACGAGGACGTGAATCCGATCTCTAGGGATGACCCGAAGCTGATACATCACCCATTGCGAGACCAGCTCGCTATCAATCCAGGGTACCGTCTTCGTATCCGTGCCTCCATGGCCGCGCGCACATCACCCATGGACCTCTTGTGGTTTCCTTGCAAATAAAATGGACAAAAAAAGAAGGGGGACAGAGGAAGGGGATGAACGAAGAGTCCAAGAAGTAGAGTACAAATAGAGCCACACCTATCAACTTCTCGTGCAAGATGAAGCGCTTGGAGGACACGTGTGCCAAGTGTGACTATTCTAAGTGGCTGATAGCACGCCGCTTAGAATGAGTCCATAAAAATTATAAAAAAGAAAAAAACATGATATAGACACGTGTGCCAAGTGTGACTATTCTAAGCGACTGATAGCATACCGCTTAGAATGAGTCCATAAAAATTATAAAAAAATAAAAAACGTGATATATCTAACTCTTTATTGATCAAAGATGGCTCATTACATAAGGATTGTTACAAAGTTATAAAAGAAAAGGTACAAGACTGATTTTGTTAATCGTTGCCGGATATGATAAATCCCCCTAAGGGGATTGCAAGATGACGATCAAAGATGGAGAGGAGGAACAACAACAAACTTGCTACGATGCGCTTTAACAAGAGCAAGCGCAAATTTATGCTTTCCTTACTACACGCTTCAACTCCGCCATCTTGGCCGGCAGGCAAATGGCATCCTATTAACCCCCCTTGATCAGTTGCCTCCCGAGAGAGCACGGTAAAGGTCATCACAAGGATTCTCCTAGCAATTACATCTCCTGGCTTCACAAAAGGCAAACTGAAGAAGGGGTAGGAACCCAACCCTATCACGAGAATTCTCTTAGCGATCAGAATAGGAAGATGTAGTTATGGAGTCAAGAAGCAGGAGCTTTCTGCCTACGAGATCTATTCTTTGCGCCATGACTGTTGGGTAATATGGTGTGAGGAAGATAGACCCTTGGGGCTTTATTTATAGGCAAAGGATCAGAAGAGAGAGATTGCGATCAACTTGTATCGCAAGATGAAGAAGATCCTCGATTGGTTTCACACGCACATGCCGCTTCAACTTATATCGCAAGATGAAAAAGTCCTCGGTTTCACAAGCACACATACGTCCACGCTTCAACTTCCAATATGCATTTTAAATTTCCAAAGCAACCGGCTCAAATTAAAACCGCTTCGGTAAACGACTATTCTAGCCGGCACATAATGCACCGTTTAGCATAAACAATCATTCTAACCGATTATTTTTGCACCGCTTCATTTACATATCCGAGCCAGCTCATGAGTTTCACCGTTTTGTATGATGGCCTTATTCTAAGCGGCACATGTCACGCCGCTTATAATGACTTAAACTAAACGAGCCGTTTTGGCCCGCTTCATATAGGCCGATGAGGTTAATAGTTTCTGCAGTAGTGCATGAACGAAACCAAAGGATAACTAAGAGTATAACATGCAAGTTGCTTTCTGGAAATGGTGCCCTTACTATTGATGGGCTCTGGAGCGGGATGTGCATCGTGATGCAACATCCTTGAGATGTTGTTGACATTACTTAGCTTGTTATTCAAGATTTTTTTCATGCCCGTTTATTTTCTTCGAACTTAAACAAGCTCCACCAAAAGCATTGTAAAAAATAAGGTAAAGCATTCATTAAAAACTGTAGGCCAATAATCAAACAAAGCGCATATATATTAAAGAACTAAAAAGAGAAAATGCGTACTACGTTGAATATTGACACCATATTCCAAATGCATCATGTATCTCGAGGCTCACAAGTGAGACTAAGAGGTATATCGGTGGTGTACACGTGATATACATTGTCACAGCATTCGTGAACTTATCCCCCAAAAAATCTGGTACGGGTCGCTTTTGCACGCTGTAGATTGGGAAGCTGGCCGGACGCCTTTATTCATAGCAGGTGAACATAGTTATCATCATGTTAATCAGATGTTACCCACCAAATCTTCCGACAATTTCCCTCAAAATAATAAACAAGAGAGGACGAGTTCCACGAGATCCCTTTTTAAATGTCCATGAATTGAGCCACCGAAGCATTATTGGCAGATGCTACATCAACGTCACTAAAAATCTGCTTGCGGGCCACGATTTCCGTAAGCAAAACATGCACCGAACGGTGAACATATCTGGACCAACAGTATCCGTCGGCAGATCACTGGTGGTGATCCTGAACATACGTGTCTGATATGATGTTCGGGCCTATAAAACCTCCTGCATGCTGAGCAATATTAACGGCGACACAGTTCAAACTGCAGGTGCCACGAACAACATGGATGCCATTGTGTCACTTGTCATACTACTGCTGGTGAGTGTGCAAGCATAATTAGTAGTAGAGAGTGCTCTCATACATGCATGCATAACGGGTGACCGTGTCAGTTCTCACACGTTCGAAATTAAACAGGCCGTTATTTAGTCTTGTTTTAACAAAAATGTTCCTTCTTTTATTAGTTAATACTGTACGACGTATAACGTGTTTATACGATGCTGCATGCAGGTTTCTGAAGCAGGAGCAAGCAAGCATGCAGATCGGCCGACTGGGCTTGCCGTAACATCGCCTAGGACGATGGCGCCAATGGAGTATTGGCAAGCAGTTCTTCCCGAGACTCCCATACCCAAAGCCATACACGACCTGTTGACCCAGTCTACAGGTATATTTTTTATAGATATCTATCTCTCTCTCTTTCCCCCGGCCCCGAGTGAGTAAAATTTTGTTTAACCATCCACATTTTCAGGTAGACTGAATTTAATTAACCTGGAAATATGGTTTTCCTACGCCTTAGCTAGTTTAGTTTCCTTCAACAGTTTTATTTCTACCAATTGGACAGTCGATCTGCCATACTGTCCCGGCAACATTTTCCTGAAATATAATGGACACAATAACCTGGGGTTTGTATATACTCCTTGCTCCCGCTTGACAAAAGTGGGCACATCTTGGATTGGCACACATTTCCAGAGCCAGAATTTGGATCTAGTGAAACGGACTTTTAAGCCTTCGCGTACAAATAAAAAAAAAACCAGAAAACAGCAACCTAGTATGTAATAGAAATGTTATGTGGTAGGTAATACTATCACCGTCGTGCTTAAATATATGTTGTGTAGAACAAGCTAATTAGTACAAAAATAAACTGATTTGCTTGTCTCAAATCTCATGTATTCTCAAGAATGTAGTGAGTACCAGATAAGTAAACTTTAGTTTAGGAAAAGAGACATGTTCTCTTTACTCTTGCACAGAGGACCTGACCAGATAATAAACCTGGAAAACTGAGGAGAGTAACATGGTACTAGAAAGCATGTATGAAAAATACCTCGACTGACATTGGGTAAAATCTAAATCCCTCATATGCCACCATAAATGATTCTTGTCCCACATGTACACTACAACACCGGGCAATGAATTTGGGTCAGGTTGATAATGATAATGTTGATTACTACCACCGGCAGTTTTGAACCTTATCGCTGGTTTGGGCATGGAACCCACGATGATAACCTTTTAAAGAAACTGTATACAAATATTATAATAAAGGAAAAAAACATATTCCAAGCGACCACCACACGATCGGCTATCACAACATTTCGGCGCCCACAGATTTAAAAAGACTGTAAGAAAATTATAATTGTCATCAAAATAAAACATTATCCAAAGTGATCACCATACGATTGGCTATCGCAGCATACAATTCCCATAACTTTTACATGTACTACATCCATTTCAAATTATAGGTCGTTTTGGCTTTTCTAGGTTCATCTAGGTGCATAATAAAGATGATGAACCTAAAAAAATCAAAACGACCTATAAATTGGAACGGAGGTAGTACCTAATATGCGAAGAGTGCTTCTTCAAGGATTCAAGCCGATGACCTCATGGGACATGTGGTCCTCCGTACCACAACGCCACACCCACACAATCACTTGTTACAAGTCAAAAGATGTTATCCTTTTATATTAATTTATAAGAATCTTATATTTAGGGGGTGTTCAGTTCCATTCTGTAAAGATTTTGAAATGAAATCTTTTCACTTTCGAAATATTAAACATATACTAATTAAAAAACTAATTACATAACTCGCCTATAAATCGCGAGACGAACCTAACGAGCATAATTAATCCGTCATTAGCACATATTTACTGTAACATTACTGTAGCAATTTATTGTCTAATCACGGTCCAATTAGACACATTAGATTTGTCTCGCGATTTACGGACCATCTGTGTAATACAATTTTTTTTTCAACTACATTTAATATGTCATACATGTGTCCAAATATTTATTTTGAATTCTGAATTTTGGATCTAGATATCCCTTTAATATTTGGATGACAAAACGATTTCAAAAGAAAAATTTGTCAAGTTCTAGATCTTGTCAAGTTCTAGATCTTGTCTATTACATGCATAAATATATACACATGATTTTTTACAAGCATAAATAAATACAATTTTTGAATACTTGATGTGTTATGGGCATCATCATATTTTGAGGATAAAATACAAAACTGTTTAGACTCTTTAAATCCGTCGAAATGCATAAACGGCCTAAACACTAAACAAATGGTGACCGACTTTTACCGTTTAGTGTTTACGATAACACTGCATCTACCAACCTTTATATTTTGTTGAGGTCTATATATAAATTTTTATATAAAGTTTATCTTTATCCTTCTTCATATGAAAAAAAGTATAATGTTTGTGCACATGGGTGGGTTTTCAGTGTCAGAGCGTGGCTAGACCTGACAGTGAAAATTGCACTTCTTATCACCGTCGGTTGTGTTTCACTCAGCGGTGATGGCCCATTGGTGAAAATATGTGTTTGTAGAATTTATATTCACATCAATACCATGCAAGATATTATAAGTTTTCTCAGAGGCACATGAATAATTCCCCCACAAAAGTAATGTGGTATTCTTTTGGGTTCATTATTAGTTGCACCTTCATTTCACGTGACATAAAAGGAATGAGGGTATTTTATAGGCTAACAAGGAGAACTGTGAATTTTTTACTAGCCAATAAATTTTCCTTGCAAATGGCATAAACCTAATTTCATCAAAGAATTTAATTCCTATGTTGATTAGAAGTTAGCAAGGATATGATACACTTTTCTAAAATCATGGGATAATAAACAACAATAGGGGCAACTTTCAGTTATACAGTAATATTATGTCTCATTTCCAAAAATTAGCTGTTCAATTTTTTCCCCCAATAAGTTTAGAATTGTATACTTTGACTATAAAAAATTGTTATTGTAACATTTTGTCTACAATTCTGTCAAAAAATGTTTTATAACGCTAATCATTAATGTTAATAATATAATCATTAGGATGTTGTTTCGACAAGAGTCTAGTGCTACCAATTTTGAGGCACATAATTTATATATTACTGAACTAATTATTGATAAAACTATAGATTGTAACATCAAAAAAATCATTACAAATTAGAAATTCTCAAACTTTCATACAAACATACTCCACGGATTATATTTATATTTACTTGGATTAAATTTTTATGTGCCAATGTTGGTGTTATTCAAAAAGGTATCTTACAATTAGCACCAATGTCACATCTAGGAATTTTAGTCCATAAACTGACTTTAATCAACAACATATATATTCACATAAATGACGAGTTGGTGTTATTCAGTATGACCATGTTAATTTCATGGATCAGGATTGTTTTCTAGATTTGTTCACAATAGTTGAAGAAACTCATAGTACCATGTTTGATATAATAAGGATTTTTAAAGAAACCTAGAGCAAAAGGTTTCATATTTTTCATTCCTACTTGAAAATATTGTTCAAATGTACTTTCTGCCACTAATCCAACCTATGCATATATAATATAATAAGGTATAAGATAATTTATAATTACTTAATTTTTAACACATGTCGTTGCATGTGCATGACACTACTACACAAACCACTTTCACAAACGGGCTATCACAACCGGTTTTGAGAAAACCGGTTGTGATAGGGCTATCACAACCGGTTTTTAGAAAACCGGTTGTGATGCCCCCTATCACAGCCGGTTTTTCTCAAAAACCGGTTGTGATAGTCAGCCGGCATATCACAACTGGTTTTTCTTACAAACCGGTTGTGATGCTCACTATCACAACCGGTTGTGATGGTGAGCATCACAACCGGTTCTTTACTAACACATTTTTGGAGGGCTAAACGAAATCAAATTTTGTGAACGATCTCGGATGAACTTTTGACCAAAACGAACGTTGTAGATCTTGAAAAGTTATGAAACATTGTAGTTCACCACTTTTTTATTTGAAGTCATCTCGTCAACCGAATCTAAGTTTGAATTTTTCAAATTTGAAAATTCAAATTTTGTGAACGATCTCGGATGAACTTTTGACCAAAACGAACGTTGTAGATCTTGAAAAGTTATGAAACATTGTAGTTCACCACTTTTTTATTTGAAGTCATCTTGTCAACCGAAATCTAAGTTTGAATTTTTCAAATTTGAAAATTCAAATTTTGTGAACGATCTCGGATGAACTTTTCACCAAAACGAACGTTGTAGATCTTGAAAAGTTATGAAACATTGTAGTTCACCACTTTTTTATTTGAAGTCATCTTGTCAACCGAATCTAAGTTTGAATTTTTCAAATTTGAAAATTCAAATTTTGTGAACGACCTCGGATGAACTTTTGACAAAAAGAACGTTGTAGATCTTGAAAAGTTATGAAACATTGTAGCTCACCACTTTTTTATTTGAAGTCATCTTGTCAACCGAATCTAAGTTTGAATTTTTCAAATTTGAAAATTCAAATTTTGTAAACGACCTCGGATGAACTTTTGACCAAAACGAAAGTTGTAGATCTTGAAAAGTTATGAAACATTGTAGTTCATCACTTTTTTATTTGAAGTCATTTAGAGCCTCAAATAAGCAATTTACACTCGGAAAACATTAATATGAGGGGAATCAAAATGGTATATAGACACAAACACTTTAGTGGTGCAGTGGTAGAGGGGGCTATGCACGAAGCTGAAGTCGCGGGTTCGAATCCCGCCGACCGCGTAGCCCGCGTACCGATGGTGGGTAGTGGCTGATGGGGACCATCCCCAAATAAATAAAATGTTTGCTATTTTATTTTGGTTTATTTTAGGTTTAGATGAAAGCCGGTTGTGATGGGGGTCTCACAGCCGGTTTTTGAAAACCGGTTGTGATAGGGGGGACTATCATAGCCGCTTTATCTCATCCGCCTCCCAAAACCGGTTGTGATAGGGGTTACGAACCGGTTGTGATGAGGTTTTGTGTAGTAGTGTGAAGTCTACTATTTCAAACTAATTATTACATTTTGGTAATGTTATCTTTATCATCTAGTTTTATACTCATTTGTAATGTTTGCCATACATGCATCAGGGCAAGCCTCTAAGGATAATAAGGGTGCAACGCAAGGGCATAACATTGGTGCTAACCATTCTCAAGGAAAAATATTTTCTAAAGGACCACACAAAATTAGAAAAGAGGATGAGGTTGAAATGCAAATGCAGATTTCCAATCCACAGTTTGAAGACCATAAAAAGGTCTTGATACTGAAAGGGGTGAACAACCATATTCTTCTTTATGGGCCAAAAGGAAAAGAGGACTTAGGGAAGATAAGCACATCATATGGGCCTCAAGTTGACGAGGATGTAAGGAAGGCCACCGCTTTATATGGGTCCCAACATGAGAAGGACTTGAGAAAGATCAGCACATCATATGGGCCCCAAGGTGAGGAGAACTTAAAGAAGATCAGCACATCATATGGCTCCCAAGGTGAGGAGGAATTAAGGAAGATCAGCACATCATATGGGTCCCAAGGTGAGGAGGATTTAAGGAAGGTCACTGCATCATATGGATCCCAACATGAAGAGGACTTGAGAAAGATCAGCACATCATATGGGTCCCAAGGTGAGGAGGATTTAAGGAAGGTCACCGCATCATATGGGTCCCAACATGAGAAGGACTTGAGAAAGATCATCACATCATATAGGTCCCAAGGAGAGGATAACTTAAGGAAGATAAGCACATCATATGGACCCCAAGTTGACGAGAATGTAAGGAAGGTCACCGCATCATATGGGTCCCAACATGAGGATGACTTGAGAAAGATCAGTACATCATATGGGTCCCAAGATGAGGAGGATTTAAGGAAAGTCACTACATCATATGGGTCCCAACATGAGGAGGACTTGAGAAAGATCAGCACATCATATTGGTCCCATGGTGAGGAGGACTTAAGGAAGGTCACCGCATCATATGGATCCCAACATGAGGAAGACTTGAGAAAGATTAGCACATCATATGCGTCTCAAGGAGAGGATGACTTAAGAAAGATAAGCACATCATATGGGCCTCAAGTTGATGAGGATGTAAGGAAGATCACCGCATTATATGGGTCCCAACATGAGAAGGACTTGAGAAAGATCAGCACGTCATATGGGCCCCAAGGTCAGGATGACTTAAGGAAGATTAGCACATCACATGGCTCCCAAGGTGAGGAGGACTTAAGGAAGATCAGCACATCATATGGTTCCAAACATGAGGAGGACTTGAGAAAGATTAGCACATCATATGGGACTCAAGGTGAGAAGGACCTAAGGAAGATTAGCACATCATATGGTTCCCAAGGTGGGGAGGAGGACTTAAGGAAGATGAGGACATCATATGGCTCCCAAGGTGTGGAGGACTTAAGAAAGATCAACACATTATATGGGTCCCAAGGTGAGGAGGACTTAATGAAGACAAGCACATCATATTGGCCCCAAGGTTACGAGGATGTAAGGAAAGTCACCTCATCATATAGGTCCCAACGTGAGGAGGACTTGAGAAAAATCAGCACATCATATGGGTCCCAAGGTGAGGAGGACTTAAGGAAGATAAGCACATCATATGGGCCCCAAGGTAACGAGAACTTAAGAATGATTAGCACATCGTATCGCTCCCAAGGTGAGGAGGACTTAAGGAAGATTAGCACATCATATGACTCTAAAGGTGAGGAGGAGTTAAGGAAGATCAGCACATCATATGAGTCCCAAGGTGAGGATGACTTAAGGAAGATCAGCACATCATATGGCTCCCATGGTGACAAGGACTTAAGGAAGATCAACACATTATATGGCTCTCAAGGTGACAAGGACTCAAGGAAGATCAGCACATCATATGGCTCCCAAGGTGACGAGGGCTTAAGGAAGATCAGCACATTATATGGCTCCCAAGGTGATGAGGACTTAAGGAAGATCAGCACGTCATATGGGTCTCGAGGTGAGTACTTAAGGAAGATCAACACATCTTATGGGCCCCAAGGTGATAATGACTTAAAGAAGATTAGCACATCATATGGGTCCAAAGGTGAGGACAATTCATCGAAGATCACGGTATTTGACAACCAACAAATTGCAAGTAAGAAAGTTGAAGCAAGTAAAGGTAAAGGACCATATTAAAGAAAACTAGCACAATACTAATCTCGCTTCATTTTTACTAGAAATTTTTAAACAATTGTGCTTAAATGTAATATTGTATATAACATCAATAAATTTTAAATTATTTGATGTTATATTTTACTTCATAAAAGAAGTTATTCCTTTGTGTTATCCAACAATGGTGACAAAATGACATTGAACTTTTGGAAACATATGTGATGGATGGAGACACATCTTTTAATCAAGAGATAATTTTATTTGACTAAGGTGTGAAATTTAAATTGGTAAGCATACATTTTAATGTCACTAATGGAAAATTCTTATTGACATTAATAAATTGCATTATGTTGTACATATGTTCATAAGCTTGCACATCCTTTAGCTTCTTCGGAATGAAGTATTCACGGTCTCAAATATGTTTCAGAGCACATGCACAACCACTGTTCACAGCCACAACGACAACGGCAACAAGGTAGCAGACGTGTTCTTCTTCCATGACGTCCTACGTCCAGGGTCAATGATCACACCGATCATCCCGCCGACCACCTCCCTGCCCACCCTGCTGCCGCGCCACGAGGCCAACTCCCTCCCGTTCTCCACAAAGCGCTTGGACGACATCCTCGCCATGTTTGCGCCAGCGTCCCGCGCCATGGCCGATGAGATACGGTGGACTCTGGACACTTGCGAGCACCCACGGCCTGTCCCGGGCGAGAATGCCGGCTGCGCCACCTCACTCGAGTCCCTCGCAAAGCTCCCTGCCGCCCTCCTCGGCACGTGCAATGTCCGTGCTTTCTCCGGCGACATGCCCGTCGACCCCGCGGGCACGATGGCGCGGCGGGGGAGGTACAACGTGACGGCCGTGCAGAAGCTCTCCGAGTCGCCGGTGGCCGCGGTGTGCCATGACCTGACCTACCCATACGCGGTGTTTTACTGCCACACGACCAACCCGACGGCTGCGTACCTGGTGACGCTGGAGGCCGAGGACAGCGCGGCGCCGGCGATGGAGGCACTCGCCGTGTGCCACCTCGACACGTCGCAGTGGAGCCCCAGGCAACCGTTCTTAGTGGCGCACAATCTCAGGCCGGGGGATGTGGCGGTGTGCCATTTCCTCTCTAAGCTCAGCATCGTCTGGGTCCCAGCCGAGGAGCAAGGAGGCGTGCGTGCAGCCCTGTAGAACGCAAAGTACCGGAGGGCATTTGTGTGAGCTAGCTCTGTGTGGCACGTTTGTAACGTGTGAAACAAACAACGTGGCTCTAGTACTAAATAAAAGCTGCGTGACGTGTTGTGATGATTGTGATTTGTTTAACAAAGTGTTGTGGTTATGGTTTGGCCAAGGAATGAATCACGTGTATTCGCCTCTGCTAAGGTTAAAGGCGTCTCTTCAGGATGTAGGTAGAAATAGTTCCATGCCACTTTGTTTTTTAAACAAAAGTCCCATGTCAATAAAGTACAAAAATTTGATCTTCTTATCTATATAACTTATATAATTGGTCCTCACTAAAGATTTCTCTCGTCTCTCATGAAGCCACATCATCACCTCCCACTAAGATGCACTAAAACCCCACTAAAAAGCATTAATTGATATTTCTCTCATGTGGTGCACATCATCCTGAATTCTGAAATGTGAATTTAAATCTGAAAATTAGCTGATGGGAAACTTATAAAGTTTGAAATTGGCTGATGGGAAACTAAATTGTTTTTTACCTCGCTTGCATAGTTAGTTGATATTGTAATACAAATACAACTACACCATCATGATATGATTTTTAGCAAGCACTAGGAGTGGGTTTGAAAGCAATAACATGAAAACTAGAAATAACATTTTTAAAATAATGGAAAAAATTTGGCCTCTACCAACTTGGTGCACATTTTCTACTCATTAGATGTATGTCTTATCCATTCAAAAGTGACATAAAAGTTTATGATTTTCATCGAGAGATAGCTCATATGGCTTTCAGAGTAATCTCTGCAATTGCACTATTTTTACGAGCAACTAAACAACCACAATGATTCATAGTTTATCAAATAATGAAAAAAATCTGACCTCTACCAACTTGGTGCACATTTTCTACTCATTAGATGTATGTCTTATCCATTCAAAAGAAACATAAAAGTTTATGATTTTCATCAAGAGATAGCTATAAGGTAATCTCTACAAGTGCACTATTTTTACGAGCAACTAAACAACCATAATGATTTATTGTTTATCGAAAATCCTTTCAAATCCTGCACCAACGCGCGGGGAATCACCTAGTATAAAAGAGTTACTCCCTCCATTCATTATTGCTTGGCTTTAAGTCTAACTTTGTGTCCTAACGTACTGACGAGAGATTTCATGGTTTCTGATAAAAGAAAATCATTAACATAATGAATCAAATCCTACAGGGTACCATTTTTACTTCATGGTGAAAATGGTTATAAATTAAGGACAACCTTTTTTTTGGCATATTGACGATTATTAGATATCTAAAGTGAGAGCAGCGGCAGCAAGGAAGAGAAAAAAAGGCTAGAGGACAGAAAAAAGGGGAAGAAAGATGAGGCTAGCTAAGAAGAAAAAGGCAAAAAGTGAACAATAATTTACATAGCAATTTGCAAATTCCATCGGGGTCGTCCGACCACCTAAAGGCAGCTCTGCCCCTAGCTCAGCTGGTACGGTTTTTTTGGTGAAACTTACTCACCAGGGTTCAATTCCTCGACTCGGCGTTGATGTTCGCATTTTTGTAGATTTTTTTCAAAATTTAACGACGCTGTTCTTTTAGTGGTAGGCGACATGCCCGTTGAAAGTGAGGCGCTAATGCTAACTTCGTCAATCTCGTAGGTGCTAATAGGGGTAGGGCTGTACAGCTCTGCCCCTAGCTCAGCTGGTACGGTTTTTTTGGTGAAACTTACTCACCAGGTTCATTTCCTCGACTCGGCGTTGATGTTCGCATTTTTCTAGATTTTTTTCAAAATTTAACGACGCTGTTCTTTTAGTGGTAGGCGACATGCCCGTTGAAAGTGAGGCGCTAATGCTAACTTCGTCAATCTCGTAGGAGCTGATAGGGGTAGGGTTGTACAGCTCTGCCCCTAGCTCAGCTGGTACGGTTTTTTTGGTGAAACTTACTCAACAGGGTTCAATTCCTCGACTCGGCGCTGATGTTCACATTTTTCTAGATTTTTTTTTCAAAATTTAACGGCGCTATTCTTTTAGTGGTAGGCGACATGCCCATTGAAAGTGAGGCGCTAATGCTAACTTTGTCAATCTCGTAGGTGCTGATAGGGGTAGGGTTGTATGCGTGTATTCATAGGGGCGAGGTGCATATGTGTTTGTGAGCATCTGTCTGTATTGTGCGATTCACAAAAAAAAACTGATAAAAAGAATTGTTCATGTTTTAAAATTTTGAATTTAAATTAAAAGATTTAGTATCACAAATTGAATTTCGAATCCATGCTTAAAACTATTTACTCTATATATCATGAAAGCATCACAAACTTTCAGATTTTGTGGTTGATGAATGAAAATGCACATTGCTTTGTAAATGTACTTCATGAATTATCAAATCATTTTTGCTATGCCCACTTGGTAAATATATTGTACAAGATCTACACCATCCCATTTTCTCATAGGTTTTCTTGTTAATATAGGAGCTATAAATGGCTTTATTATATTTGTAGCAACTCGTAGTGGTAAGAATTATGAGCCAATTGGAGATGACTTTATTTGATTAATAAATGCTATTCTAAATATGTAAGGTATTAAAGTTTTAAATCACAGAATCATAGAACGATGCTCCCAAAATAAATGTCTCATCGCTATCATCCTTAGTTTGTTTTCTGTATTGCCACCATAGTTAAAATTGGAGATACTACTTATGTTTGACCAGGCTGGAAGTGATTACTATAACGCAACTGAAAAACAAAGAGCTTATGCAATAATGCTAACACTAGAGACGGCATGATTCCTCATTTTTATTGGAAAAAACTGTATCGAATATTTTTCTGGTTTTCTCTTGTGTTTCAATACAAATTTTGTTGAAAAAATCATTTTTATTGAAAAACTTTTACTCTAGTTTTTTGTTGAAATGTTTTCCACATGTTGTTTTTTTTCTCAAAACACTTTTGCCATAATTTTAATTGAAAACATGTCTACACATTTTTTCGGTTTCTGTCATAACAGTTTTTCTTATAGGTTTTATCTTCTTCAACCAAAGACGGTAGGGAAAATTGTAAAAGTTTATCATGAATCTATTTTTTACAAATAGCAAAATGACAATGTTTAAACTCTTATAGCAATTTTATTTGTACAATCACCAAAAACAATATCAAAATTATACTCATAAAAGTTTCTTCAATAGAAGTCCATATTGACCTACCGCAATATGTGAAAACCCTTTGAATCGTTATTAGGGTGGATTTTACAACAAAACTGTCAGAGGGTGGGCAGTCCTCACAAAATGACTTATAGCAGAGAATGCCAGACTTGTAATGATTTATAGGGGTATTTTTGCAATTTTGAATAGTGCAGGGGAGAAGAAATTCTAATTAAGGAAAGACCCGTAATGGAATCGTTTGGCTAACCTGCTGTCAGGAACTCAAGGATCCTGCGCGTGCAGCGTACCGCGTACACGGGTTAGCAGGTCTCTTGGCATTCTTCTCCATGTAAAACTGTTACGCACAGATCGTCGCGTCAGTTTTACCTTACCGATCATATGAGCCGGACCCTTAGCTTCCAACGTTGTTTCTCGCTCGAGCAGCGCGAAAGAAGGTCCAGCAGGAACCGAAGGAAACATATCAATCAGATCAAAACCGACGAGCGTGTTTCCAATAATATACTCGGCATACGTAAACCACTGATGAGGGGAGTGACGGTGGTCGTCGGGAAGGAGGAGAAACCAATTTGGTTCCCAGTGGAGTACGAGTACCTGCCGGACTTCTGCTATACGTGTGGATTGATAGGCCACACGGACAAGGGGTGCGAGGTGCTGATGGAGAAGGGAGCCAAACAACAATATAGCAAAAAGTTGCGGTGTTTTCCTGAACGTAGGAGGATGAGTGATGGGGGAGGAGATCGGTTCGGAGGCGGCCGTCAAGTGTCTTCCTGGAAGAGCGCGGAGGGGGGGGGGGGGGGGGGGGGAGGGGGAGGGGGCGGGCGGCGGTAACAGAAGCAATGGAGGCGGAACAGGAAGTAAGTTCTTAGTGTCTCATGGGGGAAGTGATGCTCCATCATGGACGAAGGAAGTGGGTACGCACGAAAGGAAGCGCAGCAGGGGCAGGGCTGCAGGCAAGGAAGAGGAGGTGACAAGCCCGCTAAAAATTCATGGGGCACCAAGTTTGGGGAAGTTTCGCGAAAAGCTCTGTTTAAAGATGATGGGATGGCAGTAGATGAGAAGAAGACAGGGGAGGACAAAGGTGAGCTGGTGGAGGTCGTGGGGGGAAGGAAAAGGAGAATGCTTCGCAAGTGCCTGCACACGTGCATGTGGACACACCTGAGGAAAACTCAAGTGGTAATGAGGGGGATGTGAAGGAGGGGAGCGAGCACAGTACCATGCAAAGTATGCAGGGGAGTGACGCGCATGGAAAAGGGGTAGACGGTGATGGTGTACCTGGGGAGAAGCTGAGGAAGAAAGGTACCTTTAAACGGACTGCCCGGCAGGGGTCGGGGAAGAAGGAGGTTCCCATAAGGGAACACCTGGAAGCAAAAAAAGAGAACAATGGAGGAGGCAGGCATGGATATTGATGGGGAGGAGGGTATGATCAGAGAAGGGAAGACCATGGAGCAGGGGGTGCAACACAAAAAAGCAAAGAAAGCGGGGCTGGCGGACCAGCTCTGCGAATCCCACTGAAGATTGTGACGTGGAACTGCCAGGGTCTGGGAAACCGCCCGGCAGTTAGGGTGCTTCTAGACCTCCAGAAGTCAGAGAGTAGACATTTTGTTCCTGTCAGAGACAAGACTGGACAGGCGTAGGATGGAAAAGTTCCGGTGGATGCTTGGTTTGACGAACATGGTGGTCCAGGAAACGACTGGAACAGGGGGAATTGTTGTGTTGTGGAGGAGGGGGATTGATGTGATGCTTCGGAATATATCGAAGTATCACATTGATATGGATGTGAAGGATGAAAGCGGGCATGAATGGAGGTTTACGGGGATATATGGCGAGGCGAAGCATGACCAAAAACATAAAACATGGCAGGATATGCGGGATATGGTTGTGTCACCGGCGAAACGATGGCTATGTGCCGGGGATTTCAACGAGATCCTACTGTCATGTGAAAAGGAGGGAGGAAGACCCAAAAGTCAAACAGAAATGGACAGGTTTAGGCAAGCTCTGGAGGGTTGTGAGCTGCATGACTTGGGTTTTGAGGGGGACGTATTTACTTGGAGAAACAATAATCACAGGGCGGAGGGCTACATACTGGGAACGGCTGGATCGAGCCGTACCAAATGATATGTGGAAGATGCTCTTCCCTACGGTGCGAGTGGTAAATGGAGATCCCCGACATTCAAACCACAGGCCGGTCATTATCACTACTGATAGACCGACAGATTTTTAGAGGGAGCGACGGGGGGAGAGGGGTTTCCATTTTGAGGCAAGCTGGGTGGAGGAGGAGAAATGTGCAGAGGTGGTTGCGGATGCTTGGAAGGGAGCAATAGAGGGAACGACGAGCTCTGTCCATGCGGCCGTGAAGGCAGTCGCGGGCGAGCTCATGGACTGGAGTAGAAATGTATTGGGCGACTTGGAAAAGTGAAGGAAGAAGGTGAAAATGGAGCTCGAGAGGTGCAGGCGTGGCAACATTGATCGGGATCATGTAGGGAGGGAACAGATCCTAGCGTATAGGCCGGAGAAATTGGAGGGAACAAATTGATGTATACTGGAGGCAGCATGCACATATTAGATGGTTGGAGAAGGGGGACATGAACACTTCTTTCTTCCACGCGGCGTGCTCGGAGAGGAGGAGGAGTAATAGAATTGGGAGGTTGCAGAAAGAGGATGGGAGTTGGGTGGAAGGGGAGGACGAGAAGAGGAGCTTTGTGAAGGATTATTTTACTAACCTTTTCAGCTCAACGACAGGGGCAGACTCTCGGCAACTTTTACAAGCTTGTTGAGAGAAAGGTCACAGAGGAGATGAATGAATCCCTGTTAAAGGAATTCACGGAAGAGGAAGTGAAGGCTGCGCTGAATTCTATAGGTGATCTTAAAGCGCTGGGGCCAGACGGTATGCCATCCCTTTTTTACAAACAATTTTGGGATCTAGTCGGAGGGAAAGTTACAGGTGAATTATGAATGTGCTGAATGGAGGTGCTCTCCCTGAGGGCTGGAATGAGATGACGATCGTGCTGATCCTGAAGGTGAAAAACCCTGAGAAGCTAAAGGATCTCCGTCCCATTAGCTTATGCAATGTGCTATATAAGATTGTGTCTAAAGTGCTAGCAAACCGGCTGAAGCTGATACTACCAGAGATAATCTCCCCAGCGCAGAGTGCCTTTGTTCCTGGTAGATTGATTTTGGATAACATCCTTATTGCCTACGAGCTGACGCATTACATGAAGAATAAGAGGAAAGGAAAGGGGGCTTATGCAGCAGTGAAGCTCGACATGAGTAAGGCATATAATCAGGTGGAGTGGGCCTTCTTGCATGATATGATGGTAAAGTTGGGTTTTCATAAGACATGGATCACTCATATGATGAAATGTGTTTCAACGGTTTCATACCGAATCAAGGTGAATGGCGTTCTAACTGAAGAATTTACCCCAGAGAGGGGATTAAGACAAGGCAATCCACTATCGCCATATTTATTCCTGTTATGTGCGGAGGGATTTTCAGCACTACTGAAGAAAGTAGAAGAGGAGGGGAAAATGAGAGGAGTTAAAGTCTGTCCGGGGGCTCCAAGTGTTTCCCACTTGCTATTTGCCGACGATTCACTTATTTTGTTTCAGTGCAAATGGAGGGGATGCACAGCAGCTACAGCGTATCCTACAAATTTATGAGGAGTGCTCGAGTAGTCAGCCATAATGTTCAGTACCAACACTATCCAAGTAAAGGAGGAAGCCATGCATATGCTGCAGGTTCGGAAAGAAACCATGAATGAGAAATATCTTGGCCTACCAGTATATGTGGGGAAGGAAAAAACAAAGGTGTTTGGGTATTTGAAGGAACGGATTTGGCAGCGGATCCAAGGGTGGAAGGAGAAGCTACTATCAAAGGCTGGGAAGGAGGTGCTTATCAAAGCCGTGGCACAAGCAATCCCTACCTTTGCCATGGGATGCTTTGATATAACAAAGGAGATATGTCAGCAGATAAGTACCATGATTGGTAGGTACTGGTGGAGCAATCAGGAGAAGGATAATAAGATGCATTGGGTTAGCTGGGAGGTGCTGACAAAGCCAAAAGGAGAAGGAGGATTGGGATTCCGGGATATCCATACTTTCAACCTTGCAATGCTTGCACGACAGGGGTGGAGGCTGATTCAAAATCCGGATTCGCTATGCGCAAGAGTTCTCAAAGCAAAATATTACAGAGATGGGGATATTCTTGATGCGAAGCTGGCCAAGGGAATGTCGTATACATGGAGGAGTATAATGAGCGGGTTGGAGGTCGTGAGGAATGGCATCATTTGGCGTGTTGGTAGTGGTCAGCGAATTAAAGTGTGGTCAGATCCCTGGCTTCCAAGGGAATGGACAAGGCGACCATTTACACCAAGAGGGGCAACTCTTGTTACCCGAGTAGACGAATTGATAAACCCAGGAACGCGAGATTGGGATGTCGACTTGGTCAAGCAAATCTTCATGGAGGAAGATGCAAAGATAATACTGTCAATCCCAGTGCATACGGAACTAGATGACATTGTTGCATGGCACTATGACACAAGGGGGATTTTCTCTGTGCGATCCACCTATAAGGTGCAGCGGGAGGCGGACAGAAGAATGAGCAGAAGAGGCTCGGCGTCGTCCTCGAATGGCAGCTCGATGAATAAGGATCACTGGAAGGGTTTGTGGGAACTAAAGTGCCCAGGCAAGATTAAACACTTCCTATGGAGACTAGCACATGATTCACTAGCCGTTCGTATGGGTCTGAAGAGGAGAGGGATGAAACTTGACACGAAGTGTGTCATGTGCAGCAGATTGAATGAAACGGGGGGTCACCTTTTCTTCCATTGCAAGCATGTGAAGGTTTTATGGCAAGAGCTGAACATGGAAGTCGAGAGAACGCTCCTGGCTGACAGGCGAGATGCTATAGACATGGTGAACGCAATCCTAGAGATGCCAGAGGGCAAGCAAATGCGGGTAATCATCTTGCTGTGGCATTGGTGGCTGGAAAGAAATCGGGTGAGAGAAGGGGATGGAAGGAGGGGCGTCAGATATTGCTGTGTTGATCGACAAACAGGCTGTTGAGTTTCTAGAGATAGGAAGAAAGGAGGTCTCTCGAGCGCCAAGAGTCCGACATCACTGGAAAAGACCTGCTGCATGACACCCTCAAGATTAATACTGATGGAGCCTTTTCACCTGATACAGGAGAAGGTGATTGGGGTTTTGTTATTCGAAATGAGGAGGGTGAAGTGGTTAAAGCAGCAGCCGACCGGTGTGAGTTTCTGTTGGACGCCTTGCATGCTGAGATGATCGCGTGCCTCATGGGAGTTGAAGCAGCAGGTGACTTGGGCGTGAACAAGGTAGAAGTCGAAACAGACTCGATGATGGTGAAGATAGCGCTGAACTCTGGCACCTTCGGGCTAGCCCCGACGTGCGGGATTGTTTTCGAGATTAAAAGTTGTATCAGCACTTTCTTTACGTCTTGTACGGTGTCGCATTGTCTTAGAGAATGTAATAAGGTGGCGCATGCTGTAGCAGCGCAAGGTTGTAAGTGTCCTCACGGTTCTGTCCTAGTTTGGGACGGAACGCCCCCGGGGTTGGAGGACCAGGCGGCCAGCGATTTCGCTGCATCCATGAGTTAATGGAATACATAGTTCCAGTTCAAATAAAATAATAATATACTCGGCCCGGGCCTTCCAAATCGCAGGTTAAAAGGATTTGGATTCATCATTATATATCCCCGCGCTCGTCCTCTAGCCGCCCGCTCTTGGTCCCGCCAGAGATCCACTGGGCAGCGTTGTCGCCGTCCTCAACCTCTCCGGCTCTCCCTCGTTTCACTCACTGCCTGCCCCTCTGCTCCTCTTGATGAGTAAGGGCAGCTTGCTGTGCTCGCTGGTCCTGCTGCAAGTTTGCATCGTCCAGCTGTCCCTGATCTCGAGCAGCCAGCTGACCGGAAGCCCTGATTAGAGGAAGCCTTTTGTGCCAACAAGAAGAAGATCCAATCCGGAGAGCGCTGTTACGTTGATGTCAAGCCATGGCCATGACGAGTTTGATGGCCACAGCGCTGATTCGATCTTTGACGAGGAGCTCGCCGACAGCGAAGGGGTGGATATCGAAGCGGGTACTGAGGAAGTACAAGGGTTGCTGCCCCCAGATGGTGATGATGACGTTGATAGCTCCGGAAGTGGTGGTGATGTTGAATGTCCCGAGTGTGGGAAAATTTTCAAGAAACATAAATCCATGTTCGGGCACCTCCGTAGCCACCCAACAGAGGCTACAAAGGAGCCACTCCGCCCCTGAAGGAGCTGAATCTGTCACCAGAGATTGCCACATCATTGTATTCCTCAAAGCCAGGTACCGACCAACCCTCTGGTCATCATCATAGCGGACTCGATCCTCGATTAACCCCCTTGGAGATATTGTGTGCCTATGGGATGCTCACACTCAAGTACAAGTACAGAGGCAATAACCAAGCAACACAAGTGCCACCACCACCGCCTTCGTTTGGAAAACTTGATGCCGTTGGACATGCTGAAGGTGGGATCAAAGGATTGGCCACAGACAATGCTGCAGCTGAGAGCAAGTTCAAGGGCCACAATGCTGGTGCCCAAACCGGCAATCTGGGGATTCTGACGGACACAACGGTCCCTTCGTGAAAATCCCCAGAAAGAGAAGGAACATGCCAAAAGAAGTCAGAGAGGCACAGAGGAAAAAGCCGAAGTTTGTGCCAACTCCAAAGGAGAAGCGTCCATACGTATGCAAGCATTGCAAGGCAGAGTTTTCCACACACCAGGCCCTGGGTGCGCACATGGCCGGTCACCACGGAGAGAAGAAGGCCCCGACACTGAACGGTTCCTCATTCAGAGCACACCAGGTCATGGCTGCCGAGAGCCAGAACGGGAAGCAGCTAGTTAGAAGCGGCAGTGAGGACGACGACCGTTGGCATGACAACGTTCTGTCTCTGCAGAGAGGACCGCCCCCCGAGCAGTTCTCCATGTCATTCGACGCGCCGGGGCATTGTGGGCAGGCATCAGGAGGGCAGATGAGGCAACACCATGGAAGGACAGAGAACTATTGCTTGTCACACAGTGGTGATGGTGCCTACTCCGACCCCGAATGATGGTGGAGAAAGGCACATGCTGTTCAACATTGACCTCAATGTCGAGGCTCAGGAGCAGGAATAGAATATGCGCAAATCTTTTGCGTGTTCAGAGAAGTTGTGGTGCATGCTGTATGCGAGCGGAGATGTGGTGCATGCTGTATGCGAGCAAGTTCTCTGTAAGCTTAAGAATTCTTTGTAAGAACAGCATGTGCTTGTCGACTCTAGAAAACAGTGCGGAGCATCAGTGTCAAATTGTAAATCCCAGATGATAAACAAATATTTGTTTCTTGGCATTTATGGTTCATACTTTCACTTAAATATAAAACAAGCATGGTTGATAGTATAATACGCTAATCAAAAACTAAATTAACAAGATAAAGTTATCAGTAATCAAATTTGGACTTGGCTAGTCGATAACATCAAATTAATTGCAAGCTTAGTTCTATTTGAGTTTTTATAAATACATTATTTATATTGATAGCAAGTCATTTACCTCTGTGTCAAAGCGAAGAGTGCATATGCGAATGACTTTCTGGTGTTTGTAGCAACAGCAATATCCTGGCCAGGTCGCATTTCATGCACACTAACTGTAAGATGAACAATGTACTGCTCATGACCAGTTAAACCAAGTGACTCCATATCCTCTTCAGACCTGAAGTACAATGGAATTATTCCCATCCCAACCAAATTGCTCCAATGAATTCTTTCAAAACTCTTGGCAATCACAGCTTGAACTCCCTGCCACAAAATTTACTCTGTTTCATTAGCTACATAAGTGAAAATAAACGCTCAAAGGCATAACTTTCATAGTAAAGTCCACACCAAGATCTTAGTGCCTTTCGCGTCCAGTCTCTCGAGCTTCCAGCCCCGTATTCAGCACCCGCCAATATAATTGTGTCTTTGCCCATCAGCTTTGTACCTCTACAGACAGAACAATGAAGATACTTACAGAATAAACTGTAGCAGTGCGAAAACTAGTACACGGAAACTAGAAGCACACTGGAGATGTCTAACTCAATTGTTATGCAGAAGAAGAGAAATCCTCAAAATATCAGAAATTTTGATTGAGTACTAACCATCGCAGCATCATAAACAGAAAGCTTCTCTCCAGTTGGAACGTGATGTTAGGTTGATCTCCACCGGTTGGCCCAACGGCCAACTGGGCCTTTGACTCGCGCCCTGATCGGGGGCGCTCAGCCCAATATGAGGCTCGTGGGCCCCCGTCGTGCAGTGCCATAAAAGAGTTACGAGGTTCGCCGCCGCCACTGTTTTCCCCACCCTCATCCCTAGTCCGATCATGAGGGAGGCGCTGAAGCGCGGGAAGCTCCACCAGCGACCACTACATCACCGACATCATCGCCACTGCGTCGCTGGCACTAAGGCTGGCATCAGCAGCACTGGGCAAAGGTATGCCCCGCTTGATCTACTCCTAGAAGGTCCGACAGAAACTAACATTGGCATCAAGAGCCGGGCTAGAGAGTGGATCGAGTTTTGGGGTAAAAAGTTGGATTCAAAGTCGAATCAGAAGAAACCAGAAAGAAGAGGGTTCATTGAAACCCTAAACCAAGTTCTAGCCTTCGGGTCATAACAAAAGAGAAGAAAACAGAAAGATTTCCGACCTTGAATCGATTCGACCACGAACTTAAAGAAACAAGAGAGAAAGAACTTTTTCGATCTCGAATCGGAAGTATGAACCCTAACCCTAACAGACAAGAAACCTCACCTCCATGAGTGGGGCGTCACCGCGAGGGCACCTCGGCGAAGCTTTCTCGACGGAGTAGCGCGCGACTCCGGTCACACGCGACGCCGGCAAAAAGGCCCGCGAGGGCACCATCCAAGTTTTGGACACCAGTGCGCGCCGGCTTGGACCGGGAAAGAAAGAGCAGAGGAGGTAGGGGTAAAGAGAGATCCGGCCCCGTGGTGCTTCGAGATGCCGTCCATGACGCCGGGGGCAGGAGCTGGAGCCGCGCCGAGCTGGCCGTCGCCGGCCGCCGTCTGAAGATGGGCGGCTGCGGTCAGAGGAAGAAAGGAAAAGAGACACGGAGGGACGGGTCGAGCTCGAGCGCGAGCTCGACCAGCCATGGCGCGCGGCCGGACCCGGACAACGCGGCGGCCAGAGCGCCGACGGCGGCACCGTCGGCCAGGACAGAGGTGAAAAGGGGGCGGGTGAAATTGGAATCCTAGGGTTAGGGTTGAGCCGGCCAGGTATTATACCCGCGAAAGTTACGGAGAGCCGTCCGATGAATCGGACGGTGGAGAGCAGCCGCGTTGATTTTGGGCTGGCGAGCCATTTTCTCGTGGCTGGGCTAGACTGCACGCGCGAGCGGGCCGAGTGGCCGAATGGCTTCAGCACGCGAGCGGCCGTGGGCCGTGCCACTCAGCTGGGCCGAGCCGCGCGCACAATAGAGGCTGAATGGACTAAAAGCGAGTAAAGCTAAAGGAGCGAAAACGGACTTCTGTCCTGTGGGCTACTTTAAATAATGGGCCGAATTGAAGTTCATAGTTTAATTGTTTTAGCATTTTCAGAAGCTTTTTTGGATGAATTTTGTTATCTAGTCAAATTTGAACCGACGAGATAATTTGTCTAGAGAGAAGATAAAGTTTTACTGTGTTATTGCTTCTGAATTTGCATGAATTTATTAGTTTCTGCTGCGTAAAGATTAAGTAATTGCTCTCTAATTTAATTGAAACCAACAGGAAAATTGAAACCTAAGAGCACGAATCGGCCGTGTGTCGGGCTTTCGAGCTGCACAGGCCAAGTGAGCGTCGGCTGAAAAAGTAAAATGGGCCACGTCGAAAGAAAAGTTTCATTTATGAATTAGTTTTATTCTTTTTAGAAACAATATTTTGATGATTTGTGTATAGTTAAAGTTTGAACCAACGAGAGAATCTGTTTAGAGGACTGTAAAGTTTAATATGATATTGCTTCTGAATTGAATCACTTTTTCCGCTGCAAAGTAAAAGTTTCATCCTCTAATTAAATTGAATCTAGGGGAAAGTTTTTTTTATTAGAGAAGCATAAAGTATGTATAAAGTTAAATTATGGTATTGTTATTTTCTGACCAACGTTGATGATGACAATATCATAGTTACATAAAGTTTATGGTTAAAGTTTTAAATCTCTGAGAAATTTTGCATGAAAGTAATTAATTTTCAGTCTAGATAAAGATTAAGAGATGCTCTTACAGTAGAGAAATATTTTTCTTGTTTCCTCTGCAAAGAAACTGATGATATTGTTATTTTCTGTGTAAAGTTATTTAATAACAATATCATGGTATTGTTTATGAGATTGTCTACATTAATTCTATTTCTGCCCAACGGTGATTTATAATTGATGTAGAAGAATGTCGTTCTATTCTATTTCTGCCCAACGGTGACTTAGAATATAAGTTAATGTGCATGTCTTTAATCAAACTAATGTATGGTCATTTTCATGCTCATTATTGTTGATTATTAGCTAATATTTTCTTAGACAAAAGAACTTCATGCCTTTTGAGGGCATAAAAGAAAAATGAGCCGGGTACTTGCGAATCAAAAGTTGAAAGGTGCAATATTTAATTGCAAAAAGATGAATAATGTTCTCTTTAATGAGTATCTTCAAAAGAAAAGAATTCTCAGATATTGATCCAAGAAAAGAGATAGATCATTGAGAGTTTTAGTTGAGAAATGTTTTTCATGTACTCTCTATGAAAAGAATGTATTTTGATTTTCAATCATCATGATATGAGATGTAATACGTGATACACATATTTAATTTGACCAACGTCGGATTAAGCATGTGTGTTAAAAAGTGTATTCGTATTTATTTCTGAATTTGATGATTGAATAGATAAAAGAGCCAATTCTGGCATTTATGTACTGAATTATCCCACGTGGCGGAGGAAAGTAAATGATTGTACTCGCTCAATAGAAAAGAAAAGTCTGAGAAATACCCGCATGACGGGGTAAAGTTGGCATAATACTTATGTCAGACAATCCCGCACGGCGGGAGAAGTTTGGCAAAGGACTCGTCCTGCATGGCGGGAGAAAGATGTGGTGGCTCATGTGCTTATTAGTGTATCCCACGATGGGAAAAGTATAGAGTAGCTCTTATGCTATCCTAGAATTGACCGTGCAAAAGTACTACTGATAAAAGTCTCAGTTTTAGTTTTCGAAGTGAAATGAGGAAAAAGTAGTCCTATACGGAGAAAGCACTCCTATACGGAGAAAGTTACTCCCATATAATAAGAAAGTAATCAAAGTCTCCTCATTCACAAAAGTTTTGAATGGTTTTGAAATTGTGGCAGAAAGTTTCTTGCCGCATTTCGAGGGGGAGAAATGAAAGACAATTAAGAAATATGATATTCCTCAACACCATAGAAGACAGGAATGATCTATAAAAGATAAATATGATTGTTGGGGGAGTACGACGGTCATAATACTGATACCCCTAAAATAAAGAAAATGCTTCAAATAAAAGACATTATAGTCACCCAGTATGCAATTCTGGGCAAGTCTCAGAAGAATGGAGTAGCTGAAAGACAGAGCTACTCCACCTTGTCATTGGGATTGTGGATGGAGGCATTAAAACCCCATTCGTATTCTCAATAGAAAATGTACCCTCACAATACCACTTCCGAGTCTGGGGGAGTTCAACTGAGGCTAAAGTATTTAACCCAATACAGTGAGTTGCCATTTTATTGGCTAAGATGAAAGATCAAATGGTTTTTGTTTCTACTATCCACAAAGACAAGTAAACAGATGATGAAGGGGAGCATGGTGGCTCGAGATGTTGATCGTGAGGAGAAGCAGGGGTATGTGCCCACTTGAATCACTCAGGAGCCGTCTTGGCGATTGCACTCGTGCAGCAATGAGGAAGATCTGGAACCTGTCCTTCAGGAGCCGATACAAAGCCATTGTTGCACATGAGGAAAAGTATCAGCAACCCCATATAAAAGAGTTTGTGCCATGAGAAGCACTCATCGAAGTGGCCATATGCCATGAAAGTTGAGATGGAGTCTCAAACGAAAGAAGAGAGGGACGAAGATGAGAGGAACTCACCTGGTCGACCGGGTTCCTCACTTCCGTCCCCATGCTCACCGCACGTGTAACACCCCGTATTTTTAGAGCATTTAAAAATATATATTTTAAATAATTTTCCCTTAATTAAAAATATAATTTCCTTTCCTTGAATATTCAAAATGTATTTTCTAAATAAAACCATGCATTTAAATTGTCATATGTGATGCATTTAAATGATTTAGAAATCCTTTTTTAATCTTTAAAATTCCAGAAAATAGGAACCTCTCTCTCTTAGATCTTTAGGATTAATATTCAAATATAATTTGAATATTAATTTCCAACATCAAACTCCTCCGAAATATCCCGTATCTTTGTCCATTGCAAGCCCTCACTTCAAACCTCATTCGAATTTGAATTCATATTCAAATTCAACCTTCAAATCCCCTTAGAATAAATAGAAAAGCCCTCTTTTCTTTAATAGGCCACTAATCACCTTTCCGGCCCAGCCACCCTCTCAGTCCAACCCCGAAGTCTGGTCTCCACCCTCAAACTCCTCTTCTCACAGTCGCTCCTCCCCTCCTCTCGGGCCGGCCCACAGGCCCAGCGCGCCCTCCAGCCCCCCCCCCCCCCCCACCGCGCGGCCCACGCGCTCCCTGTCTCCCCGCTCGGCCCAGCGCGGGCAAACGGCCCAGCAGCCCAGCGCCCCTCCCCTAACCCTATCTCTGCTAGCAGCCAGGCCGCCGCCGCATCATGGCGCCGCCGCCGCCCGCCGCCACCATTCCGGTGGCCGGGAGATGGCCGGACCTCGTCGCCGGAATTCCCCTCCCCTCCCTCTCTCTGTTTTACCCGTCTTTTCCTTTCCCCGGCCGCACAGCACAGCAGCGCCGGCACCGCCCAGCCAGCACCCCGCCGCCACCTGCACAAGCGCCGCCGTTCCCCTGGCCGCCGCCTGGCCCCGCCCTGCCGACGTCACCGCGCTCGTCCCGGCGTGCCACGCAAACCAGAGCAGCCCACCTCCCTCGGTCCTTGCCTCGACGCGAAGAGCGACCAGCTCTGCTCGCGTCGCCTGCACGGGTGCACACTCGCCCCTGCTGCCCATCGCATGGCAGGTCGCCTCGCCCACTCCCTGCACGCCACCTCATCTCAACCGCCAACCACCATCTGCCACGCCCCCACGCCCCCGCTGCCACCCCGCCGTGCATGCTGGATGCCGTCGCCAGTCCTGGCCACCGCGTCGCCCGGCCCGAGCCAGCCTTGGCGCTGACGGCAGCGCCGGCCAGTGGCTTGGCCAGCGCCCAGCGCCCTCCTGCCCTCCTCTGGCCTATAAAAGGCCCCCCACCCCCCAACCTCCTGCACTCACACAGCTCGACCCGAGCTAGAGCTCGACCTCCGGCTACTCTGAATGAGAGCTTCAGCTCTCACACAAAGAGTGCAGGAGGAGCTCGGCTCTCGCATGCAATAACACATGCACGAGAGCGCAGCTCTCTACACAATGCGGTAGCGCTGCCCACGTACACAATAGAAAGGTGTGCCAAGTGTTGCTCTGCTCTGTTCCCGTGTACGCTCGGAAACAGTTCAACCAGCGGCGTAGCTTTAGTCATACCACACTGCCCACGTACACATAGCAAAGGTGCGCCACCTGCTGCTCTGCTCTGCTCTGCTTCGGGTATGCCCGGAACAGTCTAACCAGCAGCGTAGCTTTAGCCATTTCGCCCGGCATTGTGGACGATGCCAGTTCGGCTGGTCGTGCAATGTCCGACCCCCGCCGCTAAACCCCATCGCTGCTCGCCACTTCGCAACCCTAACCGGGATGCTGCCCGATTCAGTTTCCAGCCCAGTCCACCTTAGCCGTTGTAATGCCCGACCGAAACCCTGATCTTAGCCCCACCTAGCAGTTACGCCGCCCAAATCCCAACCCCACATACCCCCGGTATAGCCGTTATGCCGCCCAACCGAAAGCACCGGCTATTAAACCCTAGCCCCGTATAGCCGTTGTGCCGCCCAAATAAAACCCTAAATAAACCCCAGCCCTTGTGCTAACCGACCCAAAATTCCAGATATTAGCAAACCCTAGCCGTCATGCCGCCCATAATATTCCCGGAAAATTATATTAATAATTTTCCAGAATATTATTAAAAATCCAATCCAATATCCCTTAATTATTTAGAAATCTATTTCTAAATAATTAATATAATTATTTGGGAATTATTTAGATATCCAGTAATTCCTAGAATAATTATCCCTAGCCCTTCTTCCACACTTAGAAGCCATTTCACCGGCTAAACCCCTCCTAAGCCCCATCGTCCCATCCATTAATTATTATTAAATAATTAATGGATAATCCGTCAGACATCCATCCTGATCCCTAGGTAAGCCCCGGAATATCCATCTCTCCTTTCTCTTTCTAATCTATAGGCATTGATTGATGTATTGATATTATTTTATGTGTTTTATTGTTCGATAGCATGACCGGGCCCGACGAGACGCCGGAGCTCCAGAAGGCCCGAAGCCCCGCCCGGTCAACATACAGTTTACGCCCGCGTACGGAACGTCTAAGGACCGACAATGAAGGCAAGTCTCACCAATAATATCACCCAATAACTAAAGTTTACCATTCTTGCGGCATAAGCTGTAAGGAGGCTTCACGTGGGTGGAAGCCTGGCTTCGCTATATAGGATGCTTTAAGATTGGGAGTGGAAGGATTGCCTCGCTAGGAGGATCCTAAGAGCCGCTCTGATCCCAGCTAAGGACCGGCTCATGGGAGAGTCTTTCTAGTGCCTAGTACAACCCCGCATGCCAAAAAGGCACAGCCTACGGGAGTGCCTATTTATGTGAGGCCTTGATTCACACCCCACCAGCTGAACCTAGTAATCCATCCCAAGGAGCCGTATGATTGGTGCAGAGTGCCGACCGGCGAACTGGGTAGCGCCTGGTGCCGAGTCGGGCACGCACCAAGTCGGGAACGGGTATACTGGAGACAGCCCTAGACAGAGGGCTGGGAGTGGGCGGCACGGGTCGATTAGGATACAGGGTCGGAGACCCTGAGGGCCGAGGGCCCTAACTAATGCGCTCACAGACCCGGGTCGACATCCGCGAGGCGGATGATTAGTGGCCCCTGCTTAGCCCCCAGTATTACCTGTGGCTGGACCTAGGGAATGCTGACCAGCGATGGTCACCGGTGGGTACCTACCTTGACAAAGGTAGAGACTGACCGAATGCGGGGTAGATAAGTACGACCTCTGCAGTGTAGAATCTATCTTGATAGCCGTGACTCCGGAATGAGTCCACTTAGTCAAAGCCCCCACTGATTAGATTTCCTTTATTGCATGGGGAACCCGGACAGCAGGAGTGCCGATGACTGGGTTCTGGGGTTAATGTCAGGACTGGCAGGGAGGAAATGCCCCTCCAGGCCCAACATTTATATTCTTTTAATTTAATATATTATATTATTGAATTTGTGAGATTTGCTGGGTATTCAACTCTGAATACTCACTCTTGCTTTCATTGTCGTACAGGATTAGGTTTCCAGGGCGATATGGTGCTGCCACCCACCCCAGTGGCGAACGAGTGCCCCCCGCTCTCCGCTAGCTAAATCGATGTAAATATTTAACTTATACGTTATTTACTGCTTCTGACACTAATATGTGTCGAAATCCGTATCAGCGTACTGATCCAGGGACTGATACGGGTGGTCGAGGGACGTCCTAGCCAAGGGGTCCCCACAGGGTGGTATCAGAGCCGTAAATAAATTGATAGCACCATATAAGACAGCCCATACGCATTAGGAAGCCTGAAACCTTCTATTCTTTTCATCTTTTTTCGAAAATAGTCAAAAAATCCTTATTTTGTGCCCAGAATTCCCCTTACCTTATGCTTAACTCCAAATGTTACTCTGGCAAAACAAGGATCATGAGAATGAAGTCTGGAAGATGATCCGTAACATGGAAAGTACAAGGTGAAAGTTTGCCGAAAAGCGAACGCTACCAGAGTAACTAGAAATCAAGTTACGATAGTCGTAGATTTTTCTATAGGAAAGAACATATGACCTTATAGTAACGTACTTTTGATTGAATAATGTTTGACTAAGCCCCGGATAACAGTTTTCCCTTTTCCATATAATAGATATGGATTTGATTGATAGTTGATTGTAGAAATGCGTGGATAGAACCACTCTTTCCTTAAAACCTAAGGATTATCCATAGCCCTTGTCCCTCTAACGTCGTCAATTCAAGCCGAGGTTCAGAAATGAAGAAAATCTCTGAAAAATAATTCTGCATGTCTGATATGGAATACGGAATCTAATCCTCTTAAGCGGGGTAGATTCCGAAGTCATTGAGACATTATACTCGGGAAACCGCAGAAGAATCAGTTAATGTGAGCCACGACATACAGATCTCAGGGAAATACAGAATGATCACAGGAATAGTATAAACCAAGTTTATACTACCAATGTGACAAGAATTGAATCCCTGAGTAAAATCTTGGAGCAGAAATCTATGAAAGCTGAAGAAACCAATAAAGAAGATATAAGGATCTCCGTTAGAAACCTCGACCCTAGATTCTACAATCCTTGAATCCACCACCAACAAATAAACGTCTACCCTTATCAATACCAAGGTCAACCCCATCCACCATAAATATCTCTGGATTGGCTAGCATCATATCTTGAATCAGGACTGACAATATCCGCATGACCCTAAAGTCCCTGTCATTCCTGACACCACCTCTCCCTTGATTTCCCTCAACTTTCAAAAAATCCTACTCATCGACTCCGCACTTTGGGATTCCCAAGGTCATTTTCATCAATTCCACTTCCACGATGATCCTCTCGGGAAAACCTGAATCCCCACTTATTCTTCAAGACAATCAAAATTTTGGATGACATCAGATCACTTAATCACCGCTCGTCCCTACCAACTCCTCATTAACCCTCCCCAGAAAACCAAGTCCACTTTCACATAAATTGCTAAACTTCGCATTCATCAAGACATGCAAGTTCCTCGAAAAAAACTAGCTCCCTCCCAACCATCATCATCCCTGAGCAACACCATCATCACCTTCCCCTGAAAATTCGCACCTATTCCATCCCAAAAATTAGCTAAACCCACCCCTTCTCATATACCGAATATGTCGACCCACCGAATGAGTCGACAATATCTTCCAACAAGGACTCGTCCTTCAATTTCCCAAGGAAAATCTCTTACACCCATGTCACTTCCTCACCCACACTCATTCCCAAGGAATTGACGTGTTTATATTCTTCTTTCCAGCAGTGCACTCTAAAACCCACAAACTTACCACCACAGTACCACCCTCCGACGTACACTCACCAACCCCCATTCGCCATCTTTTCATAACACGTCCAAACCCAAACCAATAATCTGCCAAAATACCTTGGCCACCACCGGAATCCGGAGCTTTTTCTTAACAGGAAATCATCTTATTTTCTGGCAGATCATTGAGGCATGCAAGGCTCCTCTAAGCATACCCCTCGATCGTCATCCATCCACAAAAACTTTGGAACCATCTCTGAAAATCATCCCCTCCCCGTCACTGAGGATAACTACTTAGGTTATACTCGAAACCACAGAATCTGGCCGTAACTATCCTCTCCTTCCAAATAAAGACCCACCTCCGGCCACTCCATAGAATCACCTTCCCATATCTCATCAAAGGAAATGGTCAACCAAGATCATTCCCTTAGAGCAACCACCATAAACCGGGAAACCCTCCTTCCTACTGGGGAAAGCTACCTTAGCTTTCGTAGATCACTGAGGCATGCAAGTTTCTTTAAGAAAAATGCTCCTCAGTCACATTCTTTTCCTTCCATAACCAAGACCTCCCTAACTCCCCCTATGAATCGCCCCGTCACTATTTCCGGCAACTGCCACCACTCAACCATCTTCTCTTAGCCACCATAAACTACCCGAAGATATGTCTCAGACAAACCACCTGTCGTCTTGAGCCTCGCCACGACCTTCACCATACTCCAAAGGGAAACATGTTTTCCGATGTCCAGATAAACCATCTCGTCATATCCCATCAAAAGAATGGTTGAACCCAACTTTTCCTTAGAGCAACCATTCCAGCCTGACAGCCCGGAAACAAACCACCTAGCCTTAGCAACTCCCCTAAGGAATCCAAGACAACCCGCTCCAAATAGAAGAAACATAAGGAATGAATCTTAGTGGAATAATTAGGTGATTTGGCAGAAGAATCACCACACAAAATTTGGAAACCAAAGTTCCACTAAGAATGGTTAGCAACCCACCAACCCAAAGCCCACACCCACCTATCCATTCCAAGAGGAGACACTTCTCAATCCAAAAGAATCACCATACCAAACTTTCTGGTGAGAAGTGGTCACCCAAGTTTACTATCCTAGATTCCTTTTCCCCGTCTGGTAACCCCGAAACAATTACCAGATTCCTTGTAACCCCAGCAATAACCTTCCCCGAACCTAACCACTCCAGGCGAAGCAAGGTTACCCAAAAGAAAGCCACGACTAAGATAGTTGAATAATGAAGAATAGGACATTCGAAGGAGTAGTAAGATCAGACATGGACGTATCCAAGAAAAGGAAAACTTGGATAGGAAATTTGGACAGATATGGAAATCCTGAGTTGATCCTTTTAAGTGGGGTAGTAACCCAAACAAAGAAAAAGGTACTTGACCTCAAGAACTTGAGGATTAAAACAACTCAGGAAAAGTATTTCATCGAGTCGCCCCAAGTATGACAGAAATTAATTGGATACATTCGGGAGTAATGGAAGTAAGCGTCAACAATCGTACTCCCACACCTGGAAATGAGAAATAAGTGAGTACAAAGAGAAGAATTTCTAAAGATTTAAAAGGGAGAAGAAATCCTTTTTAATAAATAGTGGAAATCCTTATCGACGCCGTAAATTAGGAGAATGTTAGGAGAAAACCCTAGACTTTCTTTCTAGCCCTAAATCTCGGGACGAGATTTCTTTAAGTGGGGTAGCCCTGTAACACCTCGTATTTTTAAGAGCATTTAAAAATATATATTTTAAATAATTTTCCCTTAATTAAAAATATAATTTCCTTTCCTCGAATATTCAAAATGTATTTTCTAAATAAAACCATGCATTTAAATTGTCATATGTGATGCATTTAAATGATTTAGAAATCCTTTTCTAATCTTTAAAATTCCAGGAAATAGGAACCTCTCTCTCTTAGATCTTTAGGATTAATATTCAAATATAATTTGAATATTAATTTCCAACATCAAACTCCTCCGAAATATCCCGTATCTTTGTCCATCGCAAGCCCTCACTTCAAACCTCATTCGAATTTGAATTCATATTCAAATTCAACCTTCAAATCCCCTTAGAATAAATAGAAAAGCCCTCTTTTCTTTAATAGGCCGCTAATCACCTTTCCGGCCCAGCCACCCTCTCAGTCCAACCCCGAAGTCTGGTCTCCACCCTCAAACTCCTCTTCTCACAGTCGCTCCTCCCCTCCTCTCGGGCCGGCCCACAGGCCCAGCGCGCCCTCCAGCCCCCCCCTCCCCCCACCGCGTGGCCCACGCGCTCCCTGTCTCCCCGCTCGGCCCAGCGCGGGCAAACGGCCCAGCAGCCCAGCGCCCCTCCCCTAACCCTATCTCTGCTAGCAGCCAGGCCGCCACCGCATCATGGCGCCGCCGCCGCCCGCCGCCACCATTCCGGTGGCCGGGAGATGGCCGGACCTCGTCGCCGGAATTCTCCTCCCCTCCCTCTCTCCGTTTTACCCGTCTTTTCCTTTCCCCGGCCGCACAGCACAGCAGCGCCGGCACCGCCTAGCCAGCACCCTGCCGCCACCCGCACAAGCGCCGCTGTGCCCCTGGCCGCTGCCTGGCCCCGCCCTGCCGATGTCACCGCGCTCGTCCCGGCGTGCCACGCAAACCAGAGCAGCCCACCTCCCTCGGTCCTTGCCTCAACGCGAAGAGCGACCAGCTCTACTCGCGCTGCCTGCACGGGTGCACACTCGCCCCTGCTGCTCGTCGCATGGCAGGCCGCCTCGCCCACTCCCTGCACGCCACCTCATCTCAACCGCCAACCACCATCTGCCACAGCCCCACGCCCCCGCTGCCACCCCGGCATTGTGGACGATTCCAGTTCGGCTGGCCGCGCAATGTCCGACCCCTGCCGCTAAACCCCATCGCTGCTCGCCACTTCGCAACCCTAACCGGGATGCTGCCCGATTCAGTTTCCAGCCCAGTCCACCTTAGCCGTTGTAATGCCCGACCGAAACCCTGATCTTAGCCCCACCTAGCAGTTACGCCGCCCAAATCCCAACCCCACATACCCCCGGTATAGCCGTTATGCCGCCCAACCGAAAGCACCGGCTATTAAACCCTAGCCCCGTATAGCCGTTGTGCCGCCCAAATAAAACCCTAAATAAAACCCAGCCCTTATGCTAACCGACCCAAAATTCCATATATTAGCAAACCCTAGCCGTCATGCCGCCCATAATATTGCCGAAAAATTATATTAATAATTTTCCAGAATATTATTAAAAATCCAATCCAATATCCCTTAATTATTTAGAAATCTATTTCTAAATAATTAATATAATTATTCGGGAATTATTTATATATCCAGTAATTCCCAGAATAATTATCCCTAGCCCTTCTTCCACACTTAGAAGCCATTTCACCGGCTAAACCCCTCCTAAGCCCCATCGTCCCATCCATTAATTATTATTAAATAATTAATGGATAATCCGTCAGACATCCATCCTGATCCCTAGGTAAGCCCCGGAATATCCATCTCTCCTTTCTCTTTCTAATCTATAGGCATTGATTGATGTATTGATATTATTTTATGTGTTTTATTGTTCGATAGCATGACCGGGCCCGACGAGATGCTGGAGCTCCAGAAGGCCCGAAGCCCCGCCCGGTCAACATACAGTTTACGCCCGCGTACGGAACGTCTAAGGACCGACAATGAAGGCAAGTCTCACCAATAATATCACCCAATAACTAAAGTTTACCATTCTTGCGGCATAAGCTGCAAGGAGGCTTCACGTGGGTGGAAGCCTGGCTTCGCTATATAGGATGCTTTAAGATTGGGAGTGGAAGGATTGCCTCGCTAGGAGGATCCTAAGAGCCGCTCTGATCCCAGCTAAGGACCGGTTCATGGGAGAGTCTTTCTAGTGCCTAGTACAACCCCGCATGCCAAAAAGGCACAGCCTACGGGAGTGCCTATTTTTGTGTGGCCTTGATTCACACCCCACCAGCTGAACCTAGTAATCCATCCCAAGGAGCCGTATGATTGGTGCAGAGTGCCGACCGGTGAACTGGGTAGCGCCTGGTGCCGTGTCGGGCATGCACCAAGTCGGGAACGGGTATACTGGAGACAGCCCCAGACAGAGGGCTGGGACTGGGCGGCACGGGTCGACTAGGATACAGGGTCGGAGACCCTGAGGGCCGAGGGCCCTAACTAATGCGCTCACAGACCCGGGTCGACATCCGCGAGGCGGATGATTAGTGGCCCCTGCTTAGCCCCCAGTATTACCTGTGGCTGGACCTAGGGAATGCTGACCAGCGATGGTCACCGGTGGGTACGAGTCTCGTAGGGCAGTACCTACCTTGACGAAGGTAGGGACTGACCGAATGCGGGGTAGATAAGTACGACCTCCGCAGAGTGTAGAATCGATCTTGATAGCCATGACTCCGGAATGAGTCCACTTAGTCAAAGCCCCCACTGATTAGATTTCCTTTATTGCATGGGGAACCCGGACGGCAGGAGTGCCGATGACTGGGTTCTGGGGTTAATGTCGGGACTGGCAGGGAGGAAATGCCCCTCCAGGCCCAACATTTATATTCTTTTAATTTAATATATTATGTTATTGAATTTGTGAGATTTGCTGGGTATTCAACTCTGAATACTCACTCTTGCTTTCATTGTCGTACAGGTTTAGGTTTCCAGGGCGATATGGTGCTGCCACCCACCCCGGTGGCGAACGAGTGCCCGCCGCTCTCCGCTAGCTAAATCGATGTAAATATTTAACTTATACGTTATTTACTGCTTCTGACACCAATCTGTGTCGAAATCCGTATCAGCGTACTGATCCAGGGACTGATACGGGTGGTCGAGGGACATCCTGGCCAAGGGGTCCCCACAGCACGGAGGGACGCCTCCACGCGGGGAAGCACGGGCGGTCCCGTGGTGGCCTGTGTGGCACTGCGGGCTCGTCCACTGGACACCGCCGCAAGGCCGCTCGATGGCGGCGCGCTCACCCTCGGGCGAGCGCACGTGCCGGTGAAGGGCCTCGTGGCTGCGGTTAATGTGACTCCAATAGTGAATATATAAAGATGTAAAGCGTAAATCAAAAGATTTTTGCGCGAAGAGAATAAATAGATTACATTGAGTACTAATGGCACTACATGATTTGAGTAATATCAGATGAAAGTAAAGAAAACATTCTCAAATGATTACATGACACAACCTGAAGGTTTTGTTGTGAAAATAAAAGAACACAGGGATACTACCTAAAGTACGGACTAGAGCAAGTCTCTAGACAATGGTATTTAAAGTTAAGAGAATTAATTGTTGTTTTGGGTTAAAGAAAATGAGAGGACTATTGTATCTGTGCAAAGTTATAGAATGGGAAATTCTTTTCCTAATCGTGTACATGTGGATGACATCTCACTTGTTAGCAATGATGTCAGTCTACGATGAAAACAAAGAAGTTGTTGTCCTCAAAGTTTCAATCTTGGTGAAATTCACCAAGATAAAAGAAAAGAGGTATTAGAGATATCGCATCGGCATATTAAGAAAATTTCTAAAGAAATAAAGTATGCATGCGAGAAAATTACGTCTGTCCTTTTAGTCAAGGGTAATGGTTTTGGAAACATTCCAAGAATCAGTATAGTAAATATTAAAAGAATATGGTACCATATGCTTCAGCTGTTGGAAGCTTGATGAATGCAAAAGATGCAAAAGTATAGCATTACCCCGACATAGTTTTTGTATCCGGGTTGTTTTTGGCAATGTCCACTCCAGATATAGATCACTGTGTGGCAGAACCACCTCCAATTAAGTCAGCTCAAGTGCATTGTCCCTTAGCTAATGCAAGCAGTACAACACACTCGCACTTCAACTGACATAACCGTGTAGTTGTTGTCGGGTAACTCCCGATTACACCACTGATCACATTGTCGAAACCAATACGAGGCAAGTCTCACTCCACAATGAGCACAGATGATTAACGAGTCACAAATTTTACAACACAGTACACGTGGATTTAATTTACAAAACAGGACATTGTAAAGAGTTATTACAACACAGAGTTTTAAAGCACAGCGGAAGTTTAAAACATTACGAGTCTACGACGTTAAAAACATAATAATGCACAGATAGCCCAACTGGCATTATCAATCCCTCGGCTCCACACCCTGCGAAGCCGGAACGAACTGCAACTGAAAACCTTCGGGAACACCGAACGGGAAAGCTTCAGCGGCCTGCTGTGCTAAGCCAGACTCAGACTCTGAAAAAAGGTTAACACAAGCAGGTTGAGTAACTTAATACTCAGCAAGACTTAACCGACTGAAGATTACTAAGACCCCTAGTATGCAAGGCTTTTGGCTGGGTTTTTGTTTTGCCAAAAAGAGCAACTAAATAGATCCTTACTTTCAAGTTTTAGCATTCAAATTTTAGTTGAGCTATTTGATCTAGATTAGCATTTATAAAACTTTTACAAAAGAGAGCAAGAACTTGATTAACAATTCATACAGCATATGATCAACAACAATATTCAAGTTCTTAACTAGCGATGCTGCCCAGTGATCAAGAGCTCAATACCGTGAGTACGGCGAATCGATTCGGTTTTATCCCTTGCAAGGTTAACCTACCCACACGGCACAAACGAGCCCCGTCGAGCCGCTTATGCCAGCCGTTCCTTCAGCCAACACTAAATACTTGACCTACCCTGCTACCCTCAAGTACCAGTCCCCACCGATACCAACGACGGGTCAGCCATGAGTTACTCTAACCGGTACATGAATAGGCAGTCAAGCGTAGTTCAACATATCAGTGCGACCTAAGTACATAAGTTACCAGTTTCAACTACCTCTTACTCCCAGCATGTGAGGTAGTACAGTTCAATCTTGATCCCAGAGCCAACAACGAACGGGCCTTAAATGACACAGGCGGAGCTACACCATTCCATTCCTTTCCCTACCAACATTCTCCGCCCGGTCTAAACATTTTTCCAGTCTAACTGACATGTTAACAAACTTGCTGAAAGAACCAACTTAGTATTCTCGCGAGTAATAGGCAATTACTCGACTTCTACTGTTTAACCAGCCTAGCAATTCTATCGACCTACACATACTAAAAACTCTGGGTTTTCCTAAGGATCATGCAACTAGGTTTTCAGTCAACTCCTATGAAAACTTAAATGCATAAGGTAAAGACTTTGTAAAGTAAATAAATTAAATTGTGGCTGCGTTAAAAAGGTTGGATGCACTCCGGTGCTTGCCTTCGCTGGCCTTGGGCCCTTCCGAGTCTTGGCTCGGGTCTTGATCTGCCTCAACAACAACGACCTCGGGCTCTGGCTGCTCGGCTTCGGACTCAGGCACCAAGTTATAAACCCCGTCAGCTAGCACGTTCTGTACATGAAAATGCATATGTGTGAGCTTGAGAACAACAGTTGCAAAAAGATACAAAAACTTAAATGCAGCAATTCAATTATACAGCTTAAGTACAAAACAAGATATGCACATGAAATCACATGAAATGTTGCAAAAACCATTTTTAGCATTTTATAGAGTAAGTGCATATCTCTTTAAACAAGATTAACTTATCATTAAGAAAGAAAGATTACAACAGATTCAACTTACTGAGTTCACCAAAACTATTAGAAAACATTTTATTAGCATAAAGATATATATAAAACCATTTAAACACATATAAAGGGTTATTTAGCAACTAATTAAACAAACAAGCCTACACAGGTTATCTAACAGCACAAAAACTTCTCTGAGAAGCTTTAACTCAAGATTACCACTGAAATTTTTCAACACTTTATTCTAACAGAAACTAATTATTTGAAAAAGACAAAAAGGCTAGAAATCTACCAAAACAACAAACAGCAACAAGATTATGCATAAAAATGCAAAACTTCACAGAAACACTATCTACACACTAACACAGATTTACCATGATTTATTGAGCTCAAAAACATATTCACAACTATTTTTAACAGCACAAACAAGTTAAACATGGAGAAAAAGCTTAACTTAAACTACACAGACAGCATGCAATCCAAAAATTTACTGTGCTCACAAAAACACATTTTAGAGCTACTGTGATTTTCTCAAAATTTTTGGACATGCAGAACTATTTATTTTAACAGAAAGCTAATAAACTAACTAAAACTTCTACACAGAAAACAGCATAAAAACAACATGATTTTATATTTTTTTGCTGTAACCAAAGATGCAACAAGTACAACAAAATTGGTTTCAGAATTTTCCCACCTTCCTATGATTTTCTATGCATTAAACAAGAAATACATATATGCTGAAATGAAAAACAAAAGAAAAACCGAAAACACTTTTACGCTTAGGCCCCTAGATCTAAAAGATCTATTACCAACCAGTCCTTTCTTCACAGATAAGCCCCTAGATTTTCCAGATAACCCCCCAGAACTTTTCCACCTTCACACTTAACTCCGGAACTTTTCCACAAAACCCCCTAGAAAGAAATCCCCTTCTAATTGAACACCCCTGGCCTTCTTCTTCACGGACAGCAAGGAGTCGCCGCCGTGGGCTCGCCGGGGATCGCCGGAGAAGAGGCCGGAGTCGCGGAGTTGCTCCTTCCCCTCAGGACCTCACGCCGCACCCCCTGGCCAAGAAAAACTCCAGGATTAGAGGGCGCAAAAGAGCTCTCCACGAGCGGACCGAAAGGTTCCAAAAGCTCGCCGGAGCTAGGGCGTACCAAGGCTTAAACGATGGGGAAAAAGGTACGGGAGGCACCAGCGGTTCAAGTGTACACCATTTGCGGGGCTTTGGGGGTCAGAGAGATAGCGGAGGAGTGAATTGCTCTGCAAGGTGGATGGGCGGCAATGGCGGCCGGAAAATTGGCCGGCGACGGCTCTGGAGAGGGTGGCGAAGCTGGCGGAGTGGACGAGGACGACGAGGGCGATGTGAGAGAGTTACTGGCGCGGTGAATTTGGATGAGAGCAAAGTAACAGCGGTGAATTCCCTGCTGGCCCACGCGCGGCTTGCAGTGCGGTCAAAACTCGCCGCTGAAGCGGTGTTGCCGGCCGAGCTCGCCACCGAGGCAGCTCGCATGGTAATGGGGCGTGACTTGGCGATGCAAGGCGAGGGCGCGTGGCAAAGGCCAGCCGAGCACGACGCGTGGCAAGGGCGACGCCAGCGCACGGCACGAGCGACCTCCCCCTGCTCGCTTTACTGAATCGACGAAGTCGATTCAGTAGCTACAGGAACTCGCGAAACCATCTCCAAACTTTGATTCAAACTCGAGATTTTGTGTAGAAACTTTCCAAAACTCCAATACAAAAGTTGTAGATGGTACCAAGGGGAACAACTTTTGTTAAAGTCACCAGGTTCAAAAAGATTTGGTTTGAGAGATAAACTCGATCAAACTTCGGCCAAAATCTCGAACTCAGAAAATTTTCTAAGTCCCAGAACTGAATTGGATTTAGCTGACTTTGAGCATGAAAAGAAATAGCTAGAGTTTGAGATCCTGGAGTTGTTCATGATTTTTGAAGAGTTCAGACTACCAGCTTTCAAACCATGAACTTGATTTGCTTTGGACAGATTGAAAAATAAAAGATATAGAGCTCTAAAGTTGGCTAAAAGCTGCTGTCAGGAATTGGACTTAGCCAATTTTCAGAAGTGCTGAAATCAGCAGTTTGACCACTATTTGACCAAGAGTTTGAGCAAGTAAAAGATGTTTTTGCTCAAAACCAAAACTTCTAGCTGAAAGTAGATAGTTCACTAATGAATTTTCAAATTGGCCAAAAGCCACTTGTTTAAACATTTTTAATTTTAAACAAGCCCCCAAAAGGGTTAAAAGGAAAAGGTTCTAACTAACCAAATTTGAATTCAAAGGAGTTTAAAAACGAAATTGACTTTTGGGAGTCCATTCAAACATGACACTCAGTTCAAAAACATGATGAGCACCATGAACTTTGTACAATGAGTAGATGTGCACTGATAAATTTTCAAAAAGTGACACGGGGTGTCACAGCCCTCCCCCCTTAAAAGAATCTCGTCCCGAGATTCCGGTGTAAAGAGAGAGTGTAGAATACCTTAATGCAGCATCTAAAAACTCTGTATACTTGGATTTGAGATAAGATTCTTGTTCCTATGTTGCTTCTTTGTCAGAGTGATGAGTCCACTGAACTTTATAAAATTTAATGGACCGTCTTCGAGTAACTCTTTCAGTAATATCCAGAATCTTGAAAGGTTGTTCCTCATATGATAAGTCGGGTTCAAACTCAATTTCTTCATGAGCAATTCCCTTCAATAGGAACCCTAAGACATTTCTTGAGTTGAGATACATGAAAGATATTATGAATAGCTGCAAGCTTGGACGGCAGTTGTATCTCATAAGCAACTGGACCACATTGGCTAATGATTTCAAAAGGTCCAATAAAACGAGGAGCTAATTTTCCTTTGACTCCAAATCTCTGAACACCTTTAGTTGGTGATACTCGAAGATAAACATGATCCCCAATCTTGAAAACTAAAGGTCTTCTACTTTTGTCAGAATAGCTCTTTTGCCGCGATTGCGCGGTCTTAAGATTTTGCTGAATAATTTTGACTTTATCCTCGGCCTCCTTAACCAAGTCTGGACCGAAGATTTTTCTCTCGCCAGTTCCCGACCAATTTAACGGGGTTCGACACCTTCGACCATATAGAGCTTCAAATAGTGCCATTTTCAAACTGGATTGGTAACTGTTATTGTAGGAAAACTCAGCTAAAGATAAGCTTTTATCCCAACTCTTGTCGTAATGGATGACACAAGCTCTGAGCATGTCCTCCAAAATTTGATTCACTCTTTCGGTTTGCCCATCGGTCTGAGGATGATAAGTTGAACTTCTAATGAGTTTAGTGCCTAACAGCTTATGTAATTGTTTCCAAAAGCGAGCTATAAATGGTGAACCTCTGTCCGAAATGATAGTCTTTGGAACTCCATGCAAACGCACAATTTGATCTAAATAGATCTCAGCATATTGAGTTGCTGAAAAAGCATTGTTGACAGGAATGAAATGTGCTGACTTGGTGAGTCTATCAACAATAACCCATATAGAGTCATGTTTCTGAGGAGTCAATGGCAAACCCACAATAAAATCCATACTTATGTCTTCCCATTTCCATGAAGGTATGGGCAATGGTTGCAAAGTTCCACCGGCTTTCAAATGACTAGCTTTCACCCTTTGGCAGGTATCACACTCTGCTACATATTTAGCAATCTCCCTTTTCATTCGGGTCCACCAAAAATTTTCTCTCAAATCTTGATACATTTTGCTGCTCCCTGGATGAATAGAGAATTTAGAAAGATGTGCCTCATCAAGAATTTTCTTCCTAAGCTCATGATCTTTAGGAACCACTAGCCGATTATTGAACCTTAGAACTCCTTCATCGTCTTGACGAAAACATTTATACTTTCCATCATTTTCAGCTAGCTTTTGCTTAATGATCTGTACTCCTTTAGATTTAAACTGAGCCGCGACAATCTGATCTTGCAAAGTAGGTTGAATCAAAAGGTGATTCAAAGTACCCTGTGGAATAATTTCCAAATTCAATTTGTCCAACTCTTTAGCAAGAGTGGCATTTTGGGGTCTCAAAGATATGAACTGACAATTACCCCTGCGGCTGAGTGCATCTGCAACTACATTTGCTTTGCCTGGATGATAATGAACTTCAATTTCATAATCTTTAATCAATTCCAACCATCTTCTTTGCCTCATATTGAGATCAGCTTGAGTAAAAATATACTTGAGGCTCTTGTGATCTGTATAGATATTGCAATGAGTACCCATAAGATGGTGCCTCCAAATTTTTAAGGCATGTACCACTGCAGCAAGTTCAAGATCATGCGTCGGATAATTCTTCTCATGAGGTCGAAGAGCTCAAGAAGCATAAGCAATAACTCGATTATCCTGCATAAGAACACAACCAAGTCCTATGCCTGATGCATCACAATAAACATCAAAAGCCTTGGAAGTGTCAGGTTGAGCAAGAACTGGGGCAGATGTCAGAAGTCTTTTCAAAGTATGGAATGCTTCATCACACTTGTCACTCCATTTAAATTTCTCCCCCTTCTTCAGAAGTTCAGTGATAGGTTTGGCAATCTTGGAAAAATCTGGAATAAAATGACGGTAATACCCCGCCATTCCAAGAAAACTTCGGATTTGATGCATAGACTTCGGAGGTTCCCAATCTAGAACTTTTTGCACATTTACCGGGTCAACGGCAATACCATCACCGGATACGGTGTGATCCAAAAATTTCACACTCTTCAACCAAAACTCGTATTTGCTGAACTTAGCATAGAGCTTATGATCCCTTAATCGCTGAAGAACAATTCTGAGGTGTTCAGCTTGCTCTTCCTCATCCTTGGAATAAATAAGAATGTCATCAATAAACACCACGACAAACTTGTCCAGCTCCGGCATAAAGACTGAGTTCATGAGATACATAAAATAGGCAGGAGCATTGGTGAGTCCAAAAGACATGACTAAATACTCATATAAGCCATATCGGGTGGAAAAAGCTGTCTTGGGAATATCACAAGGTCGAATCTTGATCTGATGATAACCCGACCGAAGGTCAATTTTTGAGAACACTTTTGCTCCAGCCAATTGATCAAAGAGAAGATCGATACGTGGAAGAGGGTATTTATTCTTGATGGTAACTGCATTGAGGGGTCGGTAGTCCACGCACAATCTCAAAGTATGATCCTTCTTTTTCACAAAGAGTGCAAGACAACCCCAGGGAGAAGAACTTGGCCTGATATAGCCCTTGTCAAGAAGTTCTTGTAGCTGGATCTTCAGCTCTGCTAATTCATTGGGCGGCATACGGTACGACCTTTTTGAAATGGGTGCGGTACCGGGCTGCAACTCAATTACAAACTCAATATCCCGGTCGGGTGGCATCCCCGGAAGATCATCAGGAAAGACATCTGGAAATTCATTTACGACCGGAATATCTTCTAACTCAACTTGGATCATAGCAAAGGTGCAATTATCTGGAGAAGGTGTGGATGGCAAATAAAGTGTGGAAACACCATGACTAGGGGAATTTATTTCAACACCCCGGGCTGATAAGTCTAAGACAACTCCGTGCTTTTGCATCCAGTTCATACCCAAAATAATATCTATCCCCTGGTTATCCAGACAGATAAGCTCAGTGTCAAACACTTTACTTCCAATCTGGAGTGGAATTGGTTTAGTCACCCGGTTGGTAGATATCTTCCCACCAGGACTGGATATCATATAGTTACAATTTAACTGTGCCATTTGAAATCCACATTTTTCTATGCATGCCATACTGACAAAACTATGTGATGCTCCAGAATCAAATAAAACAACAACAGGTTTATTTCGAACTTGAAACGTACCCGCCATAACTGGAGTACCCTCTGGGATAGCATCAATGGTAGTGAAATTTTGCTTAACCACCATTTGCTTCTTATTCTGGCGATTATTGGGCTGCTGCCTGGGCGCATTATTTCCACCTTTGGGTGGTGTTCTGCATTCCTTAGCAAAGTGTCCCAGCTTCCCGCAGTTGTAACATGGAAAATTATGGGTACGCCCTTGCTGTTGAGGAGGAGGCGCACGCGATCCTTGTCCTTGGGACTGTCCCTGAGCTTGATTTGGACGAAGAACCCAGTAACCTTGCTGCCCTTGCCTCTGTTGAGCATTCTGAGGAGCTTTCTGTGGGGTCTTTTGTTCCACTCGGAATCTCTGTCCGGAAGCACTAGACGAAGCAACTGGGGCTTTCCTCTTTTTGTCCGCCTGATGAGCCAAATTACTGTCCTCTTGAGTGATGGTCATATTCACTAATTCATTAAAGCTGGCAGGCTTGATAAGAACCAAACTTTTCTTCAATTTAGTATTAAGCCCGCGACGAAAACGGTCTTGCTTTTTAGCATCCGTATCCACATGATGACCAGCATATTGCGATAAATGATTAAATGCCTGTGAATACTGCACCACGCCCTGATTACCCTGAGTGAGCGCCAAGAACTCATTAAGTTTTCTCTCCAAGAGACCATCAGGGATATGGTGGGAGCGAAAAGCAGCCTTGAATTCATTCCAAGAGACAATATGATCCGCAGGAAGTGTAGCCCGATAATTATCCCACCACATGCGGGCATCATCCCTAAGTTGTTGAGCTGCAAATCTAGCTTTGTTGGCTTCTGAACATGGATATATCAATAAAGCAAATTTTGACTCAATGATATTGAGCCAGACATCAGCATCCAGAGGCTCCTTCGCCTTGAAAAATTGCGGCGGTTGAGTGCCAAAGAAATCCGGGTATGAGGCTTCACGCGGCATCTCATGTTGTGGCTCGTGACGTGGCTGATTTTGCTGCATCTGGACAATCACACGCATAAGCTTGGTATGCTGAGCCATCTGATGGGCCATAAACTCCCGGAGATCAGGAGGTCCTGGCAGATTTCCTTCATTCCCACCCCCGGCATTATCCGGAGCGTCAGGCATTCTGCATAAGCCACCAAGTGCAGATTAGTCATACAACTTTGCAATAATTTCTCAGTGACCGATGATGAATAAAATCAATACTCAGAAATGAAAATATTATAGCACAGTGCATGACATAAAAATCCAATATAGAGTTAGTCTCGGAAGTTAGATCCAATCGTTCTTTGAACGTGATTCTACCACTTTTCCACTTTTCAGCTTGTGGACAGATCGCACGGGTTTAGCGTAAAATTCGTATCTCGCAAACTACTAAACCAAAAATGCTCAAATTTTTCCAGTAAATTTAAAATTTGATAGTCCACAACTTTAGTATTCAACTCCCGAACTAAATCTCACGTTAACAGGGGTCAAAAATTCGTCCTTTGCCTCTCTGTCAATTCTGTTTTTCAGCAGACAGAGTCGAAGTGTTTCTTCTGTTTCTCCCAAACTACTGATCCAATGGACTTGAAATTTTACCAGCAGATTCCTCATGAAATTTGCAACAACTTTGGTATTCATCAGTCTGTCTAGAAAAATAGTTATCAAGGCGTAAAAATTCCAATACACATCTGCTGCGAAAATTTCAGAGCAACCCAAAGTGCTGCATAGAAAAGGAAATTAAGTTCCGTTTACATCCATACATCATAATTATTACAACACCAAGAAAAGAGTTCAACTGCAGAGTACTTCACCATACAACTCATTACAAGCTAGAAATTAAGATACAACACATGATAGCGGGAATTTTTCGAAGGTAAACATGAATCAATCAGATTCCTCGTTATCAGTGAAAAAGACACGTTCTTCCGGTTCTTCCTCTTCTTCTTCAGTTTCCTCTTCATCCCCTACTTCTTCTTCCCCATTCATCTCATCAAGCTCTTCTTCTGTATCTTCCTCCTCACTGATCCACCCATATGCAGGACCAGGAACTTGTGGTTGTGGAACGGGGGCAACTGGCTCTTCCTGCTCCTGATCAGATAACTGTGGTTCCACGGGTGGTCCAGGTGAGTCATCCAAGCCAGAATCACCTTGATCAGGCAGCTCTCCTGGTGGATGATTAGCTTGGGGCCCTTCAGCCCAGACTCCCTCCTGTTCTTGCATAAGGTTGTCATTCTCCACCTCTAAGTCATACACACGTTCCTCCAAGCTTCCAATTACAGCCATGTGTTGGTCAACTTGTCCCTGCATTGCTGCTCTTTCCTGGGCCTGTGAGTTAGCAGCATTCAACATAGCGCCATAACTGAAAGCCATGCTCTCAATCAGACGGTTAACATTATCCATATAGCGAGTCATGCTCTGCACATCAGTAGAGTTTTCCTTCTTATCACTGGAGCTAGACTCACCCACTTCATTTGTAGAGGACATAAAAACATCTGCTGGAGCTCCGAAAGTTTTTATCTGATGCTTAAAACTTAGTTGCTGCAAGGCTCTCCATGCGGCAGTGTCACAAGCCTCCTCATAATTTCCCCAGTAACAACAATGCGAATATCTTCACCCACTCCTAGCTGTAAACTGGGAATAACCAATGAGACCTCAAAACAGTTTATTCCGGTTTCAGTAATGTATCTTCCCACGTACTGAGGAGCGACCACGTATCCCAAAGTCTGCATGGTCTCCCACAGCTGAGAAGGAAAACCCTCTCGGTACAAACCGTTGGAGAAAAGACGACCATCGATGTCGGTGGTGATGTGGGGGTTGTAATTTGGAAAACTCATCTGAAATGAAAAGCAAATGAAGCTTAGCACTTGATTTGGAAAAGATATTGCTGAATTTAGAATTGGACAGATTCCTGGCAAGCAAAGAAAAATTCATAACTCTCAACTGGTGTAAGCAAAAATGCTCAAACTTTGCCAGAAAATCTGTTAGATATTTCTCTACAACTTTCTTATGAAGTGGAAAACTTGATTCCGATGTTAAGAGGGGGTAAAAATTCAAAGACTCATTGCTGTCCTCCAGAAAAATTCAAGGAAACAGGGGCTTACTAAAACAGGCATAACTCGAGCTATACTGAAGATAAAAATGTGAAATTTTTACAGCAGCAAGCTAACCAAATTCTGAGAAACTTTCCTTTAACTCTTCCCTGTAGAAAACATCATTTGCTAGCCGAGAAAATTTCGACCAGTAGCAGACGTCCAAAAACCCCAACTAGATCAACCTTAGGTGCAATGCAAAGTGGATGGTGGTGTAGATCCCAGGGCACCCTAACAAAATTTTAAGGATTTTTCAACAGGTTTTAAAACTCATGATGCATGCTCGTCCTAACCGTCCTCACAAATAAAATAATTGCCAAGTATTCTTGGTCTTACGTGGTTAGGATCGGTGGCAAACCATACGGCTCTCTCTATAATAACTAATCGTATTGTACACGTCTTAACTTACGTAACGCATGTTAGTGTACCTGCAGAAAACACAGTGCATAAGATGAACCTTTCATGCCAGCACTCATGAAAGTGTCCCCATACATTACCGTTCTCTATAGTAACGGTATCCATACATCCCGTGCTGTATGGACAACACATAGAGGCAACTTTACACCCAATATAATCCACAACAGTGCATGGGTATATTGGCTGCAGCTCAAGGAGGCCACCGCTTGAGCACGGCGTTCGGATTTCACCGTACCGACCGAGGTGTCAAGGTGTCCCCATTGACCGGAGATCCTCACCCTCTGTCGATGCATAAATAAAGGTTGATTGTGCAATAAATAAGTTTTGACAGAAAGTAATGTGCTGGGAGTTAGCTGCAAAGTTAGATAGCCACCTGATTCACATACCCATAATTCCCTAGGGCTTACGTTCTAAAAAAAATTAATTCCTTAACATGACCAACGCATTTTCGCAAACCAGATTAACTTTTATTTCCGAAAACACATTTTTAAGACAAGTTAAATCATCCGCCAAGTATTTTCGGCTCTGGTACCAGCTGTGGCAGAACCACCTCCAATTATGTCAGCTCAAGTGCATTGTCCCTTAGCTAATGCAAGCAGTACAGCACACTCGCACTTCAACTGACATAACCGTGTAGTTGCTGTCGGGTAACTCCCGATTACACCACTGATCACATTGTCGAAACCAATACGAGGCAAGTCTCACTCCACAATGAGCACAGATGATTAACGAGTCACAAATTTTACAACACAGTACACGTGGATTTAATTTACAAAACAGGACATTGTAAAGAGTTATTACAACACAGAGTTTTAAAGCACAGCGGAAGTTTAAAACATTACGAGTCTACGACTGATAACAACATAATAATGCACAGATAGCCCAGCTGGCATTATCAATCCCTCGGCTCCACACCCTGCGAAGCCGGAACGAACTGCAACTGAAAACCTTCGGGAACACCGAACGGGAAAGCTTCAGCGGCCTGCTCTGCTAAGCTAGACTCAGACTCTGAAAAAGGGTTAACACAAGCAGGTTGAGTAACTTAATACTCAGCAAGACTTAACCGACTGAAGATTACTAAGACCCCTAGTATGCAAGGCTTTTGGCTGGGTTTTTGTTTAGCCAAAAAGAGCAACTAAATAGATCCTTACTTTCAAGTTTTAGCATTCAAATTTTAGTTGAGCTATTTGATCTAGATTAGCATTTATAAAACTTTTACAAAGAGAGCAAGAACTTGATTAACAATTCATACAGCATATGATCAACAACAATATTCAAGTTCTTAACTAGCGATGCTGCCCAGTGATCAAGAGCTCAATACCGTGAGTACGACGAATCGATTCGGTTTTATCCCTTGCAAGGTTAACCTACCCACACGGCACAAACGAGCCCCGTCGAGCCGCTTATGCCAGCCGTTCCTTCAGCCAACACTAAATACTTGACCTACCCTGCTACCCTCAAGTACCAGTCCCCACCGATACCAACGACGGGTCAGCCATGAGTTACTCTAACCGGTACATGAATAAGCAGTTAGGCGTAGTTCAACATATCAGTGCGAGCTAAAGTACATAAGTTACTAGTTTCAACTACCTCTTACTCCCAGCATGTGAGGTAGTACAATTCAATCTTGATCCCAGAGCCAACAACGAACGGGCCTTAAATGACACAGGCGGAGCTACAACATTCCATTCCTTTCCCTACCAACATTCTCCGCTCGGTCTAACTTTTTCCAGTCTAGTTGACATGTTAACAAACTTACTGAAAGAACCAACTTAGTTTCTCGCGAGTAACAGGCAATTACTCGACTTCTACCGTTTAACCAGCCTAGCAATTCTATCGACCTACACATACTAGAAAAACTCTGGGTTTTCCTAAGGATCATGCAACTAGGTTTTCAGTCAACTCCTATGAAAACTTAAATGCATAAGGTAAAGACTTGTAAAGTAAATAAATTAAATTGTGGCTGCGTTAAAAAGGTTGGATGCACTCCGGTGCTTGCCTTCGCTGGCCTTGGGCCCTTCCGAGTCTTGGCTCGGGTCTTGATCTGCCTCAACAACAACGACCTCGGGCTCTGGCTGCTCGGCTTCGGACTCAGGCACCAAGTTATAAACCCCGTCAGCTAGCACGTTCTCTACATGAAGATGCATATGTGTGAGCTTGAGAATAACAGTTGGAAAAAGATACAAAACTTAAATGCAGCAATTCAATTATACAGCTTAAGTACAAAACAAGATATGCACATGAAATCACATGAAATGTTGCAAAAACCATTTTTAGCATTTTATAGAGTAAGTGCATATCTCTTTAAACAAGATTAACTTATCATTAAGAAAGAAAGATTACAACAGATTCAACTTACTGAGTTCACCAAAACTATTAGAAAACATTTTATTAGCATAAAGATATATATAAAACCATTTAAACACACATATAAAGGGTTATTTAGCAACTAATTAAACAAACAAGCCTACACAGGTTATCTAACAGCACAAAAACTTCTCTGAGAAGCTTTCAACTCAAGATTACCACTGAAATTTTTCAACACTTTATTCTAACAGAAACTAATTATTTCGAAAAAGACAAAAAGGCTAGAAATCTACCAAAACAACAAACAGCAACAAGATTATGCACAAAAATGCAAAACTTCACAGAAACACTATCTACACACTAACACAGATTTACCATGATTTATTGAGCTCACAAACATATTCACAACTATTTTTAACAGCACAAACAAGTTAAACATGGAGAAAAAGCTTAACTTAAACTACACAGACAGCATGCAACCCAAAAATTTACTGTGCTCACAAAAACACATTTTAGAGCTACTGTGATTTTCTCAAAATTTTTGGACATGCAGAACTATTTATTTTAACAGAAAGCTAATAAACTAACTAAAACTTCTACACAGAAAACAGCATAAAAACAACATGATTTTATATTTTTCTGCTGTAACCAAAGATGCAACAAGTACAACAAAATTGGTTTCACAATTTTCCCACCTTGCCTATGATTTTCTATGCATTAAACAAGAAATACATGTATGCTGAAATGAAAAACAAAAGAAAAACCGAAAACACTTTTACGCTTAGGCCCCTGGATCTAAAAGATCTATTACCAACCAGTCCTTTCTTCACAGATAAGCCCCTAGATTTTCCAGATAACCCCCCAGAACTTTTCCACCTTCACACTTAACTCCGGAACTTTTCCACAAAACCCCCTAGAAAGAAATCCCCTTCTAATTGAACACCCCTGGCCTTCTTCTTCACGGACAGCAAGGAGTCGCCGCCGTGGGCTCGCCGGGGATCGCCGGAGAAGAGGCCGGAGTCGCGCCGGAGTTGCTCCTTCCCCTCAGGACCTCACGCCGCTCCCCCTGGCCAAGAAAAACTCCAGGATTAGAGGGCGCAAAAGAGCTCTCCACGAGCGGACCGAAAGGTTCCAAAAGCTCGCCGGAGCTAGGGCGTACCAAGGCTTAAACGATGGGGAAAAAGGTACGGGAGGCACCAGCGGTTCAAGTGTACACCATTTGCGGGGCTTTGGGGGTCAGAGAGGATAGCGGAGGAGTGAATTGCTCTGCAAGGTGGATGGGCGGCAATGGCGGCCGGAAAATTGGCCGGCGACGGCTCTGGAGAGGGTGGCGAAGCTGGCGGAGTGGACGAGGATGACGAGGGCGATGTGAGAGAGTTACTAGGCGCGGTGAATTTGGATGAGAGCAAAGTAACAGCGGTGAATTCCCTGCTGGCCCACGCGCGGCTTGCAGTGCGGTCAAAACTCGCCGCTGAAGCGGTGTTGTCCGGCCGAGCTCGCCACCGAAGCAGCTCGCATGGTATGGGGCACGACTTGGCGATGCAAGGCGAGGGCGCGTGACAAAGGCCAGCCGAGCACGGCGCGTGGCAAGGGCGACGCCAGCGCACGGCACGAGCGACCTCCCCCCTGCTCGCTTTACTGAATCGACGAAGTCGATTCAGTAGCTACAGGAACTCGCGAAACCATCTCCAAACTTTGATTCAAACTCGAGATTTTGTGTAGAAACTTTCCAAAACTCCAATACAAAAGTTGTAGATGGTACCAAGGGGAACAACTTTTGTTAAAGTCACCAGGTTCAAAAAGATTTGGTTTGAGAGATAAACTCGATCAAACTTCGGCCAAAATCTCGAACTCAGAAAATTTTCTGAGTCCCAGAACTGAATTGGATTTAGCTGACTTTGAGCATGAAAAAGAAATAGCTAGAGTTTGAGATGCTGGAGTTGTTCACGATTTTTGAAGAGTTCAGACTACCAGCTTTCAAACCATGAACTTGATTTGCTTTGGACAGATTGAAAAATAAAAGATATAGAGCTCTAAAGTTGGCTAAAAGCTGCTGTCAGGAATTGGACTTAGCCAATTTTCAGAAGTGCTGAAATCAGCAGTTTGACCACTATTTGACCAAGAGTTTGAGCAAGTAAAAGATGTTTTTGCTCAAAACCAAAACTTCTAGCTGAAAGTAGATAGTTCACTAATGAATTTTCAAATTGGCCAAAAGCCACTTGTTTAAACATTTTTATTTTAAACAAGCCCCCAAAAGGGTTAAAAGGAAAAGGTTTAACTAACCAAATTTGAATTCAAAGGAGTTTAAAAACGAAATTTGACTTTTGAGAGTCCATTCAAACATGATACTCAGTTCAAAAACATGATGAGCACCACAAACTTTGTACAATGAGTAGATGTGCATGATAAATTTTCAAAAATGACACGGGGTGTCACACACTGGAATGGAATTAAGTGTATCAACCTCATGCTAAATTGAGAAAGAAATAACCAGTGCTCTCAAAAGGTTGAGTGCAAAAGATAGTGAAATGTGTAGCAAAATCCACAATTGTCGCTAACTTTCACAATTGGAGTTTTTGTGTGGAAAAGCTCCAAAGGATGAAACAATTATCATCAATGTGATGTAAAGATATGGTATAGCAGGATATAAGGCTGAGGGATAGGCAAACTGGTTGAGGAAAACTGCTCCCGGAGTTGATGATGGTTAACAGCAGCAACAACCATCCAAATATTTCACTCCTAAGACAACGAGTCAAGTGTGGTGCCAAACACATTGACGCAAAGTATACGTTGTAAAGGAGAAAGTCCGGAATCATGTTGAAATGCTTAGAGCATAAAAGCGATTGATAAAGAGCTTGCGGTTCTGCTTATTAAAGGCTTACCGCCTAGTGTGTACAGAAAACACGCAGACGACATGGGTACATGGTATAGTCTATGATCTCCAGACAATAAAGGGCCCAAAGGTTAAAAGTACCTACTTTAGCACAGAGAGGTGTATTGTAGCTGTTGATTCTATCGGCGAGAGACCGTGACGATGATGCAGCTCATATGCACTAATCCACATTGAAATAGGTAAACAAATGATAGGAATGAAGACATTAAAAGGTGTAAAGTGAAAAGTTTGAAAGGTGAGATCAAAGGGGAGAATGTTAGGTTGATCTCCACCGGTTGGCCCAACGGCCAACTGGGCCTTTGACTCGCGCCCTGATCGGGGGCGCTCAGCCCAATATGAGGCTCGTGGGCCCCCGTCGCGCAGTGCCATAAAAGAGGAGGTGGGGACCAGCGGCCAGGGTTACGAGGTTCGCCGCCGCCACTATTTTCCCCACCACATCCCTAGTCCGATCGTGAGGGAGGCGCTGAAGCGGCGGGAAGCTCCACCAGCGACTACTACATCACCGACATCGTCGCCACTGCATCGCTGGCACTATGGCCGGCATCAGCAGCACTAGGCAAAGGTATGTCCCACAGACCGTTACCCCGCTTGATCTACTCCTAGAAGGGTCCGACGGAAGCTGACACGTGAACGGTTTAACTTCATGACCAAGAGCTTGTTAACAATCCGAATATTAGTGAATGTCCCCCTCATCATTAATTCATAGTTTCCACGGCGGCTTCCGTATGAATTAATCCTGAGAAGCTGCCCATAGTGCAGCTGGCTAGTCTCCCCGGGGAGGAGCTGGCCGGCCAAGGGTCAGACCCTGGTCCTCACTATTATTCAGGTGGGGCTTTAAGCCCCCCGGTAGCCCACCCTCATTTTGAATTAAAATTCTCGGGGTTTACACCATGCTCAATAGGGTACTTGTCAGCCGGGCTGTCCTTGTGAATGCTTCCAGCTGGTGAAATATGATCTGTCGTTACACTATCACTAAAGCTCATCACACAGTAGGCATCCTTTAGACTTTGAGGTCCAGGTGGAGTTCTACTCATGCCTCTAAAGAAAGGCGGCACAGCTCACGGATATAGCTTGATTTTGGATCCCAACTGTGTACACCTGCAGTTGGAACTTTCAGCTTGTTCCACATGGGATTGGCATTGGACATTGCCTCGTAGGTGCTTCTGAACATATCAACCAATACATTGGATTGCACAACCTAGGTTTTACAGAATCAACAATAAGAATCGTCCTTTATAAATTCCATGATTATCATCAAACTGAACACACAGCACCAGAAACTTCCACATTCCAGTTTTCCAGATATCTGATTTCACATTAATGAACTCTACTTTTCTATTTGCAGTGATCAGGTATGTCAAATTTGTGGTGGCTATTAAGAATATGTAGATACATATCGCTGGGAGTTTTGGAGGCGTAGGAGAGGGTCTGCGTGTTCAGTTTCTGGCCGTGACGCGCATCCGTTTTACCGTGCGTGAGTTTTCTTTCTTTTTTTCATGGGCATGCGTGAGTTTTTTTTTACCATGCATCAGTTGTTTATGGGCTCGCCAGCAACAACTTTTCTCATCCCAATAAAATCAAGCCGAGGTCTCTGCGTCCAGATGGGCCCACCCCCTCACCACTGGCGGTGACGTTTTTTTTCTTGTGCCGAGAGGCTGGCTCGCGAATAACTTGCACGACGCGCGTTCTTCCTAACAACAACCATTCTAAATTGATTCCCGTCGGCACCCTGTGTTCTACGGTGCAGTCGTCGCCATGTGCTCCCCACCATAACTGCTCCTCCTATGGCATCACATTCTCCTCCTTTCCCTCTTGCTGAATTTTTTTCATCCCTTTGCTGGTACGTTCCTCCTCGACGTACTCATGCTGCTTAATTCAACATACTGCCGAGGTCAACAAATTGGTAGTCTACCTCAAAGAAATCGAGTCGTTACTTCATTGACAACGCCACTCACATAGCCACAACGCCCATGCGGCCTTCCATTCTAGCGCCCCTACACGAGGTCATAGAAACCAACGCTAGATCAGCGCACGACATGCATGTGCCACCATAAACACAATTAAGCGAAACTCCTTGCCATGCTGATGTCGGTACTGCTGCAGATGGGCCACAGGGTACCTATTTCGTGTACTATTGGGTACAACAACAATCGCTCTGTTCGTTTGGCAAGACTGGGCTGAAAAGTCTACTGATTTTGGCTGATTCTGAGCTGATTCAATAATGTTATGTGAGGGAAATAATCTAGAGGGCTGGGCTGATAAGCCAAGTGAACAATGAGTTGCACCAAAGTATGCCATAGCAGCTTGGTCCGTGTACGTCTCACCTGCGCTCGAGGTGTGTAACAATCTAGGTGTTTAATTAACTTAATCACCTGCTAAACCTTGTGCCTTAGTCTAATTAGGTGTAGTTAAGCCCCACCTAGATTTTCACTTAAGGAAAGTCCACCCAAAACCCTCTGCACCTCGATGAACTTTGGACCTTTCCTGGTTGGCATGGGTTGAATTCAAATTTACACTTAAAAACTTGAAAATCGACCAATACAAAAGTTGTTCAGTTTTTAATGGGATACATTTTTGCCAATTGGCTCATTTCGAGATTTTGAGTGAAAAACACCTTAAAACTCAGTCGAAGTCAGCAGATCTTCAGAAGTTCACTGCTGGCCGGCATAGAAGTTCACCGGTTTTCATCTCGTTTTTCCCCGCGATCCACTCACTTTTCCCTTGGTCAGCCTTTACAAAACTTGTAACTGGTAGTCTGGGACACGACTTTGCTTCTTGAAGATTTTGAACTTTAGTTCAAAATTTTGGATAAATTCGTGTTTGAACAGACGCCCGGCAGGTGTTCGACAGAACGACGTTCACGCGCCGGCGCTCGAGTTCACGCCCGACCACGCTCGCCACACGGCGGCCGGCCTCTGACACGGACGCCGAGGCCGTGTCAGCGCCTTAAATGCGCCGTGCCCGATCCCCCGCTGTCCGCCCGGCAGAGCCGCTTTGTCCCCCGCGTCGTCCCGACGGGACGTGATGCGCGTTCCGTGCGCGCCACGTGGCCGCCGTCGACCCGCCGGCGATCCGCCACACCGCCGTCCCGACCAAGCTCGGTGACAGGATCCTCGTGGATCCCATCTGCTCGCCAACCCGCGCCCGAGCGCCGCCTACCTGCGACCGGCCACCGACCAGCGTGCCTTGCCGGCTTGGCCGCCAAGCCAGTGCAGCGACCGAGCCGCCACGTGCAGCTTCGCCGCGACCGAACCGCCGTCCGGACCTCGCCCTCGGCCGCCTATAAAAGGGCCCGCATCCCCTGCACGCGAGCCCCCTCCGCCGCTGGCCATTGCCGCTGCCAGGCTGTCGCCGCCACTCTCCGTCGTGCGCATTGCTCCGCCGCCGTCCAACGCTGCCAGAGCTCGCCCACGCCACCCACTTTAGCTCCCCAGAGCGCCAGCCGCTCTTCTCTGCAACCGCCGTCGCCAGCATTGGCAAAGATAGAGCCGCCGCCGCTCCGCCGCCCGCCGCCGTCGCTCCACCTCCGGCCGAGCTCTCTGCACCGGATCTGCTCGAGGTGAGGCGGTGAGCAACCCTAGCATGTTCTCGTTGAGTCCCGTGGCCCCACATCGCCGGATTCCGGCCAAACCCGTCACCGGCTGAGCCCAGGGACCGCATTGCAAAGTCTTAGATCTTTCCAGGGTCCTTTCTGCAAGTTTCCAGGGGCTAATCTGTGAATAGATTGTATAGATCTAGGTTTGAAATCTAAGATTTTGTAAAATCAGTTAAAAATCACACAAAAATCAGAAAAATGCAACTCAATTTTCTAGGACTCTCTGTGATGTGTTATATCTTTTATAGAAGGCACATATAGGTGTTTCCTGTACAGATTTCAAACTAAGTTCAAATCTGTTCAAACTTAAATTTGTACATAGTTTGAAATCTACTGCCTTGTTTGTGCTAAGTTTTGGATATGTTGTAGCTGATGAAATGTTTAGGCTTCTGTAAAAAGTTGGCACAAAGTTACACACTAGATTTTGAGTTATTAATTGTTTAGACTGTCAGTGCACGTTTGGATCAGCAGTTTTTAGTAATTAATCTGTGCAGCTGCTGAGCTCAATCTTTTTCCAGTAGTTCTGCTATACCTTGATGCATGTCTGGTAAAAAGTAAAGCTTACTTCGAGCCGGCTAACTTGCTCATTTAATTAATAACAATTTAATTTTTGTTAATTCAAACAGCAAGATCCTTGGATCTTTCTAAGCTATTCCTTTGGCATGTGAGCTTGTTTACACTAGTATAGGCTCTGGTAATTTTCTAAGGATCAATTGATGATAGCGTGATTTGCTAGGATTTATTCTTGATGATAGTGTGTTGTTCTTGTTTGATTTATTGTGGTCAATGTATGCATGATCTTGGTCTGGTTTTTAGTCAGTAAATCTAACAACAGACCAGGAGTATACTGTAATTTTCTCACATTAAATTAAAGAACCAAACTGTCATAATAAATTATTGAAGTTACCTTGCTTAAAAGGTTAAATAATAATAAGTCACTTCTTTAAGCTATTTAAATAAGCTAAACACCTCACACCACACACCCTTGCTGTTTTGTGAAGAAATCAAAGTTAAATCTTAATAGATGTGTACACAATCACCACCACACACCCAAGTACTTTAATGAGTAATCACAAACTTAACTAAAGAAAAGGAAGGTCAGACCAAAATTGTCCAGATGAATGTGTCACTCAATACACCCGGGTCTATCAGTATGCAATGATGATGGCTCGATACAAGATCATACTCTTATTTGCATGTGCATCTCGTGTAGAACAAGTCCTCGCTGACGGCGACAACGAACTCATCTCCGCTGAAGGAGAAGGCCAAGCTGAAGGTGAAGTGAATGCCGTCCGGGTCGAGCAAGACCTGAACGCAGCTGCCGAGGAGTCCCAAACTAACATCGTGCCCGAAGGCAAGCCCCGGAGCATGTCCCATGTTTCTAAATCTTGCAACTATGTTTGTTAAGTTTGCTTGTGCATTTATGTTTCAGGAGTTGAATTGAAACCTTAGTTGCATGATCCTAGGTACCTATGCTTTGCAATACTAGTATGATAGGTCAATAGCTGCTAAGCTATAAGGACTCGGTAAAAGTCGAGTGATTTCCTATCAGTCGCGAGATATAGGAACTACCTGCCTTACTTATGTTGGAATCATAAGGATGACGGGCGGAGATTTTTGGTCATGTAGATGCCCCGTGCGTGTATGCTAAAATTGGTTACATAGTTAAGTTTTTGAACGTACTAAGCACTTGTCGATTCTATGGGGTCGGTACGTTTAGTACCTACATGAGTTCGGTGTGTGGACTTTTTCCTGCTCCTTTCGGGAACTTCTTCCCCTTGCCTCGAACATGTGGGTACGAAGGGCGCAAGTGTTCGGTTCGGCCGACCTTGGATTTCGTATGCCAGGTGGAGTTTGGCTCTGGACGCAACTGGAGGATTGATGGGAACTACATGGTAGCGCTAGCCTTTGGCTGAATGCAATGATCCGTGTGCTTGGGTCCACCTTGCAAGGTTAAGAAATCGGTTCGAACTGTCTGTTTCTTGCAGCTACTGAGACTACTTGACCGTACTGCCGCATTGAGTAAGAAGTGGAACATGACGATGGAAAGAAACTTGATGCTTGCTTAATTGCTTGCTCAACTTGCTGGGTTAGTACAGGTTGCTTATCTAGAATGGTTAAATTCGAACTAGAACTTGATGCTAAAATATTGAAAGCGAAGACCCACTCTTAGTCGCTCTTTGGCAAAACAAACCCACCAGCCAAAAGCCTTGCATGTCTAGGAGTGGGTGATGTAGTTTTCACCCGACGGGTAAGTCTTGCTGAGTATTAGTATACTCAGCCTTGCTTGTTGAATTGTTTTCAGGAAGTGCTCTCGAGGAGATGGTTGCAGGTCTTACCTGGCCAACCACCCTTCCTCCTGGTTGGATCGTTGTTTGGGACGAGGATGCTTCTGAGTGATGTCACGACGGCTCCACGTGATGTCACGGTCTTTTCGAATAAATAGTTGTTTACGCTGCATTTCAAAACTCTGAGTTTACTGTTACCGTATGCATTGAACCATTTGTAATAAATTAGTACCTCAATTGGGACCTTTAATTAATTGTGGATTGTTGTAATCTCTGGGACTCACCTTCGAGTGGGTATTTGCATGATTCGTTTCGATCGAGGTAATTGTTCGTGGTTGCATCGGGCTCGACCCGACAGATCGGCATCTTAATCTGTTTTAATTGCGTGATGACCAATGGAAGGTTAGTGCACTTAAGCCGGATTAAATTGAGCGGTTCTGTCACAAGGTGCACCCCGTCGGATACACCGACGTTGACGTGCTCTACTGATAGGGCCACGAGCCTATTGACAACAATGAGTCTTGGTTTATTTCACAAGTGATTAAGTTCTACCGGGTTGCTTCTTCAATCCTCCAACTCATATTGTCACTGTAAACTTAAAGTTCATTCTGTATTTTGTAGTCTATAAAATGGTGCTATTTGATAAACTACATGTTACTTGCACACGTAAGTATATTATGATATTAACAGTGTAGCAACATATATGTTTACACACTTGGCATGTGTGAGTTATCTACGGGCGTAGCGTTAGCGCGCCTGCCATCCTAGTAATCATTGTTGGTGCTAGATTTATGCTTTCCTAGATTTATTGCTTTCCTTGTAATTCTCAATATAAGCATAGCAATAGCAATAGACAATGGGAAAGCTGCCAATACGCAAAGATGGCTGTGGTCAAACTCAGGGTATGTTTGGGAGGGCTGCAACTTTGCCTATGAAGTGGCTTTTTGGCTTTGGCTTCACATGTTAGTAAAACGTTTGGTAAAACGGCTTCATCTGGTAGTTGAAAACGGCTTCTCCAGAGATGGAGCCGAGGTGAAGCCGGGTGAAGCCGCGTTTTTTGGCTTCACCATGCCAGACAAAGCCCAAATGGGTTTCACCACCGGCTTCATCCCTGAAGCCGCTGCAAAAGAACATGTTTGGGAGGGCTTCACCTGAAGCCGGAGCCGAAGCCGCTTTTGAAGCCCTCTCAAACACACCCTCAATGGTTTGACTGCACAGTCCGACTGGTTGTGAGTTGTGACCCATTATTTTCGATTTTTGCGTTGTTGGATTACCGATTCGCTCGTTAATTTTCGAGGGCATGGAGGCTGTAATAGCTGCCGTAGCTGCCACCGTCACCATTCGCGAGGCTTGTCAAGGCAAAGCTAGATGCATTGCTCCTCGAATCTGCAAAAACGAGCACTGAGATTATGCCGTAACTGCGAAGCTTAAGTTGTCAAAAAATCAAATAAATAGAAAATAGGAAAAAAAAATGCTCCATGGAGAGAGAAATTGCAGCAAAAATCGACTACAGCCGCGGGGAACGCACCAATTAAATTGCTCGAACCGAAGAGCGGGGCGGAGCGGAGCAGTGTGACGTGCGGAGAGTCTCCTCCAGCGCCGGCTCGCATTTGGCGCGTGTGCGGCGGCACCCGCGCGTAGGCTGAGGCGGCGGCCTGCCACCGTCGCGGGCGGTGGTGTTCGTGGTGTCGTGGCGCCGCGAGGTGGGGAGGCCGCGCATGACGCGCCCGTGTCGTCTCGCTGCCATGTGCAAGCGTCTCAACTCTCAACCGAGCTGGGCCGAGACTATACGACACTCTGGCCCATCTCGATGCCCATCAGCATCTGTCCAGAGGCCTAAAATCCCCTTGGGCCCCCAGCGGCCGCCGCGCTACCCAACCGGCAACCACTGCCTTCCTCCGCCGCCGCCGCCGCCGCTCGTGCCCTCGCCGCCCGCCTAGCAGACGCCCACCTCTCATTGCGAGGCCTAAAACCCTGGGCGGCCGCCGGTAGCCCCCCATCTTCCTTGCTCGCTGCGGCGGCCTCTCAAGGGGTCCATGGCGGCCCTCGCGCCGCGGATCCTACGGCGGTGCCCCCTCCGCTCCGCCGAGCCTCTGGCCTCCACACGGTTCGTTGCCTCGCCGCTCCCTGGTTCAGCAGCTGGTTTCGTGGTTTGTCTAATCTCCGCGCCGAATTGGCCGTTTGTAGATCAGTGGTTCGTGGGATCGAATGTGCGGCGCGGCTCCCCGACCTCCTGCGGCCCTGTTCGTGCGGCCGTGCGGAGGGTCTGGACCGGAGGCTCACGGCTGGAGCTGGTGGCGGTGGTTTTGCCAGCCTGTGAGATGCGGGAGCACAGCGGTCAGGCTGGACACGGGCGGTGGGTTCGCCAGGTTCGCGGTCGGCGACATGGACAGGGCGAAGGAGAAGGGGGACCAGAGGCAGCAGCCGCCGAAGAAGAAGAAGATGTCGAGGAAGGCCAAGGTCAACCAGCTCAAGTGGTACCGTCTCAAGGCCAAGAAGAAGATGAAGTCGCCCAATCCCGAAGTTAGGATCAGGTACAAGCTTGGCAAGGTCTGAACTTCCTCTGAACACCAGTGCATTGTTTCAGTTCTCTTGACACTGAATTTGGAGATTTCATAGTATTTAGTAGTTGAACTAACAATTTTTTTTGTTTTGGAAATTTCAGGCTAAGAGAAAGGAGGAATGGCTGATTGAGAAGCTGAGGAAGTACGATGTCCCAATGACTCCAGAGCCAGTTCACGACCCTGAGATTTTGACCGAGGAGGAGAAGTTTTACCTCAAGCGAACCGGAGACAAGAAGAAGCACTATGTTCCTGTTGGGAGGAGAGGGGTTTTTGGTGGTGTTGTTCTCAACATGCACCTGCATTGGAAGAACCATGAGACCGTGAAGGTGGTTTGCAAGCCCTGTCGGCCTGGCCAAGTGTACGAGTATGCCGAGGAACTAACAAGGCTCAGCAAAGGAACAGTCATTGATATCAAACCCAATAATACCATTATATTTTATCGAGGGAAGAATTATGTGCAGCCAAAGGTCATGTCGCCTCCTGATACACTTTCTAAGCAGAAGGTCAGTGAAGTTTGTTTTCTCCTTTTTTAAACTGATGCAGCTTGATGTCCAAATATACCAGCTTATCTAGTGCTTTCTATTTTTACTTCTATTTTTTAATACAAGCATCACTAACGCACTCAGTTCTAATTAACGCTTGCATCTGTCTGTTCTTCTTAGGCCTTGGAAAAATATAGATATGAACAATCTCTTGAACATACTGGGCACTTTATTGAGAAGCTGGAGAAGGAGCTTGAAGACTACCAGAAGCATGTTGCTCTATTTAAGAACCGTGAGGGAGCTACCTCTGTTGATGAAGAGACCACTATTAATGACCCTACAACTACCTCAGGTTCGGAATGATCCAATGAATATTCTGGGTCCATTTGAGAACCATGAGGGAGCTACTCTGCAAAAGGAAATTGAGGTTTGTTCAAATCTTGCAAGCTTACAAAGCTCTATTCATTATTCATTAGATATATTGCCCTTGGTTGTGGTGCTATAGAGCGTTAGCTTGAAGTATTATGATTCAGGAGAAAATAGTATGTGGCATTTTTAGCGATGAGCTTGTAGGATATTCTTAGTGAGGTTTATACTTTCAAATTACTAGTCCTGCTTGGTGGAGGTCTATTACTTGGACAATGCCTTGATCATCAATCAATCTTCATTAGCCTTTTGAATTGCAAGTCCTGGTTGGTGTAGTGGAGGGCTGTTACTTGAACAATGAATTGATCATAAATCTATCTTCATAACTATAGTAACCTGGTACCATGTGTGCAACGACCCAGGCACAACGCCGGCACAGCCCATCAAGTTGCAAATGACGCTCCATGAGAATGTGTCATATAATTCCCAAACCAACCCAATAGGCACTAGGCAAGGATGCAAAGCTTTTTTTCTTTGAGTTATGGTCGATCTAAAAAAATGAAGTAATTTGGGTCCATTACTACACATTAGATAAACCTGCGTCTCTACCAGATGAATGTGCCATTTTTCTCTAAGCCGGCTGGGTTGTTACAGCTTGTGTAGCATGTTTAGCCATGGAGAACATTCAAGCTCTTAAGGATTGAATTTGAAGGAAGAACAAGAAAAATATTTTAAAATTTAGGATAAAATGTGGAAAAAAATTACACATAGAATTGTAAGTAAATTATAAACTTCATTAATAATATGGTGGCCTCACTACCTTCCTAGGAAGTGGAAATGAGGAAGGAGTACGACTCTAGTGATATAAAAGTTGGACTGACATAATAGGACGTCCTGTGGTGGAATGGAGGAGGTGGTTCTCATTTGCAAACCTATTTATGGTGTATAAAAGAAAAGTGGGATAGGAAATGGCGGCTTCTTCTGAAGCTAGTTCTTGATGAGCAAGATTTGACTGTTGTCTGTTTGGCCCTGTTGTATGACTGTGCCGGCCGATTGGCACTGGGCCGAACCGTGCTCGCGCTAGCTCAGTTAAAGTGGTCATTTGTCAGCTCTGAAATTTTTACTCCACATGAAAATACCAAACTCCCCTAAAAACAGGAGTAAAATCAAACTCAGACTCAAAAAATTTATTATGTTGAGCATGACGGCTAGAAACCCCACATGCAAGCCCGTTTGCTCCCTTTCAGAAGTACTGTTGGGGCAGTTGGTGCATGCTGTTATCATTTCTTTGACTGTTGCAATCACTTCCACAGCCTTAATAGGGCCCTGACTGAAGGTGATGCATTACCAATAAGCTCTGAAGGAGTCCTAGTGTCCTCCGTTGGCGCTACTCCAAATGCTGATTAAATCATTTCATCCGTGTCAAGGTCCATGAATTAAAGAAATTTGCAATCATGTCAATCAAGTCATCATCATGCAGATCTAGCTTTGCACCATCTGCTGTGCACGACACAGGGGCCACTAATACCGTAAAGCGATTTTCAGCTGATACTACAGAAAAACCTCTTAAATTTGCTTTCTTAACTGGCGTACACATGACCAGGCTCGAGGATATTGTTGTAGTAATTTGTTCTGAGAAAATGATGTATTTTTCTACATCAACGATAGCAGTGTGCTTTTTCACGTGGATAAGTATGTACTTGGCTTGGACTGTGTCATGTCATAGAACTTCCAGTACCCTTTTGCATCTCCAGAACTTAATCGATTGCAATTGAAAGATGTGATAATCTGAACATTTTGGTGATAGCAGTGTGCTTTCGGGGGAGGCTCTTTGCTGCTGGGCTTAGAGAGAGGACTTTGCAAGACGGCCAGCCCAAGGTGTTGATGTTGGCCACAGAGAAGGAATCAAGGAATGCTGGCTGGTGGTATCAGGGCAAGGGCATTAGTGCAAGGCTGGGTTAGTGCTGCAGGGCAGCTGGCAGGTCATGCTGGTGGGACGCCATCGGAGACGAGGGCCGGGGCAGGGGAGAGAACTGACGAAGGAGAATGGTGTTGAATGTGACGTTAAAGAGTATATAAACACTTTCGGCGCTGCTAGCGCCCGGACGTCCGATGGGAATTTCCCATCGGACGGTCCGTTGCAACATCGAAGAACAACGCCTGCGACATCGAATCATACCTTTTGTAACATTCAAAATAATGACTAACAACCAATCTAAAAAAATCAAATTCCCACAACAACAAATACTGATGTTTCACGCAACATTCAATCCGATTCCTCCCCCTTTTTTTCTTGTAAGAATCTCAACTTTGCAAATCAGCAATTGAAACATCTCAGAGCACCTTCTGCAACACCAAGAAAAGGCTATTGCAACATCCAGAATTTACTGTTGCAATTGCAACCCATCAACAATTTGTAGATAGGACAAAAGAAATTGCCGATTGCAACATTCCAAAATCAGTTTGAAACATCCCAAAATCTCATGCTGCAACACGAGGGAGCAATAAACACAACATCAAAAATCAGTTGATGCAACATCCAAAAATCCACCACTCACAAAATCACATGTTGCAAATACAAAGCACCTAAAATCCTCCTCATTGCCGGTCACTGATGGTGACGATGCCAATAGCTTCCCAGTGCCTCGCTTGTCGCAGCGCCGCCCCATGCCGCTCGCCGGAGCATTGCCCCTTCCCGCTGCCATGCTCGTGTGGTGGTGGGCTGGACGCGTGGTGCGCGTGAGAGGCAGACGTGTCTGTCCGAGAAATTAAGCGGCGTCGGACGTCTGACTATAAGCATTACCGAAACACTTTATCTGTAGTGGAAACTGTCATGCGATGTATCATGTGTGCGCGTGTGTGCATTCTTATGGGATGCAGTTTTTATACTATATTGTACTACCTCCGTTTCAAATTATAGGTCGTTTTGCCTTTTTTAGGTTCATCATCTTTGTTATGCACCTAGATAAACGTCATGTCTAGATTAATAGCAAAATCTATGAACTTAGAAAACTCAAAACGACTTATAATATAGTAGGTCGTTTTGAGTTTTGTAGATTTAAAGACGATGAATCCAGAAAAGCCAAAACGATTTATAATTTGGAACGGAAGTAGTAGTATTTATAAAAAAGAAGATACAAATATGGGGGCATGTCATGATGTTTGTTGTCGTGACATTTGTGACCCTGAACTAACGAAGTACTACGCACATAGAAAAAACTATTTGACTGCGGAATTGATCATTTGCCATTTATATAATCATATAGACCAAATCCTCTAGTCATTACATGTTTGTTTTTTCAAACTTACAATTGTTGGCGCTTCCAACGCGCTGTAGAAATTCAGACACTCCAATTTACGTATAAATGATGTACATTTTGCAGGACCATAAAATTTACAGTTTAGGATTAATAACTTGTACCAACACAATAATCTTCTCATCAACTTAAATGCATTTACATGTGTATGCATTTTCAATTAATTACCAAGCTTGAGCTACCCAGTCCATGGCATAGCTCACACATCCATGCGTGCCCTGCAAGTGCAGTTCACCGTTCAGCTGCAACCGCCGGCCGCGAAGCCGATCCTGGACTGCCCGACGTCGTAGACGACGCTGAATGTCTGCTGCTGCGTGTTGCCGATGATGGCCGTGCTGTCGGTGGGCGCGAACGCCAGGCACGTGGTGGAGTCGTCGACGTCGATGAGCACGTTCCTCGCCGTCAGCTTCATGGTCGCGCCGCCGGCGAACGCCATGCTCACTGCCGGCACGCGCACCTGCGACGCCTGTCCCTCGAAGCAGGTGTCCAGGATCGAGAACGCGGGGGCGCTCTGCACCCCGCTGGCGGCCATGGCCGCCGCCACCGCCTTGCTCAGCGCCGTGTACACGCTCGTCGGCAGGCGGGTGATCACCGTGCCGGAGTCGATGATCGTCGGCAGGCTGGCGTACTCCGACGGCGACACCGCCAGCGGGCTCCCGGCGACAGACATCCCGGAGAGCGTGACGAAGTAGAGCGAGGCGTCGAGGGAGCTCGACGCCATGGGCGTGAACGAGTACTGGCCCGGGTTGTAGGAGCCGATGGTGAGGTACCCCGTGGACGCCGAGGTCGGGAGGCAGTAGGAGAAGGAGTAGCCGAGGCTGGGGGCGAGCTGGTAGAGCAGGGAGAGCTTGTTGCGCGCGAGGCCGATGAGCCCCGCGGACCGGCCGAAGAGGCCCTCGTTGTCCTGCCCGCACCCGTAGTAGAAGTTTGGGAAGCTGCCGGAGCCGAAGGAGACGGTGTCCTTGCTGAGGTAGCCGACGGAGAAGGAGCTGTCGCCGTAGCTGGCTTGGTAGACGCAGACGCCGGAATTGGAGCAGGCGGACGGGTTCAGCGTGGCGGCCTGGAGCTCGTCGCACTGCGACGCCGAGCACGGCACGGAGGCGTAGGTGCTGGAGGATTTGGGGTCGAAGAGCGGGCCCGCCTGGCGGTGGCACGACACGACGCAGGGGGAGCACTGCAGCCAGGTGAGGGACGAGCCCGTGTCGACGACCATGGCGTAGGAGGTGGCCGGCGTGCCGAGGCCCAGCTGGGTCACGTAGTTGCCCACGCCGATGGACGTGCCCGGCGACAGCGGCACCGTGGCCAGGGAGTCGTCCACAGTGGCCTTCTTCTTGCGGAGCGACGTCGGGCGGCGGGGCGGCGCGTCATTGTTATTGGTGGCGAGGCGGGCGGCGAGGTGGGCGACGCGCGCGTCGTCGTGGGTGAGGACGGTGGAGAAGGGGAGGTCGGACGGGAGCGGCGCCGGCTGAGCAGGGGCTCTGCGGGTGATGCAACGTCAGGTGGAGGCCCGAGCTGTCCAGCTGCGGGAAATCTGCTAAAAAAAATGTTGACGTCTATCAAGTTAGGAATATTTACTTAGTCTTAGATACTACTGTAGTTTTTATACTGCAGAGTGCAGACCTATAGAATTAAAATCCATGAGGAACATGGTTGGTTGAACACGAAAACTTCATTTTTTTTACAGGTCCTGTAAGGCTGTAACGGAGAGGCAGGTATGATTTCGTCAATGTCAAAATTTTAACAACCTAGTTTTGGTGCGAATTTGTGCATGCACGCGTGTTTGTTTGTACATGCATGTACCATGTTTCTAGATTTTTTTTTCTTTCGGTGCCTTAATTTTGCCGTACTGCAACTGCATGTAATCAATATAGCTGTAAACAACATTTCAGAAGAGAGCGTGGTCCCATATGATTTACATGGTTGCTAGCTCATCTTGCATCACTGTACTAGGCAACAGTATAATGAGGCTTTCAGCCAGCTAATAAGCACATTGCCAAGCTGCTATTAGCTAGTTTGCCGTGCGCCGCTAGCTGCCTGGTGATGACTGATGACTACTGTTCCCCCAATTTCTGGCCGGTGCCGTGATCTTTTCGATGGCGAGACGAGACGACAGCGACGCACCACCAGTTGAAAGAGATTACGCAGCAGCAGCGGCAGTGCAGAAGCACCAATAATACTTCAGAAATATGGCCACTAGGAAGCCATCCCTGCGATGCATGAGTAATGACCCCATTTGGAACCTAGCCACTTGATTCCTTCACATATCGAGCATCTTTGAACCCATTTTATGGCCCATGTAGGCCACTCTGGCGACTTTGTTTGGGACCTAGCTCGGCGTGTTCTAAATTCCACGGTTAGGCCGACAGTTTTGGCGTTAGCAAAGTGTACGTGTTTGCTAGTGCCAACTGCTAACATGTACGTACGTACGCACAAACAAACAATGGTCACAAACAAGGGATATTTTGAACACACAGCTTTGACTAGGACCTTTTTATTATTGTAAAATATTTATAGAACTTGCAAAACATAATTTATGAAACTACATTACGTACGAGACACATGCATGCTCGCATCATTTCCTGTATGCAAACTCAACAGTTAAAAAAATAATTTGTTACCAAAGTAAATTTATATTATCTTATTTTTTACTGGAGCACGATCTCTTATGACAAGAAAACGAGGGCAAAATAATGTTCTACCGAATATATGTTGGCCCAGATTTGTGCTAATTATTATTCACGAACATTTACCGGCCTGCTCATTAATATGAAACCATTTTTGAACATAGCGTGAACCGTTTTATTATTGTCAATAGCGTGTAGCAGCAGCTAGCTTCTTCCATTTGTTGGCGACAAGAGTCAAGCTGCCTATCACGTCTCAGCAAGAACCAATAAGCACGATGGCTTGCTCTAGGTACGCTCGTACACGGATTGTGTGACCCCAAAGAAAAACGTCAAACCGGGTAAAATGGCGAGGTTGACACTTGACAGTTACAGGAGGGAACGGAAAAACGGTTCACGCAAACATCTATAGTTTGCTTTTAATTTGTCACTTCCTTCTTTTTCCTGCCCAAAGTACAGAACGGCATAGTAAAAAAGAAGTAAAGGGGATCATCGATCAAACTAAGCACACGGCATATTAATTTGGGTAGCGATAAACGAAACAAAAGAGTTAGATATTATGTTGGCTATTTGGCTTGGGTTTTCATCGGTTATGGAAACATTTCTGTGAGCAAACAACATGTTTGGACTACCAGTATGTGTATGTTCGTGTTGTACTTGAAGATGTAATAAGGGCGTCAGTAGTGTTTCTAAGATCAGAGTACAAAGTTCGTGGTTCCGAATAGTGCTTTCAACCGCAAGGCGCGTGACAGGATCGGACCACAAATACACACCTTTTAGTCTATACTATCAGATTAATAATGTGCAATTGTCATGTGTCATGTTGGAGCTTTTATATCATATTCATAGGCCAACTTGAACGTTGGATGCCCGATAAGAAAATGGGACATATGCTAGATTATAACTTAAAACTTGATGAAAACCAGCAATATTATTACTTCTTATTTTTTATCTGTTTATTAATTTATTTGGACAGGAGAGAACTTTGCTGGTCGATATATATAACCAAATTAAAGGGTAAAAATGATAATTATCACACTCATCGGTCCATATCGGCATCACCAGCCTTATCATGACAAGCCAAAGGACAAAAAGGTGCCGATGAACTAAACTAGTAGCCCACAACGTCATAATCATTGATCAGCAATAAATAAGAAAAATTAAAAAAGGTGGACCTAGCGAGTGACATTTGACACGTCATCTAATAAGCTGTAGATTTCCAAAAGAAATAGAGGAAACACTTGGCCAGCCATCTCGATCGTACGCGCAATTTGTTAGTTGGATCTGATTGAATTGGAGGTGGCAACAATTGATCAAGTCACGAGTTTAAAGGCTTGTGGATAATCATTGTGCAAATCTGGCAGCAGTAACGCACCGCCCGCCTCCCTAGAATTCAATGGGTGCACTCGATCAGTGGGTCGACAAACACAGTGTCTTAGAGAGGAGGGAAAATGGAGGTCAGTAAAAGACATGTGATCTCTGAAGAAAACCTATGCTGATAGTATGTCTGTTCTATTGTCAAATGGACGTACTTTGTGAGGTCTATCAATTGACACTTTATCATTGACATGAAGAAGACAGTGGCCGTACGTCCTTGCGATGCTCTAAAAAAAACTCAAGAACCGAACTTCGTTTCCTCCTCTGTAATTGTCACGTGTCCGCACTGCTATTCCCTTTGGAAAATAGTCGTGACTGCTCCAGTTCACAAACACTATATAGCTGCCTGCTGTGTTGACGTGTACTACCCTGCTGGACCTTACATAATACTAACCAATAGTAAAATCTAGTTCTACCGCTCAATTTTACTATATACATCTGCAAGCAGGGAGTTTATCTAATTAATTTAATGGTGCAAAGTCACTGTCAGAGGAATGACAGTGAGCTACGATAATTACCAGCGCAGTTAAGCTTTGTAGAAATTAATAATTACCGGTGGTTTGCGAAGCGCAGACGCTGGTGATATCCCGGGCTGGAGCTGCGACCGTGAACAGGAAGGAGCAGACGAGGAGGAGAGGAAGCAACTGCTCCATGGCGTCCCCAACCTGCCAGCTGAACCGCCACGAAAGGTTCTTCTTGAGACCGTGCCGTGAGCTCAGGCCATGATCCTTTGTGGCCTTTATATAGGGAAAGATTCATGTATGATGCGTTGGGTGAGTGGGAATCTCGCCGGTAGCTTTCATCGCCTCTAATTTAGTTGCCATTTCGTCTGGCCAAACGATTCAGTATGCTGATTTGGTGAAGAAGACCAATCATGCGGTTAGTATTTACTTAGTTTCTTTAGCTCCTCAGTTGTGTGTACAGTTACGCAGCTAAATATGTGCAGTGCATACGAATCAACTGAAAGCCTTTTTTTTTGCCCGTACATTATGGATACTTACTCTATCTAAAAGGATAAGTTACTTTGTGATTCAAAGTTTATCCCATAATTCTTATTGTTATTCATCCATTTAGTCGATTAGCGCTAAATATGACTAATAAATATGGTTAGCAAGAGCAACATGATGGTTTGTTTTTTATGACGATGAGAGCATATGTATAATGGCAATTAAAAATGACGATAACATCATTTGGCCTGCAACAACCACTATCCGCATCTATTATATTTGTATCAATCGGCTGCATTCCCCGCAACTGCCCACGTTGTCCCCTTTTCTCTTAGAGCCATATCATTGCTTTCATCTTGCTCGCAACCGAGTTCATCCACCACCCAACACACCCCGGTGCCCAGTGCAATGCTAGGAGATGCCTCTTCACTTGAGCCATGCCTTCTTCCTATCTGAGATCTGCATATATGAATTCAGATGACGAAATCTTCTTTAGGCAAAAAATGTTGTTGTAAAACTAAAGGTAAAATGAGAAAAAAAACTCCTTAGTTGATACCGAAAAATAACTCAATTCTTTTCACAATCCAGAAAATTTCCCATCTGTAAACTATCTAATTTTTGTGGGATTAAAATGCTTCCCAAAAACTGTAGAAAAACAACTAATATTTTTCACATCAGATGTAGCAATTTATTAAATTATTTTCTAGCATAAGCTACATAGAAAATATGAAGAATGTGATTTTTGGGAAATTGTAGAGAGTAATTTTCTACGTAACTTATGACATGAAAGAAAATTGGTAAATTACTACATCTCATATGAGCAATATTAGTTATTTTTCCATAATCATTTAGAAAGTATTTTGGTTCCATAAAAATCCATATAAGTTTCAAAAGTATCATAACTTGGTTAATTTTAATTTTTAAACTTCAAAGATACATATGCGTTTCCAAGAAAAATGGGTTCATCTCCATTTGTTCTTGGACTAGAAAATGTTTCATAAATGTTGGAGGTGATTTTGTGGTTATTTTGCCCGATTTAATAGATGGAAGTACTAAAAATATCAAATAATGAAGGAAAGTTACAACTTGGTATGATATAAAGGACGAAATTTGGTTAGGGTGAAGAAAGGAATTGAGTTATCTTTCATTATCAATAAGAAATATTCAACAAAATAGTCTAAGAACTTTCTTGACCGGAATATTCAACAAAATATTCAAACCAGAATAAGCTCTACCAAACAACTTTTATAATAGAATTGATATTATACTGATTTTGCAAAGTGATTCTCTCTGAAATGAACTAAGATGGGCTAGCTTCTTCTAATTCACTTTCTCACATAGGATCTGTTGATTTCTCCGCAAAGTTTATCATAGAGAATCGTTTTCAGCCATAGAATCAGTTCCTATAAAAGAACTAAATCAGGTGTAACTCTACCAAAAACAAGTCCTAAAAATAATATTATAATTCTAATGGTACCTGTGTCAAAGATCCACATTATTCTTATTGGTGTTGACAAATAAAAGCCAATAAACAGTAATATCTAAAACATTTTTTCGATATCTACAACAAATTTTGCCAACACCATTACTGTGCGAAAACATCATCCGGGGCCGGCGCCGACGCCGCTTCCCTTTTGCCGATGCCAATAAGAGGGTCATCATAAGCGGTTATTTAACTGTTTCCAATGACTACTTAAACGTGCCGGTGTGCTGTGCACCGCTTAGAATGACATATTATTCGAATCGGTTTGTTCAGCGCCGGAGCGTTTGACTACATATACTAATCGGTTCGTTAAGCGCCGCGTAATTTTATTAACCTATTGCTACTGGTTTAGCTAACGCCAGTTAGGATGATGGCACACACGTTTAAAAAAAAACCAGTTCATTTTAGTCATTTGATCTTGAATGAATACTAGCTAGTTATATATGGATGGTTTTGAACGAACTGCACACACAATAGATTCACATTCAACAGAATGCGAACATGTACGTGCTAGACGTTCACAACAACACACAAGATATATGTATAGCTAGTACCCATTGAAGATCATATACGAGAGTTGTTGCAGAAAAATTTAACAATCTTCATCGCTGGCTACCTCAACACAGTTCATCATCGCTTCGACACTGTTCATCATCACTTCAACAAAGTTAGTGGTAGCTAACATCACTGGACTAATTAAACATCACATCAACAGATAATTAAACATCATAAACTTAGAATTAAATGATTAGCTAGTGGTAGCTGCAGGAACGACAATGCCTAGCTCTAAACAGACCAAAATTGGTTCATAAAAAAAGTATGTAATCCCAGGGCGCTTACATCGCCAGATTACACTGAAACTGCAACGTAACTAATGAGATAGGTCGAAGGGGAGCCACCGTCGCCGTCATTACCCCGTCGAAGGCCATGGTCGATGGGGCGGCAGTGGCGCGTGCTGGAGAAGGCGCCGGCCAGATCCTCAAGCACGCAGGTCAGATCTACTAGAGCAGAGACCAGATCTACTGTGGTTACGGGTGGAGTGGGAGGGAAGAAAGAGTGGATAGGGTTTGGTCGGAACGGTGTGGCTTATTTTATAGCCGCACCTTATTCTAAGCGGCTCAGGCTACACCGCTGAGAATAGGACTTATTCTAAGCGGTCTAGGCTACATCGCTTAGAATGACAAATAAAAATAACAAAATTATACACAGATAAATCGAAATTGAAAAAAATTACACGACGCTTAGACAAATAAAAATTAAAAAAATTGAAAAAGACCAAATCGAAAACATAAACATATAAACCGACCAAATCGAAAACATAAACACATAATTAAACAATTACACATAGAGCAACATAATTAAACTACATTATTATTGAAGGCACACGGTTAAATTGTTTAGAGGGACAACTTCATCATCATCACATAAAACAATTAAAAAAACTGCTGGGGGCGGGTGTCCCTTGCCGTGGTCCTCACCGTCAGATCCGACGCCTCGTTGAGACGAAGGACTCGACGGAGGGTCATCCGCTCACTCAACCACCACCAGTCGTGGCCGTAGAACTTCTCCACGTCCTCCGACGATGGCAGCCTCATGAAGTACTTGTTGTCGGTGTCGTCGTTGCAGGAGAAGTTCGCCGCCCGCTAGTCCCCCAGCACGGAGTGCACCACGTTGGCGACGGCGACGTTGGGACGCCTGCCTTTCTTGGTGACGAACCCCACCACCACTCGTGTCTGCTCCCTGCCATAGACGAAGAGCTCCTTCAGGACGCGGTGGGAGACATTCTCCGCCTCCACCATCGGGCATGGGAACAAGATATGTTGGGGGTAGCCACGGGGCGGCTTCGTGTCTGATCTCCATCGTGCGCCAATCCGCTTACCTGCAAACTGCGAGTTTTGTGGAGAAAGTGGGAGAAAGATAGGAATACGAGATCGATCGAGATCTCGAGAAGGCCCAGAGTATATATATACGCTGGCGATGATCGTCAAAAACTAACTCGTATGGCAAGCAGGCCATCAAAGGGGCCAGACTGCCGAAGGGGCCATCGTCGTCATCAAACCGCAATAACTGCACGCGCACAGACTCTGCGCGCGCGCTGCAACTTCCGATTGATGATGGTTCAAATTCCCAGATAAAGCGGTTTATTTCCGCACCGATTAAAAAAAGGAATATTCTAAGCGGCATATTTCACACCGGTTAGAATGGATGCTCATTCTAACCGTTTGTTGTTTGGGTTGTCGCGTTTACTTAAACGAGCCAGCCCAATACTAACACCGACACATTTGAAGCCCTTATCAGAGCCGGTACCTTTATAACCGCTTCCATTCAATTAAATGAAGCGGGTTGTCTTGGCCCGGCGCGGATGGGTCGATGAGTTTAATGGTTTCTGCAGTAGTGCACGTACATATAACATTGATGCTTCATATTGTTAGAGTTTCAAGTAATTAGACCAACAGGATGAGTATATGTGTTTGGTTCATACAACGGTAATGTAAACGAAAGGGGAATGAGATTACAGTGCTTTAGGTGGTGGAATGGATGATTCCCGTTATTGTTTGGTTACACGGTGTGGTAACGTTATCGGAAAGAAAAGCATCATGGTATCTGATTGCGGTGGGAAAGGAGAGGTAACGAGTCTATATACACTCGGGATTTGATTACACCGTTATTAGATTACATAGGACCTCAAACAAATAGCTACAACGGGACATGATACCCTCCGTAACGCGATTAGGTTACATTTTAATGAACCAAACGCATATTCGCATATTGCCATGATGGCTTCACGATCAAGTTGCGTGTACCATGAACGGTGGGGTATCATACCTTTAAGTCACAAAGAAAGGACGTTCGTTGGTAAGTTCAAGAGGTCTTTTTGAGGCCTTCTATGCGGCTATGCTCGCATGTAGTCGGTACATGCTCAAAATCCCTGTTTCAAATGTTATCTTGGTATAGAAATTCCGATATTATATGTACATTGATGCCGACATGCGGTGTTTGAGCGGCGGCCACTCCATTTCTAATCGGCAGCGCGCCAGTGGGTGTGTGTGGTTATAAGTCAGCCAATTTTGTTTGATAAAGGTCCATTGTATCCATTTCACCTTGTGACAAAATCCAAAAGACCCCCCTCAACTCAAAAACCGGACAGTATACACCCCAACTCTTCAAAACTAGACAAATAACCCCCCTCAATAGTGTATACTAGTTTTGAGGGTGGTATTTTGGCAGGTGGGACCCACTGATAGTAAGCTGCCTTTCTTCCTTCTTATGATCGACGTGCGGCCGGTGGCCGTTGACCGGCGATTGCACTCTCGTCGATGGGCAGCCGGCGATGAGGACATGTCTAACGGGCTAAGCGTGACAAGCCACACACGTCGATGTGCTCATCATGGTCGGGAGCTCGCCGAAGCTCACCGACGGCAAGTGCGCGCGAAAGGGAATGGCAGCAGTGCCGAGTCCAGCGGCGACGGTGAAGGAGGAGATGGGAAAGCGGGCGCGCAAGCTGCGGTGAACCAAGAGGATGCAGCCGGAGGAGGGGCGGAACGAGCTCGTCAGCGCTGGGGGTTGAGCTCGGGCTTGTGGTAGTGAAGGCGGAGGGAATCTGTCGATTCCTGGCCCTGGCCGCAGGCCGCGGGACAACCAAAGTTCGAGGAGGAGTTGTGCGAGAGGTCAAGGGCGAGTTGGGCCAGCTCTACGTGTGAGAAATCGACGGGGGACGGCCGAATGGCGGTGAATCGAGCCAGTGGCCGAAGCTGCACGCAGTGGAGGAAATGGAGGAAGGTGCACGCGCGCGGTGGACGAAATGGCGCAAGGAGGAGCGGGAGCAGAGGAAAGCATGTGCTGCTCTTCCACTCCTGTCGCCGGCCTATCCTCCGGTTGCCGTCTCGCGGTCGTTGCTGCTGCTCCATCATCTTGTGGAAGGAGAGGGAGAGAGGTTAGGGATGATGGATGGGTCCAACTTGTTAGTGACAGAGACGGTCAGTAAAGAGGTGGTGTGCTATCATGTGGGTCCCGCATGCCACATTGGCAAAAATCACTTTCAAACACAAGTATAAACAGTTATAGAGGGTTATTTGTCTGGTTTTGAAGAGTTGAGGTGTATAGTATCTGGTTTTTGAGTTCAGGGGGCTTTTAGATTTCGTGACAATTTTAGGCCCACTTGTACGGTCCCAATGTACACCAAGGCGCGGCCACGCGTCGCGGCGGCGCCGGCGCCGGCGCCGCCGTGCCGGCTCCGCTGCCCTTACCTCTCTGTTCCACTCACTCTGCCGAAAGGGAAATGCCGAGCCCTGCGCAGAACCCGTGCGATGGGTGTGGCGAAGTCACAGACTCACAGGCTCTGCCTTCCGCAATCCACCTCACGGCAACCGCGACGAGGTGAGGCTGCGAGAACTTCCGCCAGCGAAGCCGCCTACTCTGCCTGTCACCCTCCTCCTTTTCGATCCGTTGCGTTGCTAGTTCGAGGAATATTTTTTTATCACAATGATTGTGCTTTAATCAGATTGCTGCTGATGGCCTACACGGAACATCTCATAGGCTTTACCCTCAATATGGGGTTGATCCCTCCGTGCTAGAAGTAATGCAAGAGTACATCCACCACCTCAAGGACGAGATCATTGATCTCGAGGGGTCCAGACCCTTGAGGCCCAAGCGGAAGCCAATCCATGGGTCATCAGCATCATAGTTGATCCACTTTGTCCAGATCCATGGTGCAAGTGCCCATACCACCTCAACAAGGATCATCAACCGTCTCCACTAGCCTCCGATGGTGCTGGCTTATACGAGACGGGTGGTCCCTCCTAGTACTCCTGAGCCAGCACTACTAGGTGTTGCTTCTTTGGATTTACACCCGGCTCTTTAAATTCCCGAAGGCATGTTAGGTTTAGAAACGACGCATGTTTAGGCTACCATGGTGCCGCACATGCCATTGCAACTTGTAAAGGATTGTTTAGGTTAGAGCTGGTGTCGCCAGACTCTTTCCTCTTTGTGATTTCGTTTGCTGCTACTCAGCTCTGTAATTCATGCCGGGTATTGCAATTTCAATGTTTCAGGAATGTTTGTGACCTGTATCATCATGTTCTCTCATGCACAATTGCCATGTGCATGCTCAATGTACCTTATTATTTTTTAAGGAAAAACAATAATGGCATGCTCGGTAGACGAAATCAATTTCGTCTAGTCATTGGACAAAATCTCTAAATTTGGTCTACTGAGCGCAAAATCTATATTTCATCATGTAAAACCATGCGAAAATTGTTTTCTCCATGCAAATTTTTCTAGTCGGCTGATTATTTCAATTTTGTCCACTCATTAGACAAAATATCAGCACCGTCTGTCTTGACGAAACAAAATCTACTGGGTGGATGAAATTATAATTTCGTCTACTGGGTCGATGATTGGGCTCTAGTTTTGGAATTCCTCAAGCTCGGGATATTATTTTGTAATTTTAGAAAAAAATGATATTAAAAAATTCACCCCATGTGGGCTTGCTTGGCGCGCTACGTGGGCAATTTTTGTAGGCCTCCCGATGTGACTTGCAGAGCAAATTAAGCCGCCCACTCTAAAGCTCACTAAGTGATTTCCCACGCGTTGCTGCGTGAATTGAAAGAGTTTTTTTTTTCAATAAACTATGAATCATCGTGGTTGATTAGTTTTTTGTAAAAATAATGCACTTGTAGAGTTATCCGAAGAGCCATATGAGCTATCTCTTGATAAAAATCAGAAAATTTTATGTTAATTTTGAATAGATAAGAAAGAAAATAAGATATGCATCTAATGGATAAAAATACGCACAAAGTTGGTTGGACAATTATAATAATTCAGAAAATTTTGTCCACTCATTAGACAAAATATCAGCACCGTCTGTCTTGACGAAACAAAATCTACTGGGTGGACGAAATTATAATTTCGTCTACTGGGTCGATGATTGGGCTCTAGTTTTGGAATTCCTCAAGCTCAGGATATTATTTTGTAATTTTAGAAAAAAATGATATTAAAAAATTCACCCCATGCGGGCTTGCTTGGCGCGCTACGTGGGCAATTTTTGTAGGCCTCCCGATGTGACTTGCAGAGCAAATTAAGCCGCCCACTCTAAAGCTCACCAAGTGATTTCCCACGCGTTGCTGCGTGAATTGAAAGAGTTTTTTTTCAATAAACTATGAATCATCGTGGTTGATTAGTTTTTTGTAAAAATAATGCACTTGTAGAGTTATCCGAAGAGCCATATGAGCTATCTCTTGATAAAAATCAGAAAATTTTATGTTAATTTTGAATAGATAAGAAAGAAAATAAGATATGCATCTAATGGATAAAAATACGCACAAAGTTGGTTGGACAATTATAATAATTCAGAATTAAATATGATGTGCACTACATAAGTGAGAAATAGCAATTAATGCATCTTAGTGGGAGGTGATGATGTGGCCTCATGAGGGTTGAGAGAAATCATTAGTGGGGATCTCCTATATAAGTCATATAGATTAGGATCGATAAATATCAACATTTAACACATCAGATTGAACATTTTACCACACCCGATTCAACATTTGTTTAAATTTATATCAACATATAAAACAATTGATTCAACATTTTGAAATTACACATCACATTTAACATTTTTCTGAGCTATTTCAAATTTTGATATATTCGTTTCAGCATATGCTAAAACCTTGCTCAACATTTTGAAAAAAATTGGCTTCTTCTTCTTCGGTGGTGGCACAGGATGGCGCAAGCCCATGGCATCCGACAGCGGCAGAGCGGGCGTGGGCGACGCGATTGGTGGCGGCGGCCGATGGGCCGAGGCAACACGAAGGGTGGGTAGGTCGAGGTGCGTCAACGGATGGAGTAGACTGCACGAATATTAAAGCAAAGTGGAAGTTGGGTATTAATATGGCTTTCGGAAGTTAGGTGTATATAGGTTCTCCGATCTTGCTGCTCTTATGAATTATCTCTCGCAACATTAACATTTAAGAACAGGAAAATTCCCTCCGCAACATGATCTCATGTTTTATTCAACATCCACCGCGAAACAACCAGAAATAATAGTTGCAACATCGGCACATATCTTTTGCATCATTTCTTGGCCGTCCCATTTTTCTTATCATGAACCTAGCTTTCTAATAGTTTACACCAAATAAATGTATTTTCTAGGAACAAATGCAGTTAAAATTTTGATTTTCTTTTTGAAAACATCAGGGAGCCGTGTTGGCTCCCAGATGGCCAGCCTTGGCATGAGGGTGAATCCCGGCTGCATGAAAGGGCGTGGGTCAACTGAGAAGTTTTCCATTGCCTTGGAGCACGAGAACCAAGACGAGGCAGAAGTAGAGGCTTCTTCGGTGGCCTTGGCAGGGAAGGGTATAGAATACGGAGGGTCACCGGTGGGGGAGGGTGAGACAGATTTAATTCCTTACTCAGGCGACGCAGCAGCCGGACATCTCGGGGTAGGTTTCCTTCGTGGAACAAACTTTCCAACTGATTTTGGCAGAGCAAAACCTTTCCAGATGCCCACAACCAAAGCAGGCCCGACAACGAATATCTCTTGCACTGGCCCAGCGAGCATGGCCCTGGGCTAGACAGCGAGAACGAAGCTCTAGGGACCCAGATGGGCCAGATGGGCTTGAGGTCCTCCCGAAGCTTGTTTTGAATTTGAATCGAGTCAATCTCGGTGCTCATCCTGCGATCACCTTGATTTTAGTCTCCAACGAAGAACACGGTGAAGGACCGATTAGGCGACCAGAGAGGGGGGGAGTGAATGGGAGCCGATAAAAATTTCTCTCACGAATCCGGCTACTCCCAAACCAACTCCAAAGCCTACCAACCGATCTTGCCAAGATCACGTAGCTACTGTGAGGCTACTGACCCTAGGAACAAGATCAACACAGCGGAACACGAATCGAACAAATCCAACACGAATCGAACGAAAACCACACGAATCACCAACTCTCAGCCAGGGGCGGTTGCACCTCTCTCCAGGGGCGGTTGCACCGCCCTTGCTTGCCAGGGGCGGTCACACCGGTATCCGAGGGCGGTCGCACCGGTCTTGCCAGACAGCACGGGAAGAAGGTCAACTCGAGAACGGATCTCCCAAACGGCTTGGAGTTTTGAGACGAAACTTTGGGTAGATGATATACACCTCAAGGAGAGGCTATGTCCCAAAAATCTCGGCCTCTAACTCCCTAGAACTCCGGGGATTTCAAATCTAGCGAAGAACACACCCTCCACGAGTTCATCCCGAAAACTTCAAATCCAATCCGATTCCCGGCGTTTGGGGGCAAGGGATCACCAGCAAAAGAGGCACAAGGCACTCATACGTGATTCCCCCAAAGAAATCCGAGAGAAAACGGGCTAGAAAGTGAAGAACGAAAATCCCCCAAAAATGGCTCCGAAAATACCTCCGAAAATGGAAAAACGAAAAGGAGCTCGGGAAATCAAATCATGGCACAAAGATGAGCAGCACAAACTCCATCACATAACCATGAATTCACCTATACAAAACTAGGAAAGATTAGAAGTAGTTCTAGGTGAAGGGGATGAGGGGAAAACTAGTTCAAAGGAAAACCAAAGAGAAAACTAGAAGAGATAACTAGAGAGATGACAGCCACCACCCCTAGGGGGTCTATTAAATAGTCCAAATGGTGGTGCTCGAAAGACTAAACTACCCCTAAGCGATACATACCCCTCAGGGGCGAATATGACATTTTCCGCGAAGATTTTTCCGGCTGGGACACCTTCCACCGCAAGCTAGCTTCCCTCCGACGCAAGCCTTGCGATCACGCCGCGTGTCCTCCGGATCGAAGCTCCTCGACGCTCACGGGCGACCTGCCCAGGTGGGACCGGTCACACCGCCCCTGGGGGGCGGTTGGACCGCCCCTGGCTGGCAGGCCGGGCCGTCGCTACGTCGAGTCCTCGGTCCTTGGTTTTGAGGCCCAAACCAAGGGAAACCGTCCACCGATGATTTTGTGGCCAAATCACCAAACCCCGCGCGCAAGCTTCGGTCGTTAGCCGCCACCTTGCACCGGCTTCTCGTCCGCGTACGAGCTTCGGTTGTGAGCCGCTACCTCGCACCGGAACCACGTCCCCTTGCTCGTTCTTGCCAGCATGTGAACCGCACTTGATCCACCGGCCATCGGGTCCCTCGAACCAAGCCTACTTGTCTCTCCGCTCCTCGGAGGCCGCCATGGCTAAGACCTTTCGCGCCTGTTCTTCACCTGCACCAATGCAACCAAGCCGCATTCTACACCTGCAATACTTGAGCCAAGGGAAACGTCAATCCACACCACGTTGTCAATCACTCATCACACCAGGAAGCGACCATCCACCGGTCCTCGGACACACCGGGTCCTCAATCTCCCCCTTGATGAGTGCATTGACAACACACACATAGTAACCATAGATAGAAAAAGAAAATAGAAAAGAAATCGAAAACAAGACTCAAGCAAGTGACTAAAAGCAAAGACAAGCCGAAACAAAGTCACTTCGCAAGAGAAAGCTCCAGAAACGCCGACCCTTCAAGAAGAAGCGAAAGGGCTCAACACCATCGGCAAAAGAGCAAAGCACAAAACACAAGTCACGAATCTCCAAATCACTTTTCAGATCACTCAAAGCACTCCCCCTGCATTGATGCAAACTCCCCCTGAACAAGTGAACTTGTGCGTGCGAAAATGCCTCGAAAATGGATCAAATCCCAGAAAACCTCGTGCCACTGCACAGGGCCGGTGTGACCTCCCTGGAGGGCCGGTTGCACCGCCCTTGCTCCAGGGGCGGTCACACCGCCCTGCAGGGGCGGTCACACCGCCCTGCCCAGTCAAAGCACAAAAATGCAAATCTCAGAAAAATGCTCGGAATGATGTCGTTTCAACTCGAAAACCTTCCATAAGTGCCCAGCAAGGTATTCCAATGCTCAAACTCTCCCCCTTGTTGACAATGCACAAATCAAGGCAAAAATGCAAAAATTTCAACTCTAAGCTTCTCAAATAGGCAATGAGCGATACAAAATTCTACAAGTTAGAGAACAGGCAAACTAGACAGGCCACAGCATCATAAGGGCATTGCCGTCAAGAAGGTGAAGATATATAGCCATTTGACAAAGCCATGATCAATTTGTGCAATTTTTTCGAAAGGTTCACCTCATGAGCAAAGTCCTAAACATGGACTATTTGAGCAAAAATAAACTTCATCTCACCAAGATCATGATAGAACAAGCATTCTTGACAAAAGATCATTATAAACGCCCAAAATCTATCTCATGTCATGTCAAAGCACGGAGCCATGTGTTCACTTCTCATGGGAGACTTCTCCGGCAAACAACATGCAACCGCTTAGCACCCATGTGTGCAAGTGTGTGCAATGGTGAAAGCATAGAGACATGAGCATAAATATATTCAAATAAATCTTTTCTTCATCTTTCTTCTTTCATGCATAGACATCTCATTTTTCAAGTTTTTCAAATTAAGCATGGTACATGAAATGTCTTTGCGACAAAAAGAAGCTTATGCTCCTCCATGAGATAAACATGGGCTAAACATTTACAATGACAACGATCTTTGACCCAAATGAAAAGAATATCATCCTAGCATGACCTTAAGCAAAATATAGCCATTTCGGCTCAAATAAGACATGCAAAGGCATTTACTCATGGGTGAAAGATTTAAGTTCAGTTTATCATTTTAATTCAAAAAGAGACTATCTCAAAAGAATATATATCAAAACCATCAAGAGCATAGCCATCCATACAATCAATCCCTAGCCAGCCTGCCTAAACTCTAAAATGTAGCAAGTTGTACCAATCACTGCATATAGGAGAAGCTCATCCTAAGATATGATACAAAAGATGAAATCAAGATACAAAAGCAAGAAAAATGTACATCAAGATACAAAGATGGTACAAAATATACATATGCTACAAGAGAAGCCTCCAAAACTCAGCTCAGAAAACCGCACACACACCAAGTTCTCCTCGCAAGCGGGTGAAGGTAACTTGGTCAAGTGGCTTAGTGAAAATGTCTGCAAGCTGGTTTTGGGTAGAAACATGGGCAAGCTCAATATCACCTTTCTCCACATGATCTCTCAGAAAGTGGTACCTCACTTCTATGTGTTTGGTTTTGGAATGAAGCACGGGATTTTTGGCTACGCTTATGGCACTGGTGCTATCACAAAGAAGTGGAACATGGGACATGTCTAAGCCAAAATCTCTCAAGGTGTATGTGATCCAAAGCAACTGAGAACAACAGCTAGCAGCAGCAACATACTCGGCTTCAGTGGTGGATTGGGCTACGCTAGACTGCTTGCGAGAAGACCAAGACACAAGAGACGATCCAAGAAACTGACACTGACCAGAAGTAGACTTGCGATCAACACGACATCCAGCAAAATCCGCATCAGAAAAACCATGAAGTGCAAGAGTGGAATCGGCAGAATACCAAAGACCCAGCTCAGGAGTAAACTTGAGATACCTGAAAATCCTCTTGACGGCCTGACGATGTGAAGTCCTCGGTGAAGCCTGAAAACGAGCGCACAGACACACGCTGAACTGTATGTCCGGCCTCGTCGCCGTCAAGTAGAGGAGGGAGCCGATCATGCTCCGGTACTCCTTCTGGTCCACTGGTTCTCCGTCCTCATCCGCATCCAAAGCTGTAGTCGTACTCATCGGCGTAGTCATCGGCTTGGAGTCGCTCATGTCAAATTTCTTGAGAATGTCCTTGGTGTACTTGCTTTGGTGCACGAACGTCCCATCCTTGGTTTGCTTGATCTGCAGCCCGAGAAAGAACTGCAACTCTCCCATCATCGACATCTCAAATTCCCTGCTCATATCATCTGCAAACTTGGCAACAAGATCATGAGAAGAGCCACCAAAAATGATATCATCCACGTAAATCTGAACGATTAAAAGATCTTTGCCATTTCTCAGCAAGAAGAGCGTCTTATCAACCTTCCCATCACAAACCCCTTGCTAAGCAAGAACCCTCTCAATCTACCATACCACGCTCTGGGTGCTTGCTTTAGGCCATATAAAGCTCGGTGGAGTTTGTACACTCGGTGTGGGTATCTCTCACTCTCAAAACCCGGGGGCTGCCTCACATACACTTCTTCCTCGATCACCCCATTCAAGAAGGCACTCTTCACATCCATTTGGTACAATTTGAACCCTTTAGCAACTGCAAATGCTAGAAGGATCCGAATTGCCTCCAAACGGGCAACAGGAGCAAATGTCTCCTCATAATCTATCCCCTCCTGCTGCGAAAACCCCTGAGCAACCAACCTCGCTTTGTTCTCACAATCTCACCACTCTCATCCCTCTTGTTCTTGAACACCCACTTGGTTCCTATGGGATGGCAATTTGGAGGTGGTTCTACTAACTTCCACACCTGATTTCTCTCAAAGTTTTCAAGCTCTTCATGCATGGCATTGACCCAATCAGAATCAGATAAAGCGTGTCCAACATTTTTGGGCTCAAAAGACGCGACAAAAGCAGAATGAGCATAATGAGAGATGTTCTGTGACCTCGACCGTGTAGTGCGTTCATCCATGTTCCCGATGATCTTCGAAGGTGGATGATCCCTCTGTACCAGCCGGGGAGCTTCTCGCCTCGAGATTGCCTCCCCCTCAACATCAGCTTCCACTTGAACTCGATCTGGTGCGCGACTCGACGAAGGTGTAGCAGAGGGGCCGTCGTCGAACGTCGTGGTAGTAGTGGAAGTAGAAGGTACACGATCTCCACACGGTGCCTGAAATTCCTCATCATCTTCATCATCAGGCTGTTCTTCCTCAAAGATGGGCTGTCCCAAGTCATCATCACCTGCACACTCAAAAGCAGAAGAGCTACACGGAATGGTCTCGTCGAAGGTGACTTCGCAAGTCTCCATGATTTGGTTAGTTTCAAGATTGAGCACACGATATGCTCGAGAATGATTAGCATAACCAAGAAAAATTCCATCCATCGAACGAGACTCAAACTTGTCCAAATTTCCTTTCTTCAAGATGAAACACTTGCAACCAAAAACCCGAAAGTGACTCACACGGGGGGAACGACCATGGAAAAGCTCATAGCAAGTTTTCTTCTTGAAAGCACGAAGGAAAATCCGATTTGAAACATAGCAAGCTGTGTTCACCGCTTCTGCCCAATACTTCCTAGGAGTCCTATGCTCATCTAGCATCGTCCTAGCCATCTCACAAAGTGTTCTATTCTTTCTCTCAACAACACCATTCTGACAAGCAACATATGGCGAAGAGTATTGATGTTCGAGACCAAGATCACGACAGAAGGCATCAAAACGAGTGTTCTTAAATTCCGTACCATTGTCGCTACGAATAGCTCTCATGGCACCACCATTACTCTCGTTTTTCAACCTCAAAATCAGATCTCGAACAAAATCAAAAGTCTCATCCTTCGACGCCAGAAAGAACACCCACGCATACCGAGAAAAGTCATCAACAACCACAAGAACATACCACTTCCCACCAACTGAACGAACTCGAGCGGGGCCAACCAAATCCATGTGCAAAAGCTCCCCTGGACGCTCAGTCATAACATCTGTCAAAGGTGGGTGAGAAGCAGCAACCATTTTTCCATGCCTACAAGGTGCACAAACCAAATCTTTCTCGAACTTGAGCTTGGGCAATCCTCGGATAAGGTCAAGAGCACTCAAGCGTGTGAGTAAATCAAAGCTCACATGACCCAATCTCCTATGCCACTTCCAAAGCTCAGAAGAAGTACCAGCGATCAAACACCGTGAAGGACCAAAAGATCGAGAAAAATCAGCACGAAAAATCTGTCCCTCAGGAATGATCATACACACAAGGTCACCTCGAGAATCAAGAATTTTCGAATCACCACGTTTAAAGCGAACCTCATAACCCTCATCAAGAAGCTGAGAAACTGAGAGCAAATTGAAACCAAGATTCTTGACAAGAGCAACCCGCTTCAACATGAAAGTGTCGCTCACCTGAATAGCACCCTCTGACAACACTCTACCTCTACCCTTATCCCCGAAAGTGATGTACTGCCTGGACACCACCGGGGTGAGACTGGAGAACCACTTACCATTACCTGTCATGTGTCTCGAGCAGCCAGAATCCATCAACCAAAAGTTCTCCAAGCCTCCCACCTCATCCTCGGAGTCGGAGTCGGAGTCGTCCTTGCTCTTCACGGAGTCGTGCGCCATGGTGCAGTAGTCGACGGCGGCGAAGGAGATGCCGTTGAAGTTGCGGTTCAAGCTCTTCTTCTCCTTGCGGTGGCCGCGGCCTTCATCTTCACTGCTTGAGCTTGACGAGGTGTTGGTGGAGCTTGTGTCGATGTCGCTCGCATCTGCCACCATCGCTCGAGATCTGTGCTTCTTGTGTCCACCGTGCTTGTTCTTGGATCTTCTCTCGTCCTTGTTCTTCTGCTTGGAGCGGTACTCGTCCTTGGGACGGTGCTTGTGGTCGTCTCGCGGGCGGTGCTTGCGGTTGTAGTCGTTCTTGATCTCCTCGGGGCACTCGGCGATGAAGTGGCCCATCTTCCCGCATCTGTAGCACGTACTCCCCGCACGCCTCGAACCCTTGCGGTTCTGGTACATCCGCTCGAACCTCCTCGTGAGCAACGCGAGATCCTCCTCGCTCAGCACCTCATACTCTTCATCTGGAAGGGACACAAGAGAAGACAAAGCAAAGTGTCTAGGAGTGTTAGCATGTCCATATCCAGAGCCACCGACTAGAGCCAGACTATGGGGATCAGTCGGACTCTTAGCCTTGGCAAGCAACTGCCTGTCAACCTCAGAAGACTTCAACTTCGAGAAAAGCTCGTCAACAGAAAGAGTCTCATAGTTTGCCGACTCCATGATCGCCTCAACCTTGGCACCCCACACGGATCTATCAAGTGCTTGCAGGAGCTTGATAGCTCGGTCATGATCCGAGTATGGGAGCACGGTAATGTTGGCTTTCATGTTGTTGACAATCGAAGTGAAACGCTGAAACAAAGCATCAACCGACTCTCCAGGCAAATGAGCAAAGTTCTCATACTCCCTCCTGTACATCGAGAAAAGCCTAGCCTTGACATGGCTATCACCACCGTGGGCTACCTTGAGCTTCTGCCAGATCTGGCTAGCTAGGTCCTCGCCCAAAACCCGCTCAAACTCCTCGGCAGGACAAAGCACGGAACAAGTAGTCAACAGCTCGGGCATTCGCCTCAAATCTATCCTTTGCATCCTGGGCATCTAAGTTGGTGGGATTGACATAGTTTTCATCTTTCGTCACATCCCACAGCAACTTTCCTTTGCCTCGCAAGAAAGCGCCCATACGCGCAACCCAGTTCGGGTAGTTCTTCCCATCGAAGTGCGGAGGCCCGGAACCCCGATCTTGGTACGCCATCTTTGGATCTTAGACTGGTTAGAGTCGCAAAGACCCGTAACCGGCTCTGATACCAATTGAAGGACCGATTAGGCGACCAGAGAGGGGGGGGAGTGAATGGGAGCCGATAAAAATTTCTCTCACGAATCCGGCTACTCCCAAACCAACTCCAAAGCCTACCAACCGATCTTGCCAAGATCACGTAGCTACTGTGAGGCTACTGACCCTAGGAACAAGATCAACACAGCGGAACACGAATCGAACAAATCCAACACGAATCGAACGAAAACCACACGAATCACCAACTCTCAGCCAGGGGCGGTTGCACCTCTCTCCAGGGGCGGTTGCACCGCCCTTGCTTGCCAGGGGCGGTCACACCGGTATCCGAGGGCGGTCGCACCGGTCTTGCCAGACAGCACGGGAAGAAGGTCAACTCGAGAACGGATCTCCCAAACGGCTTGGAGTTTTGAGACGCAACTTTGGGTAGATGATATACACCTCAAGGAGAGGCTATGTCCCAAAAATCTCGGCCTCTAACTCCCTAGAACTCCGGGGATTTCAAATCTAGCGAAGAACACACCCTCCACGAGTTCATCCCGAAAACTTCAAATCCAATCCGATTCCCGGCGTTTGGGGGCAAGGGATCACCAGCAAAAGAGGCACAAGGCACTCATACGTGATTCCCCCAAAGAAATCCAAGAGAAAACGGGCTAGAAAGTGAAGAACGAAAATCCCCCAAAAATGGCTCCGAAAATACCTCCGAAAATGGAAAAACGAAAAGGAGCTCGGGAAATCAAATCATGGCACAAAGATGAGCAGCACAAACTCCATCACATAACCATGAATTCACCTATACAAAACTAGGAAAGATTAGAAGTAGTTCTAGGTGAAGGGGATGAGGGGAAAACTAGTTCAAAGGAAAACCAAAGAGAAAAACTAGAAGAGATAACTAGAGAGATGACAGCCACCACCCCTAGGGGGTCTATTAAATAGTCCAAATGGTGGTGCTCGAAAGACTAAACTACCCCTAAGCGATACATACCCCTCAGGGGCGAATATGACATTTTCCGCGAAGATTTTTCCGGCTGGGACACCTTCCACCGCAAGCTAGCTTCCCTCCGACGCAAGCCTTGCGATCACGCCGCGTGTCCTCCGGATCGAAGCTCCTCGACGCTCACGGGCGACCTGCCCAGGTGGGACCGGTCACACCGCCCCTGGGGGGCGGTTGGACCGCCCCTGGCTGGCAGGCCGGGCCGTCGCTACGTCGAGTCCTCGGTCCTTGGTTTTGAGGCCCAAACCAAGGGAAACCGTCCACCGATGATTTTGTGGCCAAATCACCAAACCCCGCGCGCAAGCTTCGGTCGTTAGCCGCCACCTTGCACCGGCTTCTTGTCCGCGTACGAGCTTCGGTTGTGAGCCGCTACCTCGCACCGGAACCACGTCCCCTTGCTCGTTCTTGCCAGCATGTGAACCGCACTTGATCCACCGGCCATCGGGTCCCTCGAACCAAGCCTACTTGTCTCTCCGCTCCTCGGAGGCCGCCATGGCTAAGACCTTTCGCGCCTGTTCTTCACCTGCACCAATGCAACCAAGCCGCATTCTACACCTGCAATACTTGAGCCAAGGAAAACGTCAATCCACACCACGTTGTCAATCACTCATCACACCAGGAAGTGACCATCCACCGGTCCTTGGACACACCGGGTCCTCACACGGGATCGGGCTGGATCCGGGAAAAAGCCAGGGACAGAAGACTCAAAGTTTTTAATGGAGTAATCTTTGGGACAAGTGAGCCTTTGAAAAACCGATCTGCCACCACAAACGCTGCTAGCGCCGGGACGTCCGATGAAAATTTTCCATTGGACGCTCCGCTGCAACATGACGATAAAGCATTTGCAACATTGAAAATATAAGATTGCAACATTAAAAAATATCGTGAAAAACAGATCAATATAAGCATCGTATTTTGTGGAAAAAAATTCCGCCGCAATATCGAACGGATGTTTCATGCAACATTTCCAAATAAAAATCACCGTCAAATAGGTTGAGCTTGAACAGAATGAAACACTGAAACACAAATCTGGCAACACAAAAATCAACAGATGAAACAACGAAAGACAATTGTTGCAATGTCACAAAGATGCATTCATTTGCAACATTCGCACATGCAACATCCAAAAAATGCTACCGCAATATCATGGGGTACCTGATGCAACACGGACGTCGACAAACATGTAGAGAAGCCTTCCTCCAAAGCTCGACATGTACTGGTGGCCGGAAATCCATCGATTGTCGGCGATGAGATATCCCGTGCTTGAAGAGGAGTTGCAGGGCTTGGAGTTTGGAAGGTGGGGGACCTACTGGCGCACCCGATTTGGTTTTTGTGGAGGGGGCGCGATGTATTTGGCCAGGGAGTGAAGCTTGCCCAACGGAGAAAATGACAGCTCAGTCGGCCGCGTGATCTGAAATTGCTGGCGATGGAAGCTCTGCTGGGGCTGAGTTTGTTGGAGGGAGTAGTATAGGAGATAGAGATGGTCTGGGCAGCGGGGATTTGGAAACAATGAAGCTTTGGTGGGGGATCTCGGCCGGCTGGTGCTGCTTTCACGAGAACAAGGAAAAGGATGAGAAGGAAGAAAAGGGTATCAAGTGTCTAGCGTTATGGACCCGTCCGATGTTTTCACGGCACTCGGACGGCCGAGTAGAAGCATTACCGTTTGGAGATTGCCTTGGTGTGATGCGACTTGAGATTTTCATCGTTTGCATCAGAGAAATGAAATCGCGAGAAAACAAACTTGCGAGGAGAAGGAACAAACTTTCCAACTGATTTAAACTTGCTTGAGCGATCCTCACGAACAACATCCGCAAAGGCTTTGTTGCTTGAATTACGAAATCTTATATTCACGCTGCCAATTGGGTCCTCCATTACCCAGGGAGCAAAACAATTTGAGAAATGTTGGCAAAAGAAATTTGTTCAATCTATAAACCATCAGCCCAACATTCTTTGAGAAAACTGAGAAACGAAACATCCATCCAGAAAGATGGTTGACACTGAAATCCACATCGTTGCCACTGAGAACAGATTGGAGGATCAACCCCACAGTGTCCTCATTCAAACGGATGGCAGAACGACCGAAGGAGCACACGAGCCAAAATTCAGACAACGATTGGGTGGGGGAGAAACTGATCCCAAACTTGTTGCTGAAAGTTGAGTTCTGGATCGAAGTCCAGGTCAGAGAGCCCCGTCATGGTAGACGAGATCAGAAGGCGTCATGGGGGAGGCCATCGGAGGGGAGCGGCCCGACGGAGGAGCACCTCACCGTAGAGAACGCCACCCATACTATGTTGTTAAAATATTGAAAGTTTTTCTTTTTGAAAACATCATTTAAGAGAATGTCGAGGTCTATAACATCCTGTTTTGTGCGCTAGGACATATGAATCTCCATGCCACGGAAAAAAAAATAATAAATCGCAAGAAGCAGGTGCTAAGTCCCATGGTCAGGTCAGCAGAAGAGTTCACAGAACAGGCATACACGTAACAAACTTTTTGAGCATAACCAAATGTACTTCCACCAAGGGAAGTGCAGTCATCACTGACAACTTTATTCCATAAACAGCATAGAAAGAGCCAAAGGTAAGCAAAGCACATGGATCACCAGTACAAAGGCACAGGATATATGATCCATCTTATTGAAGCAACACGTACGCAGAGTATTGTAGCAAACTAAAAGACACATCAGGGACGCACGAAGACGCCGATGTAATCAAGCAATCCTCCAGAGCTCCCAAAGAAGCCCACAACGTTGCCATTCTTCTTCTCCGGGAGGCTGAATGGAGTTCCATTTTCCCTGCCATATGGCCCATATGTCTGTACGTTTGTTATAAACTTAAGTGAAGTCACAACAGTATATCCTTCGGATTGACCAACTGTCCCAGAAACTTCTTTCACGAACTCGTTAGGACCAAGTTTGACCTACAATGGTAAAGTAACGAATGAATAAATAAATTATACGAAAGTTGATGAATAAGTTCTCTACAATTCTACATTTATACATAAACCTGAGCTTTCTCATCTTGAAAATGTAACTTACAATGCCGAACAATGGTGAGATTATCAAGTAGCACCATATATTGTACAGAATAGACAAATTCACTCACCTCATCAAATTTCCAGACACGTGAACCACCCCAAGGACCTTCAGTCTGCCTGTTGCCATCTTTGTCAATGTAAGAGAACTCAAATGACACAATGCAGTTTCCATGGTTAAGTTTGAATCTCTCGAGACGGTGCGGTTCACGTCTGGGTTCATTCTTGTATTGCCCTCCTGGCCCACCCTTTGGTCCGTCCCTATAGGGCTGCACTGGCGGCTGTACAAAATCCATAGGCTGCTAACAAATGGAGTTAAGGAGTTAATATTCTGTGTTATACAATTACTTTATGCAAGAAAATTTAAATATCTTTATGCAGCAGAATGGAATTGGCAAGGGTTCACTTAAACACAAGGTTCACACCTTGCCTTCGGTAACATGTGTTTGAAGTTTGTCCACTGTATAAAGGGACTAACAAGTCACTGAATCTATGAAATTGGCCAAACATTTCTTATTATAGATATATTATCTGGAACCTAGATTTGAGGGTAGACTCTACTCTTCATGTCATCAAATTTGTGTTAATATATATCTCCGTTGTGTCGTAGTTGTCCTTTTATTGAGTCACATTAGATTGATAAAAATGTACCCTGAAGCATGCTATATATTTGGATTTATAGGAGTAAAATATTTGGCTTCCACAAACTGTATCTAGTACAAAATTCGGTTATCCTTACTAGCCCTAACGTGTTAGAAGTTGTATATATGGGTTTAATATAATGCTAGGTTTATTACATAAGATCTGTAGCCCGTGCAAGTGTGTGCAAGTGTGTGCAAACAAGCTTATTAAACTATGATAGATGGAAAATGAACGGCTGGCCCCAACTGTCGATCTCTCAGGCCATACCATTAATGCTTGCCGGACTAAATACAATGTGCCAACTTTTAAAATTAAGCAACACAATTGCACATTATCCTTACCTTTGATGTACGAAATATCGCATAGATTTCAAGCTCTATAACAGATCCAGTATCAATGTTCTTGGCTGGTCCTTTGTTAATGTAACCTTGTGCCATAGTGAAGTATCCCGTTCCTCCAACAATGCCCCACTGACCATCCTGCACACTTGTCCCCATTACGAGAAGCGTAGAACCCTTGAGCCTATGACATAGGAGTGAACATATATTATTTTGTGGTTCTTTTTGTTCCGCGATCGATCTGTACGCGAAATATATGTGGTACACAACAAGAGAGAAAGCAAGAAGGTTCTAGATATTATGAACAGCAATCTGCATGCAATGGTTAACATCAACCATATCATATTAAAAAGAATGCTTGGCAAATCGAAAACATATATTATTCTAATGCATTTTGGTAATACAGAGTACACACTTACCAGTCAACCTCGAATGCCAGTGTGAAAGAGTTGTGCCAGTCACCGCAAAACATATGGCTGCCCTGTGCACGAGCAACGACAGCACTTGCCTTAGGGTCAGGCCCATCATGAACTGTCCAGTTATTGGCGACGGTCTCACCAAACCTTTGGTGACCACTAGTTCTCAGAATGGTTAAATGGGTCTGGCTTGGCTCGCGCCATGCATGGTGTAGGTAAAGCTTGCATATGCTGAGCTCGTAACTCTTTGTGGTGGCTGTCTCGGCGAGCTTGATTTTGATGTTGGAAGCAGCCATGGGTGAGTGAGTGAGTGAGGAGTACTGAATTATTCTTTGTGAGCTGGGGCTGGGTGAGGAATGAAACAACCAATGGGTGAGTATTTATAGAAGGGTGTGTTCGGTGGAAGCAATGGTAGGGCTTTGTATGCACAGTGTACGTGCCAAGGCATCTGATTAACAATAATTTGTTTATTTCATTGATTATAGTTTCAACAAGTGAATCGCAGTAGGTGCGATTCAACAGTTGTCGATCTCAATGTGAACTTGATGCATCATTTCATAGAGAGTCAAGAAAATAAAAACACAGAAATATCTATGCGCATATAATCTTAGTCACTTCCCAAAATCTTATAGCAGGTTTCAGCATCAGCAGTTGGTGCTTCTTGCTGTGAGCCTCATTGAGATGTGTGCATTGTTCTTATGTTCCAACATAACCCTCGCGGTGGTACATGATAATTCAAAGAACAAGAGATGCTTCATGAAGATCAATATGCATCTTATGACAGGACATTGCCAAAATTTTATGAAACATAGAGCAGAATTCAATTACTATCTTACCATTCATTTCTGGCATTTGATAGATGCAAGGCTCTGAGACTGGCTTTGAGAGAATGCACTCTATCTAACTCCCTCCATTTTTAGGTATCACATATGTTTTGTCCTAAGTAAAATTTATTCAAGTTTGATCAAGTTTATAAAAAAAAACTATAACAGTATTTGTAGTACCTAAAAGCCTGGTTGGTTGGATGCCAAAATCTTGGCATGCCCACATTTCGGCAAGGCAAAAGTTACCAATTTTTTGGACACTATTTGGTTTGCTACCAAAATGTTGGCACATCTCACATTTTTTTGGCGAAAATGTTGGCTACTTTTTTGCCCAAACTTTGGCATGCCAACACTTTGGCATGCCAAAATGTTGGCACTTAACCAATCAGGCCCTAAATGTGCACTGTAAGATTATATTTCATAGTAGATTCAATGAAATAAATTTGTTATTGTAGATGTTCCTATATGTTTCTATAAAGTAGGTCAAAGTTGGTCAAGTTTGGCTTAGTACAAACAAATGTGACATGTAAAGAAAACTAGAGGGAATATAACTACATAGGTGTTTTTCGCAGCACCTTGTGGCCATCGTCGGAACAATATAACCTCAACAACTGAAGAGGAAGAAGCTTGCTGAATACCTAATAATTTGTCAATTCCTGAGTGTTGATGGAAAAGTAAAAAAAAACTTTTACTTTATGAGACAAGCATTTTTACTTATCACTCTCCTTCGTTCTTCTTTAGCTACCAAATTACAGTAAAAAGTAAATAATGAACTATTGGTCTTTATATCAATGAGTAAATCTATTGATTTGGTAGGTCAGTGCCTTGCGTCTAGCAGCATAGATTACCATAAGCTCTGCTCCACGATTAAAATGTAGCTCTGAGTAACCGGCCCATATGCATATTGGGATGCGCTACAGATATCAAAAACTAGCATTTACATGTGCCGTTTGAGCCTTAATCGATGAGATGATGAAGTTATTGCCAAGGAATCGGAGATGCTTATGCAAATAAATGTACTCCATATATAGTTTGAACTGGCTGAGTAAAATGCCGGTAAAGTGGCCATATGAGTAGTATTTATTTGGCTAATCGATGAACTTATAGTCTTTAACAATCTTATAAATCCGTGCGCGATTACTAGATAAGTGCAGAGAGCACAGCTTACCATGGAGGATCCACGTGCCAACATGACTTGTCTTGCATAGACTATCATGTGATTGCTGCACTACAATAATTACTGTGAATGCGGCAAATTTTGCAGGATGCATGCAGTCATGCATTGGATCGGCCATACTCTTCATTGGTTATTGCATTTGGCATGTGGTTAGTCTTCATCAATAGAAATCAGCGCGATTAATGGATCAGGTTATGACATAGGCTAGTCAAAGCTAAACTATTGATCCACTCAATATGAGTAATACTGATCATCAGCTGGCTTGTCAGTTCCTGCGTTACGTTCACGTCTTTGTTATTTTCAATATATATAATGCTCCATTGAGATCCTAAGACATGTGGGTGAGAAGAGTTAAGGAGCTTAAATTTTGACCCGTAAGATACACCATGCATGAGAAGCTTATCACCACTATCTTCATCAACAAGATATTAAGAAAAGTAAAATGCACTAGTAGTCCTTAAATTTGTGAGAGTGTCACTTAGTTCCATCAATTTTGAAGGTGTATTTTTAAGTCTGGAAAGCTTTCAAAGTTGTTCCCCACAGGTCCATATTCATCCACATATGCATCTTTCGCTGACATGGCATGCTGATGTGGATTTATGAGTGAGGTATCTCTAGGCTCAGGCATTTTATCGACCAAGTTATGTGTTTCACCGGCGTGATGCTCAAGCTCATGTGGTGGGAACAGGAGCTGTGTAGACGCGGGTGCACCTTGAGCACGTCCTTGGCCTCGAGCACGTGCCCCCTCCGCCTCCACTTAATTCCCTTTGCATCAGTGGTATCCCAGGTTACCCTGCACAACAAAAATGGAAAGAGCGATTAGCAAACACAGATTAAGCATTTGAGTTGGGGATATGAATTGAAGTCTGCAATAGACAACAAGAAATACGTACCAAGATGTGAATTGATGCTTTAATCCGCAAAGCTCATGCAGGGAGCAGTCATAACTTATGGCATTGGCAGGTGGCGAGGCCTTGACAGCCTCAGCATGTGTGTCCGCCATGTGCTGTTGATAAGGACTTCGAGGCAACCAACGGTGAAAATGTGCGGCTCATGGCTCGTTTGGATCATGCACTCGCACAACCAGTGGGTGGCGATGCCATCGGTGTTGACGGCTGTTAAGTACCAAAATAACCGTCAACATTCTCTACTAAAGTGAAGGATTAACAATGCTAACACACATATTTCCCTTCGAATAATGTAGTTTCACATGTCCTTGGAGAATATTTGGTTGTAGGTGTTTTGCTGCAGAAAATAAAGGAAAATGAAGGAGAATCCACCTCATGGATCCATGTGACAACTTCCCGGTGCATCAGACGCCACCACATGTGCATCACATGGATTGAGGGGCCCACCACGGACTAAACCGCCTCAACTCTGTGTGTGCACGTGCAGACAACATTTGGCACCCACGTGTCAGCCACCCTGAAGAAGCACGATCCAAGGGAGGCCAAGGTAGGGTTCGGCCGAACGGCCGACCCGACCTTGAGCCGTCCCATCTCCACCTTCCACGTGTCAGCTTGTGGTGCTATCCTGAAGGTCGGTTTGTAGTGGATGCTGAGAATATTCGCTCGGAGGACTGCCCCTTGGTGCCTATAAATATGAGGGAGGGGGCTCCAAATGAAGACATACAACTCTTGGGCAATTCACTCTCTTCCTTAGGCTCTAGGCTTAGTGGAGTAGGCTAGAGTAGCTCTATTCAAGTTCTAGGTCTCATTTGAACTTGGGTAAGGCTATTGTATCTCTTAGTTCTAGGATGACTTTGATCTACTTTGATTATTTATCTTCTCCATACAATGTTTGTCTTGGTCACAATATGATTGAGCTGTGTTCATGTTCTTGTTATCGTGATATGCTTGGCTTATATGCTAGTTTAGTCTTATACCCTTGCATTGATAGTAGAGATATGAGTGCCCTCTCTTGTGTTAGACTTTGCTCTAGTTCAATTAGAATATGGTTGTATATCTTGCATGATTCTCACGATCAAAGCCACGGTATAGGTTCACGGGCCATTCTTATAGTAACGGCATCGATCCAAGTCTCAATAGTCTGGAACGGTCGATGTGTTGTGAACAATACGAGCATGGAGCTCGGATTGGAATCAACGGTAGATTATGAGTGTTCCCCACGGTTTGGCTTTGGCTAGGGTAGGCCACGGGTGGTGATAGCCCCATTGGACCCTCTGAAATCCCCCACGTTTGGGTTCACTTTAGGAGTTCTGAAATGAGTAACAACCTGGATGTGCTTAAGCATCGAGGGAGGGTATCTCCCCTTTACCTGGGTGCCTTGGCTTGTTTCATGATGATGTATTGTATGTATCTCTAACTTGACATGTGCATGTTTGTGAAGTGTTTAGATCCTAGATGCTAACTCTTAGTCCTTTTCGTAGCCTAGATGACCTTGAGATGAACCCCAGTGTGTGTCACACTACCCATATCCTATTTTATCCTGACCCCTGTCCTTTGTACATGATTCTATCCATGCTATCGCTATATTCATGATTGCAACAATATTGTTTAACCTACCCGCCTTTCTTTGGGAAATACGATACCCTTGGGAATACTCGTGGGTGAAGTGCTACAATGGTATATCCGTGCACTTGCGGATTCATTCGCAATTCTTAGATTACCACATGGCAGTTCTAGCAGTATCACTGGGCAACTAGTAGTGATGTTAGTAAGTGTCAACAAGCATTTCTTGCGCCGTTGCCTGGGAAGGCACTGGTTAAAAGAATTACTTTGCACATGTTTATATGCATAGATGGTAGATCTTTACTCAGGCAGTCTAATGGTAGATATGTCTTCTTTATCTTTGATGATGAAGACAGGTAGTGTATGACTGGTTTCGAGTTGCCAATAAATTTTATTGAAGATCTCGAGTCATTGGTGAGAAGGGTATAATCTCGTGTCGTTCCTCCTCAGATTACTCTTTCGGCAACTATTGGCGCTCTTAATTGACATACTTTTACCCCTGTTTAACTCTGATATTTGAATCATACCTCATAACCGATACGTTTTTCGTATATGCATGTGTTTTTAGAGGATTTTGGTTTATGCAGGATAAGTGATAAATTTGAGACGAATATGGGCTAAATTTGAGATAAGCGAACAACGAAGGCCGGAAGCCCAGATGAAGCAGGCCTACTAGGGCCAGACGCCATGAACATGGACTTGAAGCCCACTCATGCCCCGGATGCAGCCCACCAACCTCCAAGATTTCTTAAGGACTAAGCAAATGAAGATAAGATCAAGTTACTTCAGGATGAAGGGCAATTCCAATGGAAAGTCATCAAGATATAATTTTATCCCGAAGCAAACGACGTCCAGGGGCCACATGCAGCGAAAGGAAGACTCTAGAAGCTATCACCAGGCACAGGGAGAAAGTTGAGCATGAGAGGGGCAACGAAAGACCAGGCCGCGCGGCCTAGGCCCCCTCTAGGCCGCACCGCCCAAGGATTTCCTTTGCCGCCTCACCTTTCCCTTTGACCTAGGGTTTCTCAGGGCTATAAATAGTTCACCTTTCGGACGACACCCATTCATTCGAAGCAGAAGCCGAGGAACTTGAGGGACAACCATCTACAGAGAGTTGAGGGCCGTGAAGTTGCCTAGAGGCTAGCCTAGGCTAGGCTCTAGCCGACGGGATCACCCTGCGAGGAAGATCACGCCAGAGTTCTGGAGTTAGGAGTCACAAGAAGGTATGGCCACGGTTGTGATCTTGTGATGTACAATCAATCATGGTAAAGTAATATATGTGTTCCGATTCATTTGCGATCCGTTGCTTCCATCTCTAATTTCATTCTCTTGAGTTTGCTTATTCCAATCTATGGTCGACGTAGATTGCATAGGGTGTTCTTGTAGTCATGGTGACTAGAGGTGCATACCGGATCTATCGAGTAGTATGACACGAACTTGTGTTCGTGCCCTTGTAACTAACCACACTAATAGGGAGCATCGTGACAGGGTGTGTCCCGTGTATGGTGGCATTCTTGGGAGTTGGACCGGAGGGTAGAGATTTAAAGATGCATTGAATGAAAACCATGTTCTGCTTGCCAATCTAGCTAGAACTACAATATATGCATAGGCTAGGCTTTATCCTAAATGAGTTACCTCTTGTTCATAAGTGTTTATGCATGATCATGTTCACAGTCATCTTGTACCTAGATCAATGTTTCTTGATGCATAGTTAATGTAGGGTTTGTGACCTTGTTTCCACGAATTGATAACCTTGGGAGAGTACTCTCTTGAGGGAAGAGCTACAACTGATCCGTGCGCTTGCGGTGGATCTTGATGTGCGTTTGCGCTGCCAACAGCAACCGAACCAGCTTCCCTTGTGCCATGTACATCAACTCCTATGGCTCAGAAGCCCGTCAACAAGTGCTCGGCTCCTTCTACCGCTCAAGTGCCGCAAGGCCCTGCTGTGGACATTGGAAATGAGAACTTTGAGATCAAGACAGGCCTAATCACGATGGTACAGGCCAGCCCGTTTTGTGGCAAGGCCAATGAGGACGGAAGCGCCCATCTGCAATAGTTTCAGGAGCTGTGCAGCACCTTCACCATAAGAGGAGTAAGTGAAGACGCTATCCGTCTTTGCCTGTTTCCGTTCTCTCTACTTGGGAGAGCGAAGCAATGGTTTTATGTGAACCAGGACAAGATTGGTACTTTGGGAGAATTGTGCCGCTGCATTCCTCGCGAAGTTCTTTCCGTTGGGCAAAACCAATGCCCTGCGTGGAAGGATTTTGAGTTTTCAGCAAGCTACATCAGAATCTATCCCTGAGGCGTGGAAAATGCTCCAGGAGTATGTCCTAGCCTGTCCTCACCACGGGATGTGTAACTGCCTTATTCTACAGAGTTTCTATAATGGGTTGACTCCGACATCCCGAGGCCATGTTGATGCTGCTGCAGGAGGTGCTTTCTTCTCATTGACCCCCTGAAGCTGCTACAACTTCGATTGAGAAGATGGTGACCAATCAAGGGTGGAGCGATGAACTACTCCAATCCCGTCAAAGAAGTACGCATACCATCAAGGAAGTGGATGCGCTTACTTAGAAGCTGGACCTCCTCATGAAGAAGGGGGATGATATCACTCAAGAAAAAGTTGCTATTTCCAAAGCGGTGTTGCCCATGGACTCTCACATGACCTGTGAAGTCTGTGGCAATACTGGGGACTCAGGGAATTACTGCCCTACGACCCTAGAAGACGCGATGTACATGAACGGCAACAACAACTTCTGTCCACAAGGATGCCAAGGGTGGAATTCACAACACCCTTACCAAGTAGGTGGCTATGACAACTCTTTCGCCCCTAGCTAGCCGTCCTTTATGGATCTCGTTCTCGGGCAACCCAAAATTAATGAAGGATTCAACAAGAAGATGGCTGCCAATGAGAAGTCCTTAGAAGGCCTAAATATAAAGCTTGATAGTCTTTCTTCTGCTCTAAAGAGTCAGCTGAGCTTCAACAAGATGCTGGAGACCCAACTATCACAACTGGCAGCCATCACACCGTCGGCTGAAAATGGGAGGATCCCGGGGCAACCCGAAGCTTCCCATAATGTCTGTGCCATAACCGCAAGACAGGATTATGCATTTCCTCCCGCTTGTGCGGGAAGGCCCGTACACTAGCCGTGGGATGAACCGGTGACCAGGCATGGAAGAGACCCAGGCTATCTGGTAATCAAGTGCTCGATCTACGATTGTCACTTCAAGCAGGCACTATGTGACCTTTGGGCCAGCGTGAATACCATGCCCAAGGCCATATTTGAGAGGTTGAATTATCCTGATCTCCCTCTCCACTCATTTGCTCTTGGATTTTCATTAGAGTTTTGATCAAAATCAAGTGCAAGAAATCTATTTCTCTGTGGCCTGGCTACAAGAAAGTTGTTTGATGTTCTCAAGTGTTGGCAAGCATGAAGGGTGTACTCCGAAAGGCTGCCAAATTCATTAGCAAGATGGGGGATCAAGCTCATCCTGTTCACGGGGTAGCGCTAGTTCTTCTCATCTCTCCAAACCGAATACGGAGCCTACTGCTATGGAGTATGAAGAGGAGCATGACGACCAAGTTCTGGAGGTGTATCCCATCGATGCACCTTTCATGGACTTGCAAGATAATCGCGAAAGACAAGCCTATGCTCTCCTCAAGGACTGAGACTTTGCCCACACTAGGGACTTCAGCTCGGACCTCCTGGAAAGCATAGGTATGGATTTCAAGTTCATCACCATTTGACATGCTATCGGTTGGGGGGTTTTGCACCAGTTTTCGAACAAGATTCTGGGCCTATTACCCTCCAGATTCTTTTCACTCTTCGAGAGGTCGCTGACGGTATCACGTTTCGATTTTTCGGAACGCCGTTGAAGGACCGATTAGGCGACCAGAGAGGGGGGGAGGGGGGGGGGGGGAGGGGGGAGTGAATAGGAACCGATAAAAAATTCTTCTCAATGAATCCAGCTTTTCTCCCAACTCAACTCCAAATCCTCGCAACACGATCTAGCCAAGATCACGTAGCTACTGACCCTAGGAACACGATCACAGCAGCGGAAACCAAATCGAGAAAATCGAACCGAAACGAAACCAATTCACCTCTTCCCAGCCAGGGGCGGTTAAACCTCCCTAGGGGCGGTTAAACCTCCTGGGGGGGGGGGGGCGGTTAAACCTCCTGGGGGCGGTTTAAACCGGCCTGGCCTGGGAGCCTCGGGAAAAATTCAACTCGTGAATGGATCTCCCAAACGGCTTGAGCTCTTGAGACGAAACTTTGGGGAGATGATGTACACCTCAAGTAGAGTATATGCCCCAAAAATCTCGGGCTCTAACTCACTAGAACTCTCGGAATCTCAGATCTCGTGAAGAACAGATCCATCTCGAGTTCATCCAAAAATCCCCAAATCCGAAGCGATTCTTTGCGTTTTGTGAGGGCAAATCACCAGGGAAAGAGTCTCGACGAGCTCATGTGTGAATCCTCCGAGCAATTCCACAAAGACAGAGCCTCCAACACAAGGAATCGAAAATCTAGCAAAGGGACCAAAAAGAGCCACAGGATGAACAAAGAAATCACACAAGTAGGGATGAAACAAAGCCAAATCTTCCATACATCACGAGGTCAACTTCTTTACAAAGAGGCTAGCGATCCTCCCTTCATCCTACCCTCTTATTTCTCTGGTGAAGTACTTGGCTAGCCTATGGAAAACTAGAAAGGAAAAACTAAAGGAAAATAGTTCAAGTGCAAGGGAAATAAACTAGACTACTTGGATAGCAGCCACCAACCCCTAGGGGGTCTATTTATAGTCCAAGTGGTGATGCTCTAATGACTCAACTACCCCTAAGTGATACATACCCCTCAGGGGCAAATTTAACATTTGAATCGAATCTTTTCCGGTTGTGACACCTTCCACTGCAAGCTTGCTTTCCTCCGATGCAAACCTTGCAGTCATGCCGCGTGTCCTCCGGATCGAAGCTCCTCGACGCCTCTCGGGCCTGCCCAGGGGGGGGGGGGTTAAACCGGCCCTGGGGGCCGGTTAAACCGCCCTAGGCTGGGCTGGCAGCCCACGGCCTACGACGCCACGCCGAGTCCTCGGCCTTGGTTTTGAGGCCCAAACCAATGGAAACCGTCCACCTGATGGTCTTTTGGCCAAACCACCAAACCCCGCGTACAAGCTTCGGTTGTTAGCCGCCACCTTGCACCGGCTTCGCGTCCGCGTACGAGCTTCGGTTGTGAGCCACTACCTCGCACCTGAAACCATGTTCCCTTGCTCGTTCTTGCCACCATGTGAACCGCACTTGATCCATCTGGCCACCGGGTCCCTCGAACCAAGCCTACTTGTCTCTCCACTCCTTGGAGGCCGCCATGGCTAAGACCTTTCGCGCCTGTTCTTCACCGGCACCAATGCAACCAAGCCACATTTTGCACCTGTAATACTTGAGCCAAGGTAAACGTCAATCCACACCACCTTGTCAATCACTCATCACACCAGGAAGCGACCATCCACCGGTCGTCGGACACACCCGGTCCTCAATCTCCCCCTTGATGAGTGCATTGACAACACACACGTAATCACACTAGGTATCAAAGGAAAACAGAAAAGAAATTGAAAACAAAGCTCAAGCAAGTGACTAAAAAGCAAGAACAAGCTGAGAACAAAGTCACTCACAAGAGAAAGCTCCAGAAAACGCCGACCCTTCAAGAAGAAGCGAAAGGGCTCAACACCATCGGCAAAAGAGCAAATCACAAAGCACAACCCACAAATCTCCAAAACACTTTTCAGGAAACACAAAGCACTCCTCCTGCATAGACGCAAACTCCCCTTGAACAAGTGAACCTGTGCGTGCGAAAATGTGTCGAAAATGGCTCAAATCATCACGGACCTTGTGCTCACTTCACAGGGGTGGTTAAACCGCCCAAGGCAGTTCCAGCACAAAAGAAGCAAAAACTTCACACAAAAGCTCGCAAAACTTTCAAAAGCCTTCCAGCAATGTTTTCCTTCCAGAAACTCTCCCTTTTCAGAAATTCTCTAGAAACTCTCCCCCTTGTTGACAATGCACAAATCAAGGCGAAAAATGCAAAAGATGCAACTACAAGCTTCTCAAATATACAATGAGCAATACAAAATGCAACAAATTAGAGAAAGGGCAAGCTAGATAGTTCATCGTGTCACACGAGCATTGCCATCAAGAAGGTAAAGACATATAGCCAATCGACAAAGCCATGATCAATTTGTTTAGTTTTATCAAAAATGTCACCTCATGAGCAAAGTCCTAACCATGGATCGTTCTAGCAAAAATGAACTTCATCTCATCAAGATTATGAAAGGACAAGAGTTCTCAACAAAAGATCATTACAAACGCCCAAGTTTTATCTCATGTCATGTCAAAACACGGAGCCATGTGTTCACTTCTCAAGGGAGACTTCTCCGGCAAACATCATGCAACCGCTTGGCACCCATGTGTGCAAGTCTGTGCAATGGTGAAAGCATAGAGACATGAGCATAAATTTTTCTCAAATGTATCTTCTTCTTCTTTCATGCATAGACATATCATGTTTCAAGTTCTTCAAATTAAGCATGGTACATGAAATGTCTTTGCGACAAAAAGAAGCTTATGCCCCTCCACAAGGTAAAACATGGGCTAAACATTCACAATGACAAAGGTCTTTGACCCAATTGAAAAGAACATCACAATCTAGCATGATCTTAAGCAAGATATAGCCATTTCGACTCAAACAAGACATGCAAAGGCATTTACTCATGGGTGAAAGAGTTTAGGTTCTGTTTGTCATTTTACTTCAAAAACTTACTATCTCAATAGAATATATGTCAAAACCATCAAGAGCATAGCCAATCATCAATAAATCCCTAGCAAGCCTGCCTAAACTCTAAGATGTAGCAAGTTGTAGCAATCGCTGCATATAGGAGAAGCTCATCCTAAAATATGATACAAATGCAACATGATATATCACAAGATGCAAAAAGAACTATACACCAAGATACAAAGATGAGAAATCAAGATACAAAAGTGAGAAATGTACATCAAAGATACACTAGTATACATATGCTACAACAGAAGCCTCCAAAACTCAGCTCAGAAAGGATCATGACAAAGCAAGGGACTCGAATCGAAAGAGTTTGAAGGTTCTAGGCATCTCTCAAAAGCCAATACACAAGTGTGATCAAAGTACAAATATAAAGCTCCCCCTAGAATGTGCAACCAAAATGCAAATCTAAGGTCAACTAGTGAACGGATCTCCCAAACGGCTTGAGCTCTTGAGACGAAACTTTGGGGAGATGATGTACACCTCAAGTAGAGTATATGCCCCAAAACTCTCGGCCTCTAACTCACTAGAACTCCCGGAATCTCAGATCTCGTGAAGAACACATCCATCTCGAGTTCATCCAAAAATCCCCAAATCCGAAGCGATTCTTTGCGTTTTGTGAGGGCAAATCACCAGGGAAAGAGTCTCGACGAGCTCATGTGTGAATCCCCCAAGCAATTCCACAAAGAAACAGCCTCAAACACAAGGAATCGATAATCTAGCAAAGGGACCAAAAAGAGCCACGGGATGAACAAAGAAATCACACAAGTAGGGATGAAACAAAGCCAAATCTTCCATACATCACGAGGTCAACTTCTTTACAAAGAGGCTAGCGATCCTCCCTTCATCCTACCCTCTTGAAGATTTCTTCGGAGAAGCACTTGACTAGCCTATGAAAAACTAGAAAGGAAAAACTAAAGGAAAATAGTTCAAGTGCAAGGGAAATAAACTAGACTACTTGGATAGCAGCCACCAACCCCTAGGGGGTCTATTTATAGTCCAAGTGGTGGTGCTTCCACTGCAAGCTTGCTTTCCTCCGACGCAAACCTTGCAGTCACGCCGCGTGTCCTCCGGATCGAAGCTCCTTGACGCCTCTCGGGCCTGCCCAGGGGGGGCGGTTAAACCACCCCAGGCTGGGCTGGCAGCCCACAGCCCGCGACGCCACGCCGAGTCCTCGGCATTGGTTTTGAGGCCCAAACCAAGGGAAACCGTCCACCTGATGGTCTTTTGGCCAAACCACCAAACCCCGCGTACAAGCTTCGGTTGTTAGCCGCCACCTTGCACTGGCTTCACGTCAACCCACACCACGTTGTCAATCACTCATCACACCAGGAAGCAACCATCCACCGGTCCTCGGACACACCCGGTCCTCAGCCGTACCATCTTACTTGGTAATCTTTGAGTAACATCCTTGGCTTCAACCCTCGTTGTTCTCTTGATTTGGAAAGGGCTTGCCGTGCTTTTTCTCGACATGGTTTTTGGGAAGAGCTCTCTGGTTTGACTGCCGTTGGCAAACTTACACTTCGGTGTAATGACATTGTTAGAATCTGATACCCCTCGTTATGCGCAGCAACCCTCGGATCTTGAAAGGATATTGCGAGTACGACACGAGCTTGCACAGTATCAAGAACAAAGTAGACAAATCTCGTAGAAAACCCTAGTTGACGACGTTGAAGCAACCACAACAAGAGAATAGGATTTGGCGAAGCCGACTGCAAATTCTTTAAGCACAACTCCGAAAGAGTACAAGTGATTGCCGCTCCCTCACAACTCTACTTGACCCTCTAGGACCCTCGGATTCTTGCCTCATACAAGAATCTAGTGCTTATAGAACTATCTAGCCTATTCCTCTTGAGCGCTCCTAATTGCTTCTCACAAGCCTTGGATGAGACCTTGGTGTTTGCCCTTGGCTTGATTGATTTGATAGAGCCTCTACCCCTTGTTTATATAGTCCCCTCCAAAGCCCCATACATGCAAGTAGGAGTCCTACTCCTAGTAGGATTCATCGCTCAAGTCCTAGTAGAACTAGAAGTCCTAAAGCACACCCCTATTGAGTCCTAATCCAAGTAGGATTTGAGTCACAATACAACAATCTCCACCTTGACTCTAATCCATTGAAGTCATCATGCTCCTCCAAGAATTCGCTCCAAATCGGCTTCTTTTTTTATACTCCCACCACAAGAGTGCCCTCACCACAGAGGCTCATGCACATCACCACGATATGTGTGTGAGTGTCCCGGCTGGAGCGCCTGGACCCTCCACCTGAGAGCTCCTTCATTGTGTAGTTTGGTTAACCACACCACCTTCTCCTATGACCCTCCATGCCATAGGTTTGTACCGCCTCTGAGCTCCACCTGCTCGCCGGTACTGCGTGGTCGTCGGTCCCACCACGTCTTCCTTCTTCCAACAGCTTGCAGCTTCACCTCTACGACTGTTAGATTTTGCAACCACCTTTGCCGCCTTGCACTTGACTGCAACTGAGATTTGAGTACCTGCTGTTAACGAGACAGCTTCCTTCTCCTGATCAGGATTTTTACCAAATCTCCCAATGGTTGCACCGCCATTAAGATTTCCTATCACTCGGTATCCACCATTAATCCAGATACTTTTCATGATTACCTGCCCTTTGCAAGTAACTCACATAACTCCACCTCGAAGTGATAAGCCACAACCTTGGAGTTCTAGCGAGCTTACAGATATTAGATTCTTTTTCAAACCCGGGATATACTAAACTCCCGTGAGTGTGCAATGTGTTCCATTATACATCTCCAATGTAACTGTTCCCACCTTGGTGATAGCATATTCCTTGCAATCCGCCTAGTGAACAATTCCATTCGCCGGGCGTTGAGATCCTTCGTCAAACATCTCCCTTGCCGAACATACATGGAAACAACTCCCTGAATCTAATATCCAATCACAAATAGTCCCTGGTTGACTGACGATAAGTATATCACCTTCATCCTCACTTGCCACCGAGCATGCTCCTCTCATATTCTTCAAATTTGGACAATCCTTTATCATGTGATCCTCTTTGTCACAAAGATAGCATGTACGGCTGCCCTTGCTCTTGCCTTTCTTCTTCCTGCGATTCAAGACTTTGCCTGCTCCACTTGAACAGTCAATGCTTGATCACCCGAGGATGAAGATTCCTGTGGCTTCTTCAAGGACTCTGCCTCAAACAGGCATGCAACTGTCTCGTTGAAGTTGAGAGTAGGTTTCCCGACGAGAATATTCATCACCAATTGCTCCCATGATGGTGGTAAGGATGAAGCCAGTATGACAACTTTATCGTTCTCCTCAATTTCCTCATCCACACTAACCAGCTGCGTGACAAGTTTGTTGAAGACATTTAGATGGTCAACGAATCGTGTGCCTTCCTCCATGCGCAACCTGAATAGTTGATGCTTCAGCACCCACCGATTTGTCAGCGACTTTGCCATATACAATTCTTCTAAGCTCTTTCATAATTTCTCAAGAGCATCAATTAACCCTTGCTGGACAAGCACATCTATTACCACACACTGCCACACGCTGAAATTCCCTTTGCCATCAAATTTCTCTACTTGATTCCACATCCCTGACATCGTCTTGATTTCGTGCACCCTAGCACTGCCGACCTTCTCACAAAATCAGCTCAATGCGATCTTGGCTCTGATACCACTTGTTAGAATCTGATACCCCTCGTTATGCGCAGCAACCCTCGGATCTTGAAAGGATATTGCGAGTACGACACGAGCTTGCACAGTATCAAGAACGAAGTAGACGAATCTCGTAGAAAACCCTAGTTGACGACGTTGAAGCAACCACAACAAGAGAATAGGATTTGGCGAAGCCGACTGCAAATTCTTTAAGCACAACTCCGAAAGAGTACAAGTGATTGCCGCTCCCTCACAACTCTACTTGACCCTCTAGGACCCTCGGATTCTTGCCTCATACAAGAATCCAGTGCTTATAGAACTATCTAGCCTATTCCTCTTGAGCGCTCCTAATTGCTTCTCACAAGCCTTGGATGAGACCTTGGTGTTTGCCCTTGGCTTGATTGATTTGATAGAGCCTCTACCCCTTGTTTATATAGTCCCCTTCAAAGCCCCATACATGCAAGTAGGAGTCCTACTCCTAGTAGGATTTATCGCTCAAGTCCTAGTAGAACTAGAAGTCCTAAAGCACACCCCTATTGAGTCCTAATCCAAGTAGGATTTGAGTCACAAAACAACAGACATTATGAACCCGACTCTTTGTTTGATGCACAAGTGGATTGTTGACAGCTGTTAAACCCCATATTTAGGTCGTGAACTCCTGCATAAAATAGATAAAATATGATCATCAACATAGTGGTAGGAGTTATTTCTAACAAGTTACATGAGTGTTGGTGAATATTTATAAGCAGGTCATTTAACTATGGAAATGAAGTAGGAATGCATCTAAGTGGCCATCACAACTCCACCAACCAGAGGCTGTCACATAGGCTTCCAATGGATCCATGGCCCCACAAGAGCAAGAAACACACTTCCGACCAATCAGAGCAAAGCACACTGATCTATGGGCCTATCTGAGGGAGTAAAACATCTCATTTTGACCCACACATCTGGGACAAGCTCGAAGGCCCACATACCAGTCCCCTGGCCAAATCTGGATACGAACAGCGGAGTTGGGGGTTCGGCCGAACCCTGGCCCCGTTCGTGATCAGCTTCCACATGTAGGCTCCAAATGATGTCCTAAAGTCAGTTCTGACATGCCTACTTGGAGTTACCACCTTAAGACCTCAGATTGTGCCACATGTCACAAGGATAAGCATTGGGGGAGAATATCTAGGAAATATTCCCTTGAGGAACTGCATTATCTCAAGGCACCTACCCTCTCCAAGTGCCTATAAATACTAGAGGAGGGGGCTGAATTAGAGACACACTTCACCATCCAACTCTAAGAACTCCTCTTGTGTTTAGTGTTTAGAGAGTTAGGAAGAGAGTGAGAGGTGTTTAGGAGGAGTGCCAAGGTGTTGGCACTCTCCTCTAGCTTGTCCCTCTACGGATGCTGGTGATCTTCTAATTAGAGTAAAGTGAGTATTTGCATTTCTTCTAATTAGACTAAAGTCACATTTGTGATTTCTTCTCTAGAGTTATCTTTGTTGCCTGAGCAATCTCACCCTGTTGCTATGATCATGTGCTTGGCTTATATGCTCTTATGCTAGTCATATACCCTTGTGCCCATGGTAAAGTCTTGAGTTCCCTCTTGTATGCTAAAGATATACTTTAGTGGTTATTAGTTCTTGAAAGAGTGTGAGTCTGGTGTGTGAGTTTGCTCTCCCACTTGTGGGTTCGTCGCTTCGTACCTAATATGGAGTGTTGTGGTGTAGCCGTGCATGCATAGACCGATCAAGCCATAGTAGTAATAAGTAAAGTAGGCATGGTGGCTAGTTACGGTTATAGTTCGATTGCGCATCAAAACCCACGGGTTGGCCGGGGTAGGCCGAGGGTGGTGACAGCCCCGTTGGGCCCTTTGATATCCCCCACGTTCGGTTAAGTCATAGAGTGATTTTGTATGCCGGAACTCTCTATGGATGCGGGGTGGAGTCGGTGCCTAAAGCAAGTGTGAGCTCAGAGATTGACCTCATTCACGTTAGAACTTTAACTATAGGAATCCTCTCTACCCTCTACCACTCGTTGTGGTGCCTCAATTAGTGGTGTGTCCTTGGGTAGCATTAGATAGAGCACACACGTTCCTTGGATTCGATACCCTTGGAATACTCTTAGGGTAGAGCTACGACGATATCCTAGGCTTGCAGATTTCTCTATGAACGTTAAGAAACGTCAACATGGATCGCCGTCACTCTCTTCCAAAGAGAAGACTTTCGACCCGTGCACAATGATGAGCTAGTAATCTTATATGCCGTGATGAACAAAATCAAGAACGCTCCCATTGTCACTATGGTTAGACAATGGTTGGAGAATTTCAGGATGACAGGTCCTATTGAGTGTACGTCTTTGATCACATGGATCATCATAGGGAGTGGAGTTACCATAGGGAGTAACATCCCCTTCATTGTTACACCTCGCTCCCTCATTGATGAGAAGTACTTGATCCATGGTCATACACTCAAGAATGGCCTGGATGTTTCCTTGGTTTCTTTTATCCTGGTTATACAAATGAGATTCTGTTACCTAACCCGGAGTTTCATTTGTATAATTGCCAGTCTCTGACCATGCCTCTTGTACCACAAGAGGATGCTCGCAGGCATAGTGTTTCTGGTAGCAGGTCTACTAGGAGAGCGGTGAGGAGAGCCACCGCACAGCGGCCGACATCGACACCGACACCTCAGCCTCAGCCTTCACCACAGACCCCGCTCACTAGGCCCTCTACGGGATACGGAGGCTTCGTCACACCCGGCTACATGCCCGGAGTAGCACCTAGGTATGTGTCCAGATGGGACCAGCCACCTCACCCGCACGAGGCTGGGAGTTTGGCGTGGCAGGACGCTTCGGCCGAGACTTGGAGGCAGCCGAGTCGTAGGGAGAGGACCACCAGCTCTAGCTCTGGTGCCCCCCACCCCCCCGACGACCAGGTCTTGCCGCTCTACTTCCACTCGGGACCACGACGCGCTCACTCAGCAGTTGGGTGAGCTCACCGTGCGCACCGGTGACTTGGAGGAGGTCGTCCACCAGCACACGCAGTCTTAGCAGGACTGGCAGTGGATGACCGGCGAGAGGCTCTTTGCCATGAAGCAGGCAGAACAGCAGTATCAGGAGCATATGATGGCCTAATGGCTAGCATTCTCAGGGGTACTACCCTGATCAGTAGGAGTAGCCAAATGCTAGCTTGGGGGTGACACCAGGAGAAGAGGTAACTTGTATCTTTCATCGCTTTCAGAATCTTGCATATAAAAAAAACTAAAACCTTAAAAAGACCAAAAATATTTACTGCTTTCCTATGCGCGGTTTGAATGTTTATCCTTCATGGCTAAAATGGTGAATAGTTGATCTGTTTATTCTTTCCGTATGCCTTTATACAACTTAGTATCCTACCTAAGTCTTAAGTTTGTTGGCTTGTTTGATCAAACCTTAGCTTAAAACTTGGGTAGCGATAGCTTGATCCATGCCTAGGTTGTTGTGAGGTGTGATATGGTAGAATAGAGCACTAAGATCTTGTTTATGTGGGACTTGATATCCAGAGTCTTTTTCTTTTCAAAACTTAAAACCGCTAAGTTCCTCAATGATGAAGAAATTCCTATCCAAGGTCATATGTTGATCCTATGTTACATAGCCTCCACATATGCTACTTGTTCTCTCATTGAGCTTTGTCAAATTGTTGTGACCCTTAGCGAGAAGTTTGTCATGCTTCCATGATCAAGAATCACATACACTCACATACGCCATGTATGCTAAACTTCTATTCAGAAGTTATGCACCCATCCATTCTACCGCCATAGAAAGCTCCCTAAATGTTTCATGACCTCTCTCTCCAAAGTGCCTTGAAAGAAGAGGTGCAAAAAGAAATAAAATAAAATATGTATATCCAAAGAAGGTATGCCGCATGCTCTAAACAAGCATGTAAAAAGAGAGAGAGATAGTCCAAGTCTTCAAAAGAAAAGAAACAAGGAGAGAGAAGGACCATTCACAAAGGAGTTCCACATAAATCCACCCACCATCCACATTAAAATAAAGGAAAATGAAGGAGAATCCACCTCATGGATCCAAGTGACAATTTCCCGACGAATCAGACGCCGCCACATGTGCATCACATGGATTGAGGGGCCCACCACGGACTAAACCGCCTCAACTTAGTGTGTGCACGTGCAGACAACATTTGGGACCCACATGTTAGCCACCCTGAAGAAGCATGATCCAAGGGAGGGGGCTCCAAATGAAGACATACAGCTCTTGGGCAATTCACTCTCTTCATTAGGCTCTAGGCTTAGTGGAGTAGGCTAGAGTAGCTCTATTCAGGTTCTAGGTCTCATTTGAACTTGGGTAAGGCTATTGTATCTCTTAGTTCTAGGATGACTTTGATCTACTTTGATTATTTATCTTCTTCATACAATGTTTGTCTTGGTCACAATATGATTGAGCTGTGTTCATGTTCTTGTTATCGTGATATGCTTGGCTTATATGCTAGTTTAGTCTTATACCCTTGCATTGATAGTAGAGATATGAGTGCCCTCTCTTGTATTAGACTTTGTTCTAGTTCAATTAGAATATGGTTGTATATCTTGCATGATTCTCATGATCAAAGCCACGATATAGGTTCACGGGCTATTCTTATAGTAACGGCATCGATCCAAGTCTCAATAGTCTGGAACGGTCGATGTGTTGTGAACAATGCAAGCATGGAGCTCAGATTGGAATCAACGGTAGATTATGAGTGTTCCCCATGGTTTGGCTTTGGCTGGGGTAGGCCACGGGTGGTGATAGCCCCATTGGACCCTCTAAAATCCCCCACGTTTGGGTTCACTTTAGGAGTTCTGAAATGAGTAACAACCTGGATGTGCTTAAGCATCGAGGGAGGCTATCTCCCCTTTACCTGGGTGCTTTGGCTTGTTTCATGATGATGTATAGTCCGTATCTCTAACTTGACATGTGCATGTATGTGAATTGTTTAGAACCTAGATACTAACTCTTAGTCCTTTCCCTAGCCTAGATGACATTGAGATGAACCCCAGTGTGTGTCACACTACCCATATCCTATTTTATCCTTACCCCTGTCCTTTGTACATGATTCTATCCATGCTATCGCTATATTCATGATGGCAACAGTATTCTTTAACCTACCTGCCTTCCTTTGGGAAATACGATACCCTTGGGAATACTCATGGGTGAAGTGCTACAATGGTATATGCGTGTGCTTGCAGATTCATTCACAATTGTTACTTTACCACATGGTAGTTCTAGCGGTGCTACTTGGAAACTAGTAGTGACGTTAAGAAACGCCAACAATCGGCACCATGCTATCCATGGGCTGCTGGCTACTTTATGACTACATCTTTTGCAATGCGCTCTGCCCCTCCGTGAGCGTTGCCTAATAATCACCTTTGCGGCATACGCTCAGCGATACAATGGGTTCTAGTAGGCATGTGCAAGACAAGCTAGAACAATCGATTATATGGAGCTCCATGGTGGCTCATATGGTGACTGGCAGTTATCATATCCCTCATTGTGTGGTGACCTCCACCATCTCCATGAGTGAGAGCATCCCCACAGGAAGATGAACCTCCACCTGCACCTCCATCAAGGAATCGACTTATCCGCGGAAAATACTACACCTTGGTTACATCTCCAAGATCGCGCGCGTTTTTTTACGGTTGTTAAGCCCTATCTTTTCATATCAGTCTCGACCACCAATTTAATGCTATCAAGGAATGCGCCATAGCTATAGGGCTTTAAATAAATGAATTCCACAAGTCTTGTGCCCAACATGTGTTGCAACGAATATAGGTGATTTGGTGTATAAACAACATGAATGACAAGGAGCAAGTACAACCCACGAGTACAAGGATCATTGTCTCCCAATGACAATGTGAAATACTTATTCAAAGCACAAATTTGATCTCAACATATTGAAGTACTTGAGGAAGTGCACAGAATGAACTTTTGGTTCACCCAATTCCGAGTCCGGGTGCTAGAGTCTGGAAGATCATAGCATGAGTTGGACACATAGGATAGGTCGACCGACCCAAGTGCAGTTCGGCCAACTGCTAACCCAAGCGCAATGGCATCTGAACTTTGTCTAGAGGTTGTCCAGTCACCATAGAGCCCAAGGGAACCCGAGGTTTGTCCATCCACACAAAAAGAGGTTCGGCCGACCCTATGTCAATTCAAACAACCCAACCCTAACACATCTTGAGCACAAACTTTTACACATGCAAGGAAACACATCCAAAACCATCAAGGAGCATTGTATCAATGTTAGTTTGATCTAAGGGATCGAGTGGCCCTCAATTGGATCCAAGGGCTCACCAAAGAAGCACAATTTTACCAAACTTACCGACCAATCAACCCAGGAGCAATCCAGAGCATCCAACATCCAAGGCGATGCATCCCACAACGCTGAGAACTAGGGTAAGTTCGGTTGACCCCATTGAGTTTGGTGGACCTAGCACCCCTGGCAACCAAGTCAGTTCCAGCATGAACCACCATCCAGCTGCCTTCCTGAGTTGATCACGGTCATTCGAGCCAAAGGTGGTGCATCGAAAGGTCAGCTGACCTCCACTAGGTCCGCTGAACTGGCATCTCCACCTCCTATACTCCTCTTATCCTTCAAGAACCCCTCACTCTCTAGATTCTATAAATACATGGGTTTGGGCAAAAGCAATGGAGGAAACAAGAGATGAAGATCCAAGAGGAGAAGCACTCCCACTAGAATACTTAGAAAATAGGGAGAGAGGCAAGGTGAGAGTTTGGGAGAGGACCTGGAGTGTTGGCCGCTCCTCCACTTGTACATCGACGAATGCAGCAACTCTTTGAGTGCCTACATCCTAGTCTTGTATGGAAACTCTTATCTTGCTTATGTAATTGGGTATTAGTTCTTGCTTATTCTATCTATGGATTCCTCTTACAATATTTAGGTATTAGGGTGCTTTTTTTGCCGGGGAAGTGAAGTAGTAATCGATAGTGTTGGTGTGGTGCCTAGACTAAGGTTATATTGGAATACGCCTAGCCCCACGAAACCGTGTGGTAATCGGCAGGTCGTGACAGCCCTGTCCGGTCTTCGAATCCCACCATGTGAGAGCAGCTAGAGGCTCTATAGGAATAATGGTGGCCTTTTCAACCTCCTTCTCATCCCTTTCTGAGGTTGCTGATGCTCAACCCCCAAAGTAGATCATGCAAGTAAAGTTGTGACCACTCCTTAGTTTAGGAAGTCATGAGTATATCAATCAAGTACCCTCTCTACCTTCATATCCTTCTTATCTCTCCCTCTTCATTGTCACCCCACTCCATTCCATCCGGACAACTTAGTTTAAGATTAGTTAACTTCATGCCCCCCATGGAAATCGATACTCTGCAATACTCCCAAGTGAAAGCTACATCGGTATCTGTACGCTAGCGGATTTATCCGTGAGTCATAAGAAATACCAACAACCACTTCTGGCAGTATTGCTAGGACTACAAATCATAGTAGCAACGTTAAGAAGTGTCAACACGTGTGACAACTGCCAAGTGCCAACAACACGAACTGCTCTACCTTGCTACAAGCCCTCCTACATCATGACCTGAGGACCCCGGTGTCAGAGGTGAGGTGTGTGGCCGCCATTTTGACAAGTGCATCTAAGGGAGCACACATGAACTGCCAATCATCCGAGGCTACACAACTTCATTTCCGTGAGCTTCAAGACGTTGCACGGTGACACCCATAACTCTCTCGACAAAATGGGGTGCGACTCCCACTAGCCAGTGTTGGCACTCACTAATTGCACCTTTTTAGAGTGATTTATGTGGAGATTGTGGACTAGTTTATATACTAACACGCCACTTGGCACGAGAAACAACACTAGTTTGCACATGTATTGTATTTTGGAGCATATTGTGTTTTTACAGGAAATACAACATAAATGGAGGGGTTTTGTACAAGGTGGACTTGGGTCCGGACTTTGGATATTGGAGGATACAATCACCAACATTGGACTACAGGCCCACCGAATAGGGCAAATTTTATAAGAAAATTGCATGGCTAAAAAAGATCTACAACTTTCTTGTGGAGCCCACGGACGTCTGAGGCTTTTATGGGAGGGGGTTGGGCTGGCTAGCCCAAGGGGGTCTATGCCAGCCGGCCTAGGCCATTTTTGGGCCCATCTTTACTAGGGAAAAACCCTAGTGCTCATCTCTTTCGTCATTGGTGAGAGTGGCCTAGAAGTCCCTCGGGGTCGACCACAACACTGAGGATAAAAAGGAGAACACGCGGAGGAAATCAGGAGCGATGTTGGAGCGCTAGCAGCCACACCGGCACTGCCACAAGTTGGAGGACAGCAAGAAGACTGCACCTACAACAAGGAGGAGGCAAGTAGGAACTATTCCTAGCCGACTTATGGAGGACACCGCCGATTCGTTACTCCTTTGATCTACATCTTCTCTGGAGGCTTCCCTACCATGATCCCACCATGTAATTCATCACACTGTTTACTTCAAATGTGTTGAGGATGATCCAAATTCAGCCCATATCAAAAGGCCAACTTCTGATGGAGCGTAGCAGAGGCCCGTCGCCGCAGGCTTGGGCCGAAGGGTCATATATCCCGTTACGGTTTTCCATTGGAGATTGATTCTCTCATATTCTTGTAAGCCGCCGCCATTGACGTTGTACTCGAACCCCGACATAGTGAAGTTCTTGCTGGCTGGCGCTCGTGGTTTTTCCCTCTCGCACTGGGAGGGTTTCCACGTTAAATCTCGTGTCCATTTACTGCTTTTGATTGTTTACTTTCATCATTTATTCGCTGTTGCTTATAACAAAATGCCATTTTCTATCCTGGATTGGATTATCTCCAAGTTACCATTACATGAAATTAGCATGTTTTGATAGTTAACGAGTTATTATACTAGCCACTACGCATCATTCCAAAAGAAAAGAAAACATGCTTGTATATCATTTAACTTATTCATGTGTAAAGAGTTTGTAATCCTTCTAGATGCCATCAGTTCGAGAATGAGGGTGTAGGGATCTATCTCTGCTCTCTTTAGAGACCACTAAAACGGTTCGCATTTATATGTGTTTTACTATGTAAGAGGTGTCTACAAACCATCTAAACAAATTAAACAGTTGTCTCTCAATATGAACTTGTTGAATCATTCCATAGAGTATCAAGTAAATAAAAAACCAGAAATATCTATGCGCATATAATCTTAGTCACTTCCCAAAATCTTCATGCAGGTTTCAGCATCAGCAGTAGGTGTTTCTTGCTGTGAGCCTCATTGAGATGTGCGCATTGTTCTTATGTTCCAACATAATCCTTGCTGTGGTACATGATGATTCAGAGAACAAGAGATGTTTCATGAAGATCAATATGCATCTTATGACAGGACATTGCCAAAATTTTATATAACATATAACAGAATTCAATTACTATCTTACCATTAATTTTTGGCATTTGATTGATGCAAGGCTCTGAGACTGGCTTTGACAGAATGCACTCTATGTGCTCGCTCCGTTTTTTTTTTTTACATATCACATTTGTTTTGTCCTAACTTTGGTCAAGTTTATAAAAAAACTATAACAATATATTCCATCTGTGGATTCAATGAAATAAATTTGGTATTGTAGATGTTCCTATATATTTCTATAAAGTTGGTCAAAGTTGGACAACTAGACTTAGTACAAACAAATGTGACATGTATAGAAAACTAGACGGAATATAATTATTTAGTTTATTCCGCAGCACCTTATGGCCATCGTCGGAACAATATAACCTCAACAAGTGAAGAAGAAGAAGCTTGCTAAATTCCTAATAATTTGCCAATGCCCGAGTGTTGATGAAAATGTTAAAAAAATCATTTTCCCTAAGAGGCAAGCATTTTTACTTACCACTCTCTTTCTTTCTTCTTTAGCTACCGAATTACAGTAAAAAGTAAATAATGAACTATTGGTCTTTATCGATTGAGTGAACCTATTGATTGGGTGGGTCAGTGCCTTGCTTCTATTAGCATAGATTACTATCTCTGCTCCACGATTAAAATGTAGCTCTGACTAGCCGGCCCATATGCATATTGGGATGCGCTGCAGATATCGAAAACTGGGCATTTACATGTGTGAGCCATTAATTGATGAGCTAATATAATGAAGTTATCGCCAAGGAATCGGAGATGCTTATGCAAATAGATATACTCCATATGCAACATGTCTTGATATAATAGTTTGAATTGGCTGAGTAAAATGCCGGTAAAGTGGCCATATTGGTAGTATTTATTTGGCTAATCTCCGTTGAACTTATAGTCTTTAACAATCTCCGTTGGATCAGTGCACAGAGCACAGCTTACTATGGAGGATCCACGTGCCAACATGAGTTGTCTAGCATAGACAGTATCATGCGTGACTACAGCACTTCAATAATTACTGTGAATGCGGTAGATTTTGCAGGATGCATGCAGTCATGCATTGGATCGGCCCCTCTTCATTGGTTATTGCATTTTGGCATGTGGAGTCTTTAACAATAGAAATCAGCGCGATTAATGGATCAGGTTATGGCATATAGGCTAGTCAAAGCTAAACTATAGATCCACTACTCAATATGAGTAATACTGATCAGCTGGCTTGTCAGTTCCTGCATTACGTTCACGTCTTTGTTATTTTCAATATAATGCTCCATTTAGATTCGAAGACACGTGGGTGATAAGAGTTAATTAAGGAGCTTAAATTTTTTGACCCGTAAGGGCGTCTCCAGAGGTGTTGACGACTTCGCTAGCAATAATACAAGAGAGAAGGAGTGAGATGCAAACGACCGCATGCAGGAAAAGTGAGATGGGGACACTGCACAGTGAGAGAGAATCGCATTGGGAAATGTGCAAGCCTACTGCTTGATCAAGCATCATGAAGTTAGAGAGCATCATGCATTTTCCACTGTTTGACGGCTTTCGCACCGCTATAGCTGATGTATGGCATGAAGTCAGAGAGCTTTGTTCTTTTTTCAATTCTTTCGCTGTTTCTCGTGTAAATCGGAAGGTAATGCAGCTGCATCACCCTCTGACCCGGAGTGTTCCTGGCTCGATGATTTCCCGGACTGATTAAGGGAGATTGTTGACAGGGATTGTAGTGGTGTTATGCAGCAATAAAGCTCTCTGACTTGCCCTCAAAAAAAAACATAAACCATGAGAAGCTTATTATTGCAACTCCTCTATTTTCATCTACAAGATATTTAGAAAAGTAAAATGCACTAGTAGTGTTTAAACTTGTGACGGTGTCACGTAAGTCCATCAATTTTGAAGGCGTATTTTTTAAGTCAGCAAAACTTCTAAAATTGTTCAGTGCGGGTCAGTATATATCCATCCACATATGCATCTATCGCTGACATGGCATGCTGATGTGGCTTTGTGAGGTATCTCTTGGCTCACGCATTTTATCGAGCAAGTTATGGGTGTCACCGGCGTGAGATTTTTTTTATTTTAACCATTCTAAATCAATTTTTTAATAATAACCCATACTAAACTAAATTTCAGGAAGTAGCCCTTTTGATCACGCCACACATTTTGGCACGACAAATACTTTAGTCGCGCAGTCTAATTTGGCGTGACTAAATGCCACGCTGGAACTACTGCCTGACGTGGATTGAGCTGGGTTGCACCACATGCAATGGCATGAGTCGAGTCGCGCCAGTCGAGATGATGCGAACGATGTTAGGTGTTGCACCAGCCCTTGTGCCTAAGGATGGATTCGGATCGAATACAAACGGATTCGAATTCGGATAGCACTATTTACCACATTTTAATTCGAATTTGGGTACAAATACGAATCTTATCGAATACGAATACAGAACGAACAGTTCGAATTCGGATTCGCATTCGGATGTTTAGTTGATTTTGACAGAAAATGTCGTAGTGTGTATTAATTCACTTTATGGATTATTTTAAGAGTAAATTACGTGTGTATATCTCATGTATATAATATATATTTGAGTAATTAAATATACAAATTTAAATATAATTAAATTTCATAATATATAAAATATTTAGTAAGAAAATAGTACATTAGCAAGCATAATATAATTTATTAATTAGATAAGTAAATTAAAGTAGTTGAAATTGATATGATTGTCCGTCTTAAGTTAATTAAAATTTATTTTATATACGATTACTAATATTATAATCAATATAATTAGTAATTATCATGTAGATAATTTTTAAATTGATTAAACAATTTATATCATTTATAATTAATAGTTAGTCAAAAAGAGAAGTTACTTTATGTCGAATGTTTCAGATTTTTCTCCAATACGAATGTCGAATGTTTCTGATTTTTCTTGAATACGAATGTGGAATCGGATAGAGAAAATTGTTGGAAATTGAATTCAGATACATCCATTTGACATCCATATTAAAATCGAAACGAATACGGATATCTATATTTATGTTTTTATCAATACAAATACGGATAATTCGGATTTCCAGACATCCAAATGAGCAAAGAGTGACCAGCTAGAGCCTGCGCGCCGCGCGAATTCATGGGACGCGGTCGCGTCGTCAGGCTTGGCGCGACTGGAGTCAGGCCACTGCATGTGGTGCGACTCAGCTCAACCCATGTTAGCACCAGTTCCAGCGTGGCATTTTATCATGCCAAATTAGATGGCACGACTAAAGTATTGGTCGCCCAGAATGTGTGGCGCGACTAAAAGGGGTAGTTCCTGAAAATTTTGTTCGGTACGAATTATTATTAAAAAATAGATTTAAAAGGGTTAAAATAAAAAAAATCCCGGCGTGATGCTCAAGCTCGTGTGGGAACGAGAGCTGTTTAAATGCAGGTGCACCTGCTTGAGCACGTCCTTGACCTCAAGCACGTGGCCCCTCTGCCTCGCTTAATTCTCTTTGCAGCAGTCGCATCCTAGGTTACCCTGCAATACAACAATGGCAAGAGCGATCAACAAATACAGATTGAGCATATGACTTCGGGATATGAATTAAAGTCCTAAGATGCGAATTGATGCTTTAATCCGCACACTACAGGAAAAAGTTGTTTTAATACCGGTCGGGAAGGCCACGTTAGTACCGGTTCTGGAACCGGTACTAACGTTTCGAGACTAATGTGGCGGTCGTTTAGTACCGGTTCCAGAACCGGTACCAAAACGCGCACGTTAGTACCGGTCGGTGTTACCAACCGGTACTAGCGTGCGTGCCCTGCCGCGCGCCGCGGGCAGGCAGTTTAGTACCGGCTGGTAACACCAGCCGGTACTAAACTGTTTTTTTTTCATTTCTCTTTTTTCTATTTTATTTCTAAAGCGTATTCGTATCGTAGCCGTTCTAATGCGTATTCGTTCTAATGCGTATCCGTATCGTATCCGTTCTAATGCGTATTCGTATCGTATCCGTCCTAATGTGTATTCGTATCATATCCGTTCTAATGCGCTTTGCGTATAAAGTAATATTACGTTACAATCATATATAATCTACATATACTTAGTTAGCTGACTAAAAAGTATTACATATATATACACCGTTTCTTAAAGATACTCTAAGGTCATTTTTTCTTCTTCTTTTGGAACTCCTCTTCCTCCTCGTCCTTTTCTCGATCAGGATCCATTGCACCAATGCCTATTCTCTGATCCGCATGAAATTCACCGTTTGGATTCACGACCTCATCGAGCAGGAATCCGATAAGTTGTTCTTGAACTGCCTTGACTCGTTCCGGTTCAATGAGGTCTTCTGACATTTTCATAATCTGTCAAGAAAAATCTTCGTTAGTCTTAGTAAACATATTTGCGTAACGAAAATTTAATAAAATGTTAGGAAGTTTACATACGTCAAATTCTCTTTCCGTCATCTGCTTCGGACCTACAAATGCGTGGATGAAATCGTATACGTAGTACCCACACAGGTTGTTTCCCTGTTCCTGTCTCATACACTATATATACACGTATATGAACAATCGGTTACGTAATACTCTCTCGATGTTTGACTAAATGAAATAAGACTAATATGAAATTTTGAACGTACCGGAAAGTTAGGCCTCCATACAAGCTCGTCCGTATCTGATATTCCAACTTGGTGTGTAACAAAGCATTTCCATGCTTTGTTAAGAATATCAACGAGGCTTTGATAATCTGTCATCGGCTTTCTCAAAGAGTCGAACACCGTAATTCGGCATCGATTAATCTCGAGTACAAGGAGGATCCAGTGGAACCTTTACATATGAAGATGTAATTAATGTGTTGAATTTAGAACCGTAAGATGAATGACTATAGAAATAGAAAAATATCTTCAATGCTAACCCAAAGAGGTACGGTAAAAGTATGAATGTACGTGTATGTTGCGCCATCAAGGCATTGAAGATATTTGTTGTCGTCCGATTGGGATATTTTGCAATACATTCCACGTGTAAGATATCCGGATCCAAGAAGCCAATGCCATAGTATCCCTTCTTCCGGCAATGTTGATACTCCATCCTACATGATACACAATAACATATAGTTAGATAGGCTTGACAACTAGAGATACAATATAAACATGTCATTAAATACTTACAGAATCCATGCACTCATGAGGGACTTGGAAAGGGCATCTCGATGTTACAAAAAATGGATATCTTCAAAATCAATCCACATATCACATGGCGGCCGATAGGGTGAATTTCTGATCCTTGCTGCGAACATGACCGATCCATTTCCAGATTCTCGCATGTACCAATTGTGGAACTCATACATTCTCGTCCCTAGGTGTGGTAGCAGCCCAGGCCATACAAGTGATTGCCCCAATTCGAACGGTTTTCGTTTGCGTCCCTCGTGCATTGGAATATCATCTTCGCCTCGCAGTTGTGCTCTTGTGAGGTTGGTTTGCTTCATAACCTCAACCAATTGTTGTTCTTCCTCTGATAGCACCACAAGCGGAGGAATCGATTGCTTGGATTGCGGTCCTAGCTGTGCAATGCCTTTGGACTTGCTGCTTTTGGGTTGACCGCTTTTCGACGACGATGCACTAATTCTGTTTTCGACTTTCTTGTACGACTTCATGATTGTGCGGTTGTAGTTCGATACCTTTGCTTTGACCACAGGTGTGGCCTGTTGAACAAAGTGTCTTACGGCTGCCGGGTCAACCGGTTCCTTTGGCTCTGGCTTTCTCTTGTCCTTAATCTTCTGAAAAAAATCCGCAACCTCTTCCTCAGCGGTTTTCTCGTACGGAAGCTTCGGTGGCGGAGGCTTCTCTTTCTTCTGCTTCTGCCGCTTTGGAGCCGGCGGAATTGGAGCCTTGGCATACCTCTTCTTCGGTTGAGGCTTAGGTGGACTAACGTTGGTGTCCCTTGTACCAGTTGGTGAGGGCGGTTCCATGTCGTTGTCGAAACCCTGTGGAGATGGTGGATCCATGCTGGGGTCCCTCGTAGTCGATGCTGCAGCCGAATCTGTTATTCCTGGCTTCAATCTGATGTCTCCCTTAGGCCAACAGATCTATGTGTGCAACCCATGTCGTAGTTCCTCTCCACCCTCACTTGTAGGGATTGGGATCGCAAGGTCTTCAGCCCAATCACCAGCCACTCGGTCAACCAAAACTCGAGCGTACCGTTCGGGAATCGGCACATTGTGAATTGTCTCGCCCGGGACCGGTACTTCAGCAACACCTTCAGCACATACCTTGAGCTTCTTCCCAACAAGATAAAGAAGCTCACAGTCCGTCCCCGTAGTGATGTCATCCACGGGATATCTTTCAGCGGCCTTGGTGGAAGCAATGCTGCTACGACGCTGAGATGCGGGGCTGATCTCCAAATTCTCGCTGCCTGCAGCAGCACTAGGTTGTCCCAGCTGTTGGTTAAGTAATTCTGCCAGACGCTGATCGACTCGTTCATTTGTTTCTTGGGCTGTTCTATTTTCAACCTGAGCTAGCTTGTCATGGAGCTCACGCAATTCTTCATGGATGGCTTTTCTTGCTTCTGGAACGGCTTCAGTACGTCTGTATATCCTGACTGAAGCCATATTTCCATGGTACAACGCCCATGCATCGAGTTCGACCAGTGTGTTCCGGATTGCCAAGAGCATAAGTCAGCTCGTCCTTCTCTCGATCAGGCTTGAAAGATCCATCGTGAACTTTCTTCATTGCTTCGTCTAGCCTGTCGACCAAGGCGGCTATGGCATTGCTAGTGATAAACACATCATTTTCCATGTTTAGTCTGCCTCCATGAGCATAGAAGTATCACCTCACACGTAACGGCCACGAGAGTGTCTGCGGTACGATTCCTCGTTGTATCAATTCATCTTCCATCTTCTTCCATTTCGGAATCGGCTTCTCATAACCTCCTGGTCCTATACAGTGGAACTGACTTTTCTTCAAGGCATTTTTTGTGTTAGTTTCAACTCGCTTCAGGTAGTCGGATGACAACTGATTCTGCAAGAACTCATCCCAAAACGGCCTTTGGTTCTGGTACTGCTTCTCAAAATCTGGTGTCAGATTCTGCTTGACGAAATTGGCTTTCAACTTCTTCTTAAATGACTGAAACTAGTTAGCCATCTTCCTCATCGTCCAATCCTTGACTTTCTCTAATTTGTCATCCAGAAATGTGAAGTGTGTAGTGATCTGCTTCCATAACATTTCCTTCTCTGACTCCGGGACTATTTGTCGAACTTGAATATTTGGATCGCTGTTTTTAGGTAGCCTCCAAAGCTCGTACTTGATGGGGATGTCAAACTTGAACTCCACATTGATTCACATAACTCGTCTTAATCCCAGGCGGTGCCGTTGGTTCACCATCATCATTCACGGCTGTGACCAGGGTATGCCCGGTCATCTTTCTTTTGCAGCCTCGCTTCCGTTTTGGAGGCTGCGATCCAGATGCCTAAAAATAATTAAACTATTAATTAATAAAAAATTAATTAATACAAAATTAATCCACATGCCCGATCAAAATCCTTATGTATACCTCGGTCTCATTGTCTTCGTGAAGACCAGTTTCTTGTTCTTGGTCGTCTCCATCATCATCTTCCACATCATCTCCATCATCATCTCCATTCCCCCCGTCCCCTCCATGTCTAGATAAATCAAGAAATTGACTGCCGTCAAACTCTACGGGGTCTCGAATCATATTATGAAGCAACTCCTCCTCCTCGCTACGTCTCGTCATTTATCCTAATATATGATAAGACATATTAATTTTTTAAACACATATAAAATTTTTCTAACACATATTAATTTTCCTAGCACATATTAATTTTTTCTAACACATATTAATTTTATAAACACATATTAATTTTTCCCTAGCACATATGATATTTTTCTAGCACATATTAATTTTTTCCAACAAATATTAACTTTTTCTAACACATATAAATTTTTCTAACACATATGAAATTTTTCTAACACATATGAATTTTTCTAACACATATTAATTTTTTTCTAGCACATATGATATTTTTCTAGCACATATGAATTTTTCTAACACAAATTAATTTTTTCCAACAAATATTAACTTTTTCTAACACATATTAATTTTTTTCTAGCACATATGATATTTTTCTAGCACATATGAATTTTTCTAACACATATTAATTTTTTCAACAAATATTAACTTTTTCTAACACAAATTAATTTTTCTAACACATATGAATTTTTCTAACACAAATATTAATGGCGGCCGGAGACTGCACGGGACCGCAGCGGCGCCGGTGAATTGCGGTCGGACGACGGGGAGGCGCGGGACGGCGGCGGCGGTGTGAACGGCGAAGGAGGGGGCGTGGCGGCGGCGGAGGAAGCGTAAAATTTGGCTATGTGCGGAGGAAGGAGAAGAGTGGGGTTTTCTAACACATAAATTTCACTAGCACATACTAATTTTTTCTAACACTTTTAATTTGTTTCTAACACATATGAATTTTTCTATCACATATGAAAATTTTCTAGCACATATGAATTTTTCTAACACATATGAATATTTTCTAACACATATGAAATTATTCTAACACATATAAAATTCTCTAGCACATATGAATTTTTTCTAGCACATATGAATTTTTTTCTAACACATATGGACATTTTCCTAACACATATGAATTTTCTAAATCTATTAAAAAAGTGTGCTGACGTCAGCACCCAGATGGGCTGATGTCAGCACATCACGTACACGGCGGAGCGGGCGGCGGCGTCGGGGGCGCGGTGCGGGCGGCGGCGTCGGGGGCGCGACACAGGGCGCGAGGAAGCCAGGGCGGAGGCGGGCCGCCGGCGTGATGGAGGCGCCAGAGAGGGAGGTGGGGCCAGCCACCGGCGTAGAGGACGACCACGGCGAGGAGGCGCCGGCGCGGGCCGGAGGAGAGGAACGGGCACGGCTCGGCGAGGACGGAGTGCGGACGACGAGGGAGGCGCCGGCGCGGTACGAGGTCGACGGCCGGTGATGGCGGCGGCGGCGCGGGATGGCGCCGGCGGCTGCGAGGGATGGCGCCGGCGGCCCGCAGAGGGCGAACGACGACGTCGCGGAGAGCGCACAGCGGCGTCGCGGACGTCGTGGAACCGCGGCCGGACGACGGGGAGGCGCGGGACAGCGGTGGCGGGCGCGAACCACGGCGGAGTGGGAAACGCAATTTGGCTAAGTGTCGAGAAGGAAGAAGAGTGGGGTTTTATACCCCAGACAGGTTAGTACCGGGCCGTGTTACAAACCGGTACTAACGTGCCAACCCAGGCACGTTAGTACCGGTTTGAAACACAGCCCGGTACTAACGTGCCACCCCCAGGCGGGAAATGAAAAGGGGAGGCACGTTAGTACCGGGCCTTCTTACAAACCGGTACTAACGTGCCTCACCTATTGATCCGATCGGTGGCACTTGTAGTGGTCGGATCAATCGACCTGTTGTTTTCTCTCAGTCACGGTCGGAGCATAGGCGATCAATCCGACCAATCCTTTTCATGACCGGTCGGATCAATCGACCCGTGTAATTTTCACTGATTGGACCTGTTGTTTTTCTCCCAATCACGGTCGGAGCATATGGCATAAATCCGACCGACTTTTCATGTACGGTCGGATCAAACGACCCGTGTAAATTTTGCTGAAGTGGCACGTTAGTACCGGTTCGTAACACAGACCGGTACTAACGTGCCAGTCCAGGCGGGAAATGAAAAGGGGAGGCACGTTGGTACCGGGCCTTCTTACAAACCGGTACTTACGTGCCTCCCCTGTAAATGTTTTCATTTTTCTCTAATTTTTCTTTTCTATTTTGTATATTACTTTTATTTTCGTAAACGCTACACTTATTATAAATAGTAAAGGCTACACTTTCAAATTACTTATTATGTACTATCACATTGATGTAATATTGATGATTACATGTTTAATGTCAAATATGAAATTACACACACTTTGAGTAATTTATAAAATATCTCACATGCATATATTAAATCTGTAAAATACGAAGATGTTATTATTTTTTACATGCAAAAATATTTATAAATAGTAACTTTCAAATCTCATATAACTATTTCTACAAATCGAAAATTAATTATTTAATTAACGTCAAATTTCAATCATCAACACTTTTCATAAAAAGGGAAAAAATTAAATTACATAAGTCCATAGTAATGTCACACACACATTACATTACATCACTTAATAGAAAATAAATAATTGAGGCTATTAATCTTCATCTTCATCATCTTCTGCTGAAACAAAATTAATCTTCCTTCTGAAGAATGTCCCCTGGTTGTGATCGCGCCGTAAGTACGGAGCGTCTTCTTTGGATAACAGGATGCTGGGATCAACATCAACTGAGAATGGAGGACGGTCATCTAACTGATCATAATCTTCTGATTTGTCCGTAATGTCTTCAACTCCAACTATTTTTCTTTTTTCTGGAAGAACTATGTGACATTTAGGCTCATTATCTTCTGGTTTCTTTACCGTCTGCTCCTTTTCTGTCTGCTCCTCTTCCATCTGCTTCTTCTGTTTTCTCTTCTTGGGTTTAATTTTTTTTCTTCTTGGGAGTGCTTGCCATGTCTTTCACGTGGAACACTTGGGTCACATCTTTGGCTAGGACAAATGGTTCCTCCTTATATCCAGTCTTTTTTAGGTCCACCGTTGTCATCCCATATCTGTCTATCGTTACGCCGGCGCGGCTCACCCATTGACAGCGGAACAGGGCAACTATTTTAGGTCCATAGTCAAGTTCCCATATCTCCTCTATGACGCCATAGTAGATGTCCTTTATTCCATCATTTCCTATTGCTTATACGGACACCACTATTTTGGTTAGTGCTCTTCTGGTCTTGAGATCTTGTGTAGAATGTATACCCGTTTATCTCGTAGCCTTGTTATTGCAAGATTGTGATTGATGGTCCCCTAGCCAGCCATTGAAGTTCTTGATCAATCGTGCCATCACCGATGAATTTTCGTCTCAGCCAATCTCTGAAAGTCACTATGTGATGACGGGTAATCCATGCTTCGCTCTTGTTTGGGTTTTCGGATCGTATAATATCCTTATGCTCCTCTATATGGAGCCACCAAGGTCGAACTTTGTAGAACCGTGTAGTTTGCTTGGCAAATTTCAATTTGAAGGAGGTCCATAATAGCTTTTCTCCCAAGTGTTCCCTTTCCGCAGAGTCGTCCCTCATGATGTGACACAGGGAGTCCAACTGGATCAAGATCCTCAATAAAGTCTACACAAAATTCAATGACCTCCTCCGTTCCGTAGCCTTTAGCGATGCATCCTTCTGGCCGAGAACGGTTGCGAACATACTTCTTTAGGACTGCCATGTACCTCTCGAAAGGGAACATATTGTGTAGGAATACTGGCCCCAAAATAGTTATCTCTTTAACTAGGTGAACCAGGAGATGTGTCATAATATTAAAGAATGAAGGTGGGAATATCATCTCGAAGCTTACGAGGCATTAGACCACGTCTTGCTGTAGCCTTATTAAATGACTTGGATTAATCACCTTTTGTGAAATTTCATTGAGAAACGCGCACAGTTTCATGATTGCCAACCTTACATTATCTGGTAGAATACCCCTCAAGATAACAGGAAGTAACTGTGTCATCAGGACATGGCAGTCATGAGACTTCAAGTTCGTGAATTTCTTTTCTTTCATTTTTATTATTCCTTTTATATTTGAGGAATGTCCGAAGGGCACCTTGATACTTTTCAGGCAATCAAACATGCTTTCCTTCTCCTGTTTGCTGAGAGTGTAGCTGGCAGGCCTTAAGTATCGCTGGTCTTTTCCCTTCTTTTTAGGATGTAGGTCTTTTCGTTGTTCCAACGCTTTTAGGTCACGTCTTGCTTCTACGGTATCTTTCCCTTTTCTATATATACCCATGAAGCCTAGCAAGTTCACACAAAGATTCTTCATCAGGTGCATCAAATCAATTGCATTGTGGACCTCCAGCATCTCCCAATAAGGTAGCTCCCATAATATACTCTTTTTCTTCCACATGGGTGCATGTCCGTCCTCGTCATTTGGAACGGCTTGGCTACTAGGACCCTTTCCAAATACTACCTGCACATCCTTTACCATCGAAAACACACGCTTTCCGTTGCGGAAAAAAGGCTTAGATCGATTATCAGACTCGCCTCTAAAATGTTTTCCTTCATGTCTTAATGGGTGATTCGGTGGTAAAAACCGACGATGGCCCATATACACGCACTTTCGACAATGCTTCAAATAAATGCAGTCTGTTTAGGGTTTAGGGTTATCATCGTCGCCAAAGGCTCCGGCTTCATGTAAGTATGCAAAGTCTGGGATGTTGTTATCGTCGTCTTCTTCTTCATTGTCTCCCACCACAACACCAACTTTACCATGCTTTGTCCAAACATTATAGCTATCCATGAAACCATTTTCAGTTAGGTGAACGTGTAGAATATCCCTTTTCTGAAACTGTTTTCCATTACGGCAAATACGTCATGGACAAAACATGAGACCCTTCGTGGACCTGCTGGCTTCAGCCGCATTCAGAAAAACGTCTAGGCCAATAATCTATGCCATGGTGTTCCTACCGCCGTACATCCATTGACGGTCCATTTTAAATCCTATCATCAAAATAATTAACAACTAAATATAAATACCTAGCAACATTTCTAATATTGCAACATTCCATTCAATATTAAGAAATAATAGAAAAGTTGGAAAAATCAATTACACAACATTTGAAATTTTTCTAACTCATACATACCAATTTTTCTAACTCATACATATTAATTATTCTAACACATATAAAATTTTTCTAACACATATTAATTTAGTCTAACACATATTATTTTTTGTAACACATATTAATTTTTCTAACACATATTAATTTTTCTAACACATATGAAATTTTTCTAACACATGTGAAATTTTTCTAACACATATTATTTTTCTAACACATATTAATTTTTCTACCACATATAAATTTTTCTAACACATATGAAATTTTCATCATGTTGCAAAAACATTTATACGAACCTAAGGTAGCAAAATGGAGATGATGGACTTCCACGTTTTAGAAAAAAGATAGCTAAATATTCTCACTATAAAACTGTGGGGACCCCTTACCGGGACGTCCCTTGATTACCTGTATCAGGTCCTGGATCGACCGCTGATACAGATCCTATCACAGATTAGTATCAGAAGAGGAAAATAACGTATAATTTTAAAACAGATTTAAACACCGTTTGTTTTAGCTAGCGGAGAGCGGGTAGGCACTTCATTCCTCCACCGGAATGGGCTGTAGCACCTTCTCGCCCTGGAGACTAAAACCTGTATGACAAGGAAGGCAAGAGTGAGTATTCAGAATTGAATACCCAGCAAATCCTACAAATTCAATAATATAATATATTAAATTAATTAAATGTGAAGGTTGGGCCTGCAGGGGCATTTCCTCCCTGCCAGTCCCGGTATCAAGCCCCAAAACCCAGTCCTCGGCGCTTCTGCTGTCCGGGTTTTCCATGCAATAAAATAAATCTAATCAGTGGGGGCTTTGACCAAATCGGCTCTATGCCGAGAGCTGCGGCTATCCAGATAGGTTTTAACTCTGCAGAGGTTGTACTTATCTACCACGCATTCGGTCTGTTCCCACCTTCGCGAAAGGCGGGCGTCGACCTACGAGACTCGTGTCCACTGGCGTCTATCTCTAGACAGCCAATCACTAGCTCTGTCCACGGGTGCTGCTGGGGCCTAAACAGGGATCGCATATTTGTCCACAAAAGGACCTTCCCGGGGAATAGGTGCACCTAATATATAAAAGGGCATGCCTCTGCATCGCCCTTTGGGCCCTACCAGCCCTGTCGCATGCGACCCGTGCCGACCAGTCTTAGCCCTCTGTCTGGGGCTGTCTCCAGCATACCCGTTGCCCACCGTGGCCCCTTGGGACAGTTTACTAGTGCTGACTAGTAGGGTGTGAGTCAAGGCCTCACATAAACAGGTATTCCCGAAGGCCATACCTTTTTGGCATGCGTGATTGTACGGGGGATTGGAAAGACTCTCCCATGAACCGGTCCTTAGCTGGGATCAGAGTGGCTCTTAGGACAGAATCCCCTCCTTGGGATCTTCCTTCCACTCCCAATCATCATCCTATAACTACAGCGGGGCCAGGCATTCACCCACGTGATGCCTGCTCATAGCTTACGCTGCAAGAACGGTAAACTTTAGTGATTAAGTGATATTATTGGTGAGACTTGCCTTCATTGTCGATCCTTAGTCGTTCCTTACGCAGGCGTGCATCGTATGTTGACCGGGCTGGGCTTCAGGCCTTCTGGAGTCTTGGCGTCTCGTCGGGGCCCGGTCATGCTATCGATAAAAACACATAAAATAACAATCAGGATAACAATACATCAATCAAATCGTAAAAGGAAAAGGGGAAAGGAAAGGGAGGTCGGGATTAAAGGATTTGCCTAAGGGCTGATGACTAGAGATTTGGATTAATAATCCATTAATTATAAGATAGCTAATGGATCAAAGGTTAAGAATAAGAGAATTATTAAATAATTCCCTGAACGGTGGCTGGAACGATGATCATCAGTATTCTGGGATTTATATGGATTTCTAGGGAATAAACCCTGAATGACTGATATGGATTTCTAGAAAAACCCTTATGTGTTTCTTGGGCAGCATGATGGCTAGGGTTTCAATGAAACCTGGGGGTTTACGGACGGTCGGTTGGACGACGGGGTTTTGGAGTGGTTTAAAGGCATGGCTAAGCTTAGGATGTAAATATTAGGGAACTAAGCATACGAAAATGCTTAGAATAATCCCTAATATTTATGGGAATTTTCTAGGAATTTATCGGGCTAGGACAGCGGAAGGGGGATTTTCTGGGTACACCGAGGGAGGCTTTCTACTGGTTAGAGAGAAGCTTATTTGGATTTGGGCTCTAATGACTTGCTAAAAAGGATTGGATGGCACTAATAGGTTTAGGAATATTCCTAGGATTTTTGGGTATTTTTGGGGAATTTTTGGAATAAGGGAAAGGCTCTAAATACACTTGCGTGTACACTTACCGGGGTGTACCTAGCAATTTGCTAGGCGGCTGACGCGGCAGGGTGGGCCGGCTGACGTGGGCCGGTGGGACCCACGGCGTGCACTGTTCTGTGCACCGGCGCCGTGGGCGTGGTGGACCGCGGCCGCTGGGCCGACGGCCTAGTGGACCGCGTCCACTCCACGGGCGTGGCCGCCGCGCCGTGGACCGGCCGTGGGCCGGGACGCTCACGGGGTCTTGGGTCCATGTGGACCGTGCGCACTGAGTGCGAGGCGAAGGGGGCGGACGGCGGGGCGACGGCGTCACAGTCCGGGCCCGCTTGTCGGGTTTAAGGCAGGGAGAGGGGGTGACGACGGGGCGACGGCGGCTGACGGCGGCGTGCCGTTTCGCCGGGGGCCGGGCGGCGCCGCCGAGCACGCCTTTGCGCCGCCGCAAGGCTCGCCGGAATAGCGCCGTAACGACGCTATAGCTCGCCGGCGGCCATGCGGTTTGCACTAGGAGGACGAGGGAAGCTCAGCGAGCTCACTGGGGGTAAGTGGAAGGGCAAAGGGAAAGCGTAGCGGTGGGGTGGTGGTGGGGGAGGAATGGAGCTCGGAGCTCCGCTCGATTCTCGCGCTCCGGCCACCAGGGCCCAAGCGGGGAGCAGGGGAAGGCGGAAGAGGTTGGCGGCATCTCGCTCTTGGCCTCAGAAACGAAGGGGGATGGCCAGGGAGGAGAGATGGCCACGGGAGGGGGACGCCGGAGCTCGGCTCGGCGCTCGGGCGGGGAATAGGTGAAGGGGGGGGGGGGGCGGCCTCTATTTATAGGCGGGGGAAGGCACCGGGGGCGCGCCACGTTGCGGCGGAGGATGAAGCCGGCGACGCTCCTGCTCGGGGGTCGGCGCCGCACTAAGTTTGCCGTGGCGGCCGATGGTGAGGACACGCGGCGGGCCTGGATTCCGGGGCTTCATCCCGGCCATAGGGTGCGTATCGGGCGGCGGCGGTGAGCCCGTCGGGGGCCAAGCCTACGGTGCCATAGGGCCACCGCGAAGAGCGGCAGTATGGGCGTCGTTAGCGCCATTAATGGCGCGGCGGCGAGGGAGGCCAGGGGGGTGCATCTCGCCGGGCGGAGGAGGAAGACGCGCGCGCATGGGCTGAGCAGAGGATGGGCGACTGGGCCGTAGCCTGCTGGGCCGAGTGGCCGAAGGAGGGGGAACGGGGAGGCGGACCGTGGCTGGGCCGAGCGAAGAGAGAGAGCTGGCCCGCGGGGTGCCGGTGGACCGGACGGAGGGGAGGGCAAACGGACTGGGCCGCAGGGGGATGTGCGGGCCGCGTGGCCGCGGGCCCGTGCGGAGGAGGGAGGGGGACAAGGCGATTGGGGCCAGGAGTTTAAGGGGGAAAACCAGACTTCGCTGGTGGGCTGGCGGGTGAGCTGGGCCAGATGCAGGAGTTCGGCCCTTTAAGGTTTAAATCATTTTTCTTATTTATTTGAAAGGGGGTTTTAAAGAGGAATTTGAATTTAAATTGAACCAAACCATCTATAATTGATTCTAGGGTTTCAGAGATTCATTTTAACACTCAAGTTATGAAACATCCCTTTTTATTTTCCCTTCAATTGTTTATGGTTTATTTCCTATATTTATTTCTATTTAATTCTATAATTTTCCCAATAAATCTAGTATTTATCTAAATGAATCCTAAATTAATTCTACTTAATTTTGAGAGTGTTACAAAAACATGCTCATTATCTAGGGTACGAACTCACTACTAAAAGCTACCATCTAATTAAAGTCATGATTCTACTTAGCTCAAATCAATGTGTACAAATAGAAATCTTTCTCATTCACAATTTTTGAAATTTTTCTAAGTATAAAGCATAAAACTAAGCACAAGTAACGTCAAATAACAGAGAATAAAGTTGCTAACCTTTTGGTGCGCTTGTATCGAAGAAATCCACAAAATATGCAAAAATCGGGCAACAACTCCCCCCTCTATGGCGCCATGAGTGAGAGAGCAAGCTCTCCGGAAGAAATGAGCTCGGGCTCGGGAGGAAGAAGCTGGGCGCGGTTTTATACTGAAACAATTAGTACCGGTTGGTAACACCAGCCGGTACTAATTGGAGCCGTTTAGTACCGGTTGATAACACCAACCGGTACTAACGTGCAGTGGTGCACGGGCCCCGCCACATGGGGCAGTTTAGTATCGGTTGGTGTTACCAGCTGGTACTAAACTGCCACTAGCCGTTGCGGCCCGTCACCCGAGGCGCACGTTAGTACCGGTTGGTAACACCAACCGGTACTAACGTGCTCCCTTGGACACTGTTCTTTCAAACCAGTACTAAATGCATCATTTAGTACTAACGTACCAGGGACCAAAGGTCGTTTCTCTAGTAGTGGCAAGAAGCTCATGCAATGAGCAGTCGTAACTTAGAATAGTGCCAACGATGCCTCCTACCATGGGGCCGATACGAATTCGAATAGGGAAGGTCATTCGTTCTAGTGAAAAAACCGGCGGGATTGACTCCCTAAACGTGCCGGCGTTATTATTCACCACTTAGAATAGTCTATTTTCTAAGCGCCTTAGAAGCAACGGCGGTACGTTTGATTGACTAAATATGCCAGTTTTATTTAGTGTCATGTGTTTGAATGTGCTAGATAGTCGCAACTATAGTTAACTAGGCCATCACATTTGTTAACCTATAACTAGTGGTGTGGATTAGTGCCGGTTAGAATACTTTATTCACAGTTGAGAAAAATCAGTGGATGTCCATCAGTTCGATCCCAATGATTACTAGAAATGCATTGCGATGAATGAATTGCACACACAATAGATACACAATCAACTGAATGTGAATGTGTGTATGCTAGACGTTCATAACTACACACATGTACTTGGTCATTACATTCAACATCACATGGACATATCATTTCAAATATGAGTTACAGTTCATGTAGAGATTGATAGACAAATACACTACTACAAAAAACATTAACGGAGACGGTTTTTTTGCATTAACGGAGACGGTTTTGGCAACCGTCTCTAAGCTGGGGTCTCTGTTAATCATCGATTAACAGAGACGGAATGGAAACTGTCTCTGTTAATATGCATTAACAGAGACGGTTTTGTTACAAAAACCGTCTCTGTTAATGATTTTACAGATTAAAAAAATAATTTTGAATCCTAATTTTGTCGGGCCACACATTACAGACATTCGTGTTGGATAAACACATTACAAAACATACAATAATACAAACATTAGCATATGAAAGAGATCTTATTACATTTAGCTCCATATATTGTCTATTTACACTTTCATATAAAAAAAATACAAGTATACAACTCTGTTCAAACAGACAAAAGCTTGAGGATGATAGTTGATACATACACTCAGACAGTATACAACTCTGTTCAAACACAAGTTCATATGCCAGTGGTCATCTTTCTAACAAGGAGCAACACTGGTAATCTAGGTGTTGGATATGTAATGCTTATGTAACATTGCTATAGCAGGCATGAGAGGAGTGCTCATTTTTAAAGAAGACTGTAGACTCTCACCTTATAACCATAGATGATTGGCCTCTAATATCTTATGCACAAAAGTTTAGTGTGAAAGATGGAAAAGGCGTAGCACTTACAGGAGCTTGGCATTCTTCATGGCGTAAGCAAGCGCGGAGTGGGTGACTCTGCCGTAGTTCTTCATGAACCTCATCTGGATGTCCTCAAGGTAGAGAAAGGGGATCCTCCCTGCATCATGAAGTCCAATCAGGATTGATTGCCCGGTTGCATTCCTCCTCCCCTGGTTTCTGATGGACATGAAATACTCAATTAGTGATCGACCAAAACAAGGACAAAAAAAAGTAACTAGCTGCTGCTTTCCACCGAAAGAACTACATGAATGGTAATACAGGCGGCTACAGAGCTAGGAAATTAACAATAAAAGTTCCTGTGAACTAACAAGCAAACCACAGGAAAATTAAAGCTACTATAACACTGATCCTCACATGATGCTGCTCATCAAGTTATTAAATCTCTAAACAAATCTAACAGGCTGAGACTTGAAGAGCTTACCTTCTTAACTAGGCTGCCATTGAAGAAAAATAACTGCTGTTGCAGCACCACTGAAGATTGAACTACTGCTCCACTAAAATTGCTTTTTCTTGCCAAAGTGCAGAAATCAACTGGAATAAACAAAGTGCAAGGTGCAACTGATCAGAAACGAAACAACATGCTTATCCTTCTACACTCTAAAAAAACTAAAGCTCCAGCTGCACACTAAATCCTGCAGCTGCAGGAGCACGACAAAACAACAGACAAACATATTCAGGATCTAGGAGATGTTAGGATAAGGCAACCGGAGAGGAGATGAGGCTGCCACTGCTAATGATAGGATAACAAGTGGTGTTATTACAGTGGTATTACTATGTTTTCTACATTACCTCACTTCTGCAGTCATGGCCGGACTAGACCCGCCATGGCCGGATCTTGCACCGGCGAGTCCCCCCATGGCCGGATCTTGCACCAGCGAGTCCCCCCATGGCGGGGCTGCGGTCGTGCGCGCGGGCGCAATAGTGGCTTCAAGGCGGGGAAGGCTGAGGAGGAGGGCATCGCAGCGTGGAGGTGCCCCGAAGGAAAGATTGGGTGGCGGCGGACAGGAGACTGCCGGACTTGAGGCCTTGAGGGGGAGGACTGAGCAGCAATGGGTGGATTGAGGCTAGAGAGGGTGGCGGGGGGAGGGGGGAGGAGGAGAGAGAGGGAGAGAGACCCGCGGGGGAGGGGGTTATGGTTCGGGCTGCACGAGGGGGCTGCGCGAGTAGATTCATTGTTGCATTAACGGAGGCGGTTGCGTTACAACAACCGCCTCTGTTAATTTATTAACAGAGACGGTTACTTTGCTCTGCCTCCGTTAATGGATCGTCACCGCCTCCGAAAATGATGGCATTAACAGAGACGCACGCATTTTGCAAGTGTCTCAGAAAATGTTTTGGCAGTGTCTCCTAAAATGTTTTTTGTAGTAGTGATAGAATAGCTGTAACTAGCAGTTCATGCAAATATAGAGATTGGCATACATAAACAGAATAGACAACTAAATCATATTGTCAATTCATTCTCTACTCATCAACTATAGCTAGCTAATCTAGAACTAAATCTGAACAGTTCATTAGCTAGAGATAGTGGCCACATGCACTATATGCATAATGAATGACAAAGTCTAGCTAGTCTGACTAAAATGAGCAATTCATTCATAACAAAATAGCTAATCACGATGCTTACATCATGAAATTACACCGCAATGATGGCAGCAGCAGCGTCTCCACCATCGCCACCACGGCGACTAGGGTTATGGTCGAAGGGGAGGCACCGACACATCTTGGTGAGGTCGTGCTCCAAGTCCGCACGAGCACGGTCCTTCGCTGAGGCCAATGAGGTCATCATGATTGTAGATCTGGCTTGTGCCTCAAGCGCAGACTGCGTCTCCATGATGGTGGTGGCCACATCTATGATGGCATGGGCAGCAGAGGCAATGGCCTTCCGCTGCTCTGCCATGATGCGATCCTAATATCCGCTCAGCACTTGAAGCTAGTGGATGACTCGGTGAGTGATGATCATCTCGATGATGTTCATGGCCATACTGCTCCCTTGTGACTGATGTGTTCCGGCGAGAAGAAGAGACAAGATTATTAAGAGGAAACATTAAGTTGATCGTAGCGATTAAGAAGGAAGCGATCGGGAGAGCAAGAACAGAGCAGTGCGCTAGCACTATATATAACAGTGTGGCTTACGCTTTGATTGTAGAGCACGATGAAATGAACATTGAACAAGCACCGAGTGATTAAGTGCTTCATCTTGATCTGCAAGACGAAGCGTGCGGTTATCAAATGGCCACTGACTTTAAAACTTCCCTCTGCACGTGCAACCATTCACATTCATCAACCAATCAATCAAAATTCCAACTGCTATATTAAATATTTCTTCCAGCTGGCTAGATTTTAACCTCCCTAGAATACGACAATATATTTGCTGGTGCAGAACAACACTAACACGTATATGCAGATGTGTTGGCTTTAAATAGCACTGATACATTTATTGTGTTATTCATGTCAGTCTTTGTTTACACCGGTGTGAATGCTGTAAACACACCGATCCATTTTGGGCCTTCGCGTATGGACCGATACGAATGATGGTCCCACTAGTAGCCGAACCAGCAAGGATCACCGACGACTTCTCAAGGTGCCCTCTATCCTCAACTATCTGATTGCCTCTTCGATATGATTTCTTGTTGTTCTTCCACAGATTCCCTTCTCTCTTGGATGCTCGCTACCATGCTGCTAACATCTGGTACTCCTAAACCCTAATGGACAAGCTCTTTGCCAAGCATAATGCTAAGTGGGATCAGTCGTTCACTGATCGGGATGCCAAGTGGGATCATCGATTGAGATTTTGGGGTGGCTCCAGTGCCCATGCAGTACTGGCACCGACAACTATGCCATAAAATTTCTTTAGACTCGGGCCCCTAACAATTTATAGGCGCGGGCGCTTGTCCCATTGCTGCCTTTTGCCCCTAGAAATGGAGCATTAGCAGCAACCACAGCCAGAAAAATAGCCATTAGTGCCAGTCATACGACACTTTAGTGTGGGTCATTTTGACCGGCACTAATTTGCTGGCACTAACGTGCACTCTTTAGTGCTGGCTGGTATTCTCAGCCGGCACTAAACTGCGCCCCCCCCCCCCCATGCGCGGGGCAAGGAACGCAGTTTAGTGCCGGCTGATACGGCACTAACAATCCTGTTTTTTCTTTTTTTTCTTTTTGCTTTTATCTTCTTTTCTTTTGTTTTATATGTTTTCATATTTGTACCAAATGTGTCTATGTAGTGACACTATTTGCGTTCATACTACATTACGACGATATATATCACATTGTTAATATTATATATATACATAAATAGATGGAATTCATACTACACACACAACATTTGAAAGATCCAACAAAGTACTTGCACTTGATATATTACAAATTAAACGTGCATGATACATCTCAACGGTAGTCACAACGATGCTTATCAATTGCTGCGACGCGCTTGAGTAGGGATCGCCATAGAATTCTCCGTTCTTATTTATGACTTCATCGAGCAGGAATCCACAGATAGATTCTTGAATTACCCTGACGCGAGCTTCTTCGATGAGATCTTCTTTCATGCACCAACTATTGGTGGTCATTACGACACGATTTTACCATCAATATTCCACCGATTTTCAGGCTCTCAAAGACTCTTTCAAAGTAAATTTGATTATTTCTAACAAGTTCCACAAGTTTTGGTTAATTTGTGAGTGAAGGAGCAACTTGGTGAAAAGAGAGCCACTTTGGGCACTAAGGCAGGCCGGCCGGCCTAACCCAGGCCGACCGGCCCCATCCTGTGGCCCCTTGCCATGTCACTGATCCAGGAGATCACAAACACAAAGCCAATAATCACGAGACGTGCAATCAACGTCGGTTTGATCTAAGGACCCGCAAGGCCTAAGCAATGATTTGCATGGATTGAAGGGCCCACAACCTTGGATCCTCGGACAACTTTGATCCGAAGCAACCGTTACCGACCTCAGGAGATCATCTGGAGCGTCCCTGCAGAAGGCCGTGCCACAGGGCACTCAGCCCAGGCCGATCGGCCTAAGGGAGGCCGGCCGGCCTGGATCTGAGGCTGCCACATGCCCCCTTTGGCGTGACAGTTAAGCTGATACTTAGCTTAAGCCTGCCGCCGGGAACCGACCCTGAAGACTATAAAACACTGCAACGTTTTTCCCCTGGTGCAACGGCACGAAATCGTTGCAATATGTGTGAATTTCTAGCAATAGTGTGGAATTGCGACGACTCAAAATAGTTGCAATACAAAATCTGGTCGTTGCTTAAAACCGCGTTGTAATAGGGTATCGCAACGACTAAGGTTGTCGTTGCCATATGTGCTAGTTGTTGCAACGATGATCGTTGTTGCCATTAGTGGCAATTGCAACGTCCATTGTCGTTGCAGTATTTGTTATTGCAACGATAGGCCTCGTTGCCATAGCGTGGTATTGCGACAACTTTGTGATGTTGCAAAAAACGGAATTACAACGCAAGAACATTGTTGCAATACGTGATTTATGTTGTTGCAATATGCTCACATGATATCACAACGAAATACGACTCGTTGCTATATACGTCATCCATATCCCAACGAACTATGGCGTTGTAACATGCTGGAAGGCTATCCCAAAGACATGCCAGTCGTGGCTATATGGGTCAATTATATTACAACGCAATATGTCGTTGCGGTACACGTACAGGGTAGCGCAACAGATGGTGTGCCGTTGCGATAGGCGCTATGGATACCACAACGTCGAGCAAGCGTCGCAATGTGCTGCCAAGGTAGCAACGAGGTATGTGGCGTGGCTATATGGTTCAGTCCTATCGCGACGACACATATTGTGGCTATATGCCTAGAGGGTAGTGCAACGAGTTTGGCGTCGTTGCTATATGGATTAGTGGTATCGCAACAAAACATGTCGTAGCTATATGCGTACTTGGTATTGCAACACAATCTATGTCGTGGCTATACGCTCAATGGATATCGCAATGGAAAATAAATCGTCGCCATATGCTAATTATTAAAAGCAACGATACATCGACAACAGAAATAAATGTCACTACAATATTATCATTAATAGTATCAGAAAATAAATCATTATTCACTGACAGTAACAAAGTTTGCAGCTATTGAAGCATATAGTAATCCGTGAAGGTCACCGTCGTCATTGGCCTCCTGTTGTAGCCGTAGTGCCTTGTTTCTAATGCCAGCCGTGTTGTAGCTTTAAGGTGTTGTGCAGAAATATATTTATGTGCTGGAGCACCTCCTGCACCTCTACCACGAGTCTCATTGAACAGTTTCTTTGCAACTGAAGTACCATTATTCTTTGCAATCTGGATCATAATGAAATTAATAATTGGAACAATATTATCTTCAATTTGATGCCCAAAACGATAATGATTATTGGAATGCTTGACCAAAGTTGTTACCTATTTCTGTTTTTCTTGAGTTTCCACTATTGGTGTTGCAGCAACGTGGTGCTCAGTGCGCCCTTCTAAATCTTCAGTTCCATTATTGGTGGTTTCAGGGTTATGCTGCACAATTTAAAAGGTACCATGCAAAGAGATTACCAACATATATTCCTAGCCAGAGCTCGGACTATTCCTAGTAAGCCCCATGCCTCTAATATTTCAAAACATCCCTATCATTTTAAACTATTTATAATTTCACTAAATTCTAACTATCTGATTCTACTAGAGTTATCAGTATCTAAAGATAGAAAATCCTCTGTTGTGCTGGGGTCAATGCCTTGTTCCTAAGCCACATTTCTCAGATTATCCTCCTTATGCTTTTCTAAGCAATTGGGGATCCTACAATAATTTCTAAAAGCTATATATATTTAGTTTGATTCACAACCAATTATTGTCGATACCTGGTCACTTGTGCTTTGGCAGAGCTGCCCTGACGGATCTTCAGCTTGAACCTCGGTGGGCCTAGCATCGACTGCAGCTGTACCAATGTTGGTTACCGGGGTATTCTGCGCATTTGAAATTAAAGAGGGATGGCCAGATATTAGGGATATTATAGAAGTTAATAACAAAACAAGAACATGCATAAATTATGTTCTGGTTACCTCTATCGTCAACGCTGGACGATAAGGTGCCATCATTGTTTGAACTTCCCCCATCAACTCTTCTCTAATTGCAGCTTTAAGTTGTTCCCTCTCTGCTTCCTTTTCAGCTTCATTCTTTTGCATCATCTCCTGCATCTGTCGCTCCTGTTGTTCGAGCCTCTCTAGTCTCCCCTGAAACATTCTGTCCTCAAGTAGTTTTTGCTTTCATTTTGGATTGGACATGTAACCATGGCCACGCGACCTTGAGTATTTGACTCTAGTAGTCTGCCTGTAAACTTCCTAGAATACTTGGTCTTCCTTAGCAACTCGAGAAGCGCGACTTGTTGGGGAGCATTGGTCACCCTTGTCTTCATGCTGACCCCATAAAATAGAGGTTGTTGTATCATAAATACTCGCAGCAACGTGATCTGTCCACATTCCGTCCGGACTACAGTGTGTAGTCTTCCAAAGTTTCATAAGGCGTGGCTCCTCACCGGTTAATTGATCTCTCTATGATTGCATCATTAGTTAAACACAATTAATATATCATTGTGTCAGGTACTGAAAAGTTGACAAAAGTGAAAAAATGTTCACCTTTTCCCAACTCCACTGTGAGAAAGGTTTGGAACCCCCCGAATGATTGCTTCTCATTTGGCCTCGATTCAAAGAGTTTGCCATGCTCCTTTCCTATAGAAAGGCATACAGGGGAGAAATGGTAAATAAGAAAAGTTGAACTAATGATTGTTTTCTTATACTTAGAAAAGATGTTGTACCATGAACTTCCTTGTTGAAAAGTACAAGTTCAAGTAGTGCCACTCCACTATGTCCAACTCTTCAGGCTTATGTTCCATTCTCTCATCGTAAATGTTGTATGCCTTGAATGTAGAATGCAAGGCGGATCGCCAGCCTTTGTAGCGTTCACTCGCAATCTTCCATATCTTTTCCTAGGGACAAAGAATTCTTGTTATGTATGCATTGAGGACCCAGTGTGTCCGAGGACCGGTGGATGGTCGCTTCCTGGTGTGATGAGTGATTGACAACGTGGTGTGGATTGACGTTTCCCTTGGCTCAAGTATTGCAGGTGTAGAAGTGCGGCTTGGTTGCATTGGTGCAGGTGAAGAACAGGCGCGAAAGGTCTTAGCCATGGCGGCCTCCGAGGAGCGGAGAGACAAGTAGGCTTGGTTCGAGGGACCCGATGGCCGGTGGATCAAGTGCGGTTCACATGCTGGCAAGAACGAGCAAGGGGACGTGGTTCCGGTGCGAGGTAGCGGCTCACAACCGAAGCTCGTATGCGGACGAGAAGCCGGCGCAAGGTGGCGGCTAACAACCGAAGTTTGCGCGCGGGGTTTGGTGATTTGGCCACAAAATCATCGGTGGACGGTTTCCCTTGGTTTGGGCCTCAAAACCAAGGACCGAGGACTCGACGAGGCGAACTTGGGCAGCTGGGCCTGTGTGGGCTGACAGGGGCGGTTTAACCGCCCCCTAGGGCCGGTTTAACCGCCCCCCTGGGCTGGCCCAAAAACGGCGTCGAGGAGCTTCGATCCGGAGGACACGCGGCGTGACTGCAAGGCTTGCGTCGGAGGGAAGCTAGCTTGCAGTGGAAGGTGCCCGAGCCAGAAAATATCTGAAGATCAAATGTCAAATTTGCCCCTGAGGGGTATGTATCACTTAGGGGTAGTTTAGTCTTTAGGACACCACCACTTGGACTACTAATAGGCCCCTTCAGGGCTGGTGGCTGTCATCTCTTAGTTATCTCTTTAGGTTTTACTTTGAACTTGTTTTCCCCTTCATCCCCTCCACCTAGAACTACTTCGAATCATTCCTAGTTTGTATAGGTGAATTCATGGTTATGTGATTGAGTTTGTGCTGCTCATCTTTGTGCCATGATTTGATTTCCCGAGCTCCCATTCCTTTTTCTATTTTCGTGGGTATTTTCGGAGCTATTTTTGGGGGATTTTCGTTCTTCTTGTTCTAGGGCGTTTTCTCTCGGATTTCTTTGGGGGATTCACGTATGAGTGCCTTGTGCCTCTTTTGCTGGTGATCCTTTGCCCCCAAACGCCGAGAATCGCTCTGGATTTGAGATTTTCGGGATGAACTCGAGGTCATGGTGTTCTTCGCGAGATCTGCGATTCCGGGAGTTGTACTGAGTTAGAGGCCGAGATCTTTTGGGAAAACACTCCACTGGAGGTCTAGATCATCTGACCAAAATCTCGCCTCAAGAGCTCAAGCGGTTTGGGAGATCCACTTTTGTTTTGACTTTTCCCGAGGCTCCCAGGCCCGGGCGGTTTAACCGCCCCCCCTGGCCGGTTTAACCGCCCCCCCTGGGTGTGTTAGATCGAGCCGAGTTTCGGGTCGTTTTGGTGTTCGTTTCGATTGGTTCGAGTTCCGCTGCTCGTTTCTTGTTCCTAGGGTCAGTAGCTTGACAGTGGCTACGTGATCTTGGCAAGATTGCTCTCGGAGGTTTCGGAGTTGTGTTGGGAGAATAGCCGGATTGTTTGGAAAGAATTTTTATCGGCTCCCATTCACTCCCCCCCTCTCTGGTCGCCGTTTCGGTCCTTCAATTGGTATCAAAGCCGGTTACGGGTCTTTGCGACTCTAACCAGTCTAAGATCCAAAGATGGCGTACCAAGATCGGGGTTCCGGGCCTCCGCACTTCGATGGGAAGAACTACCCGAACTGGGTTGCGCGTATGGGCGCTTTCTTGCGAGGCAAAGGAAAGTTGCTGTGGGATGTGACGAAAGATGAAAACTATGTCAATCCCACCAACTTAGATGCCCAGGATGCAAAGGATAGATTTGAGGCGAATGCCCGAGCTGTTGACTACTTGTTCCGTGCTTTGTCTGCCGAGGAGTTTGAGCGTGTTTTGGGCGAGGACCTAGCTAGCCAGATCTGGCAGAAGCTCAAGGTAGCCCACGGTGGTGATAGCCATGTCAAGGCTAGGCTTTTCTCGATGTACAGGAGGGAGTATGAGAACTTTGCTCATTTGCCTGGAGAGTCGGTTGATGCTTTGTTTCAGCGTTTCACTTCGATTGTCAACAACATAAAGCCAACATTACCGTGCTCCCATACTCGGATCATGACCGAGCTATCAAGCTCCTGCAAGCACTTGATAGATCCGTGTGGGGTGCCAAGGTTGAGGCGATCATGGAGTCGGCAAACTATGAGACTCTTTCTGTTGACGAGCTTTTCTCGAAGTTGAAGTCTTCTGAGGTTGACAGGCAGTTGCTTGCCAAGGCTAAGAGTCCGACTGATCCCCATAGTCTGGCTCTAGTCGGTGGCTCTGGATATGGACATGCTAACACTCCTAGACACTTTGCTTTGTCTTCTCTTGTGTCCCTTCCAGATGAAGAGTATGAGGTGCTGAGCGAGGAGGATCTCGCGTTGCTCACGAGGAGGTTCGAGCGGATGTACCAGAACCGCAAGGGTTCGAGGCGTGCGGGGAGTACGTGCTACAGATGCGGGAAGATGGGCCACTTCATCGCCGAGTGCCCCGAGGAGATCAAGAACGACTACAACCGCAAGCACCGCCCGCGAGACGACCACAAGCACCGTCCCAAGGACGAGTACCGCTCCAAGCAGAAGAACAAGGACGAGAGAAGATCCAAGAACAAGCACGGTGGACACAAGAAGCACAGATCTCGAGCGATGGTGGCAGATGCGAGCGACATCGACACAAGCTCCACCAACACCTCGTCAAGCTCAAGCAGTGAAGATGAAGGCCGCGGCCACCGCAAGGAGAAGAAGAGCTTGAACCGCAACTTCAACGGCATCTCCTTCGCCGCAGTCGACTACTGCACCATGGCGCACGACTCCGTGAAGAGCAAGGACGACTCGACTCCGACTCCGAGGATGAGGTATTGACAGATCCCACCTCTTTGCGTCAAGAGATTGCTAGGTTAGAGCAGTTGGTCGATAACCGCGATGATGTGCTTAGGAAGACCAACAAGGAGAAGAGGGAGTTTAGGTCCTTGCTAGGAGAGTCCAAGGATAGAGTGGCTGAGCTTGAGACCTTGCTTTCTGAGACTGGAAAGAAGGCTATGGAGTTTGAATCTTTGCTTTGCGAGTCTAGGGAGAGAGCAGATAAGCTTGAGTATGAGATTGCCATGTTGAAGGATGCTCCTCTTGTGTCTGATGAGGTTGAATGCTCGTTTTGTGATGTGCATATGGCTGATCTTGTTGTGCTTAAGGAGAAACACATGACTTGCTTGGATGAACTAGAGGGTGCTAGAGTTGAGCTTGCTGAGTTGAAGTCTAGGTCATCTTTGCTAGGTGCTTGTACTTCTTGTCCTGCTTTGCATGCTCAGTTGCTTGAATCACGCACCATGATTAGTTCACTTGAAGCACAACTTAAGTCTCCTATTGCAAATTCCTGTTCTGCTTGTGATGTTGTTGCATTGAAGAATGTTGAGCTAGAACAGTGTGTGAATAGATTGCAAGATGAGAATGATGAGCTGAGACAGTGTTTGGGTTGGTTGTCTGGTCGCGAGCCTCAGCTCAAGATGTTGATTGCTAGTTTCAAGAGAGCTGATGGTTGTGGTCTTGGTTCTGAGAAGGTTGGTGAGAGTAGTGGTGAGAGAGAGAGAGATCCAGAGAGCTCCACCGCAAACATTCCCACAAACCCACCAAAAACCATTCTCAAGAACACCTTCACACCCAAACCAAACCACCTGCTGAACAAGCTTGACACCACTCCAGATCCTCCCAAGTTTCCACCTAAGTCAGAGAACTTTCAGAGGAGAGTGACCTTTGTGAGGAGTGGGGTTTACCAGCCGAGAGAGAGGGCACAGCCGAGAGAAACCCCAAAGCCAAAGCCAGTCCGCTTCCATTGTGAGCATTGTAGAAGGGATGGACACCTTGAGGAGTTCTGTTGGAGGAAGAAGAGGGAGGTGAGAAGAGAGAAGGAGGTGGGGAACAGGGACAGGTACTACTCTTCTCGTAGTGTGCCTGTGTCTCGTTCACCCTGGCCGAGAGGCGACGCTTTGTGCGTACAGTTCCTGTGGTTGCTAGTCGTGGTGTTCCTGTTGTTCGTGAGTTTGCTAGGCGGCCTCCGTTTCGCGGTCAGTTTGGTTCAGGGAGGTTCGACCGTAGTTTTGAGGCTAGGAGAGAGTCTAGGCCACGTTTTCCCCCGCGTGGTGCTAGAGGTCCGATGGTGAGAGACGAGAGGGTTTCACGCGATAGAGTTGATTTTGCTAACCCCTCTTTTGAGCAGATGGCCCGACACTGGTTTGACTCTTTCTGTGCTAACCCCAGTGTCGAGTCATTCGCTCGTTCTCGTTCTCGCTTTTGATTGTGCAGGTGTGAGGTATGGAGAAGATGAGCTTGGTGACTCTTGGTCTTTTGCATGATCAAGGTTTGATGGTTCTCCACACCTTTTTTGGATGGCCCCGATGTGGCCCTTGTACACTATGTATTGTGAGTATATCCCTTGTACACTCTTGTGTTCATCTGTGTATATTTAGCTTGCTTTGTGCCTGTATCTTGGTTTTTATGTTTTGTGTAGCATATTGTACATTTGTTTATCTGGTATCCTTTTAGTTGGTATCTTTTGTTGCATTTTGCTCATTTGAGATTTTTCTTCCTTTTTATGATGGAGCTTTCCATTTGCTTTTGTACACCTTCTCTAGTTTTTCTAGGTGTCTTTGATTGAGGGGGAGCTCAGCTTTATTTAATGGGGAGAAATTTGCTCAAGTTGGTTTGACAAGGAGATGACTTTGTTTATAGCTTTTTGGATTGCATGAGATTGTGAGTTTGCTGCATTTGCATTTTGATTGTGCATATTATGGGAGTTTGAAGTTTGCACCTGAACCTTGGATTTGCATTTCAGTTGCACATTCCAAGGGGAGCTGATGATTGAACCTGAACCTTGGATTTGCATTTCGGTTGCACATTCCAGGGGGAGCTTTGTATTTGTGCTTTGATTGCGCAAAATTGTTTGAGATTGAGCTTGCCCATGTTTCTACCCAAAACCAGCTTGCAGACATTTTCACTAAGCCACTTGACCAAGTTACCTTCACCCGCTTGCGAGGAGAACTTGGTGTGTGTGCGGTTTTCTGAGCTGAGTTTTGTAGGCTTCTCTTGTAGCATATGTATACTGTTGTACCATCTTTGTATCTTGATGTATATTTTTCTTGCTTTTGTATCTTGATTTCATCTTTTGTATCATATCTTAGGATGAGCTTCTCCTATATGCAGTGATTGGTACAACTTGCTACATTTTAGAGTTTAGGCAGGCTGGCTAGGGATAGCTTGTATGGATGGCTATGCTCTTGATGGTTTTGATATATATTCTATTGAAATAGTCTCTTTTTGAATTAAAATGACAAACTGAACTTAATTTCTTCACCCATGAGTAAATGCCTTTGCATGTCTTGTTTGAGTCGAAATGGCTATATCTGGCTTAAGATCATGCTAGGGTGTTGTATTCTTTTCAATTGGGTCAAAGACCTTTGTCATTGTAAATGTTTAGCCCATGCTTTATCTTGTGGAGGAGCATAAGCTTCTTTCTGTCGCAAAGACATTTCATGTACCATGCTTAACTTGAAAAACTTGAAAAATGAGATGTCTATGCATGAAAGAAGAAAGATGAGAAAAAGAAATATTTGCTGAATTTATGCTCATGTCTCTATGCTTTCACCATTGCACACACTTGCTCACATGGGTGCTAAGCGGTTGCATGTCGTTTGCCGGAGAAGTCTCCCATGAGAAGTGAACACATGGCTCCGTGCTTTGACATGACATGAGGTAGAACTTGGGCGTTTATGATGATCTTTTGTCAAGAATGCTTGTCCTTTCATGATTTTGGTGAGATGAAGTTTATTCTTGCTTGAACAATCCATGGTTAGGACTTTGCTCATGCGGTGACATTTTTGATAAAAATCCACAATTTGCTCATGGCTTTGTCAATTGGATATATGTCTTCACCTTCTTGATGGCAATGCCCGTGTGACATGATGAACTAGCTTGTATGCCTCTTCTCTAACTTGTAGCATTTTGTATTGCTCATTGTATATTTGAGAAGCTTGTAGTTGTTTTTTGTACATTTTGCCTTGATGTGTGCATTGTCAACAAGGGGGAGAATTTCTGGAGCATTTGGCAAGGGGGAGTCGCTGCTGAATTTAGAAGAAAGCTTTTGCTCTAGAATTTGTCGAAATTGTGTGAGAGGTTGAAAGTTTTGCCCAAATGAGGTTTTCTGAAAATTTGCGAAGTTTCTGAGAGTTTGATCATTGGAATATCTTGCTGGGCATATTTGGAAGGTTTTCAAGTTGGAACGGCATCGTTGCGAGTTGTTTTGTAAATTTTGGCCTTTTCCACTTTGGTCATCTGCCAGGGGTGGTTTAACCGCCCCCCTGGGCGGTTTAACCGCCCCTGTGCTGAGAGCACAAGGTTTGTGATGGTTTGAGCCATTTTCGAGTGTTTTTCGCACGCACAAGTTCACTTGTTCAGGGGGAGTTGCATCTTTGCAGGGGGAGTGCTTTGAGAGTCCTGAAAAGTGAGTTGGAGGATTTGAAGTTTGTGATTTGTGCTTTATGTTTTTGCTCTTTTGCCGATGGTGTTGAGCCCTTTCGCTTCTTCTTGAAGGGTCGGCGTTTCTGGAGCTTTCTCTTGCAGAGTGACTTTGTTCTCGGCTTGTTCTTGCTTTTAGTCACTTGCTTGAGTCTTGTTTTCGATTTCTTTTATATTTTCTTCATATCAATTGGTTACTATGTGTGTGTTGTCAATGCACTCATCAAGGGGGAGATTGAGGACCCAGTGTGTCCGAGGACCGGTGGATGGTCGCTTCCTGGTGTGATGAGTGATTGACAACGTGGTGTGGATTGACGTTTCCCTTGGCTCAAGTATTGCAGGTGTAGAATGCGGCTTGGTTGCATTGGTGCAGGTGAAGAACAGGCGCGAAAGGTCTTAGCCATGGCGGCCTCCGAGGAGCGGAGAGACAAGTAGGCTTGGTTCGAGGGACCCGATGGCCGGTGGATCAAGTGCGGTTCACATGCTGGCAAGAACGAGCAAGGGGACGTGGTTCCGGTGCGAGGTAGCGGCTCACAACCGAAGCTCGTATGCGGACGAGAAGCCGGCGCAAGGTGGCGGCTAACAACCGAAGTTTGCGCGCGGGGTTTGGTGATTTGGCCACAAAATCATCGGTGGACGGTTTCCCTTGGTTTGGGCCTCAAAACCAAGGACCGAGGACTCGACGAGGCGAACTTGGGCAGCTGGGCCTGTGTGGGCTGACAGGGGCGGTTTAACCGCCCCCCAGGGCCGGTTTAACCGCCCCCCCTGGGCTGGCCCAAAAACGGCGTCGAGGAGCTTCGATCCGGAGGACACGCGGCGTGACTGCAAGGCTTGCGTCGGAGGGAAGCTAGCTTGCAGTGGAAGGTGCCCGAGCCGGAAAATATCTGAAGATCAAATGTCAAATTTGCCCCTGAGGGGTATGTATCACTTAGGGGTAGTTTAGTCTTTAGGACACCACCACTTGGACTACTAATAGGCCCCTTCAGGGCTGGTGGCTGTCATCTCTTTAGTTATCTCTTTAGGTTTTACTTTGAACTTGTTTTCCCCTTCATCCCCTCCACCTAGAACTACTTCGAATCATTCCTAGTTTGTATAGGTGAATTCATGGTTATGTGATTGAGTTTGTGCTACTCATCTTTGTGCCATGATTTGATTTCCCGAGCTCCCATTCCTTTTTCTATTTTCGTGGGTATTTTTGGAGCTATTTTTGGGGGATTTTCGTTCTTCTTGTTCTAGGGCGTTTTCTCTCGGATTTCTTTGGGGGATTCACGTATGAGTGCCTTGTGCCTCTTTTGCTGGTGATCCTTTGCCCCCAAACGCCGAGAATCGCTCTGGATTTGAGATTTTCGGGATGAACTCGAGGTCATGGTGTTCTTCGCGAGATCTGCGATTCCGGGAGTTGTACTGAGTTAGAGGCCGAGATCTTTTGGGAAAACACTCCACTGAAGGCCTAGATCATCTGACCAAAATCTCGCCTCAAGAGCTCAAGCGGTTTGGGAGATCCACTTTTGTTTTGACTTTTTCCCGAGGCTCCCAGGCCCGGGCGGTTTAACCGCCCCCCCCCCTGGCCGGTTTAACCGCCCCCCCCTGGGTGTGTTAGGTCGAGCCGAGTTTCGGGTCGTTTTGGTGTTCGTTTCGATTGGTTCGAGTTCCGCTGCTCGTTTCTTGTTCCTAGGGTCAGTAGCTTGACAGTGGCTACGTGATCTTGGCAAGATTGCTCTCGAAGGTTTCGGAGTTGTGTTGGGAGAATAGCCGGATTGTTTGGAAAGAATTTTTATCGGCTCCCATTCACTCCCCCCCTCTCTGGTCGCCGTTTCGGTCCTTCATGCATCATTCAAACTATTTGTGATTTCAAAAATGAAAGAGGGAACAAGAATAATGCATAACATTAGAATGCAGAATCTTCCAGTCAGGAACATCCTCCATCTTACTCAATGGTGTGGCAGGAAAGGTTTTCCACTGCAGAAGGGAAGTTAGATAGGGGGGTCCTCTTTCCCCCTACTCTTTGTCTTAATAGCTGACCTTCTACAATCAGTGCTAAATGAGGCAAAAGACTAGGGACATCTGACACTACCCATACCTACAAGATTTACCAATGACTTCCCAGTGATCCAATATGAAGATGATACACTAATAGTTATGGAAGCAAGTGAAACCCAACTGAACACACTACAGAATATCCTGAACTCGTTTGCCTTGGCAACTGGACTAAAAGTCAACTATTCAAAGTCACAGATGATCCCAATCAACCTAACCCAGGAAAAATTTGATCAACTGGCACAAAGTTTCAATTGTGCCCAGGGCACACTGCCCTTCACTTATCTGGGTTTACCTTTGTGCTTAACAAAACCAAAGGTGGAAGATTTTTTACCATTGGTCAGCAGGTGTGAGAAAAGGCTTGTCAGTACCTCTATCTTCCTCTCTCAAGCTGGGAGATTGCAGCTCACCAACTCAGTATTCACAAGCCTTCCAACATATTATCTAGGAATGTTTGATATGTACATCACCATTCTAGAACAAATCGACAAGTACATGAAGCATTGTCTTTGGAGAGGGGCAAACATGGACAATGGTGACAGAGCCAAAAAATGAAGGTGGCCTTGGAGTCCTTGATCTACAGACTCAAAATGATGCCTTGTTCCTCAAAAACTTGCACAAATTCTACAACAAGCATGATATACCCTGGGTCAACTTAGTTTGGGAAAAACATTATGGAAATGGCAAGCTGCCCAGCCACATCAGAAAAGGCTCCTTCTAGTGGAGAGATATCCTAAAATTAATAGAAAAATTCAAGGGAATGGCAGTGGTAACAGTAGAGGATGGCACAACTTGTATGCTATGGGAAGATCAATGGCATGATCAGTTAGCTAAACTTGCCTACCCACATCTTTACTCCTTCGTAAAAAACACAAGACAGAGCATTAGCGCAGCAGTGACAAGATCACCACTGTCCAGACTCTTTCATCTCCCATTGTCCACAGAAGCCTTCCAAGAGATGCAAGAACTTCAACAACAGTTAGACACCGTCAATATAATGGACACCCCTGACATTTGGACCTATATCTGAGGCACAGGTTCCTACACTTCAAGTAAAGCTTACAAACATCTAATTGATCATGCTCATTTTCACCCAGCTTACAAATGGATTTGGAAGACTTCCTGCCAACACAAGCACAAGGTCTTTGCATGGCCTCTACTAAAAGATAGACTCAGCACCAGAGGTCTACTTCAAAGAAAAAATATGACCCTCCAGAGCTACCACTGTGTCCTATGTGTTGATCAGATTATTGAGTCACGCGATCATCTCTTCCTGTCATGCCCTTTTGCTATAGCAAGCTGGAGATCCTTGAGCATTACAGTGCCCACAAGTGGTGATGCTCTGGAGTTGCTAAATGACATCAAGGCACAAATTGACCAACCGTTTGCCATGGAAATTATAATTCTCCTCAGCTGGAGCATCTGAACGACCAAGAATAACTGCATCTTCAAGAATATTGCACCATCAGTGGAGCTCTGTAGAGCAAACTTCAGAAAAGAATTTGCCTGGCTTCTGCACAGAGCAAAAGCAAAGTACTTCCCAACAATTGAATTATGGAGAGATCAACTCTTGTAGCCGTTTTCTCCTTCACCTTTTTTGTAACCTTTTTTGTTTCCTAATCTCCTTTCTTTGGAGACTGAGATTATGAGACTCATGGCTTTTGTAATTTTGATACCTTTTTTTCTCTTTAATATTAACCAGTAGGGGGAAACCCCTCCTGTTCTCTCAAAAAAAACATTAGAATGCAGGGCGAGGTGGTCAGTGCCATACCATTATACATTCTGCTATGTCCTCCTTGACATGTCTAGCCACATCACTCCAATGTCTAACTCCAATCAATGGAGCCTTCTGCTTTGTACGTAGAACAATCTCATCCACAAAGGTACATCTGTTTTCTCCACAAACACCACCTATATTGACAGAAAATTCAATTTTCAGTTTATCTGTCTTAGCCTTCATCCTCTTGGCCACCGCAGCTAGCCCTTTCGAGACCCCACGCCCCTTTTTCTTGCCATCTACTTACAAACACAAATGGAAGCTTACATTATTAAGTCATGCACAATAAACAACATAAGAAAACTGCAGGTGTGAATCTTGTACAACCTTGTGTTTGCTTCGGTTTCCTGGCATGGCCTTGCCATTCTGATGGCGGCGTGTCACTACTACCATTGCTCTCAGCACGTGCTTCAGTAGGCTTAGCTTGATTTCTGTCATAAGCCACTGAAAAATTTAAAAAGTGCAATTAGTGGATGCACAATGCACTTAGTAATTTAAAATCACAAATAAGAACTACCTCAGATGGATAACGAATTACAAAGGTCTCTCAGTCGGTTCCGGCTCCTTAACCATGCAGTGTACGCTCTTATTGTTTCTTGCTTGAACTCATCATGTAGAGCTGCAATATGAGGAACAGTACTATGTGAGTACAATGTTATAGCGTAATGTGGATAGTGTAGTACAATCATCGTCAGACTCACCACAATCTTTGTCTTGGTCTTGAATCCACAATTTGTATTGACCAATTGAGTCAAAATCAGCATCGTCGTCGTCGTGTGCACATTCAACATGCTCAGTAAACCTTGAGCATTTTATGGGTGTGATGTTCACTAGTTCAACTGTTTCTTGCTTTGACATAATCAATCTTAGTTTCCTTTCTTGACATGAACCCAAGTACTGAAGCATGGCTATTGCATCTCTGTTAAAACCAATTTTTTCAGCACTGGCTTCACCATCATCTCCTCTTCTCTTCTTGTAGTACAAGAAGTCTTGCGCACAATATCCAAGCTGATCTTTCAGAGTAAACAGGGTGAAAAAGTCGATTTGTGCCTGGTCAAGACTAAACTCAATCTTGCGCTCAATGTTGCCATTTGCCCCCGGCAGTCGACGTGTACCTTCCACAGATCACCTGTCAGGACGATATGCTTGCACGTGCACATAGATATCAATAGGCCAACATCAATGAATGGATATGTAGCAGGGGCGGGCGTAGTACAGGTTCATGGGTGTTCGGCTGAACAACCAATAATTTTAGGAAAAAATAAAGCATGTATGTATATACGTATAACTATACTGCTAATTGGGTCAAACTGTTTGCATTTGAGCTCAAAAACCATAAATGGCTTTCGTAGGAGTTAACTTGGGCCTCAACTGGTTTGGCCCAAATATCAAGCACCAGCCCACCCCGGCCCATCGGTAATTCCTTTGCACAGACGCACAAGCCCACCCCCCTCCCCCCCTAAATCCTCTACAGCTTGTGCCTCCACCACAATTTTGCAAACAGTGGAAAGCAGAATAATAGCATTGAGGAAGTATATGCTATGTGGAAATCATGCTCCAGCATTTTGGGAAAACGATCCCCTTTCCCTATAATTTTTTCTCAATCCCCTTTATCCCTCCTGGAGATGCTCTTAGGAGTATATGCTATAGTCAATTGATCTGTTTAATACCTATGAACACCCAATCTGAGCAACTCCGAGAGAGTTGCCAAATGACTTGCTAAGCCAAAATTTGGTAACTGAATGTCAAAATCGGGCTCCAACAGGCTCTCCATCCTCCTTGCTATCCTATCTGACTCCCCAAATTAAGCCTCCCGCTTGCCAGACTTGGCAAGCCAGTCCGGTTGCCAAAATGGCTTGCCAAACGTGAGCCCCATGCGCCCGTAGAGCGTCGGCGGGGAGAGCCTGCCGCTTCCTCCCCTACACCCGGCGTCGTTGCCACCTCGCCAGCACCCCCGCGCCAGCAACCCCATGGCCAGGGGGCCACCTCGCATGTCTCAAAGTCCAAAAGAAAGGAGGAGGGAGGCATACCCAGATCTGTGACAGGAGAGTCCTGTCAGGGATCCTCGCGCCGTCGCCGCTCCATGGTCGCCGCCGCCACCGTGCCTTTCCCCGCCGCTCTTGATGGATGTCGCCGCCATGCCTCACCCCGCCGCCACTCCTCACCATAGGCATGAGATGAGGGGCGAGTGGCAGGGGAGGAGAGGGGAGGCCGGGGAGGGAGAGAAGCGGAGGATGGACAGGGAGAGGGAGGGGAGGAAGGTGGCAGCCGTCGTCGTCAAGAGAACAGAGAGGAGAGGGAGAGAGCCAGCGGAGGGGACGGGTACGACAAGGAAGGGGCCAGAAGTGGATGAAGGATGGGACCCACACATCAGTGTGTATAGAGGCTGTTGGAGTTGCTCTATTGCTGCGTCCACCACTGATATGTACTAGTGCTATGAGAAAAACGAACCAGTGCTGTGCACTAAAATAATAAGTGAAAAGACCCTGAGCAAATATATGTAACATCGACTTTTGGACCGGATGAAAATTTCATTGATCAAAAGACCCCGAACAGGGGTAGGTACAGGACCTTTACAGAGTTCATCTCGAAAGACCGAGGAGAATACATGAGATGATCGGCAAGGGTGCGCACAAGGGGAGAAAAATACAACAGCAAAGAAAGAAATGACTAGCGCATCCCCAAAAGACTCCAAGATGCAAATAGATTGAACGGAGGCAAGAGCAAATGGATCTGACATAGACCTAAAAGGCGATACAGGTAGATGCGTACCTGTTGTCCTCAATGCAGGCATCCAACACTTGAACCGGCATCACTGGTCCTCGCGAGCTGTCGTCTCCTTCGCCGGCCATGGGAGGAGTCGACATGGAAGTAGATGAAGTCGCCATGGATGAGTCGCTTGGGCGTAGACAAAAGGTCTCCTTCGCTCCTGACGCTGCAGTTTTGGGGGCAACTGGGGACGATGCTGAGAAAATTGAGGTATGAGGAAAAAACTTTGGAGGGAATATTGCGCTAGTAATAGAATTTGAGGTACAAAGTGGCGGGATGCAATGGGTCCTGTGGGGGATATAGTACCCGGGTACCTCACGAGCAGGCCTGGCAGCCCACTAAAAGGGGCGGCCCAGCCCACCGTTCTGGACCTAAAGACGTGCGGGACAAGTCGGCGCACGGAGGAAGGATCTGGAAGGAAAAGTCCTAGTTGGAATAGGAATTATTGTAAAGAAGGAAAGGATTCTTAGAGATAGGATCGGATACAAACCGACTTGTAACCCTACCCCCCGATATATAAGGCGGGCAGGGACCCCCTCAAAAAGAACTCAAGCCAACTCGATTCACGAGACAACAACTCAACATGCAATACAACACCCCAAAACAGGACGTAGGGTATTACGTCGAGTCGACGGCCCGAACCTGTATAAACCCCTGTGTCTGTCCATCCTAACCATCCTGCTTCCGATCTTTGCGATCTTCCCTGCATTACAAATCACTTCCGTGGGCTACCCCGTGGAAGACTGCCGGAGATAAAATCACCGACAGTGGCGCGCCAGGTAGGGGATATCGCCGAGATCAATCTGGTAAGCTCGATGGATCGCGTCAAGATCTTGGACAGCTGCAACCTCCCGGACGTCGACGAAGTCGAGATCCAGTTCGGGGACGTCATCACCGCCGCCTTGGATACCCAAGCGGCAGGAGCTACGGACGCCACGGAGGTCTCTTCTCTGGCGCCGACTTCGGCCATCACGGCCCAATCCGGTCCGATCGCATCTGATCGTGCCGGCTCTACCCCGCTGAGTCCATCGCAGAACGCGAGGCCAGACCAGTCGGGAACAGATCTACAATCACTCGGTTCCGATCCGGCTTTTGAGGGTCGCGTCGCCGAGTCATCGCAGAGCGTAAACGCTCAACCCACACGCGTCCAGAGCCCTGAGGTCATTACTGTCCAGACCCCTGGCTTTTGCGCGCTTGCCCAGAAGCAGAAGATGAAGGACATCGTCCAGGCGGATGATTACTTCTCTGGGAGCGACTCCTACGGGTTAGATCTACTAGGACCCTCAATCCTGGACGATCTGCCGGAAGGATACACAGTATCCGATGCCTCTACAGAGCCGGAACTACTAGGATCACTCGGAGAACTGACTCCGAGTAGTTTGGAGCGTTATACGCCCACATCCGACTTCTCCGAGTCCGAGGAAGACTACCTCGCGCAAGAGGGAGTCGGGTCATATTGCTACATGGTGGCGCCAGCAACGCCAACCAATCCTGTCTCAGAAGATGAGGTCACTCCGGCTGAGGAGACGACTGAAGCCAGGAATCAGCGTCGAGGACGCAACGCCAGTCGGGCGACTCGCAGAGCCGCACGACCGCACAGAGCCACCACGTCAGGATCTGGCGCTGCTCGACTCCAGGAGCCTCACTCTGAAGATCATCGTCGCCAACGGGATCAGCACGACCGGAGGAGCACCCGGAACTTGATGCGCGACGGCATGTTCGAGTTCAACGGATACGACGTCTGCGAGACGCCAGTCCAGAACCTCGTTACCATCAACGAAGAAATCAATCGGCTGCCACCTAGCACTCTGGGCCCGGAGAAGGTAAGGGCTCTCGTGCAGGCCGCCTCAGTCCAGGTTCACCAGATGCAGAGCAGAACGACCACGGACGCTCCTGAGCCCGGTCCGTCTCGACACCGGGCCAGCGGCGGATCGGGTCGTGATGAAGACCTCCGCACCATGATCAACAGAGATCGAGATGCGAGGGACGTCATCCGCAGCAGCACCGAAGAGCGCCACCGTGAGGAAATCCGACGGCGCGAAGAGTACGATCGGGATCATGGAAATCCCCGTCGTAACTCCAACAGGAGCGGCTACTCGACGGAGTCAGACTACTCTGACCTCTCCGGTAGCCCAAGGCGCGGCAACAACGGCGGTCGCACTCCGCCACGAGTACGAGTGCTTCCACCACCCAGGCGACCGACTCCGCCAAGAGAGCGAACTCCACCGCGCAGCAGGACCTACCGACTGGACCGAACTCCACCCAGGACTCGGAACTATCGGAGGACCCGTTCCCTGCCCAGGGACCGGGATCGCAGGAGGGACAGCACACCCCCAAGAGCAGCTGACGGATCGGGTCCGAGCGATTCCCGCCCTAGAGGTCGGATCGGCGGATTCCAGTCGTTCACCGAGCGCTTGAGAAGCGTGACGTGGCCCAGAGGCTTCAAGCTGTCGGATATTGACAAGTACGACGGGAAATCTGACCCATCTCAATGGCTTCAGATCTACTACACCGCCGTACAAGCGGCCGGCGGCGACGAGGACGTGATGGCAAATTATCTTCTCATCATGCTCACCAAAGACTGCCGCAACTGGCTGGCAGGACTCCCGCAGGACGCCATCGACAACTGGGAGCAGCTTACCGAACTCTTCATCGGTAACTACCTCGGTACTTGGGAGAGGCCCGGGAGCAAGCGGCTCCTCGGTCAGATCAGGCAGCGCAAGAACGAGACCCTGCACGACTTCGTGCGCAGGTTCTCAGAAAAGCGCAACTCCATCACGGACGTCACGGATGAGGAGGTGATGTCAGCTTTCCAGGGCGGCATCTCCGACGGGAGACTAATTCACAAGTGGACTCGGAAGCCACCCGCGACTGTCAATGACATGTTCCGGGTCGCTAGCACGTGGGCGGACGCAGAGATCGCGAAGAAGGAAGAACTCAGCGAGATCAGGAGTCGCTGGGAAGAAGAGAACAAGACGACTCGCAAGCGCGACTGCCGCGAGGACGAAGACCGACACGACGACCATCGACGCAATGACAGCCAACCTCGCAGGAAGAAGAGCGAGGGAGATATGGTCGCCGCCCTGGACCGGTCCAGAGGCCGGGTAACTCCAGAGGACTTCCAGCGCATGCTCGATGAGCAATGCCCTTACCACAAGCACAAGCACTCGGCGTGAGAGTGCTACGGGCTCAAGCGAGCCTTCACTGGGGGCAACAGAGGCCCTCCATACAGAAAGAGGAACGATGGTTCCCCGCGAGACGACAGGCGGAACGACGAGCCCGGCGACGACTTCCAGGAAGCCGACCGAGTGGTGCGCATGATCTATGGCGGACCAGAGTTCGAGTCGAAGCGCCAGCAGAAGCTCACCCATCGCCAGGTTATGCACGCGAGGGAACCACCGGTACCTGAGTACCTCAAGTGGTCAGAAGTTCCGATCACCTTCACCCGGGACGACCATCCAAACTTCGTACCGAAGCCCGGGTCCCATGCCTTGGTAGTAGCCCCGACGATTCGCAACGTTCGGCTCACCAAGGTACTAGTCGACGGTGGCAGTGGCCTGAACATCCTCTTTGCTAACACATTGAAGGAGCTCGGCCTGACTACTCTCGACCTAAGTCCCCCCCAATCCGCATTCTACGGTTTGATACCGGGAGAGGGGGCAGAACCACTCGGGCACATCACACTGCCCGTCACTTTCGGAGACCGGAACAACTACCGGACCGAGCATATGCAGTTCACGGTGGCGAACTTTGAAACTGCATACCACGCCATCCTTGGAAGGCCCGCGCTCGCCAAGTTCATGGCGATTCCCCACTACGTCTACTTGCAGGTCAAGATGCCAGGACCTAAAGGCGTAATCACCGTCTTGGGAGACGTCCGAGTCGCATACACATGCGAGCAGGAAACTCTCAACGCGGCAGCCGCCCTGGACATGTCCAAGCGCATGGAACAAGTACTGGCTGCATCACAGGAGGTGGACAAGGACGCTCTAGAGATCCCCACCAAGAAGCCAGCAAGAGAAGCCATCGCGCCTAGCAAGGAGACGGAGCTGAAGAGGATCTCTCTGGACCTGGACGACCCGAAGAAGACGACCATCATCGGGGCAGAGTTAGACTCCACGGCAGGCTCCGCCCTGCTCTGCTTTCTCGATAGCTATCCAGGCTATTGCCAGACAGGCCTAGAGCCTAAGGATCAGATAAAGACCTCGTTCATCACGCCGTTCGGTGCTTCTTTGGCCTTCGGTCTGAAAAACGCCGGCGCGATCTACCAGAGGACAATTCAAGCGCGTATGGATCAATTGACTCTGGACGCAGTAGAACGCCTACATTGATAAATCCGTGGAACATCGAGCACTTACAGCGTTTCTACGCCTGATTCAGTTATGTATTTATCTTTTTTATTTTTAGATTTGTTTTTCCAAGTGATTTTGGAGGATAGTCACCCCCAGTTACGACTCGGCAGATTTATAATGAGTTATCAATAAAGTTGATTTCATCTTTCATCTATTTCTACTACTCGTATTTCCTCTTTCGCGTCACGCACATAAAGTATGAGTGGAACAAACCTTAAATCGAGAGGGAAAGTACTCGCCAAGTCAAAGCTCTAAACGTACGACAAAGACTCTGCGGCATGAGACTGAGACCAACGAGGCTAATCTACTCCGTAACAGGTCAACCACTCAGAAATTAAGGCCAGCGCAGAAAGAAAGGGAGTTGTAGAACCATAAAAACTTATATACAATAACGACAACTTAAACATTGTTCAAACAGTACTAGCTCCACCAAATACTACAAATATTTTATTTACACTGCAGGGTCACCAGCACCGGACGGGGCCGCTTCATCCGAGTCATCAACAACATCCTTGGACAGGACATTGGCGATGGGCTCGACTTCAAGGAGCAGTCTGCCCACGTCGTCTTCGGAGGTGCCGGCAGCATACCCGCGGCTGAGTGGCTCCAGGTCTGACGCCGGGAACAGCGACTTGAGCACCGCCAGGACATGGCCACAGCTGGCCTGGCTGATGGAGTAGAGCTGTCGCCGGAAGAAGCGTAGGAGCGCCCGAACGCGGTCGAGGATGGAAGTCGAAGACGATGACGCCTCCGGTTCGATCTCCTCCGCCACCACTCGGATAGCGTCCTCCAGCGCAATCCTCTCGGTGCGCAGCGCCTCAGCCTCACCTTGCAGCCGGGCCACCTTGGCAGTGAGCTCTGCAAATTGGGACATAATCCGATACCGATAATCTACAGAAAGTTAGATCTGGATAATATATTCACGTCTGACAGAAAAACAAACAAGGAAGAACATACCTCTGAGCTCGTGCACGGCCTGAGCCTCGTTGAGCCTAGCCTGCTCTACCTCCCCGCGTAGATCGCGAGTGGTACGCTGGGCTTCCTCCAACTCAGCCTGGCGTTGGGCCGCAGTAGCTTCAAGCTCAGCCACTCGGGCCACCAAGGAGTCGGCCTTAGCAACTGCAGAAGATAGTTCTTGAATAACCGAGGCTTTGGCCTCGGCATCAGCAACTAAGTCCTGCAAAGACAAGTCAGATGACAATATGAATTGATGTACCACTCGGTACTTGACATCAACAAGATAAGTAGCTCAGGAAATACCTTGGCTATCTGGCCCATGCGAAGATGGAGTGACATGAACTCCTCCAGAGGAGTCATGGGAGCACCACCACTCATAGCGCCGTCCACCGCAGAAGCAACCTCGACCGCCGCAGTCTGGGGCTTCCTCCACTGCTGCAGTCGGTTCAACCACAGGAGCAGCGCGGGGGGCTGCCTTGAGGAACTGGCGGTGAGGTCGGCGACGCCGGTGGTAGGACTCGGTGGAGGCGGGGTTGGTGCTCCAGCAGAGACTCTGGTGGCGGACCCACAGGCTGATCGCTGAGAAGATCAGCCGAGTGGATCGGCACCTCTGGACTTTGGATTGACGGGATCTCGGTCTCAACCGCCGACTGAGGCGCAGGACCCGCAAAAGGGACCTCAGACGGCGTGCTACAGGGATAAAGCATATATGGATCACTCATAGAAGAACATAAAGGTAAATCAAAGAGATGATAAGGATACTTACAGAGTAGAAATGCGCATTCTCGGGCGTTCCTTTCGAGGGGGGAAGGGAGCTGAGTTGCACACAGGTGTCCAAAGGCTTTGCCTATAGGGTCAAGTCATTTGGCTCTTATGATGTGAATGGGTATCGTTTTCACACAACAAGCCACGAGCAGAGTCGCCCCAATCGAAGAACCACAAATACTGGAGTTTTTATTCCAGGAGATGATGAACTCAAGTACTATGGAATAGTCGAACAAATATACGAACTGGACTTTCATGGCTTGAAACCCCTGAAACCTGTCATATTCAAATGCCATTGGTATGATCCTCAAGCTGTGAGACGGACCCCGAAACTTGGCCTAGTCGAAATTCGACGGTCCTCCGTGTAGAAAGGAGATGATGTTTATATTGTGGCCCAACAGGCCACACAAGTCTATTATCTCTCATACCCATGCCAAACCGACCAACGTCTTCCTGAGGTTGGAATGTTGTGTACAAAGTATCGCCACGCGGCAAACCTGTCCCAAACAATCAAGATTACAACATAGACCCAAACACATATGCCGGAGAGTTTTATCAAGAAGATGGACTAGAAGGGACATTTGAGATAGACTTCAGCGAAGCGATCAAAATGGAAGTAGATAATGAAAGAGTTGACCAGGAGGATGCCGAAGATGTGATTCATAATGTGAAAGACTTAGAATTACTAGAGAAACTACGATTAGGCAACGAGAATGATTCTGACAACTGAACCCCCTTTGGAGCACGGTGTTGAAGATATGGACATGCGTGATAGCGATGATGAGACATGTGATCCAGCTAATGTGGATCATGATGAGTATTTCTAATTCGTGTAAGATATGTGTACTAATTTATTTTAAATCTATATTTTCTCAATTTATTTTTTAATACGTGTGAATTTATTTCTATTACTTGTACTTACTACTCTTTGTCATTGCAGATGATTGATCAAATATGGTGGGGGGCGGCAGAGGTGTGATGAGGTCGCTCAGCTCTCTCCTTGGGAAGGGTAGCAGTTCGGTGGTGTCCTCCAAGGGGGCCAACAGGGGAAAAGGGAAGGGTTCAGGGAGTTCGTCGACGGTTGAAGGTACTTATTTTTAATTACAGTGGTCTTTCTAATACCTCTACTTACACACAACTCCTTTTAATGACAGTGGAGAGGCCGCGGAGGAGTACTCACAGGAGGGCGCCCTCTCCTGTATCCCTCTGTGCACAACTCTAGTGTGGAGGACGACCTGAGATGAGGAGGCGAAGCAGGGGCAGCAGGACGAGGAGGCGGAGCAGGAGGAGGGGGAGAAGGAGGCGGAGCGGGAGGGGGAGGGAGAGGAGGAGGAGGAGCAGGATGGGGCGGAGGGAGGCGACTCACCTAAAGTTTGGTTGCGAGGCCCCTCTTCCCTCCCGAGACGACCCATACCTATGGCTCAACGGCTGGTTATTGCACCCAACCCTCCCAGGTAATTAACTTGACATGTTCTTACTAATGTTTGTTCTCATGTTTTTATGGATAATTAAAACTAATAAATTTGCTTTTTTTTTCCTTTGGCAGGGGCTTTGAGATTGTGGAGCCAGGTGCTCACTCTCGCATTCCCAATGGCATTCTGGGCCAGCTTTGCAGGATGCGCTACCCTGGCATCATAGAGAAAGGGGCCAAGAGCAGCCGGCGTGGTCGTGGGAGGACTACGCGACCACCCAGGATTTGGAATTAGATGAGAATGGGCAGGTGTATAGGGAGCAAAGCGCGGCGGGTGGTGACCGAACTGTTTGTAAGTATTCTTCGTATTACATTTAAAAATACATCACATTCATCAATCATTTTTAAAATTACTAATACATCATGTGATTTGTGCAGGAATTCTACAGGCCGTTGGATGGAACGATGAACCAAGCGATCTAGGTGGCTGACACGGCCTGCCGCAAGCGCGTGGCTCGATATGTTGTACGAGACGAAACTGTGTGTCATCATACAGTGGTGGACTAACTTTGCGCCTAAACACGAGAGGCGGAGCGTGCAGAAAGTGGAGGCAAGAACAATGATGCTGACAAAGGAACAATTTCTACAGGTAAATGTTCAACATTTAATTTCTTTGATTAATTACACACAATTTTATTTTATATGTCGTACTTGATGGCGTGCAGGTGCCTCCGTGGTGGCTTGCTAACAATGATCGGTGCTGGGCTATGGTGGTCGACAAGTGGTTCACGGAGGGTTTTACGGAGGAGCATCAGGCTGGTTGGGATGGGCGAGGGATGATGCCAGGATCATCACACCACCAAGGCAACCGCAACCTCAAGGCATACAGGAAAAAATAGGCACGTGTATTCATTCGTTTATTCCAACGCTTATTCTGCAGAATTTCTAATAAATTTGCTTTTTTCCGCAATCGGAGGTACATGGCCAAGACATCAGCATCCTCGGGGCCTATGCTTGCTCAAAAAGGGGAAGGCGACCTCCGATGTCACGTACAACCCGGATGACCCCCCTCGGCATACAGCAACTCCTCTGTCCACAGCCGCCTGAGTGACTACACCGAGATGGCAAAGGCGGTGACGGGGCCGGATTTTGATCCACACACGGAGCCCCTTGATGCAGAGGTTGTCATGAGGATGTGAGGAGGCAAGAAGCATGGACGGTACGTTATTGCTGACAGCGCAATCGACACAGCCAGTACTCCCACTCTCTCGCAGCTTCGTGCTCGGCAAACCGACTCCACACCCCCTATACGCCAGCGGCAAAACGGTGTACAGATACAGATGGAGCAATTCAAGGTTATTTCAGTTGGACTTGTCGTTCATTGAGTTTTAGACATGTTAGCTTTGTATTCTAACCCATGCATCATATTTTGTAGGCCCAGATGGAGGCATCGTTCCAGGCGCAGGTCCATGGCGACAGTCCAGGAGCAGTTGTGGGCCCAGACAGAAAGGATTGAGCAGGAGAATGCAAGGAGATAGGAGGCCTATGCTCAGTACATGCAGTCCTTGGGCTTTCCGCAGCCACCGCTGTCACCGTTCGGTCCACAACTTTGAGCTCGTGCCGGTACTCTGACTCCTGTGAGTGACTTCGTAGCCGTGTACTTTCATTTGTTATAGTGACTTAGCACTTTACATACTTAGGATAGAAAGTACAAAGACTTAGTACACAAACTACAATGACTTAGTAAAATCACTTAGCTTAACACATTCAATGTCTTCAACTTTGGATATAATCAATCGGCGGCATCCAATGAAGGGCCAATCAATCAAGATCTGTCGCCTCCATGGAGTCAGTGGCCGTCTCCGCAGGGGATGCAGGCTCGCTCGTGGCAGGGGCCGCCAGCTCAGCCGTGGCAGTGGGCGCCACCTCAGTCGTTGCCGTCTCAGCTTCCACCGTCGTCGTCGCAGATGCTGCCCTAGGCTTGGGCTATGCAGCAGACGCATATCCGCCTCCGCCTCCGCCGCCATCGCCAGCGGACGAGTGAGTGGTATGTATCCTGGTTTCTATGTATCGACTTTGTATGAACTTGGTTCTGGACTATGGACTCATATGGACTCTGTATGAACTTGTGTATGGACTTTGGACTCGTATGGAATGTAGATGAATTTGCTTCTTGACTATGGAATCATATGGACTCTGTATGAATTCATACAAAGTCCATAAACACCCATTGTTTGCCGTGTGCAAAGCCCACATGGCACACGACAAACTATGGGTGTTTACTGTGTGCATTTCACAGTGGCACACGGCAAACAACCGTTCCCGGCCGGCCGCCGTCAGTTACCTTTTTTTGCCGTGCAGGACCCATGGCACACGGCAGACCAGCGTGGCACACGGACAAAGATCTTTGCCGTGTGCCCGTCATACGGCACACGGCAAAGTTTTCTTTGCCGTCGTCGTGTTTGCTGTATGCCGTTTTGCGCATGGCAAAGCCGAAAGCACACGGCAAATTCTTTGCTGTGTGCTTTTATGGCTTTGCCGTGTGCCCCTGGCACACGGCAAACAAGCCGCCTCCCGTAGTGAACACAAACATAACTTGATCAGCTGTGGCATCAGCCGTGTAGCCTTGCTGCTCCCACCGTACATGCTCCACAGTACAAACTAAGCAAGTATTTTGGTAGCGAAAAGTTCAGAAATCCACTTCATTTCATTGTTTACTACCCTCCATACATGCTGCAGTAAGAAAACAATTTCAATCAACATGCTCGTGACTTGACTGATAAAAAAAGGCTCAACTTGCTTGTTGCAATGCAGCTGTCTTACATAACGCCAAATGAATGTTGACGCAAACAATTAATCAACGCCATACCATTAAGAGCTTCCAGCACTACGGGAAACGCACGGTTTGCCGTGTGCCAAGGGCACACGGCGAAGCCTGAAAGGCACACGGCAAAGCTGTTTGCCATGTGCAAAAGGCTTTGCCGTGTGCAAAATGGCACACGGCAAACCGTACGACGGCAAACAGCTGTTTGCCGTGTGCCAGAACACGGGCACACGGCAAACCTGTTTGCCGTGTGCCAAGTGTTTTTGCCGTGCGCCATATGGGGCACACGGCAAAATAAAGTAACTGACGGTGTACACCTGGAAAACGGTGGTTTGCCGTGTGCCACATGGCCGGCACACGGCAAACACCAGGCTGTTTGCCGTGTGCCACGTGTATGGCACACGGCAAACACCAGGCTGTTTGCCGTGTGCCTTGACCTTTGCACACGGCAAACACAGGTTGTTTGCCGTGTGCCTTCCCTTTTGCATCACTCACATCACCCCCAGGGTTCCAACCCGTGTGCATCCAGCTACGATCATTCATCATCTATGACACCGGCAAATGAAAATGGAATTCTTTTACATGTACATAGTGTAGGTCCTACACGATGTCTATACTCTCTACTAGGTGAAGATAGGTCCTAATCCCACCCTAGGATGCGTAGCTAGGGTAGGTTTACATAGTCTACTCCGATCTGGGACAGAATTTCGGCAGCACCTCCCCGCTGTTCTCCAAATACACGTCCCAGAGGGAGATTGTGTATCCGGAGAACACCGGAGAGATGCTGCCGAAATCCTGTACCAGATCGGAGTAGACTATGTAAACCTACTCTAGCTACGCATCCTTGGGCTGTCCAAATAACGTGGACAATTCAAAACAGATACGGTCGTAGATATGCAAAGTTCTGCATATTTACAACCGTATCTCTTTCGAACGGGAGACATCTAACTGGGTTACGTGATCTACGAACATGCATGTAACGCGAGCGTGATGGCGGTGCTTACGGTGGGTCAGCGGTGTAGGCGTGGCCGGCGTGGTGTAGACTCGCGGTCCCGCTCCCGCTCAGGCTCCCGCTCCTGATACCGCTCCGGCTCCCGCTTCGGCTCTCGCTCTTGGTACCGCTCCGGCTCCGACTCCCGCTACAGCTCCGACTCTCCGTCGAATAAGTGGAAGCGGATTCCTGCAATATTCAATAAATGATTATATGAAATTCAAAATTTCGCCAGCACCTCCCCTATACGGTGAGGGTTTCCAAACCTGCAACAAAAACCACGACACGAAGGTCGGGCCACACAGATGTTTAAGCACACGGCTCGATGGCCAGACACAATGCTTTGACCTCCAAAACCACACAAATATTTCGGCAGCACCTAATTATCACTAAGTATATGGTAACTAAGTTTTTCTAACTAAAATAGTAACTAATTATAACTAAGTATATGCTATCTAAGTTTTTCTAACTAAATTAACAACTAATTATTACTAAATTAAATTAAATCAAACAACTAATTAAAACTAAGCAACTAAATAAAAAAACTCACCGGCTGGCAGGTGAGGTCGTGGAGCGGCCGAGGAGGGCGTGGAGCAGCCGGGGAGGCCGAGGAGCGGCGGAGCGGGGGCCGGAGAGGCGGCCCGGCGGCGTGGCGGCACGGCGGGGCTGCGGCGCGGCGGCACAGCGGCGCGGCGGCGCGGCGGCGGGGCGGCACGGCGGCCCGGCGGCGTGGTGGCCCGGCGGCGCGGCGGCCCGGCGGCGTGGCGGCGGGGCGGCCCAGCGGCGCGGCGGCGGGGCGGCACGGCGGCGCCGCACGGCGGCCCGGCGGCGCCGCGGCGTGGCGGCGTGACGGCCCGGCGACGCGGCGTGGTGGCCCGGCGGCGCGGCGGCGTGGCGGCGCGGAGGCGTGGAGGCCCGGCGGCGCGGCGGCGGGGCGGCACGGCGGCGCGGCGGCCCGGCGGCGCGGAGGCGTGGCGTGTGTGAGTGTGTGTGCGTGCGTGTGTGTGTGCGCGCTGTGTGAGTGGGAGAGGCGGCCCAAAACGGCTAAGTGCCGTGGGATTCGCCGTGTGCCCTGGATCTGGGCACACGGCAAAGCCAGATCCAGGGCACACGGCGAACATTTTTTTTTATTTTTTGGAATTTCAAAATTGTTCGCCGTGTGCCCTGGATCTGGGCACACGGCAAAGCCTGCAGCTTTGCCGTGTGCCCAGATCCAGGGCACACGGCGAACATTTTTTTTATTTTTTAGAATTTCAAAACTTGTTGCCGTGTGCCCACCGTGAGGCACACGGCAACCAGTCTATGCCGTGTGCCTCTAGGGGAAGCACACGGCAAATATTTTCTGCCTACACATAAAAAAAATTAAAAAATATCAAACGGATTCAAAAAATAACCAAATTTGGGCATGGACCTGTCTAAGGTGTATGAAGACTATAAAAATGACTTTTGTGGTAAAAAAATTTGAATTGTCACGTTGCTTCAAATCACAACGTCTCATTCAAAACTCTTAGGATCTTCTCCCGAGAAGCTCCGGTTTGTAAAGAGGCAATGCGTCAACTTGCTCGAAACCTTCTACATTTTTACCATAGCCTCTACGTATAAAAACATGACATCATGCCAAAATTTATAATGTTTTGGCCTTTTTTGTATTTTATAAAAATTTTAAACGAACCGAGCCCAAATGCGGGCACACGGTATGCGAGCAATATATTCAAAATTTGATTCCATCTAATGGACATGGCATCATATTAGTCTTAAGAATCCGAATAACATTTTTCCGAACATTACATTACATTATTCGAAACACTTACAGTTCAAATTTGTCGTATCGACAAAATTGAAATAATGATATAAAATGATTAAATATAGCAAACAGACCGAAAAAACATGCACAAAACTAACATGGAATAATACAAGGACAAAGAAGTTAATAAAAAAATTTTGGAGGCAAAATTCAAAATTTTTGCTTCCTGTTTGCCGTGTGCCTACGTGTGGCACACGGCAAACAGGCCACTTTGCCGTGTGCTGGATCTTTGCCGTGTGCCACGTGGCAAGGGCGCACGGCAAAGATGACGGCCAAGCCAACTGCCGTTTGGGGCGACCTGTTTGCCGTGTGCTGGCGTTAGGCACACGGCAAACAGGCCTGTTTGCCGTGTGCTTCTTATCTGCCGTGTGCCACGTGGCAAGCACACGGCAAACAGTCCTGTTTGCCGTGTGCCTGCCTTTTTGCCGTGTGCCTGCCTGGGTCCACCGTGTGCCACGGCTTCGCCGTGTGCCACGTGGGCAGGCACACGGCAAACAGGCTGTTTGCCGTGTGCCCGCGAAGAGGCACACGGCGAAGCCGTTGGCACACGGCGAACAAGCGGTTTCCCGTAGTGCAGGAGATAATCGATCGGGAAGGACCCGCCAAGCGACGATGCACGCGAAAACGCTGGAGCTCGATGACCACCGGCCGGAGGCCCCTTGCCTGCAGGAGTAGCGCCTGCACTCCGATAGTGTTATTTGTGCTTGCAGAAGCACCGATCGATCTCTGGAGCTCGTCCTTGATTTCTTTACTTGTCCACCTTGTTAGAGTTAGTTGAGATTTCATGTATAGTTTGTTTAACCAAACTTGTAACTTGACACGTCTGCGTGTGTGATCTAGAAGCTTGAGTCCTAGAGTATTCGGTTGAGATAGTTGGAGATATGTTAGTTCAACTGAATACCTTAATGACCAAGTTGTAAACCATTGATGTATATCTGTCGGCCCTTGGCCTATATATTAACACGTAACCCCAGCGAGCCAAGATAGGCAGCCGCGCTTAACATAATAGCGTGATTTCTTTCTTTACACACCTCTCTTCTCCATTCGATCCATGCCAATGTTTTGACACAAAACAAATCAGGCCATTTCTTGGCTTCTTGCACCCATCAACTCAACATGACTTCTCTTGTAACTAAGGAGAATATACATAGGCTATCTGAACACTTGTTGAACCGGTAGACCACTGGTCCAACCATAGAATAGTTAACCATTGCAAAAAAATATATATATTACACTCCTAGTTAATAAATCTCTCTTTTTACTAGCAAGAAAACAAAAACTTGTAATATCTTGGCAATACATAATTTACTGCAACAACTATGATCTTTAAAGTAGTGCTCGTCTTTTTCCCTTCCTGTAGCGGTTGTTTTCAATGATAGTATAAGTTGATTCTTCACAAGAAAATGATTGTATAAGTCCTATTTGTAGTTTGCGAACCCTATGCGTGTCCCCGGATAGCCCCGCGTCGTTGTAATGACTTTATTTCTTCTTATTAATCAAAATATACTAGTCAAACTTATTTCTTTAAACTCTATTTTGTCGCAGTTGAAGTGTTTCTCCTTGGAGCTTATTGACTCCAGCTTGTTAGCACATACTCCACACCAAAGCAAAAGTGAACACTGCACATAATATTTGTGATCGACATCATATCCTGTCGTCACACATGCTTTCCTATATCACTCTGATCTATCTATGTTGCGTCCATGTCAATGCAACTTTAGCAATCTAGCCAGCTACTTCGCACGAGTCTCCTGTCTAGGCACGGATGCACCACAGGGTCCACAAGCTGTCACATTACACGCGGCATCCTGTAACTACCACAAAAGTGTGGATACATTGAGCAGACACAATCCTCAAGCACCGCAACGTTAACATCACTCCTGCACGAGCCTCCATGCACAACAGCAAGTGCAACTGTGCGAGTGCCAAATTATAAGATGAGGCCCAACACCGCTGGTGCAGACCCAAATGGCCGACGAGTCCACCCACGACATGAAGCTCCTGGTGCCCAACGGCAACGACGCCAACAAGCCACCGCCGCCGCCGCCGCTGGTCGACAAGACCCTGTGCGGCGTCTGCGACGTCATCAAGCTCCTGCCGACCGGCACGGTCACGTCCTTCCACGCCCTGGCGCCGTCCTTCAGCAACCACGGCGCGTGCGGGACGGCCAGCCGGTACCTCACCGCCGCGCTCGTCGGCGTCTGCGCCGCCTCCTGCGTGCTTCTCTCCTTCACCGACAGCCTCGTCGGCTGCGACGGCCGTCTCTACTACGGCGTGGCCACGCCGCGGGGCTTCTACCCGTTCAACTTCGACGGCACGGGCGAGGAGAGGCGGCGCAAGTTCGGGGACCTGCCAAGGATGAAGGTCAGGCCTCTGGACTTCGTGCACGCGCTCGTCTCGTCGGTGCTGTTCGTCGTCGTCGCGCTCGGCAACGCCGGCGTGCAGAGCTGCCTGTTCCCGGACGTCGGGGTGGATGTTAGGGAGGTGCTCATGAACCTGCCTGTGGGGCTAGGGCTCCTGGCCAGCATGGTGTTCATGATCTTCCCGACGACCCGGAAGAGCATCGGGTACACCGACTTGATGCCGCAGAAACAGGAAGACGAGGGGAAAGGAAGCAATAATGCTCTAAGCACGTCAGCTGTATGATGAAACAAACCTATAAAGGGGAGCTTCCAATTTAGTACATATCGATCTCTCCTATATCCGTATGTAGAAAAATAAATTAATGTGTTAAATTACTGTTAAACTAACTACGTACGATATGGGAATGTTACTTGTTCATTATTTGTATACAGATAGTATGTGCGTACTACCTCCATCCTTAATATATGATGTTCTCAAGCTAATTAGCTAAAAACTAAAATAATTTTTTTTCTAAACGTCATATATTCAAGAACATGACTATTATATCCTAGGCACATGGCAATATCACTCGCCATCCAAGTCTTTGACACACCAGGCGTTCCATCTTGGATAGTGCACACAATACCATTACGTCAGATACAATGTATTTGAAACTTACGATAGTCTCTTCATTATGTATTGCATGCATGAATGGATGTATATCTTTTGTGACAAGAAACTTGCACAACAAATTTCCAAATAGTGTGAACCACACCAATGTATTTTATAGAAAGGACACCGAAGTTATGAAACACTAGCAGAAGAGCACGTGCCACACTCATGTGTTTTTGCTAAATTAGTGATGTAGTCAATATGGACTGTTTAGATTAATTTAGGGCGTTCGATCATCATAAAATCCGATGGTGTAGGCGTGATGTACACTACGGGAAACCCCGGCTTTGCCGAGTGCTAGAACTTCGCCGAGTGCAATATTATGGGCACTCGGCAAAGAAGCCATTTGCCGAGTGCCTAAGGTCTATAGCACTCGGCGAACCAAGACACTCGGCGACACAACGCTTTTGCCGAGGGCCGACACTCGGCAAACAGAAGACACTCGGCAAACAGAAGACACTCGACGAACATGTTCTTTGCCGAGTGTCCCAAAACAACACTCAGCGAACAACATCATGTGCCACCCACGTGCAGTGTGAAACGGACGGCGCGTGGACGGCGGGAGCCCTTCGCCGAGTGTTACTAACAGACACTCGGCGAAGAGCATCACGTGCCGGCCACGTGACCAACGGGACAGACGGAGCGTTGACGGCGGGAGCTCTTCGCCGAGTGTCTCTAACGGACACTCGGCGAAGAGGAGGTTTGCCGAGTGTGTCTAACGGACACTCGGCCAACAAAAAAAAAGATTTTAGCATGCCTCTTTGCCGAGTGTTAGCGGCTGACACTCGGCAAACAATTACAAAAAAATCCTCAAAACCACACCAGACTTTTTCTTCTCTCTATACACAACTCTTAGTACTTAACTTTCAAAGTTGGAAAATTTTTTAGTCTGTTAGCTATTTTTAAGTACTTTATTTAGTTTCTAGGTTTTTATTCAAATAACTCAAATTTGAACTGCAAGTGACTTAAATAATGAAATAAAGTGAGTTGAAAAATAATATTCATGCTACTTACTCCATTGTTAGTCCTTATCCATGAAATTCAATAGAATTATAAATATTTTATTGCCGATAAATGACCATTAAGGTGTGACCATGTTGTCTAAAAATTTTATGAAATGCAAAAAATGTCAGAACAACTTGAGAATTGTCTGGATATCATGTGTTATATCCGTGAAGGTTGTGGTAAATAGTAGAGAAGGTTTCGAACAATATTTCATGTACGACCCTTACAAACCGGAGAATGTCGGAAGAAGATTCGTATAGTTGAGAAGGATTTGATTACATTTGTAACCAAATCGAAAGTTGGAATAGAATTTTGATTCATAACCTTTTGTATAGGCAATATACGGCATGGTTTAGTTAATCTAAAATTATAACAATGTTTGAAACGGTCTGATATTTTTTTATATATTAAATACATTTAAAAATATTTTTTGCATGAAATAACGCAGGAGCCTTTGCCGAGTGTCGGATCGGCGACACTCGGCAAAAGGCAGGGTCTTTGCCGAGTGTCGGATCGGCGACACTCGGCAAAAGGCAGGGTGTTTGCCGAGTGCCAGATCACGGGCACTCGGCAAACAAGGGGGTAATACCTCCCGACACTTAGCCCCGCACAGACACACACAGCTCACAGTCAGCGCCGCCGCCGCTGCCGCACCTCCCCGTTAGTGCCACCGCCGCACCTCCCGTCGCCGCCGTAGCCTCAGCTCCCCGTCGCCGGCGTTGCCCGCCGAACCTCCCCGAGCCGCATCCCCCTGCGCCGCCGCACCTCTCCGTCGCCTCCTCACCTCCAGGTGCCGGCGCCACCTCCGAGCCCCTACGCCGCCCGGTCCTCGCCCCTGCGCCACCTCCCCCGCCGGTCGCGCCTCGCCCCGGCCGCGGCAAGCCTCACCCCTGCCCCACCTCCCTCGCCAGCCCCGCCTCGCCCCGACCGCGCCTCGCCCCTTGCCCCGCCGCCGTCCTCCCCCGCGCCGTCCTCCACGTCCCCTGGCGCCTCCTCCTCTCCTGCGTCATCCTCCCCATGCCCGGCCGCCGCCTCCTCCTCTCCCGCGTCGTCCTCCACGTGCTCGGCCGCCGCCTCCTCCCCGGCCGCAGCACCCCCGTGTCCGCGCTCGCAGCACCACCGTGCACCCTGCCCGCGCCGTTCCCGGCCCCGGCAGGCGCACCGGCACCGTCGCCGGCCGGGTGCGCCCCTGCCCGCGCCGTTCCCGGCCCCGGCAGGGGCACCGACGCCGTCCCCGGCCGGCTGCGCCCCTACCCGCGCCGTTCCCGTCCCCGGTAGGGACACGGGCGCCGTCCCTGGCTGGCTGTGCCCATACGTGGGCCGCTAACCCCGACGTCGGCACCAACAATCTAGGTGAGCACATCTTCCCTTCCTTTTCAATTCAAATAGAGATGAACACATTGAAATGTATTGGTCAATTAAATAGAGATGAATTGGTTAAGTTAAATTGTGTTGGGATGAAGATATATATGTCGTGCCGATGTGTATGTTGTTGTCGGCCATCATGCCGATGTGTATGTTGTTGTCAGCCATCGTGCCCTTGTTATTGCAAGTTTTGGAAACCTCCTCTTGCAGGGGAGGTGCTGCCAAAATTTTTAACTAACTTAATTTTTGGCGTTTTTTTTGCAGGAGCGGCTTCCTTGACCCTCCCCTGTGACGCCACCGGGCCTGTGTACACCTTCTTGGACACGTTGCTCTGCCAACGGGCCGTGTACACCTTCGACGACCCGTCCACGCCTTCCTCGGCTTCGTCGTCCTTATACTTGGTGAGCGCATCTTCCCTTCCTTTTCATTCATTTTTGTAGGTCATGTAACCTAGTGAGGCGTCTCCCATTTGAAAGAGATACGGTTTGAAATATGACTGTATCTCTTTTGAATTGTCCATGTTTTTTGGCCAGCGGGAGGATTTGTAGATGGGTTTAGTTTTCATGTTCTGCTCTTTTCCGAGAGAGTTTTGGCATCACCTCCCGTTGTTCTCCGATACACAATCTCCTTACCAGGACGTGTATTTGGAGAATAGCGGCGAGGTGCTGCCGAAATTTTGTCTTGGATAGGAGTAGAGTATGGAAACTAAACCCATCTACACATCCTCGGGTGGGATTAGGACCTATCCTTACCTATTAGAGTATGATACACATTCCGGTAGATGCAAGTGAGTTTGACACGTCTCGGTGATCTGCTAGAGGACGGACGACCGTGAGTGGATGTACACGGGCTTTGCTAACGAAACACCTAAATGGATTAGCGAGACAGAAGATTTTGTGAACCAAGCTTTTGCATTTGCCAAGGCTACACGTGCTTTCTGTCCATGTGTGAACTATGCAAACCGTAAACGACAAACAAAGACCACCATGAGCAAACATCTCATCAGGCTAGGATTTAAGCCAGACTATACCCGGTGGACCTGCCATGGTGAGACCTAGTGTGCGAGAGATGATGTCGTGAGGCAACACATCGAGGAGTTTGATGATGATGCCGGGGTTGCAGACATGTTGAATGACTATGATGAAGCACGTACGGAGGATGAGCCGGAGCCAAGTGCGAAGGCTTATAACGAAATGTTGTCTGCGGCACAAAAACCCCTTCATGATCATACCACTGTGTCGCAACTTGATGCCATTGCTCGCCTGTTAGCCATAAAGTCCTAGTTTAGCCACAGTCGAGAAGCCTTTAATGTAATGTTGCAAGTTGTTGGCAAACTACTTCCTAGGGGACACATTCTACCAAAGAGCATGTATGAGGCAAAGAAACTCCTTCGTTCACTTAAGATGCCATATGAGCAGATACATTCTTGTGAGTAACGATGCGTCTTATTTAGGAAAGAACAAGAGAATGCAAAGAGATGTCCAGAGTGCAAGTCATCCAGGTTCGTGGAGGTAGACTCTGTTGATGGCACTAAGAAGAAAACCACAATCCCCGTGACGATCATACGGTACCTTCCTTTTATACCAAGGATCCAACGACAGTACATGAGTGAGGAATCCGCGAAACAGATGACATGACACAAAAATGGGCGTCGATACAATCCTGACAAGTGGTACATCCATCCGATGGTGAATCATGGAGAACCTTTGATGAGATTCATAGTCTGAAAGCTGCGGAGGCGCGTAATGTACGTGTTGCCCTAGCAACAGATGGGTTCAATCCATATGGGATGTCTTCTGCCCCATACACTTGTTGGCCCATGTTTGTTATCCCTCTCAATCTCCCACCGGCATCCTCTTTCAACGACAAAACATTTTCTTGTCGTTAATTATTTCGGAACACCCGGGGAAAAATATGAGTGTATACATGCAGCCTCTGATTGATGAATTGGAACATGCTTGGAAGGAAGGGGTATGGACATACGACCGAGCTACAAAGACGAACTTCACAATGCATTTTTGGTACATGTACTCATTGCATGACATGTCGACGTATGGGTTATTCTGCGTGTGGTGTGTTCATGAGAAGTTCCAATACCCAGTGTGCAAGGCAGCTTTTAGGTGGCTTTGGTTGATCAAGGGTGGCAAATTTTCTTTGTTCGACAAACATCGTCAATTCCTCCCTCTTGAGCATTCATTCAAACGAGACACCAAGAACTTTACGAAAGGTGTCGCTGTTGAGGAACCTTCGCCACATATCATGACAGGTGTCGAGATTCATGCTGAACTAGACGCTCTCAAGTTCGATAAAGAAAAAGACGCTTTCATGGGATATGGTGAGCAACATGCCTGGACTGCTAAGTGTGGCTTGTGGCAGCTCCCGTATATGTCTGACATTCTTCTTCCACATAATATTGATGTAATGCACACCGAAAAAAATATTGGCGAGGCAGTTTTTGGTACAGTCATGGACATCCCTGACAAGACCAAGGACAATGTGAAGGCTAGATTGGATCAAAACCGGTTATGCGATAGACCGAAGATGAACATACCAACTCCTCAGGACGGCAGACGGTGGAAGAAGCCTAGGGCCGCATATGTCCTGACCCCGGCTCAAAGGAGGGAAGTTCTCAAATGGTTCCAAACGTTACGGTTCCCTGATGGGTATGCAGAAAATCTGAAGAGGGGGGGTTAACTTAGCTACTTTGTGAATCAACAGGCTCAAGAGTCATGACAACCACATATGGCTTGAGCGGCTACTTTCGGTGATGATTCGAGGCTATGTACCCGACAATATCTGGCTAGTGCTGGCAGAGTTGAGCAATTTCTTCTGCATCCTTTGTGCTAAGGAGATATCTCCCACCGCGATGGTAGAAATGGAAAAACATGCCCCTGTGCTGCTTTGTAAGTTGGAGAAGATCTTTCCACCTGGATTCTTCTGTTCGATGGAGCATATGATTTTGCACCTCCCGTACGAAGCACGAATAGGGAGGCCTATGCAAAACCGCTGGTGCTACTCAATTGAAAGATGTCAAAAGGTTCTTCAAACTAAATGTAAAAATAAATGCAAAATAGAAGCTTCAATTGCAGAGGCATTCATTCTGGAGGAGGTGTCAAATTGCACGACAAAATACTATGATGCCAACCTTCCCAGCGTGCATAATCCATCAACACGGTACAATTCTGGTGATGTTGAAACGACCCTCAGCACTTTTTGAGGGCAACTCGGAAGTGCAAGTGAAGGCACCCCCAAGACCATGAAACACGATGAGTGGCGCATTATCATGCTATATGTGTTGACCAATCTTGACAAAGTGAAGCCGTACATGGCATAAGTTCTCAACCAACTTTTTCCATTACGTAGTCCATCTTCTGCATCCAACCCTCATGTTTTTCGTTGGTACAGGGAATTTATTCATCGATTCTAGCGTCAGTCAAGGGAACCTACTCCGCATGGAGTAGATACCCTTCCTAGATAGGACATTTTCATTTCTTGGTTCAATCATAAGGTACATTCCAATTTACCTCCTATTTAGTTTAACATTACAACTTACACGACCAATAATATCCTGCGCCAACTTGCAGTGCCAAACTAATGGTTCCATGAGTGCTGAGTTGAGACAGGTTGCCGATAGTTGTGCCTATAGGGTCATGTCATTTAACTGTTACGATGTCAATGGTTATCATTTTCGCACAAGGAGCCATGAGCAGAGATGCCTAATCGAAGGACCACAAATACTGGAGTTTGCACACCGGCCCTTGATGGGGTCGAGTATTATGGAATAATTGAAGAAATATACGAACTCGATTTTGGTGGAAGCAAACCTCTTAATCCTGTCATATTCAAATGCCATTGGTTTGATCCCTCGGCTGTCAGACGGACCACTAATGTTAGGCAAGTCGAAATTCAAAAATCATCAGTCTATACGGGAGACGATGTATATATTGTGGCACAACAAGCCACACAAGTTTATTACCTTTCGTACCCGTGCACAACTGATGAGCGTCTTCAAGATTGGGATGTTGTGTAGCAAGGTATCGCCACATGGTAACCTACCGGTCCCAAACAATGAAGATTACAACTTAGACCCAAACACGTATGTCGGAGAGTTTTCCAAGAAAATAGACTAGAAGGGAGTTTTGAGATAGAATTAACCGGTGAGGATAAATGGAAGTAGAACAAAGGATTGATGACGAGGGCGATGGAGATGTGGTTCCTAACCGTATGGATGTACAGTTACTTGAAAAAATACGTGACGGTATTGACATTGGTGAAGAAATTCCTCCTTTGGAGCAGTCCCATGCAGATCTCGAAATGCGTGATAGTGATGATGAGATAGAAGAAGTAGCTAATCCCGATGCTGATGAGTATTTCTAAACATGTATGATCCTAGCCCTTTTATTAGAAAATATATTTTGTTTATCTTGCATCTCTTTGTAATTAAATTTTGTTTATTTTGCATCTCTTTATAATTATGTTTTGTTTATTTTGCATCTCTTTATAATTATGTTTTGTTTATTTTGTGTCTCTTTCTAATTATATTTTCTTTGTCTTTTTAATTGCAGGTGAGTGAGCCAAGATTGTGGGCGGTACCAGGAACGTCAACTCGCTTTACCAGGGGTCGAGGGGTGGGTCCGATGCACCTGAGGCGTCCAGTAGGGGTGGAGGCAAGGGGAACGGTAAGGGTGGAGGCAACGGGCGAGCGAGCGGTGGAGGCAAGGGGCGAGGGAGGGGCAAGGCACCCACCCCTTTACCTTTGTCGTCGTCTTCCTCTGAGGAGGAGGAGGTTTCTGCCACGGAGGTGGAGGAGGAGGAGGAGGAGATGGAAGCAACAGGGGGATCCTCTTCCTCTAGTGCGGCGAAAATATGGCAGCGCGGTCCCTCGTCTCTTCTGAAGCGACCGATACCTTTTGAGCGTCGTCCGATGATCGCCCCGGCCAAAAAAAGGTAAGTAAATTTATATGTTATTTGTACCTTTGCACCGCCTATGTTGAAAATCACAAAAGAAACTAACAATGTATGCTAATTACTTTGCAGGTGTTGGAAGGTGATAGAGCTTGGTTCTTCTCACAAACGCAAGGTGAACAACATCCTTGGTTTTCTATGCAGGAGACACTTCCCAGGCATGGTTTCACATCACGGGATCGATGAGCCGGCCTTTACATTTGACCACTACTTCGTCCCCAAGCCCGACCTCCGTGATGGGCAGTGCAGAGTGTTCCTCAACAAGGCAGAGCGGGTGCTGGCGGAGCTGTGGGTAAGTCTTTCTCGCTAGCACAACATTCATTTCATATTCTTAAAATAATGACTAGATAAATCACGTATGTATCTAGGATTTTTACAGATGCGCTCCTGGACAGCAAGAGAGGGCCGATGCCAATGCAAAGATGGCGTGTCGTAAACTCGTCAAGGACATGCACTACGAGGCGCGCATCCAGGCCGTCATTGATTATTGGGTTGAGAATGGAATGAAGTACGAAAAAAAGGTGGCAAGAAACATGTTCCTGACTCGAGCACAATACATTGAGGTAAAATCTGATCTTATACTTGATCCAGTCTAATTATGATTGTTTCTGAGATTTAGTACGTATATCTGATCTTATACTTGATCCCGTGTAGCCGATTTCGTGGTGGTGTGCCCCGCATCCAGATGTGTGGGCGAAGATGGTGGACAAGTGATGCTCTGATGAATGGATGGAGGAACACATCCCTGCCCGAGCACGCCGTTTGGAGATGCCAGGTGCATCACAACATATGGGCATCCTTAACATTGAGGAATATTCGGAAAGATATGCAAGTCAAATAATTTTGTTTTCTAACGCTAAATTCTGCATAATTTCTAACCTTATTGTTTTTTGTGTTTTGTAGTCGACGACACATGGTGACGAGACACTCTCCGATTTTCAGGCTATTACTTTGTCCCACATGGGCAGGGCGACTTCCGACATCCGGTACAATCCGGAGGCCGGGCCTGAGGCGTACAACAATCCCATGGCACACACTCGCCTTGCTACATACACGGAGATGGGAAAGCAAAGGTATGGGCCTGACTGGGATCCGAGCGCTCACCCGATTGATGGAGAAATTGTCATGAGGATGGGAGGAGGCAAGAAGCATGGGAGGTACGCCCTCAGCGATAGCACACTCGACCCAGCCAGTACTCCCACTCTGTCCCAGATTCGGGCAGGCAGCGCTAACCCGGACATACGTCAGGCGCCGACCGCTGCACACGTCCTCATTCAGACACTTCAGGTTATTTCTGTTTTTTCGTCACTCGTTTATTTTTACATACCTTTACTTTGCATTCTAACATTTTGATGGCATATTGCAGGCCCAGGTGGAAGAAGAGAGAAGGAAAAGGGAGGAGATGGAGGCGCGGTGGGAGGTCGAGCGGGAGCAAGTGGAGCAGGCGGAGCGGGCGAGGCAGCAGCAGGCTGAGGAGGCCGAGCGGGCGAGGCATTAGCAAATGGTGGATTGGCACACGTGGTTCAGTATTATGGCAGTGCAGATGGGGCAAACTCCGCCACCGTTCACACTGGTTCCTCCGCCGATGGCAGCACCTCCTGCATCATATTCTCCTGTGAGTCACCTGACAAAGTTTTATTTCAACCTTAGACAACGTAGTTGTTCACCATTCACAACCTTAGAAAACTTAGTTGGACAACTTTAGATGATCAAAACACTTTTACTTTGTTTCTGTTTTATCACTTGTTTCGCACATGCAATATGCTATCCTTTGTGTAGAATTTTGCTGGATCAGCGGCGGCGTCGAATGAGGGGCCTCCGTAGGATGACCTGGCGGTTCGGTTAGGCCGCCAACTGTTCGCACCCAACCCACTACCTCCTTAGTGATTTGTGGATTGCTTGACAATGTTTATGCTTGTGAACGAACATACTTTGGTTGTGAACGTACTTTGGTTGCGAACTAGTGAAACTGTGTTGTCGAACTGCCTGTGATGCTTCCTACGGATTAATGGTTATGGATATTATCTATATGCAGTGCCTGTAATGCTTATTGTGATTTATATGAACTGTCTATAATGTTTGTTGAGCATGGGTACGTTATACGCGACCGAACAAATAAAACAGGGGGAGGGCTGCTGCTTTGCCAAGTGTACACTCGGCAAAGAGGGCCTTTGCCAAGTGTATTTGCATGTACACTCGGCAAAGGTACAGTTTCTGTTACTTTCTGTCATTTTTTGCCGAGTGTTTGCAGCTTTGCCGAGTGTCACTCGGCAAAGGCTCAGGCTTTGCAGAGTGTATTTGCCATGACACTCGGCAAAGCCTCAGAGCTTTGCCGAGTGTCAGCTCGCGACACTCGGCAAAGAGGTGTGTGTTTGCCGAGTGTCCCGATCCGACACTCGGCAAACAGTGCCGTCACGGTGACGGCGCGTGGCTGGCCGTTATGTTACTTTATTTTGCCGAGTGTCGGCCTAGGCACTCAGCAAACCCTTTGCCGAGTGCCCGAAATATGACACTCGGCAAAGAAGCTCTTTGCCGAGTCTATAGTCGCCGAGTGCTCTTTGCCGAGTGTTACACTCGGCAAACACTTTGCCGAGTGTATTACGGCCTTCGTCGAGTGTCTGGGACACTCGGCAACTACCAGGGTTCCCGTAGTGATAATAATCAACATGAACTCTTTAGATTAATCTAGAACATCCGATCGTCGTTATAAAATTCGATGGTATTGAAGTAAGATTTGTATGACCGTCAAATCTTTCCCTCTTTATAGTATAGATTTAATTTAACCTTTCATTTTCGAATGCCTTGCTCAAGTAGTGTATTCTTCATGGATATGATAAGTTCTCAAACCTCATACCTATCTCGTTTGTTTCGTATTGCCTATGTGGTATTGGAAAAGACTAAAAAAAAATAGTCCTATACTAGCTAGGGGCGGCTAATATGTTGGTCGCTTTAGCTTTATATAGGAATAATGTTACTTTAGCTGCCCCTATAGGACTATAACGTTGTGAAACACGTCGTCAACGGTTGGATCTTCTCCCTCTCATGCCTCTCACGACAAGCACAAGAACATAAGCATAAAGTAAACAAGACACAAGGTAGGTGGAGCTTCTCTTTATTCCCCAAATCGATATATTACAATGGGGGTGCTCCTCCGATTATATAGTCCAGACTAAGCCTAGATTTTTGGTAAGAGCCCACAAGCAACCGGACAAGGACCAGGACTTCTAGTCCTCCTTTTCTTCTTGGAAAGCCCGGTTGTTTTACAACACTCCCCCTTGGGCGATTACCGCAAATGCATATGCCTCATCAAAAACTTCATCCGAAAACCCAGGGGGAAAAACGGCTTGGAGAAAAGAGTACATATCAACCGCAATTGTATTGCACATGTTGCCTCGTCAAAAACCTTATGTGAGAAACCTTCAAGTAAAAACTCACAAAGGGAAAAAGAGTACAACATTAAACCTTCTGGTTATACATGATTCTGTATTTACTATCCTTCGTGAATAGTGATCAATCTTCAAGATTAATGCATGAACTTCATGATTCTTGCACTAATGATCTTAAATAATCAAGTGGTATACCTTCATGGTAAATTCAAAAATTAATCATTAAGTTGATTCCTTCTGAGTAACAACCTGATAAAAAATATGCTCCCCTCATGTCCACATCCTTTAAACTTCAGTGTTCAATAATGTCTTAGTTACATTCTACATAAATGTGTATGAGTACAATAATTAGTCCTTCAAAGACTTAACTATGATAAAGAGAAATGCTTCAAGCATTAATAACCACTTATTAATTGTGCAACACAAAATAAACTTTATCCTTTCAGAGGAATATGGGGCTAATAAGTTTCAATTCACATATCTTCTAGATATTTTATATCAAACTTCAATATTCAAATTTGAAATAATAGCAACTCTATCTAAGTGGATTCTAGTTTATAACCAATGATCTATTCACTAGATCTTCAAATATGGCTTATTCCACTATAGATAAATCAGTCTTCACTTTGGCATTTGAGGGGATAATTCAAATTGCCAATCACCAATATACCTTCTGTGGTATGTGAGAATACTTACTATCAATACTAGATAGCTATGCACAAGTACTTACATGGTACATTCAGGACCATATGATCCTCACTTCATTTTTAATTTATTTGGGTCTGTATAAAGTTAATTCATATCTTCAAGATTATTGGTGTTCATTCAGGAAATGACTAATAAATTTCTAATTCTTTGAGAATATTATTTCTCTTCTATTAGAATTCTCTCATGCACGGGAGAAGCGATTCACACAATACTTTAAATTTAAGTTCTTCTATGAACTATATATTTGAAAAGTGTTATTCACAATAATTCATTCTATGACTTTATTTCCTTCCAGGATTTAGCACTTCTATAGATTTCAATGTTCATTCAGAAATATTATCTACCTTAGACATTTAATACTTGGTATGAGTTTAATTTTAATTCCATCGACGAATGATGAGTCCTTCAAGGATCACCTATGGATTTTTCGAATCCACCAATTAACTGCATAATATTTAATCTATTCTTTCTTTCGATTTGCCAGATAAATAGCAGAATATTCACTCAAACATAGTGGGAGTTTGTTAGTCTTTATAAGACCAATAAACCATTGCATTTCACCATATCATTATTTCATAATAACTTATCTAATTTGAACTTGCAGGTTCAAATATTTTCTTAAGGGTTTAACCTCAATTGCATTTTTTTAGTGACCTGATATGAGTGCTTCATGCAACTCTGCCATGGACTTTATTCGTGGATCCATATTCTCATTAGAGAAATATTTGCAATGATAGAGGTAATGTTGTCAACATTTATTCTTTTATCCTATATCTTTAGGATAAGACTATGATATCCCAACACAAAATAGTGCGCGCGCTTTGTAGTGTTAGGCTTTCATCTTCATGATGACCATTCTTAATTTGTGAGGAATTTTACCATGATGGTCTTCTTTCCGGAGTTCTATGGAGGTTTCAGTAAAATTTGTATGACAAGTTCATTTAATCCAAAAACAACAGGCGTCCAGGTAGATTTTAAATTAATGATCCAGTCATTTGCTATGGTGAGTATACTATTAAATACCCGGGATATACCACACATAGCATTATGTTTACTACAAGTAAACTTAACTTCTGGTTAATAACTTCAGGTCGTTTCTCCTAATCTCCAGTTTCAAATTTGTGAGTATTCATTATGTGCACATTCTCACTGGGATAAAATCCTTCAAAGAGTTTCACTTCAAGTATGTTTCCACATCATGTGGTGCCCTTCATGGGCTTCCTCACATTTAAATATTCTGGCATTATAATCAGCTTCATGCGAGTATGACTTAGTGCGTGTTTTTATTCGTGCTTCAAGCTTCTAAGAATATTTTATGAAGATCATTATTCATTCAATACAAGGCATTCATATAGGCTTTCTCTCCCCCTAATGCCGGTATTACATCTTCATAAATAATAGCATACTTCCAATAATATCCACATGATCTTTACATAATGGAATTTCATATCCATATTTTTAAACTTCAAGTTAATGCCCATGTATGCTAATATGGTGAAATTAATAATTTTCACGCACTTAATTTCAAAATATAGGGGTTATTTGTTATGCAGTGAGCTAGACTTTATTTGTATATTATGCAATTTGGTATGTTCTGCAACCTACAAATTTGCAGTTCTAAAAGTCTACAAGACTATTTTATAGTTCCATCTTTTATTTATCCGCAAACTCATTCTAATTGAGTCAATCAATTTCTAATTGATTGAATAAAATCACTATTGTCCCGACTTCAAATTGGTTGCTCCCCCTGATCTCAACCTACTTGATGACTTCTAGTCATAATGTACATCTGCATGAAATGCACAAGTTGGATCAGCGTGCAAGCTGATTGATAGTGCGTTGTGATGGTTGGTTGACCATCTTAATAGTGAGAGCGGATACTCATCAGGAGAAGCTTGGGTATGTATAGCATGCGAGCTAACATAAAGCAGAATTTTAATATAATACCCATGCAAAGGCTAATAATGTAGTAACATGTAGGTTCTCACATTATTGTGAAAAAACTATTAACTAGTCATTCTCAGTGACATAGTGGTGTATATGGATTACAAAGGCTCTGCGCAGAGCTACAGGACAACTTGCGCGTTGGTTTGTCCATCAATCTAACAGGATGCAGCTCTAAACCAACCATACTACAAGATTAGGGATATGTCTATTAGATTTTTCAAGTTTATCCACATTCTTCATATGTCTCTATGCCCCAAATTTCTTCCTTTTTCATATCGTAATTGCACTTCAGGTGATTCTATGCTTCAAGCATGATCTGTGAACTATTTCAAATATACCATAGAATTAAATTATACTGCTAGTATATACAGAGTATGATATGAAATCCACATAGTTGTACTATTCAATGTCCAATAAAATGGCTTGCGTTGAATAACCTTCAAGTTACAGGGCTTATGTATTTAGTATGTAGTTGAGTAATATACAATTTCTAGACTAAATTGAATCTTCTGAGTTCAATTAAAAAGCATGTACATTACTAGTTAATGTGCTTCATAAAAATTCAATTTCCGTTCTACCTTCATGGTAGAAATGCACAATAACCGTAACCTTCATGGTTATTTGAGGCTTTTAGTGGAAAAATCATTTCATATAATTATCAAATAGGCAATTCAATGCAATTATTTACAATATTCAGCATGTAATTCTTTATTTATTTTATAATATTAAAGTTATTACTTCAAGTATAAATTGCTACAAGCAAGTGGGCATAAGATAAGGTGAGAAAACCCTATACAGAGGTAAGAAATACTAATATATTCAATTTGCCCTTCTGTTCTGGGAAATATTCTTAAAATATTGCTAAACTTCTAGTATGGAGCAAAAAGTAATTGTTCTCTCTTCGTGAGCATAACCAAATTCTTCATGAATATAACTAATAATGCACTTTATGTAGAAAATTCTATTTATGTATGGTTAAGGAGTGAGTATGAAACTTCTTTGTTTAAATGCATCTCCCCCTGATCCTAACATCACTTCAGGAATGTACCTTATTTTCCTTCCAATTCTATGATTTATGCATCACATAAACATATTTTCTATATTGGGTTTATGCATATTCCTCTTGAATTGCAAAAATACCTACATGGCAAATAATGTGATTCTTCAAGAAAACACATAAATTTTGTATAACTTCATGTTATTTATAAACTCAAATAGTTGGCATACTACTTACGAATTTACTGCTATTGTAAAATCATAATGCCACGTTGGAAGAAAAATACGTTGTTTCACATGGATAAAATAACTTTCAGAGTTATATAGCATTTCTTCTCGAAATTATACATTACTATACTTTAAACCAATAATAAAATTTCTTCTAGAAATAGTGCGCTTCATGTCACTTCCTACATTATTCATGCAATTGCTACAGGCACACTTCATGTGTTTAAATGCATGAAACAAGTGCAAAATTAGTTAAGGTTGGTTAATCTATTCAACTGATATTTTGTTTATTTTCCTAGGATTTTCCTAGCAAAATTATTTACCCACGCATCTTTGCTAGGAAAAAAAATATTACTCTCTCAGGGGTAACATGTCTAAGGTTCTTCAAGATTTGAGAGAGGTCATGAACCTAAAACCATTTTCTATGATTAAAGGTAAAGTTCTAGCCACTTCAGGGATTAATGGTTCAAATTTTCAGAATTACATAACCATTAAACATTAAAAAAATTCAAATATGAGTCTCAAAGGGGTTTCAACAATTAGAGAGCTCATATACCTAAAACCATATTTATATGATTAAAAACATCATTTACTAAATTTATGTGCAAAAATGACAATATACATAAAACAGTAAATAACATTCATAAATACCAATTTACAGGACGTGTGGACTTCATACGAACATTGAATTGCTTTATCTGCCGTAAAACCGAATTTTCTGAGATGTTTTCTACATGGAAAAACATTTGATAACCTTTAATTCCATATGAATTAGGGGTTGAACTGCAAGTCCTCAGGGATTTATCCGCAAAGTATCCCGTATATTTTTTTTCGTGTGTTCTTCTCCGTTGGTGCATCAGCATCTAAGCTGACAAGCAGCTCCACTTCAGGCGGCTTTCATATATGGCAACAGCTGCGTGCAGTGCCACATTTCTACTTGATGGATTTTGCCGTGACATTGCTGGCATCCGCACGCGACTACAATGCTTCGGCGCGTGGCTACACTGCTACAGGACATAAATTGCAATGGCGCTCGGCTTTGGGCGAGTGGGGGCGGCATCTCCAGGCATACGGTTTGCGGATAGTACTCAGGCGACGTACAGCGTCAGGACATCAGATGAAATATCTCGGTTTCATGTGTTGGCACGACTTTGGGCGGCGGCAGGACTTCGTGGCGAGCTCAGTTGCGAGGACTCGTTAGCGTCGGGACTCTCGCTTCAGGCTTCAGCGCATATCTGCATGTGGCGGGTTCCATGCATGGGTGGCTCATGGCACGACTAGAGGCGGCAAATCGCAGATGCAAATAGGACTCGACTTCCAGGAGTTTTGTGCAAGGCGACTTCAAGTAGACTGGTTTCGGTCTACATGCCGTTTCTTTGATGGAAAACCAGTCTACTTGATGTTCGGGCCGCCGGTCTTCATGCCGGTAGCGTGTACATACGGATCACCGATTCGCCGGACTACTGTTCCGACGAAAAGGATTCTCTGTTTTTTTAGGTGGATCCGAGCCCTGTTCTGACATTGAGGTCGGCATAGCGATCGCAATGGTTGTTCACGTTTGCGTGGACAGGAACGACAACTGGCAGGAGTTTGGAGATTTGTGTCAATTCGGTGACACTGTGACAGACATGCCGACAGCATCCAGGCTCTGAAGTTGGTTGTCGTTCACGCATAGGCTAGTTCACATACAACCCATAGGATTCGTGCATACTGCTGTATACAAGTCATGCATGTTCGTGCATTTGAACTAAATGCGAAGCTTCTAGCTAGCTTTCCATGCGGATTAATGCCACGTCCGCGTGCGCGTCATACAGGAGAACCGATCTCCATGTCCGATATAGATTAGAAAAAAAAATTTAATCCACTATTTATTCCAAACAATTCATACCTCATTGTTCGATGTCAATTGATCTACTCCACTTGCCGCGTAGGGCAGTTATCAGTAGATACATACCGCGTAGGGCATTAGGCATGGTCATAGACATGCCTGCTTAATGGCGAGTCGATGCAGATCCGTTTGCTGGCGATGTTAATGTAGTCGACGTCGTCAAAGTGGTCGTTGGCGAGGATGACGACGGGATCGCCGGCGTCAAGCTTGATGGCGACTTCTTCGGCATAGTCGACGAAGAGCGGTCGTGCTGATAACGTGTTGTGAAACACGTCGTCAACGGTTGGATCTTCTCCCTTTCACGCCTCTCACGACAAGCACAAGAACATAAGCATATAGTAGACAAGACACAATGTAGGTGGAGCTTCTCTTTATTCCCCAAATCGATGCATTACAATGGGTGTGCTCCTCCGATTATATACTCCGAACTAAGCCTAGATTTTTGGTAAGAGCCCACGAGCAACCGGACAAGGACTATAACTTTTAGTCATTCTTCCCTTCTTGGAAAGGCATGTTGTTTTACAACATATAAGACGGGTTCATTTGGTGCCGATTGTTCAGACCGTTCTACACGGTTCCATGACGCAAACCAAACACACTATTAGTTATCCACTGACCGGTTCCGTTTGGTTGTGGCGACATGACAGCAATTGGAAGGTCAAAGGCTACAATTTTATCAACACATATTGATAAGAATATAGTATACACTACGGGAGACCAGGTCTTTGCCGAGTGTCCCAGACACTCGGCAAAGGGCACTCGGCGACTATGGACTCGGCTAAGAGGACATTTGCCAAGTGTCATTTTTCGGGCACTCGGCGAAGGCTTTGCCGAGTGCTATATCTGACACTTCGGAAACAATTTTTGAAAAAAAAACACCCTGCCACACCACGCATGCCGGCCACCACCACGCATACGTCGGCCAACACCATGCCAGGGATGCTGCGCCGCGCCGCCGACCGAGGTAGGGTCGCGCTGCTGGTCGAAGCCGCAGCCGCCACACTGCCGGCTTGCACAGCCCGCACCGCCGCCCCTGCCCTCTTCCTCTGCCGTCAAGAGGCGCCGCTGCTGCCCTCTAGCTCCGCCGGCGAGGCGCGCCGCCCCTGCCATCTTCCTTCTCCGATGAGGCGCGCCGCCCCTGGCCCCCTCCTTCGCCGGCGAGGGGCGCCGCCACATGCGTCCCCGCGAGCCTGGCAGCTCGCACCGGTCGGCCTCGCGAGTCTGTCGCCGCGCACCGCCGAGGGCCTGCCGGCAAGCCGGCCCACCGCACGCCGCTTGGGGCCGACCGCATCCAGGGCCGTCGGATGTCCACGCGCCGCCTGCCACCGGTTCTACTCACGCCGCTGCTGCCAGATTTCGTCGCGAGCAGGCAAAGGCGGCGGAGGGAGGAAGAGAAGCACAAGCAGAGGAGGCGGAGGGAGGAAGAGAGGCGGAGGGAAGGGAGAGAGACGACGGGGTGAGGATAGGAAGAGACATAGCCGCTCGGCCTTATCCATTAGGGGAGGGGCGGACTAACAAGAGGATAGCGAGGGGAGGCCTTGGATTGATGACATGACAATTTTTGCTGAGTGTTCAGTAAAACACTCGGCAAATAGCCATATTTAGCCGAGTGCCAAGTTAAAAAGCACTCGGCAAAGCTATAATTCTGTAATTATCATAATTTGACATGGCTAAACAATTTCAAATGAAAAAGTTCTAAACAACAAACATTTACATCTCATCGAGGCCTACAACTTTTATATAGAACCTACATACATCCGAGGTCATTTTTAATTTTAAAAATTCAAATTTTAAATTTGGTACATTATAATGATATTTTAAAGTATTAAACTTTGAAACTTCTCAACTACAAAGTTTTAAATTTCGTCGAGGTGTACGACTTTGGTATACAATTTTTTTCATTGGAGATTATGTAAAAAAGTTTGTATTAAAAAAATACATCTACTAACCCTCTCACATACAATTACACATATACTTTTTGTTAAATGTTTCAATTTTCTAAACATCATTATGACAAAATGTGCGAAGTCTTCTCAACTTTTTATCACGGCCTTTACTTATGATACCATCACATCATGCCAAATCGCATGGTTTCTAGACTTCATTTGCATTTTTTGAATTTAAAAACATCTCATCTTTGCCAAGTGTCAACGAAATACACTCGGCAAAGAAGCGCTTTGCCGAGTGTCAAAAAAAAAACACTCGGCAAAGATGGGTGTTTGCCGAGTATTTTTTTTGACACTCGGCAAAATGCTTATTTGCCGAGTGTTTTTTTTCACTTGGCAAAAAACTTCTTTGCCGAGTGTCCGAAAAAATACACACGGCAAAGATTTGACACTCGGCAACTTCGGGTTTTCCCGTAGTGATATTTAAGAGGATTGATAATCACTAGAGTGAATATGTTTGCAAAAACTATTTGACTGTTTGCTTTTCGACGCTCTAGAAGTCGCAAGTGTATTCAAGGTGCTTGAATCGATTCCATGTAATTAACTTATTTTTTTAAACTTCCTTTATCCAAAAATTCTAATTTTTCTAGATGCCTCTAGTGAATTTAAAATACTTCAAATATCTATTTGACAAGATCTAGTACGTTGATATATTATCGCGTACAACATGACTTTGAGAAATTTGATGCTACATTTTACCTTTTTTTGCTTCTTTGTTCTCATCATGGCAGCACAATTTCTGAAGGTAAGTTGGTTAAGCAGGGTAGAATGGAAGAGACTGGACCTTATTATTCTTATTTTCATTATTGAATGATCTCGAATAACTAAATGGATTAATTTGATATGGTAAAGTATGAATTATTTTTCTCAATATTTTAGGACCTCTATCAGTTTACAACATTTGTTTTTCTAGGTGCTATCGGAGCAACTCCGGCTGGCCCTCTAAACATGAGCCCCTATTTTACATTTTTGGTTCTGCTCTTAAAATTTAGAGGCTTGAAATCCTCTCCGAACTCTAGCCAGCTCGACCAAATGATGACCCCTAAATCAATCCAGAGGAGAAAGAGGGAAAAAAAAGAAGTGAGGCCTACATGTTAGGTAGAAATAGAGGGCCTCCAGTTCTAGAGGCGCTAGACCAAAATTTTATGGGCTTTACAAAAATGGTAGCTCATTTGGAGGCTCCGCTGGAGTTGTTTTTTTACCTAGGAGACTAAAACAAGGATAGAGACCCATTTAAGGGCCCAGCTGGAGATGCTCTCACCAACGCAAATTTTGTTGTTCTTTTCTTATTAGTACAAGATAGTAATCCATTTATCATTTTCTTTTTTATGCAGAGGTTGAACATCTTGGTAGGAAGGACAACACGACTTATGCATCGCCAATGTAAGAGCGCCCTATTATGTACGAAACATTCAAAATTCGCAACTTGCAATGAAGAAATTTGCATAGACGCGGTGTTTGTGGATTATTTGTGGTGCCGACCTCTCTAGTACCAATTGAACTTGCACACGGTAATAAAGTTCCCCACTGCTTGGCGTTACCCCCAACTCAATCCTCGCTTCCGTCTGCACGAACGCAATGGCCTTGGGCTCAACGCGGAAGCATGCAAACAATGTTAGAACCAAGCACAAAGCTGAGGATAATCATTTCTATAACCTCTATCTTCAATCATCGCATACGAGAAGGATACAAGAACAATGCGGGCCATCCCTATAAATACTGAAGGCTCATGCTACCTGATCTGCAACCACCAGTCCACCAACCGCTTTCCTCTCACTGAACTTTGCAGCAGCAATGGCTTCAGCTATTCTTCCACCCCTGCTCTTTTGCTTGGTGCTCCTTGTGTCACCCTACCTTGGCTCCTCCTCCTACCACACCAGCTACACCTATGACGGAAAGCACTACGTCATCCGTTCCAACCGGGACCCGCGGCAACCCAAACAGACTCCAACCTGTTCGTAACCAGCTACATGCTCTTACATTTTACTGCCTCAGTTTCAAAATGTAGTTCGTTTGATCTTTTTGCCTCAAGTTTGACTGCTCGTCTTATTCAATAAAATTGTACAAGCATAGTCAAATTTAACATCTTTTATTAATAACGCAAGCTACAACAAAAAAATATAATATTTTTTATAATTTTTTTTAATAAGACGATTGGTCAAACTTGAAGTAAAAAACAGTCAAATGAACTACATTTTAAATTGAAGGTAGCATAAACGATGTCACGTTAACATGTGACCAAGCATTTGCAGGTCAACGGAGCAGCACCGATGGGTTGCCCGTACTGCACCGGTTGAGTCCCTGCTCCCCTCACGGCGCTGCTGCCGCACGGAGCCAGGAAACGTCGACGGCATCCGTGGCCGACGTCCTCCACCGCGACGCCCTCCGCCTCCGCTCCCTGTTCGGCGTCGGCGACAGCGACAACCATGGCGCCCCTGCACCGGGACCATCAGCACCAGGCGGTGGCGTCTCCATCCCCAGCAGAGGCGACCCGATCGAAACGCTGCCAGGGGCGTTCGAGTACCACGTCACGGCCGGCTTCGGCACCCCGGTGCAGGAGTTCACCGTGGGGTTCGACACGCTCACCGCGGGCGCCACGCTGCTCAAGTGCACGCCGTGCGCCGCCACGGAGCGGTGCGACGAGGCCTTCGAGCCCTCGGCGTCGTCCTCCGTACGCCAGGTCCCCTGCGGCACGCCCGACTGCCCGTTCCACAGCTGCTCCGGGTCACCCAGCTGCACCTTCAGCATGACGGCTAACAACACTTTGCTAGGAAACGTAACCTTCCTGACCGACACGCTCACGCTGGCGTCGTCGACAACCCTGGACAGCTTCAGGTTCGCGTGCCTCGAGGCCGGTTTCAGGCCCAAGAACAACTCCACCGGCGTCCTCGACCTCAGCTGGAACAGCCACTCGCTGGCATCCCGCGCTCCGGCCATTCTGGGCACGGCCGCCTTCTCCTACTGCCTCCCATCGTCCCCAGACACCGTGGGCTTCCTCTCCATCGGCCCACCCAAGCCGGAGGCCTCCGGCCGCAAGGCGATCTACACGCCGCTACGCACCAACCCAGGCAACGGCAACCTCTACGTCGTGGACCTCGTCGGGCTGGGCCTCGGCGGCCCAGACCTGTCGGTCCCGCCGGCCGCCTTCGCCGGCGACACGCTCCTCGACCTGCGCACGACGTTTACCTACCTGAGGCCCCAGGCGTACGCGGCGCTCCGCGACGGCTTCAGGGGAAGGATGTCGCAGTACCCCGCCGCGCCGCCGCTGGGGAAGCTCGACACGTGCTACAACTTCACCGGTCTGAATATGTTCATGGTGCCGGTGGTCACCCTGAAGTTTGACGGCGGCGCTGACGTCGACCTCTCCACGGACGAGATGATGTACTTCCCCGACCCGGACAACCACTTCTCCGTCGCGTGCCTCGCGTTCGCTGCGGCGCCGGAGCACGCGCGGAAGGTGGCCGTGGTCGGGAACAGGGCGCAGGCGTCGACGGAGGTGGTGTACGACGTGCGCGGGGGGAAGCTTGGGTTCGTCCCGTACCGCTGCTAGCTGCTGACAGAAGATCTCAACTAGCTCCGCCTGTGTGTTTGTTCCCGTTTCACAATTTCTGTCTGTAATAAGATCCAGGAGTGCAAGGTCCTCAATTTCAAAAAAAAAAAAAAAAAAAAGACGTGTGCAAGGTCCGGAGCAGTATAAGTGCGAGCAAATAATTAGCAACCCAGCGATCATAAGCTAGTTGTAAACTGCCATACCTTTGTCAAATTTACCAGCACCTCCCTTAATACGGAATTGCTAACGTCGTCCGATGGAACATTTTCAATCGAATGTTCCATCACAACATTACAAATCAACTATTGCAACATTAAAAGTAAATTGTTGTAATATTAGAAAAACATGTACAAAAGTGACTACATCATCGACTATGGATGGAAAAACTACCGCCGCAACAGAGACTTCATGGTTCATAACATCCATTGCGAAATATGCGGAAATGATATACTTGCAACATTGGCATACCTTTTACAACATGTCGTGACCGTCTGATTTTTCCTCACTTGTAGGACGTCTTATGCCTAGCATTTCCGCTTTGAATATTGGTTTACGTTCTCTTTTTTGATATGTATTGGATATGTGGATGTGGTTTCTTTGGATGTTGCATTAGCACAAAAAAAAGGTATTTACTTTTTTAAGAAATGCATTTATAAATGGATGACTGGAGGTAGGTACAGTGTTAAAAAAATTTTACGGCAGCGTACAGTTTTCTTGGCAGAAAGAAAACCATAATAAACTGAGATAACAATAGAAGTTCCTTCATGAATTTGCCTTATTGCTCGACTTACACTACTGCAGAAACCATTAACCTAAGCGTCGCGAAAATGTCATCCGCGCTGGTGTCAACGCCGCTTCCCTTTAGCTAATGCCGGTGTGCTGCGCACCTCTTAGAATGACTACGTATACTAATCGGTTCGTTAAACGCTGCGTAATTTTGTTTACTTATTGCTACTGGTTTAGTTAACGCCGGTTAGGATGATGGCACGCACGTTTAAAAAAAATGCTCGTTCGTTTGAGTCATTTGATCTCGAATGAATACTAGCTAGTTATATTGTGGGAAGCGCGCGCCGTACGGGTCTCCCGAGGTACTTGCATTAATCTTGGAATAATCTTAATACAAGTATTCCGCATAAGGGGTGTCAAAAACCAACACCGAGTAACTTTTATTGATAATTTACATCAATGTACAGCTTAGAGCCTGTACATAGGGGTACAAGCGGGCCACAGGGCCTCCGCTTTATTCAGAAAATATAAAGCTACCGGTACTACGCAGAGCTTCAGCATCGCAGATGTGCTCGTCACCATTCTGGACCTTCGTCGTCCGCCCCGTCCTCGACGAACTCATCTGGTATGAAGGGAAAGCAAGGGTGAGCACTCTTGACATGGGTACTCAGCAAGACCCATAGCAATTTTATGAATATTATTAGTTTGGTCCTGGAGGGGCATAACCTCCCTACCAGTCCCGGTTAGTGAACAAAGGTATTCATCAACCTGCGGTAAGGGAAGTCCGCGGGTCTCATTAATTTCAGTGTGATCTAATCGTCGGGGACTTTGACCAATTGGACTCTTTCACAAGAGTCTCGGCTATGCAGATAGATTAGTCGCTCTGCAGAGGTCGTACTTCTCTGTCCCGCATTCGATCAGCCCGTACCGTGTACTTAGACTGTACTGCCCTATGAGATCCGTTCCCGCCAGCTTCTATCTCTAGACAGCCCTTCCCTAGCTCCGTCCACGGAAGCTGTTGGGGCCTAAGTAGGAGTCGCGCATGTCCATAAAAGGGCCTTCCCGAGGAATTGATGCATCAAAGATGTATATCGTGGCAACTCTGCCACCAGGTCCTACCGACCCTGTCACCTGCGACTTGTACCGGCCAGACCCATCTCTCTGTTGGGGTCTGTCTCCAATAGTCCCGTTGCCCAACCGTGGCCCCTTGGGACAGGTTACTAAGGCTAGCTAGTGGGGTGTGGATCAAGGCCTCATATAAATAAGCATTCCCGAAGGCAATGCTTTTTTGGCATGCGGGACTGTACTAGGCAATGGAAAGATTCCCCCGCGAACTAGTCCTTAGTGGCGACCCGAAGTGGCTCTTAGGATGAAATCCCCTCCTTGGGATCATCCTTCCACTCCCCGGTCTAAAGTAAGCTGTGCAAAATTAAGTGCCGGTTTCCAAGATTAATCATCATCGCATGCTTGTACAGGAAAAGTAATGGTTGCTTTATTATTATTATTAATGGGGCTTGCCTTGCCTGGCCTCGGGATCGTTCCCTGCTTCCTCTTCGTAGTCGGGATCCTCGGCGTCGTTTTTGGGGTCAGAGTCTGCGAGTTAATCACACAGATCAATACACCAATCAAGGGTTAACGGGGTAATCTATTAATTCAATGGATTTAGACCTAGAAGGAAAGATAAATTATAGGGGTTGGGGTGTGGTTTTTAGGAAAGAAACGTATTTCTAGGTATAGAAATTATTCTAGGATTTTTGGTAAATTTTTGGGAATTTTTGGAAAGCTCTAAGGTGGAGAACTAGATTCTTGTGTGCATTAAACCAGGTGTACCTAGCAATTCTCAGGGGAGAGAGACAGACAGGCGGGCCCGGAGGGGCGCGGACCCGCGCGGTTTACTCTGCCGTGGACCGGCGGCCCCCTGGGTCTATGGTCCGTGGGAACCGGGTGCAGGGAGAGGGGAGAGGGGAGAGGTGGCGGCCGCGCTGGCGCAGCTGAGCCGCTGGCTCGTGGGCCCGCGTCCAGCGTGGCGGCTGCGTAGGCGCCACGCCAGCGCCAGCTGGGGCATGCGGCGGCGCGCGGCGGTGCACGGCGGCGGAGGCAGGGTGCTTCGCCGGAGTTCGGCGCACCGGCCATCCTAGGCTGCAGGAAGGGGTGGGACTTGACTTGGTGGGACTTTTTCTATTTTCTCTTTTCTTTTCTACTTTGAGTTTGAATTTGAATTTGAGTTCTATTTCAAATCTAGTTTGGATTTTTGGATGATTTCTAGGGTTTAGAATTATTCTAAAGTTAGAACAAGCATATGCATATGGTTGGTTTCAAAATATTCTAATGCATTTCATTTGTCTAATGCATTATCCTATTAAAGTTAATCTAGTTTTTAATATTAAAAACATTTTTAAATTTCTTTTTAAATGCTCAATAATTTTTAGGATGCCACAGACCTACCCCACTTAAAGTGAATCTCGTCCTCGAGATTCGTCTGGTTCCTGGAATAGATACGGAAATTCTTTTCTGAGATTTTCCTCTTTTTCCCACGTGGCTTCTGCCTCGGTGTGCTTGCTCCATTGTACCCGGCAAAATTTAGCCGCTGTTCTCCGAGTTTGTCCGATGGTCGTATCCAATATTCGCGTGGGTCTTTCTTGGTACCTCAAATCTGGTTGTAGATCTACTGTTTCTGGGGCGGTTTGTTCCTCCGGTACTCTTAGGCATTTCCTTAGTTGAGATACATGAAATACCGGGTGTATATCTCCCAGCTCTTCTGGCAATGCTAACCGATAGGCTACCTTTCCAATTCTATTTAGTATCCGGTAGGGGCCGATATACCGGGGTGCTAACTTTCCTTTGATTTGGAATCTTCGTGTTCCTCGGATTGGAGCTACTTTCAGATACACATAGTCATTGACTTCGAAAGTCAATTCCTTTCTTCGGGTGTCAGCATAACTTTTCTGCCGATTTTGTGCGATCTTTAGATTCTCCTGTATCTGTCTGGTTTTCTCTTCAGCATCCCGTAGTATAGTTGGTCCGAACAATGATCTTTCTCCTGTCTCTGACCATAGTAAGGGAGTTCTACATTTTCTGCCGTACAGGGCTTCAAAGGGTGACATTTGCAAACTAGCTTGGTAGCTATTATTGTATGAGAATTCTGCATATGCTAGGCTTTCTTCCCAGTCCTTTCCATATGTCAGAACACAAGCTCGTAGCATATCTTCTAGTATTTGATTTACTCGCTCGGTTTGTCCATCAGTTTGCGGGTGGTAGGCCGAGCTATAATCCAGGGTGGATCCTAAACTTTTATGCAGGGTTTTCCAGAAAGTGGAAGTAAACTGTGGCCCCCGATCAGTTACTGTTCTCTTAGGTACTCCATGAAGCTTCAAAATATTGTCTATATATAGCCAGGCTAGCTTGTCACCTCCATGAGTTGTTTTGACAGGAATGAAATGAGCAACCTTAGTTAGACGGTCCACAATTACCCAGATCGAGTCATTTCCTTTGGCTGTCCTGGGTAAGCCAACGATAAAATCCATACTAATTTCTTCCCATTTCCATTCAGGTATGGGTAAGGGTTGCAGTAATCCGGCTGGCTTCTGGTGCTCAGCTTTAACGGTCCTACAGATGTGACAACTGGCTACATACTCGGCTATGTCTCTTTTCATGCCTGGCCACCAATAGGATTCTCTGAGGTCTTGATACATCTTGGTGGATCCAGGGTGTATAGAATAGGCTGAGTTATGAGCTTCATTCATGATTGTTTTTCGTAACTCATCCTAGGGTGGTACGCATATTCGGTTTCGGAAGTAAAGGGTGCCTTCTTTATCCAGTCGAAGGTCTGGCCCTTTTCCAAGCCCAATAGAATCCTGAAGCAGCATGATCTCCTTGCTTCTCTTCTGAGCTTCTTTAATTTGTATTTGGAGCAGAGGCTGTAAGTGTATGTTAGCAAGATATCCAAAGGGTATCACTTGCAGATTTAGAGCTCGCATCTCCTGGGCTAGCTTTTCGGTTCGGTAGCTGGACTTCCGGCTTAAGGCATCGGCTACCGTATTTGCTTTTCCCAGGTGGTATCGTAGTTGTATGTCGTAGTCCTTCATTAATTCCAGCCATCTTCGTTGCCTCAGGTTCAACTCCTTTTCTGTGAAGATGTACTTAAGACTTTTATGGTCCGTATAGATATCACATAGTTTGCCCAATAGATAGTGTCTCCAAATTTTTAGGGCATGAACTACTGAAGCCAATTCCAGGTCATGGGTAGGGTAATTCACTTCGTGGGTCTTCAATTGTCGTGATGCATAGGCTATTACTCTTTCGTTCTGCATGAGAACTGCCCCTAGTCCTTTGCGAGAAGCGTCACAGTATATCACGAAGTTTTGATATATGTCTGGCAAAGCTAATACAGGGGCGGTTATCAACCTTTGCTTCAGCTCTTGAAAGCTATTCTCACAAGCTGCTGTCCATTTGAACTTTACCTTTTCCTTGGTTAGTTCTGTCATGGGTTTGGCTAGGCGGGAGAATCCTTTAATAAATCTTCGGTACTAACCGGCTAATCCTAGGAAACTTTGCACTTCATGCACGTTTCGTGGTTGTTGCCATTCCATAACGGCTTCGACTTTTGAAGGATCCACTTCAACACCTCGTTGGGTTATAACATGCCCAAGAAAAGCGATTTTCTCTAGCCAGAATTCGCACTTACTAAACTTGGCATATAATTTATGTTCTCGCAATCTTCCCAAAACAATTCTGAGGTGCCTTTCATGTTCTTCGGCCGTTTTGGGGTAAACCAGTATGTCATCTATGAATACTACTACAAACTTGTCCAATTCCCCCATGAATACTTTGTTCATCAAGTTCATGAAGTATGCCGGGGCGTTAGTCAGACCAAAGGGGAGAACAGTATACTCATATTGGCCATATCTTGTTACGAAAGCCGTCTTTGGTATATCATCCCATCGAAGTTTGAGTTGATAATAACCAGATCTAAGGTCTATCTTAGAGAAGTATCTTGCTCCCTTCAGTTGATCGAATAAATCATCGATTCTTGGCAACGGGTACTTGTTTTTGATAGTGACCTCATTAAGCGATTGATAGTCGACACACATCCTCAAGGTCCCATCTTTCTTTTTCACAAATAACACCGGTGATCCCCAGGGTGAAGAACTTGGGCGTATAAATTCCTTTTCCAACAGATCCTTAAGTTGCTTCTTTAGTTCTTCCAATTCATCGATAGCCATTCTGTACGGTCTTTTAGCTATCGGAGAGGATGCCTGGTAATAGGTCTATAACAAACTCCACGTCTCGGTCTGGAGGTAACCCGGGTAACTCTTCTAGAAAAACATCGAGGTATTCTCTAACCACCGGTATTTGTTCAATTACAGTAACATCCATTTGATAGATCATGGTAGATATATTCTTATGTTGCACCTGGCACTGTACCCTTTGATGGCTAGGGGTAGTAAGAGTGACTATCCCTTTTCCGCAATCTATCTGTCCATCATGCTTCTTTAACCAATCCATTCCCAGAATTAAGTCTATACCTTCTGAGTTTAGAACCACTGGATCTGCTAAGAATTCTACCCCACTTAAAAGAATTCGAACTCCTGGGCTACGCAGTTGGCAGGGTATTTTAGCCCCAGGGGTGGTAGCTAAGATTGGATTCTCTAGTGGGGTGGTGGGTAATTGATTTTCTCTAACGAATTTTAGGGTAATGAAGGTATGCGATGCTCCGGAATCGAATAAAATATTCGCGGGATGGGAATTGATTGGGAACTTACCGAGTGCCACATCAGGGGCAGTTTGAGCTTCCTCGGTATCCACATAGTTCAGGCGTCCTTGAGAATAAGAAGATACGGGCTTTTTGTTTTGTTGACCATTTCGCCCATTGGACGCCAGGCGAGAGCTTCCTACTGAAGCGGCTGGTGCGGAGGCTTTATTCTTGTAGGGACAGTTGGCTATGAAGTGGCCGGGTTCATGGCAGTGGAAGCAAGTCTTGTCTCCCATGCTGGCAGTAGGGGCAGTAGCAGCTTTGGCATAGGAGGCTTGCCCTGAGTTGTAGGTACGACCAGACGTAGCTGGTTGTGCAAAGGTGTTACGGTTGGATGTTCGGGGTGCATAGCTTGGGTTGAAATGGGTTCGTTGTGCTGAGAAGTTGGTCGTCCGTATATTCCGCTGTTGGGTACGTTGGGTCTGGTATTTCTTCTTGCGATCCTCTTCATCGTGAGCAGTCTCTGCTGAAATAGTCTGACTGACTAGGACGTTGAAGTTTGGATAGATATGTGGGGTCATCTGTTGTCGGTAGATGCTATTGAGGCCTTTCTTAAACCGACCTTGCTTCTTCTTATCAGAACTGATTTCATCGGGAGCATAGCGGCCTAACTTCATAAATTTCCGATGATACTGGGATATTGTCATACCACCTTGCCGGAGTGCCTTAAACTCATCGGCTTTACGGTCCATGGCTCCTTCCGGAATGTGGTAGCGTCGGAATTCTTCCTGGAATTCTTCCCAAGTAATATCGGTAGCGTTGTTTGCTGCCATGCAGTAATTGTCCCACCACTCACTGGCGGATCCCTGTAGTTGGTGAGCGGCTAGTAGCACTCTATCTCTGTCTTCAACATGGATGGCTTCTAGCTTCTTGGTAATAGTCTTCAGCCAGTCGTCGGCTTCAAGGGGTTCATCAGTACTATCAAAGGTGGGTGGGTTAGTTCGGATGAATTCGATAATCTTGCGAGGTTGTCCTAGTTCATTCCCGGGACGAGGATTTTGGGTCTGACCCATGCCTTGAACAATGGTCTCCATTAGGCGGGTTTGGTTGGCCATAACCGCCACTAAATCAACCATTGGCGGGGGTGGTGGATCTTGAGCTTCATGTTGTCCCTCAGTATCTCCTTATTCATCTGCCGAGATGTCCATGGCGTCTTCGTGGAGTTCTCCTTGAGAATCGGCGGAAGGATCTCGCTTCTTCCGGACGCGTGCCCTGTCATGCACACTTTCCTCCTCCGATTGACCTTGGCTTTGTTGGCATTCGGAGCTTCTAGCTTGTCGGCTCCTGCCGTTCTTGTATCCTGACCAACCTCTTGGGCTTCATCTGCATGTTAATTTCCATATCAAGAAGGACGGTCTATAAACAAGAGAGGGTGAGATTATGTAATTTATCCTACAGAAAACAAGGTGAGTATAAGAAACATGCTTTATGCCATGCAGAACCATATGTACTATTATTATTTCCAGGAGGGGAACTCAAGTCCCTAGCACGCAATACACCATACGCACTAGCTATCCAAGGCCATTATACACTATAAGTATCTAATCTACAGGCGGAGGGCTCTCTCATTTCTTTCTCCTCCTAGGTAAAGTCTTCCCAGAAGTCCTGGCCTCCAGAAGTCGATGCATCCCACATGGAGCCAGCGAAAGATTCAGCGTTCACTGGATTTGACCCCCAGTCATTCATGAAGTCAGTTTGCTGAAGGAGCTCCATGATCTCCATGTTCAATTCATCAATTGGTATCGGTGCAGTTGATAGTAGAGGTGATTGCATAGGGATACCTATCCCAAATCCATCTATCGTACCTATCACCCCACTTGCCATATCTGAGGTTTCACCACATTCTTCTTGAGCAAACATTATGCCGTCATTCTTTTCCTTTACATCTTCTTCCCCCATGGGTTCTTTACCCTTCCTACTCCGGGTTAGCCTTTCCTCTTCGGAATGGGTTTCCATGGGTATCGAATGACTCGTAGCTTCGGTTTCGAGTTCCGGTTGTTCTGTAATGGGAGGGAGAGGAGTAGTTTTTGGAATCTCCGTGTCTGCCTTAGCCCGTGGTTTGGTAGTCTTCGGGGTCTTGGGTGGATTCTTTCCTCTTGCCTTCTTAGTTATTTTCCGTAATTCCCAACTTAAATCATCCTTAGCCCCCTCTACCAATTGCTCAGCCATTAACGCCCTTTTCTCTGTTGCTTCAACGTAATCTACCAACTCAGTCATACGATCTTTGGTCACGAGGAGACGATCTTCTAATATCTCAGCTCGGCGTCGGGCTTCTCGATGTCGTATGCTTAGGTTTTCGAATAGATTTTCTAAGCTCAAAAGATAGTCCAAAGTAGTAACTAAAGTTGTTTGATCAGGGATGATGGATTCAGTAAAAGAACCTTCATGCGATAATTCCAAGCTGTCCTGGTGGTATTCCTAATTGGAAGGTAACGAAGTGACGTGTTCACGGTGCCAGTTACCTTATCTCGACAAATTGCCATTACTGCCTTCTTGGCCACTAACTGCAAAGTATCTGAAAAACGTGAGCCAAAGGCGCTAATAGTCCATACTTTTCCCGTAGATGGTCTAGGAGCTGGCCCTATAGTTACCCAGACTTCACAAGTCAAGTTTCCTTTGGCCACATACTCCCGTCCTTTGTATCGCGGGGTATTTGAGAAACCTAGTTCCCTAAGGGCATTCCTCAGGAGGCGCGGAAATCTGATATTCCGGTTGCAATCGGAGTGCAACCAACCTTTCTCGTCGGTCCACGTATCTCCGTCCATATCCTATCCCAAAAGATCATGGAATTATTCAGAGATCATTCTACTCAACTTAATAGCACAGGAAAGACTTAAAAGAATTGCTAGCTTTATTTCTTTTGGGCCATCTTATAGGGCACTAAAGTCCAGCTGGCTCTGATACCACTGCTGTGGGGCACGCCCGTGAAACGGAACTCCCCAAGTACCTGCATTAGTCCTGGAAGCCCTAATGCAAGTAGTTCTTCACAAGCGGTATCGAAAACCATCATCGAATAACCTTTTATTCATAATTTACATCAATGTACAGCTTAGAGTCTGTACAAAGCTACAAGCGGGCCTCAAAGCCTCCGCTTATTCAGAAAATATAGAACTACCAGTACTATGTAGAGCCTCAACATCGCGGTGGAGCACATCACCATTCCGAGCCTTCGTCGCCTGCTCCGTCTTCGGTGAAGTCCTCTGGTATGAAGTGGAAGCAAGGGTGAGTACTCCTGTCAGGGGTACTCAGCAAGTCCCAAAATAATTTAATAGATTAAGTTTGGTCCTGGAGGGGCATAACCTCCCTACCAGTCCCGGTTAGTGAACAAAGGTATATCAACCTGCGGTAAGGGAAGTCCGCGGGTCATGCTCATTTTAGTGATCTAATCGACGGGGACTTTTACCAATTGGACTCTTGCCGGAGTCACGGCTATCCAGATAGGTTTGTCGCTCTGCAGAGGTCGTACTTTCCTGTCCCGCATTTGGTCAGCCCGTACCGTGTACTTTGGCGGTACTGCCCTACGAGATCCATTCCCACCAGCGTCTATCCCTAGACAGCCACTCCCTAGCTCTGTCCACGGAAACTGTTGGGGCCTACGTAGGAGTCGCGCACGTCCACACAGGGACCTTCCCGGGGTAAGATTCTTGATGCATCAAGAAAATATATATCGTGGCACTCTGCCACTGGGTCCTCCCGACCCTGTCACCTGCGACTCGTACCGGCCAGACCCAGCCCTCTGTCGGGGTCTGTCTCCAAGAGTCCCGTTGCCCACCGTGGCCCCTTGGGACAGTTTACTAAAGCTGGCTAGTGGGGTGCGGATCAAGGCCTCACATAAATAAGCATTCTCGGAGGCCATGCTTTTTTGGCATGCGGGACTGTACTAGGCAATGGAAAGATTCTCCCACGAACCGGTCCTTAGTGGCGACCCGAAATGGCTCTTAGGACAAAATCCCAACCTTGGGATCTTCCTTCCACTTCCCGGTCTAAAGTAAAAAGAACTGTGTAACCAGGTTCCGGTTCTCCAGTTTCAATTATCCAGCATGCAAAAGTAATTTTCATAATTATTAATATGGGCGGGACTTGCCTTGTCCAGCGTTGGGGTCATCCCCTGCTTCCTCTTCGTAATCCGGATCCTCGGCGTTGTTCTCCAGGTTAGAGTCTGTGGTTAGTCACACAAATCAATACATCAATCAAGGGTTAACGGATGATTTCTTTAATTGGATTTAAACCTAAAAGAGGTGACTATTTAATCTAGGGTTTGTGGGTGAGGTTTTTGAGAAAGAAATGTATTTCTAGGCTTAGGAATTATTCTAGAATTTTTGGTGAGTTTTTGGGAATTTTTGGAAAGCTCTAAGGTAGAGAATTAAATTCTTGTGTGCAAAAGCCGGGTGTACCTAGCAATTAACTGGGGGGAGAGAGACAGACAGGCGGGACCCACGTGGCACGGCCCGCGCTCATCACTGTGCTATGGGCCGTGGACTGCGGCTCGTGGACCCGCGACCCTCTTGGGTCAGCGGTCCATGAGGACCGGGTGCAGGGAGTGGAACGGGGGCGAGGTGGCGGCCGCGGTGGCGGGCTGTGCCGCTGGCCTGTGGGCCCGCGGCCAGCGTGGCAGCCACGCGGCGCCAGCTAGGCAGAGAGGAGGGGGAACGGCGGCGCACGGCGGCGGTGGCAGGGGTGCTCGCCGGAGTCGAGCGCCCCGGCCACGCCGGGCCGCGAGGAGGGCTGTGGTTTGGCAGGGAGGGAGAGGGTAGTGTGGCGGCGAGGTTGGGCATGTTCTGGCGCATCGGCGTGGTTCGCCGCGGTGGCTAGGGCTCGCCGGAGTTTGGTCGGCGGGCGGCGCTAAAGGGGCAAGGCGCGGGGGTGCAATTCCAGCCACCGCGAGGTGGTGCGGTTGCTGCTGGTGGTGCGTGGAGCACGGCGGTGTGCCTGAGCGTGGCAGCGGCCGGCCAGGGCCACCCAGCGGGTCGCCGGGGTGCGGCGGCGCAGGGATCCCGCGGCGCTCGGCCGGCGGCGCAGGTGGAGGGAAAAGGGAGACAGCGGCGAGGTTGCGGAGTGGGGAGGCTTACCGGAGTGCGGCGGCGCGGCCTCCGGCGAGGCTTCAGCTCGTTGCTTGTGGCGGCGGGGCAACTCGCGCTCGGCCGGCGCCGGCGAGCTCGCGTGTGTGGCGCAGGGACGAATGAGCGGGGATGGGGCTCCAAGGGGGCGCGCCCGGGGCTATTTATAGCCCGGGGGTGAGCTCCCGCAGCTCCCCCGGCACCCTCCGTGGCCGGACGCGTGGCGCGCCGGCGAGCTGGGTGGCGACGCGTGCCCCCCGACGGCGAGCTCCCTGCGGAGCTGCGGGGCGCGGTCGGCGCCGCAGTTGGGGTGCGGTGGAGGGCCGTGGGGACGACACGCGGCGTGCTCGTCCCCCTAGGCTCGATCCGCGCCGGTGGAGGCGGATCGGGCGGCCGTGGCGGCGAGATGGGCGCGGCGGCGAGGGGAGGAAGAAGGGGGGATGGATGGTGATGTCAGCGTGACGTCACTAGGGATGTATAACGCGTGCGCGCAGGAATTGAGGGAGGTGGAGTGGACTTCGGGGAAGAGAGAGCGGGACTGGCTTGGGCCGCGGGCGAACGGGGGAAAAGGCTGGGCCGGCGGGGTGGAGCTGGGCCGGCGGCCGAGTTTCGGCCCAGGGTAAGTTTTTCCTCTTTTTCTTTTTCTATTTTCTCTTTTCTTTTCTACTTTGAGTTTGAATTTGAATTTGAGTTCTATTTCAAATCTAGTTTGGATTTTTGGATGATTTCTAGGGTTTAGAATTATTCTAAAGTTAGAACAAGCATATGCATATGGTTGGTTTCAAAATATTATAATGCATTTCATTTGTCTAATGCATTATCCTATTAAAGTTAATCTAGTCTTTAATATTAAAAACATTTTTAAATTTCTTTTTAAATGCTCTCTAATTTTTAGGATGTCACAGGCCTGGTAAACATGGTTCAGGCCAGCCCTTTCTGCGGAAAGGCGATTGAGGATGCGAACGCTCACCTTCGGAATTTTCTGGAGGTGTGCAGTACTATCAACCCCAATGGCACACCGATCAACAACATCTGCCTTCAACTCTTCCCATTCTCCTTGCTTGGGAAAGCAAAGGATTGGTTTTACGCTAACAAGGCATCATTCGAAGGACGCTGGCAGACTTGCGCTGACGCATTTCTGGCCAAGTATTTTCCGGTGGGCAAAACCAATGCCCTCCGAGGAAAAATCACTAGCTTTCAGCAGCTAGACGGAGAAACAATTCCTGAAGCTTGGGAGCGACTGCAAGAGTATATTGCAGCCTGCCCCCACCATGGTGTGGAAGATTGGCTGATTACCCAGAACTTCTTCCACAGCATGAGCGGACGATCGCAAGAGATGTTGGATGCAGCCGCGGGAGGAGCTTTCCTCTCGTTGGATGTAGACGCAGCGAAGGCGCTAATCGAGAAGATATCCACTCACCAGAGCTGGATAGGAGAAAGACAAGCTCCCTGCAAGGGAGTACATCAAATTGACTCCGTTGATATGCTGGCCGCTAAGATGGACCTTCTCTTGAAGAAGATGGAATCTCCTGGCAAGGAGATGAATCAGATCATGGAGGAGAGAATCACGTGTGAAACGTGTGGAGAAGCAGGACACTCGGGCGACACTTGCCCGACGACACAAGAAGAAGCCTATTTCATTGGAAATAACAACAATTCAGGCTTCCGCCCTCAACAAGGTTGGAATTCCAAGCCCAATTTCCCCTTCGGCCAACAGCAAGGTAATGGCTCTAACAACGGTTTTCAACCGTCGCTAAAGGACATCTGGTATGGCCAAAAACAAATTAACGATAGCATTAGCAAGAAATTTCTTGCCAATGATAAAGTTATGGAGTCGATGGCCTCCCAGATAGAAGCTTTCAATTCTGTCGTTAAGAACCAGCTGAGCTTCAAAAAAATGATTGAAACTCAAGTGGCTCAGCTGGCTGCATCCTGTCCTAACCCAAATGCGGGAAAGTTACCCGGGCAACCGGAGGTTCCTTTCAAGGAAAATGTTAGTGCGGTGACCATGCGGACTGGCAAGTCCACACGGGATCCACACAATCCACAAGATGCAGGTACCCGACAGAAGGAAGCTAGCCAAACCGAGGTGGCCGCCGAAGAGGAAAACGACGAGGAAACCACCCCTGTCTCAAAGGAGGGGAACGAGGCACCACAAGCCTCAAGCTACAGCCGAGATCCCACTTTCCTCCCATTCCCAGAACGGAGGAGAAGACCCGTGGCCGACGAACAATTCGACAAGTTCGTCGAGGTAATCAAGAAGGTATACATCAATATACCATTACTTGATGCTTTGCAGGTCCCGACGTATGCCAAGTACATCAAGGATATACTTAGCAACAAGCAGACTTTACCCACAAGGGAGATGGTACAGCTGACCGAGGAATGTAGCTCTGCTATACTCGGGCCCCACCTTAAGAAGAAAAATCCTGGCTGCCCCACAATATCATGCTCAATTGGAGGCCATGACTTCGACAACGCCCTATGTGACTTGGGGGCGAGCGTCAGCGTAATGCCCAAGGTAGTCTTTGACCACCTTAAACATATATCGCTTGACTCTACACCCATGTGTTTGCAGCTAGCTGATCAATCGATCCGCTACCCCCATGGAGTCGCAGAAAATGTTTCGGTCAAGATCAGGGATTTTTTCATCCCTGTGGATTTCATCGTCCTAGATATGGAAGCCGGAGCAACGAACTCTCTCATTCTTGGGAGACCGTTCTTAAGTACTGCGAATGCAAACATCGACGTAGGACGTGGGACCATTCAACTGAGGATTAATGGAGGGACCGAGAGTTTCTCTTTCCATCCTAAGGAGATCCCCCATCAAGTCAATATGGTCGAAGAAGTCATGCCCCGGAAGTCCAAGATGCCGAGCGTAGAAACGCTCATGAAGATGGTGGAAGCCTTCGCCACCAAAGAAAAGAAGAGGCATGATCGCTATCATGCACGGCGAAGGATATCGAGAACCAAAGCGCTGGAGGAGCAAGCAAAGCGCGATAAGGAGGTTGAATCCAAGTCCTGTCCCGTCCGAAAGGAATGGCGGGTAAAAGCAGTCCCGAACAAGGATTCCGAGAGTTCCGCTCAGGACGAAAAACTCGAGCCCTCGCCATAAGGTATATGGTACGTATCTTTGCATTACATATAGAATAGTTTTTCTTCCCTTTCATTTCAATTCTTTTCATTCAGCACAACATGTTTAATTTTCGAAGCTTGCATTCATATTTCATTTGTGCATTAGGTAGCATATAAAAAAAAATTTCGGCCAAACTTCAGGCCGGCCGGCCCCACCTAGGCCGGCCGGCCCCACTTGTCATTCCCAATGGCCAGATCACAGCAAGCAAGGAACAAGAACATGTGGGAGGACATGACACGAGAGGATGGAGAAAATTGGACACAACCCCAGGCCGAATGGCCCCAGGCAGGCCGGCCGGCCTCATACCACCGTTGCTATCTCATCCTCACCTACCGGAGCACCAGGCACAGGACCGTGACCACCGACGCACAGGATGGGCACGACCGGCGCCATGTGCAGGCCGAACGGCCTGCCACAGGCCGGCCGGCCTCCCCCTGCTGCGCCTCTATAAAAGCCGGTGCCCAGCTCAGAAGGAAGACGCCCCAAGCACAGGTATGCATGCATCCTGAGCGTTTCCCTTCTCCCTCGCTTGAATTTCGAAAATCTCTAAGTAAGGTTAGAGTTTAAACCACAAGAAAATTCTGCTAAAATCCATTCTTGAATTCTTGTGTGAACAAACCTCTGCCGGTTGAACGAGAACGTTTGTGGTGGTTCTTACCCCACAAGAACGACTAACTGAGTTGTGGTGATTAATCTCCCACAAGAACGCCTAACCTCTGACTGTCTAACCCCTGATTTCCTTCGGGTATTGTGAGACTAACCTTTTGCAGGAATCATGTGGACTAAGGCACGTCAGACGGCACGTGGAGTCGTGACCAAGCTCAGCTCTTCAAGCTCTCGCCGCTCTCAGGGATCGTCTACTTCCCAGGACACTATGTCTGTCGACTCAACTCGACAAGACACAGAGTCCCAGGAGGAGGAGGTGCCTAGGAACAGGCTTCGCATCCGGATCATGACTCGGGTCGAGCACATCATTGCTCGGACCGAAGAAGAGAGAACGGTGCTGGACCAGCTCCAAAGCCGCTACTACACACACGCCAAGTACTTCGACCCCATGCTGCTGATCAAGACATGGAACGGGCGTTCAACAATGCCGGATGGCAAAACTTCCACCCCGTCACGGAAACAGGTTCGCACTTTCTTACTATGGAGTTTTTGATGAGTTTGAAAATCGAAGTTCGTCCCAACGAGACAAATATTTGCTTTCGGTTTTTCAATGAGGATTTTATCTTGACCCCGAAACAACTCAGTGAGGCTCTTGGTTTCAACAAGAGATGCATCATTGATGACAACCTGTTGGTGACTAACCACCGGTACAACCGTGCCGCATTGTGGGATAGCATCACAGGCGAGCCATCATCGGGGAAAAATAGCATCACTGCCATCCAAAACCCCACTCTTCGTTTCCTGGCAAAGTGGATCACTATGGTGGTCCACCCACGCGCTGATTTGCGTCTTTGCCTCTTGCCTGATTTAGAGTGCCTTTATGCCATGGTCAAGAAAATTCGTTTCTCACCGGTCATGAGCATGCTTGATAACTGGCAGAAGATAGTCACTGGCCGAGCCACAATTGACATAACTTCGCTAGTCACCCGCATTGCCACCCATGTTGGTGCTTTGCAGGGCGCTCAAGTCACTTTCCTTCCCACTACACAAGAATATCAGTCTTGCATTGGTTTAGACCATTTTATCCAGGGTCACTTGATGCGCGAGGGCCCTGGCCATACTCTTTTCATGTGTTATCCTGGTTTCATCGACGAAGTCGAGCTTCCATGCCCAGCTTTGTCGCTGAGATCAGCGAGAAGTCTAACCATGCAGCTTAGAAGGAGGGAACCCGCTCGCCACAGTGTTGCAAGCCTTACAACACGTGGCAGGCAAGCCAGGCATGACGGTGAAGCCGAAACTTCTACCGCACCTCAGCCCGAGTACCGCTACCAGCAGCAGCCCGAGTACGACTACCAGCAGCCGACGGAGAACCCCACTGCCAACATGAACTTTGAGGAGGCATTCGAATACCACCAAGGAACGGCAGGATACGGCCTGCAGGTCGGACCATCCGCCTCCGCCAGGTATGACTACGAGAACCCGGTCTCCCGGGGGATCGCTGGTCTTAATACCAGGTTGGAGACGATGACGCTGCAACAGCAGCAACTCAGAGATGAAGTTGCACACAACACTGATCTCACGCAGCAGAACTGGGGGATGACCACATCCCTCCAGACCGACATTCACGGCTTCTTGACTACATGCACTACGACCCCAACCAGTACTACCAGTGAGCTTCATCGAAGCTTGGGGGAGTCTCAGGTATGATCGAAAGCCGTCGCCTTTGCCGTTGCCTTGCCGTTGCCTTTGCCTTGCCTTGCCTTGCCGTGCTATGATAGAATAAAGTGTTAAAAATAATAATAATAATATAATAAATAAATAAAATAAAAGCTCCAGAAGATGTCTTTATGTATGGAATTATGGTTGAGAACCTCTGGAATGATGAAAGGTTGCTCTGTTTATGCCCTCTAAGTGCCTCATGCTTAATCCTTTACTCTTGAGTATTTGAGTTCGTTGGCATTTAAGGATCCACCATGATAAAACTGTGGGAGCAAGAGCACTTGTTCATTGTTTAAGTTACTGTGAGTTTTGATATGGTTTGTTTCGAGGTATAACTGCATGCTTAGTAAGGAACCTCTCGGAAGTTTTTATAAAATGTTACATGGTGAATCTTCCTCGATGGTTTAAAATGTCCTATCCAGAGCATAAACAGTTATACATTTGTTGAAACTACCATATGCTATCTTGAGTTGCTTTGAGTCTTGTCGAATGGTGAAGTCTGCTTGTAGAAGGCATTTGACATTTACCGGTCTTCCCATCCACCTCAGCCTCAAAATGTCCGACTAGTCAAAGTCCCGCTCCGGGGTTGACGTCCACCGTCGATGACATACACTCACCTCATCATAAAGCTCACCCCAAAGGTCCTCAATTACTCCATACAAAGCTGAATTACTCTCTGTTACCAAAGTAAGAGAAGAGATGTATTCGAAAAAAAAATGGAGACAAATGCTCCATCTGAAAAAAAAGAGAAGAAACATCTCAAAAATATGAGAGAGAGAAATAAAATAATAAGGAGTCCCAAAGACCTTTGAGCATCACACCTTCTCCCTCTCCATTTGAAACCCCATGAATTCCAAAGACCGGAATTTGACGAGTGTCATCGCTCACGGACCACTCTTCGACTCGACAACAGAAGTGGCCAAGGTATGCCACTCTTACCCTACCTACAACTCCACTTTAGCCTTAGTGTAGGGAAACATTGGTCAATCCCGACCAAGAGTGAGGATTAAACACCTTGAGTGACTCGAGAGTACCATCGGGGAATGAGTAAACCATCTTTTGAAAAATTCATATCTCCGAGATGGAACCTGAAAAGTTGCAGGAAATACTTTAGAGATGATCGTTCAAGCTCTCAATAGCCCAAAACGTGAACCGCCGCAGCCCCACGTGGAACCATGGTATGAGTTCTCTTTTATGCCAACTTATTCAAGTGCTTCGTTGAGTTTTGGCTTAAGCACAAGGTACTTTAAGAGTATAACATTGAAGCAACTCCTGACCTACCGAACCTAGAGTTTTAGCCTTGCTCGAGGACGAGCAAGAGTCTAAGCTTGGGGGCGTGTTGACGGCCATTAATACCTCGTAGTGACCGTCAACATTTCGGTAAAATGAGGATGATCATACCATACTCCATGCATAAAAGTATTTTTACTGACAAATTCCACAAGTTTTGGATGAGTTGTGCTTGCAGGACGAACCAGGAGAAACAAGGGCCAAACCTGGCATAGGGCCAGGCCGGCCGGCCTAGCCCAGGCCGACCGGCCTCCCCTGGCCAGGTCTGGCCACGTCACTGATCCACAAGCCATGCCAAGTGCCCAGGATGATCAAGCACCGTGCAAACAACGTCGGTTTGATCCAAGGACCCGGAAGGCCTAGAGGTGAAAGCACATGGATTGAAGGCCCACATCCTAGGATTCTCGGACAAGCTTCAACTAAACGCAACTGTTACCGACCTTGGGAGAGCATCAGGACCGTTCATGCAGAGGACGGTGCCAAGTGGCACCAGGGCCAGGCCGGCTGGCCTAGCCCAGGCTGACTGGCCTTCCTCTGTGGCCGCCACGTCTCCTCCTTCGCGTGAAGCTTAAGCAGGACCTTGGCGTGCTAATGACGCTGACATCCACCCCCTGGAGGCTATAAAAGGCAGCTCATTCACCTTGGGAAGACACACACCACATATCTCAAGTCTTTACTTGAAGGGAGCTCTAGTATCTTTTTCATTTCTTAGATTAGGATTAGAGTTGGGAGTAGAGTCGAGTTGAGCTTAGCTCGGATCTTCTGAGTCTTCAGAGTTCTGGTAAAGCTCTTGTATCCTTTCCTTCTTTTGAAGAGTTTATTTATATAATTACTTTCTTACTTCAGAGCTTAAGTTATCTTTTATATTTCTATCTTGCTCTTCTTTTAGAGTAAAGATCTTGCTCTCTTTAGAGCAAAGTCCTATCCCCTTTAGTTTTAGTGTAGAGTTTAGTTTAGCTCTACCGGGCTTTATCTCGCGGGTTTGCTCGCCTTGATCGGGCCGTAAGACGCCTTAGGGAAGACGGGGATTTCTCTTGACAGGCCTCAAGAGAAATCTTAATCATCGAGTGCAGACGTGGTGTCTGGCTTGTTGATTAACTAGGAAGTGTGTTGCACCCCACGGAACTGCAGTGGTAGGCGACAGGTGGTGACAGCCCTGTCCGTCCTTCGTAGTCCACCACGTTTGGGTGTATTCATAACAGTAGTGTTGAGCCCGGAGAACCCCCTCTCTCACCCCGTTCTGAGGTTCTCCCGTTCTAGCCGTCAAAGCGAGCTCTGTTCCCGGTATCTAAGCTAGGGTCTAGGCTAAGGCTAGAGTGCCTTTTGCTCTGAGTTAGAAAGAGTCTAGGTCCGGTCTCTCCCAACGTCTTTCCTTTTCTTTAGAAATAGGTGCTCCGTGTGTCACTGGTCTTTCAGACCTTCTATCCGGTCATTAACTTGACCATTATCCACCCAAACCTAGAGTTTGTGCCCCTGGGTTTGTGGCTTGATATTTCTGGCAAGATATATCATTTCATTCTTCAATACACTTTAACCATCTGCTTCCCTGCGGAAATATAAATACGATACCCTGGGGTTACACCCAAGGTAAAGTGATACAACGAGATATATTCTGTGCGCTTGCAGAATTTATTTTGCATACAACGACATATATCTACGCGCTCTTGAGCGTTGCTAAAACCTGACGCTAAGGAGTGCCAACAATGCGTCCGGGGCTATTTATAGCTCGGTGGCGAGCTCCTGGGGTTCCTCCGGTGCTCCTCCGGCCAGACGTGTGGCAGGGAGACGGCGTCCGGCGGCGACGCGTGCCCCCCGGCGGCGAGCTCTACTCGGAGCCGCGGGACGCGGTCGGCGCCGCACCCGTGGTGCACTGGAGCGGCATGGGGGCGACACGCGTTGTGCTAGTCCCCCAAAGCTCCATCCGGACCGGAGAAGAGGGATCGAGCGGTTGCGGCGGCGAGATGGGCACGGCGGCGAGGGGAAGGAGAAGGGGGGCGGAATGGTGACGTCATCGCGACGTCACCAGGGAGGCGGACCGCGCGCGCAGGAGAGTTCGAGGGGGTGGAGTGGACATAGGGGAAGGGAGGCGAGGCTGGGCTGGGCCGCGGGAGAGGCGGGAAGGAGTTGGGCCGGAGCTGGGTTTCGGCCTGGAGCAGGGTTTTAACTTTTTCCTTTTCTATTTTCTCTTTTCTTTTCTATTTTTAGTTTGAGTTTGAATTTGAATTCCATTTCAAATTCAACTTAGGTTTTTGGTAGGTTTTAGGCTCTAGGTTTAATCTAGGGTTAGAGCAAGCTTATGCACATGGTTTACTTTAGAAATAAACTAACGCATTATATTTTCTAATGCAAAATCCTATTTAATTAAATCAAGTTTTTAATTGTTATAATCTTTCTAAATCCTTTTTAAATGCTTTTTAATTTCTAGGGTGTTACAGACCTACCCACTTAAAGTGAATCTCGTCCTCGAGATTCGTCTGGCTCCTTAAACAGGTATGGGAATTCCTTTCTAAGATTCTCCTCTTTTTTTCGGGTTGCTTCTGCTTTAGTAAGGTTGCTCCATTGCACTCGGCAAAATTTGGCCGCTGTTCTCCGGGTCCGTCTGATGGTTGTATCCAATATTCGTGTGGGCCTTTCATGGTACTGTAGGTCTGGCTGTAGATCCATCACTTCTGGGGTGGTTTGCTCTTCCGGTATTCTTAGGCACTTTCGTAATTGGGATACATGAAATACTGGGTGAACGTCTCCCAGCTCTTCTGGTAACTCTAGCTGATAAGCTACTTTTCTGATTCTGTTCATTATCCGATAGGGCCCTATATATCGGGGAGCTAACTTTCCCCGGATTTGGAATCTTCGTGTTCCCCGGATGGGCGTTACTTTCAGATACACGTATTCATCGGCTTGAAAGGTTAATTCCTTTCTTCGAGTGTCTGCGTAGCTTTTCTACCGGTTTTGTGCTACCTTCAGATTTTCCCATACTTGTTTGGTTTTCTCTTCAGCGTCCCGTAGTATGGCTGGTCCGAACAGGGTTCCTTCTCCTGTTTCTAACCATATCAGTGGGGTCCTACATTTTCTGCCGTATAAGGCTTCAAAGGGAGACATTTGCAATCTTGCTTGGTAGCTATTATTGTATGAGAACTCTGCATAGGCCAAGCTTTCTTCCCAATCTTTCCCATAGGTCAAAACCTAGGCTCGTAGCATGTCCTCAAGAATTTGGTTTACTCGTTCTGTTTGTCCGTCGGTTTGTGGGTGATAGGCTGAGCTGTAGTCTAGAGCGGAGCCTAAACTTCGATGCATAGTTCTCCAGAAGGTAGAAGTAAATTGTGGACCTCGATCAGTTACTATCCTCTTGGGAACTCCATGAAGTTTCAAAATATTGTAAATGTATAGCCAAGCTAATCTAGCTCCTCCGTATGTTGTTTTTATGGGAATGAAGTGGGCGGTTTTGGTCAGACGATCCACAATTACCCAGATTGAGTCATTCCCTTTCGCCGTCCTGGGTAATCGAGTGATGAAATCCATACTAATTTCTTCCCACTTCCACTCAGGTATGGGTAGCGGCTGTAATAGTCCGGCCGGCTTTTGATGTTCTGCTATATCCCTTTTCATGCCTGGCCACCAATACAATTCTTTAGATCTTGGTACATCTTGGTGGATCCAGGGTGGATGGAGTAACCGAGTTATGGGCTTCGTTCATGATGGTCTTCTGCAACTCATCTTGAGGCGGTACACAGATTCTATTTCGGAAGTAAAGGGTGCCTTCCTTGTCGATTCTAAATTCTGGACCTTTTCCTAATCCGATTGAATCCTGAAGTAACATGATCTCCTTGCTTCTCTTTTGGGCTTCTTTAATTTGTACTTGTAGTACGGGTTGTAGGTGGATATTGGCGAGATATCCAAAGGGTATAACCTGCAGGTTTAAAGCCCGCATTTCCTGTGTCAACTTCTCCGGTGTATAGCTGGACTTCCGGCTCAGGGCATCAGCCACGGTGTTGGCCTTTCCAGGGTGATATCATAACTGCAATTCATAGTCGTTCATCAATTCCAGCCATCTCCTCTGCCTTAGGTTCAGCTCCTTTTGGGTGAAGATGTATTTGAGACTTTTATGATCCGTGTAGATATCACATCTTTTGCCTAATAGGTAGTGTCTTCAAATTTTTAGCGCATGAACCACTAAGGCTAGTTCCAGGTCGTGGGTAGGGTAATTCATCTCATGGGTTTTCAATTGCCGCGACGCGTATGCTATTACTCTTTCACTCTGCATTAGGACTGCCCCAAGTCCTTTACGGGAGGCGTCACAGTATATCACAAAATTTTGATATATGTCTGGCAGAGCCAGTACTGGGGCAGTCACTAGCCTTTTTTCAGTTCTTGAAAACTGTTTTCGCATGCCACCGTCCATTTGAACTTTACCTTATCCTTGGTTAGTTCCGTCATGGGTTTGGCTATACTGGAGAATCCTTCGATGAACCTTCGATAGTACCCGGCTAGTCCTAGAAAACTCCGTACCTCATGTATGTTTCTTGGTTGTTGCCACTCTAGGACGGCTTCCACTTTCGAGGGATCTACTTCGACACCTCGCTGGGTTATAACATGTCTGAGAAAGGCGATTTTCTCTAGCCAGAATTCGCATTTGCTAAACTTGGCATATAACCGATGTTCTCCCAGTCTTTCAAAAACAATTCGGAGATGCCTTTCATGTTCTTCGGCCGTCTTAGAGTAGATCAAGATGTCATCTATGAATACAACCACAAATTTATCCAACTCTTTCATGAATACCTTGTTCATCAAATTCATGAAGTATGCCGGGGCATTGGTTAGGCCAAACGGGAGGACGATATATTCATATTGACCGTATCTCATGACGAAAGCGGTCTTTGGTATATCGTCCCACCGAAGTTTTAGTTGGTAGTATCCCGATCTTAGATCTATTTTGGAGAAATACTTTGCTCGCTTCAATTGGTCAAATAGATCATCAATTCGCGAAGTGGGTACTTGTTTTTGATGGTGACTTCATTAAGAGATCGGTAATCGACGCACATCCTTAATGTTCCGTCTTTCTTTTTCACAAACAACACCGGTGAACCCTAGGGTGATGAGCTAGGGCGTATGAACTCTTTTTCAAGAAAGTCTTTAAGTTGCTTCTTCAATTCTTCTAGTTCGACAATGGCCATTCAGTATGGTCTCTTAGCTATAGGGGCGGTGCCCGATAGAAGGTCTATAACGAATTCTACATCCCTGTCTGGAGGTAGCCCAGGTAATTCCTCAGGAAAAACATCTGGGTATTCTTTAACCACTAGAACTTTGTTGAGTGAAGTGACATCCATTAGGTATACCATAGTCGAGACACCTTTATTCTGTACCTGGTATTAAATTATCTGATGATCAGGGCTGGCAAGGGTGACTATCCCATTTCCACAATCTATCTGACCATTATGTTTCTTTAGCCAGTCCATTTCCAGAATCAGGTCGATACCCTCGGAATTCAGTACTACTGGGTCCGCTAGAAATTCTACCCCACTTAAGAGAATTCGAACTCCCGAACTTTGGAGTCAGCATGGTATTTTATCTCCAGGGATGGTTGCTAAGATAGGGTTTTCTAACGGGGTGGTGGGTAACTGGTTTTCTTTAACAAATTTCAAGGTAATGAAGGTATGCGATGCTCCGGAATCAAATAAAATATTTGCAGGGTGGGAATTGACCGGGAACTTACCGAGTGCAACATCGGGAGCTGCTTGGGCTTCCTCGGTATCCATGTAGTTCAGGCGTCCTTGTGTATAGGATGATACGAGCTTTCTATTCTGTTGCCCGTTTCGCCAATTTAGTGCCGGCCGCGAACTTCCCACCGAAGCGGCTGGGGAGGGTCCTTTATTCTTGTAGGGGCAGTTGGCTATAAAGTGGTCGGTTCGCGGCAGTGGAAGCAAGTTTTATCTCCGACGCTGGCTGCGGGAGCAGTAGCAGGCTTGGTATGGGGAGATTGGCCTGAGTTGAAGCTACAGCTGGAGGTTGCCGGCTGCGCGGTAGTGCTGCGGGCAGATGTTCCTCAAGAAGCGTAACTTGGGTTGAAGCGAGTACACTGTGCTGCAAAGTTTGTCGCTTGCATATTCCGTTGCTAGCCACATTGGGTCTGATATTTCCATTTTCGGTCTTCCTCTTCGTGGGCAGTCTCGGCTGAGATGATCTGACTGACCAGGACATTGAAGTCCGGGTATATGTGTGGGGTCATCTGCTGTCGGTAGATACTATTGAGACCCTTCTTAAACTGGCCCTGTTCCTTCTTATCCGAACTGATCTCGTCAGGGGCGTATCGGGCTAGCTTCATGAATTTCTGATGATATTGCGACACTGTCATACCACCTTGGCGGAGGGCCTTAAACTCATCGGCTTTACGATCCATGGCTCCCTCTGGGATGTGATAGCGGCGAAACTCTTCCTGAAATTCTTCCCAGGTAATGTCGACGGCATTACTTGCTGCCATGCAATAGTTATCCCACCATTCGCTGGCAGATCCTTGCAATTGATGAGCTGCGAGCAACACCCTGTCCCTTCCTTCGGTATGAATGGCCTCCAGCTTCTTGGTAATAATTTTCAGCCAATCATCGGCTTCAAGGGGCTCGTCACTGCTGTCGAAAGTTGGGGGATTGGTCCTTATAAACTCTATAATCTTACGGGGTTGTCCAGTTCATTCCCCGGATGAGGGTGTTGGGTATGGCCCATACCCTGCACTGATAGTTTCCATTAGCCGGGTTTGATTGGCCACCACTGCCACCAGATCAACCATCGGTGGAGGTGGTGGGTCGCGGCCTTCCTGTTGTTCCTCAGCTTCTCCTTCTTCGTCTTTCGAGATGTCCATAGCATCCTCCTCATACCCTTCTTGGGAGTCGGCGGAAAGGTTCTGCTTCCTCCGGGAGCGTTCTCTGACATACACAATTTCTTCTTCGGACTGTTCCTGACTTTGTTGGCCTTCAAAGCTTCTAGCGTAGTGGCTTCGCTGTCCTTGTATCGGACCGACCTCTTAGGCTTCATCTGCATGTTAGATTCCATATCAAGAAGGACGGTCCATAAACAGAAAGGGGTAAGATCATCTAGACAAAATTTTATTCGAAAGGGATAAGGTTAGGAAATAATGCTCCATGCCATGCTCAAACATGTACATTTTATTTATTTCTAGGGGGGAAACTCGAAGTCCCTTGCACGCAATACACCATACGTGACTAAGTATATAAACAAGGCCACTACACAATATACTCTTCTAGATATCTAATCTACACACGGAAGTTCTTCTTAGTGCGGTTCCTTCTCAGGCATAACTTTCCCAGAAGTCTTGTCCTCCAGAGGTGGTCGCATCCCACATGGTGTTCGTAGTGGAGCTGGCTGACATCTGAGCTGAGCCCCAATTGTTCATAAAGTCAGCTTGATTGAGGAATTCTATAATCTCCATACCCAGCTCGGAGGTCGGGATTGGGGCATCAGACAATATAGGCGATTGTGCTGGAAGGTCCATTTCATACCCGTCAATGGCTTCCCCCATTATGCTGGAGGTCTCGCCGCAACCTTCCTGAGTAAGGTCCATGTGGACATTTTTCGGCTCGGGGTTTCTTTCTTTCACAGGCTCCTTACCTTTTTCGGTGTGGTTCAATTCTCTCTCTTTTGGGTGATTACCTATGGGCACAGTTTGGCTTAAGGCTTCAGCTTCTATTTCTGGAAGTTCGTCTATGGGAGGGAATTTTTGGCGTCTTAGTAGAACTCTTTCCTCTCGCTTTTCTCAAAATCCTTCTTAATTCCCAACTCATACTATCCTTAGCCCCATCCACCAGTTGCTCAGCGATCATTGCTCTTTTCTCCGTTGCTTCGACATAATCTACCAATTCAGTCATCCGGTCCTTGGTTATGATGAGGCGGTCTTCCAGTATTTCGGCACGGCGTCTGGCTTCCATATATCGTATGCTTAAGTTCTCGAATAGATTCTCTAGGCTACAGCAGATAATCTAGAGTTGTAACTAGGGTGGCTTGGTCGGGGACTATGGATTCCGTAAAGAGAACCTTCATACGGTAGTTCCAGGCCGTCCTATTGGTATTTCCGATCGGAAGATAGCGAAGGGAAGTGTTCACGGTGCCAGTCACTCTGTCTCGACAGATCGACATCATAGCCTTCTTGGCCACCAGTTGTATAGTGTCCAAGAATCGAGTGCCATAGGCGCTGATGGTCCATACTTTGCCTATGAAGGGCTTAGGGGCTGGTCCTACGGTTACCCACACTTCACAAATCAGGTTTCCCTTAGATACATATTCTCATCCTTTGTATTGGGGGGGTGTTGGCAAAACCTAATTCTCTAAGGGCATTCCTTAGGAGGCACGGAAAACCGATGTTGCAGTTACAATCAGAGTGTAACCAACCCTTGTCGTCGGTCCACGTATCTTAGTCCATATTCCTATCCCAAAAGATTAGGAAATTATTCAAAAATCACTCCACTAAACTTAAAAGCACAGGGAAAGTTTTAAAGAGTTGCTAATTTCCTTTTTGGGTCGTCTTATAGGGCGCTAAGGTCCAGCTGGCTCTGATACGACTCCTGTGGGGAGCGTCCGCGGTACGGGTCTCCCGAAGTACTTGCATTAATCCTGAAATAATCTTAATACAAGTATTCCGCACAAGGGGGTGTCAAAAACCAACACCAGGTAACTTTTATTGATAATTTATATCAATGTACAGCTTAGAGTCTATACATAGGGGTACAAGTGGGCCACAAAGCCTCCGCTTTATTTAGAAAATATAAAGCTACCGGTACTACGCAGAGCTTCAGCGTCGCAGATGTGCTCGTCACCATTCTGGACCTTCATCGTCCGCCCGTCCTTGGTGAACTCCTCTGGAATGAAGGGAAAGCAAGGGTGAGCACTCCTGATAGGGGTACTCAGCAAGACCCATAGCAATTTTATGAATATTATAAGTTTGGTCCTCGAGGGGCATAACCTCCCTACCAGTCCTGGTTAGTGAACAAAGGTATTCATCAACCTGCGGTAAGGAAAGTCCGCGGGTCTCATTAATTTCAGTGTGATCTAATCGTCGGGGACTTTAACCAATTGGACTTTTCCCGAGAGTCTCGGCTATCCAGATAGATTTGTCTCTCTACAGAGGTCGTACTTCTCTGTCCTGCATTCGGTCAGCCCATACCGGGTACTTAGGCGGTACTGCCCTACGAGATCCGTTCCCGCCAGCGTCTATCTCTAGACAGTCGTTCCCTAGCTCCGTCCACGGAAGCTGTTGGGGCCTAAGTCGGAGTCGCGCATGTCCACAAAAGGACCTTCCCGGGGAATTGATGCATCAAAGATGTTTATCGTGGCAACTCTGCCACCAGGTTCTACCGACCCAGTCACCTTCGACTCATACCGGCCAGACCCAACCCTGCCACCAATAGTCCCGTTGCCCAATCGTGGCCCCTTGGTACAGGTTACTAAGGCTGGCTAGCGGGTTGTGGATCAAGGACTCACATAAATAAGCATTCCCGAAGGCTATGCTTTTTTGGCATGCGGGACTGTACTAGGCAATGGAAAGATTCTCCCGTGAACCGGTCCTTAGTGGCAACCCGAAGTGGCTCTTAGGATGAAATTCCCTCCTTGGGATCATCCTTCCACTCCCCGGTCTAAAGTAAGCAATGAAAAATTAAGTGTCGGTTTCCAAGATTATATTCATCATCGCATGCTTGTACATGAAAAGTAATGGTTGCTTAATTATTATTATTAACGGGACTTGCCTTGCCCGGCGTCGGGATCGTTCCTTGCTTCCTCTTCGTAGTTGGGATCCTTGGCGTCGTTTTTGGGGTCAGAGTCTACGAGTTAATCACACAGATCAACACACCAATCAAGGGTCAACAGGGTAATCTATTAATTAAATGGATTTAGACCTAGAAGGAAAGATAAATTATTCTAGGGGTTGGGGGTGAGGTTTTTGGGAAAGAAAGGTATTTATAGGTTTAGAAATTATTCTAGGATTTTTGGTGAATTTTTGGGAATCTTTTGAAAGCTCTAAGGTGGAGAACTAGATTCTTGTGTGCATTAAACCAGGTGTACCTAGCAATTCTCAGGGGAGAGAGAGACAGGCGGGCCCGGAAGGGCGCGGACCCGCGCGGTTTACTCTGTCGTGGACCGGCGGCCCCCTGGGTCTATGGTCCACGGGAACCGAGTGCAGGGAGAGGGGAGAGGGGGGAGGTGGCGGCCGCGCTGGCGCAGCTGAGGCGCTGGCTCGTGGGCCCACGGCCAGCGTGGCGGCTGCATAGGCACCACGCCAGCGCCAGCTGAGGCATGCAGCAGCGCACAGCGGTGCGCAGCGGCGTAGGCAGGGCGCTTCGCCGGAGTTCGGCGCGCCGGCCATCCTAGGCTGTAGGAAGGGGTGGGACTTGGCGTGGGGGTAGTAGGCCGCACGGCGGAGAGCCTGGCCACGTTCTGGCGCAGCGCGGCGGCGGCCTGAGCTCGCCAGAGCTCGGGCGGGGGGCGGCGCAAAAGGGGAAAACGGGGGTAGGGGGTCTCTTGGGTTCTTAGAAGCGACGGAGCGCGGCCAGGGGTGCGTGGGGTGCGCCGGCATGGTTGGGTGCGGGGAAGGGTGGCTAGGGCCGGCCGACGGGGAAGGAGAAGGGGGAAGAACGGTGACGTCATCGCGACGTCACCAGGGAGGCGGACCGCGCGCACGGGATAGTCCGACGGGGTGGAGCGGACTTAGGGGAAGGGAGGCGAGGCAGGGCTGGGCCACGGGGAAGGCGGGAAGGAGTTGGGCCGGAGCTGGGTTTTGGCCTGAAGCAGGGTTTTAACTTTTTCCTTTTCTATTTTTTCTTTTCTTTTCTATTTTGAGTTTGAGTTTGAATTTCAATTCCATTTCAAATTCAACTTAGGTTTTTGGGTAGATTTTAGGCTCTAGGTTTAATCTAGGGTTAGAGCAAGCATATGCACATGGTTTACTTCAGAAATAAACTAATGCATTATATTTTCTAATGCAAAATCCTATTTAATTAAATCAAGTTTTTAATTGTTATGATCTTTCTAAATCCTTTTTAAATCCTTTTTAATTTCTAGGGTGTTACAGACATATGGATAATTATGAACGAATTGAACACACAACAGATTCACATTCAACAGAATGCGAATGTATACGTTCACAACAACACTCAAGATATATATATATCTAGTACCGTTGAAGATCATATCCGAGAGTTGTTGCAGAAAAATTTAACACACTTCATCGCTAGCTACCTCAACGCAGTTCATCATCACTTCAATACAGTTCATCATCACTTCAACATAGTTCATTGTCACTAATAATCTCACTTCACTTAACATCACTGGACTAATTAAACATCACATTAGCAGATAATTAAACATCACAAACTTAGAATTAAACGACTAGCTAGTTGGTAGCTCAAGAAACAATAGTGCCTAGCTCTAAACGGACCAAAATGGAAGCAATTCGTTCATAACAAAAGTATGTAATCCCATGGCGCTTACATCGCTAGATTACACTACAACTGCAGCGGAGCTAATGAGATAGGTCGAAGGGGAGCCACCATCGCCGCCATCACCCCGACGAAGGTCATGGTTGGTGCGGCGACAGTGGCGCCTGTTGGAGAAGGTGTCGGCCAGATCCTCAAGCACGCGGGTCAAATCTGCAAGAGCCGAGGCCAGATCGGCGTGCCACTCGACGACGCAGGCGACCTGCTCCACAGTGGCGAGGAAGGCGGAGGCCATCGCTTTTCGTGACTCCGCTGCGGATCTGGTGGCTGCATCGGCGATGGAGTGGAGAAAGGCCTCCCGCGCTGCATCGGCCTCCGCTGCGCGAGTCGCCCTGCGCCTAACTGCTAGCGCCAGATATGTGGCCCCGGTGTCGAGGGAGAATGCCATGCCGAACGAGGACGATAGGACTGAGGGGCGCGACGGAGCTCTAATAGTAGTGGACGCGGCAGGCTGAGGCGAGCTTGACCTACTGTGGTTGCGGGCAGAGAGAGAAGAAAGAGTGGATAGGGTTTGGTCGGAACGGTGCGACTTATTTTATAGCCGCACCTTATTCTAAACGGCTCAAGCTATGCCGATTAGAATAGGACTTATTCTAAACGGTCCAGGCTACGCCGCTTAGAATGACAAATAAAAAATAAAAAAAGAGTCATCCAAACAGATCGAAAACCTAAACATAAACCGGCCAAAATAAAAAATCAGCCAAATCAAAGAAAGAATCATCCAAATCGTAAAAAGAATCATCCAAATCGTAAAAAGAGTAATCCAACATAATCACATAAACAGACTTAATAATTAAACTATATTATTATTGAAGCCAGTACAATTAATTTGTTCAGGGACCAACATCGATCATCACATCTTTACAATATTTAAAAAATAACTAAATTTAGAACCACCGTTGGGAGGCGAAGTGTGCCGCCATGGCCCTCGTCGTAAGATCAGCCGACTCGTCGAGACGAAGGACGCGATGGAACGACACGAACTCCTGGACCCACCACCACCCGTGGTGATGGAACTTGTCCACGTCCGCCGCCGATAGCAGCTTCACGAAGAACCTGACATCGCTGTCGTCGTCGCAGGAGATGTTCGCTGCTCGTTAGTCCCCAGCACGGAGTGCACCACGGTGGCAACGGTGAAGCTGGGAGGCCTGGTCGTCCTACTGGAGACGGTCGCCGCTGCCACCTGCGTCTGCTCCCCACTGTAGACGAAGAGCTCCTTGATGACGCGGTGGGAGACATCCACTGCATCCACCGCCGGGCAAGGCCACACGATGTGTTTGGGGTAGCCATCGAGCAGCCTCGGAGTCCTGTCGGTGACCTCAGCCATGGGGCTTACCTGCAAACTACCTGCGAGAGTTTTGTATAAGATGTTGGAGAAGGCTATATGGAATGGAATATGCGAGGAGATCGAGAAGGCCCGGGGAGTATATATGGGGATCGTCGACCAACTTGTATCGCAAGTAGGGCATCGAAGGGTCCAGACTCTGCCGAAGCGGCCGGTCATCGTCGTCAAACTGCCATAACTGCACGCGCACAGACTCTACACGCGCGTTGCAACTTCCGACTGATGATGATTCAAATTCCCAAACAAAGCGGTTTATGTCCACACCGATTCAACAAAGGCATATTCTAACTGGCATATTCCACACCAGTTACAATAGGCGCTCATTCTAACTGGCATATTCCACACCGGTTATAATAGAGGTTCATTCTAACCGGTTGTTGTTTGGGCCGGCACATTTACTTAAATGAGTCGGCCCAATAGTAACACCGGCGTATTTGAGGTCTTTGTACGAGTCGGGGCCTTTACAACCGCTTCCACTGAATTAAATGAAGCGGGCGCTTTGACCCGGCGTGGATGGGTCGATGAGGTTAATGGTTTCTGCAGTAGTGTTAGCTTGCATGTTTGATAATCTATCTCTTGTTCGTTCTGTTGTGTTTCCTGTGTGATGAATTTTCTTTTTCATGGAACATGAGGAGCGAACCCCTACTGAATATGTATATACAAATTTGAAAGAAGAAGTTTACCTACAAAAACAAAAACAAGGGAAAAACGTAACATTCTACAAAAGCTTAGGGAAGTTTTTTTTTTCCTATGCTCAATGGATAACCTCATAACCATGGCAAACTCATGTTTAGAAAGTGAAAACTGCTTTGCAATTTAGAAGCGATATCGGAAGATACAACCATTCTTGCAATTTAAGGCGTGTTCAATTCCACAAACTTTGAAAAAAGTTTTCACCCAGAGAACCGTGTCAGTTTATTTCTTCTCTCTATGCACACGGTCCAATACAAAAGGTTTTCACCACTTTTCACCATTTCATCAAAATTAAACAGGCCCTTAGTCCATCAACCCAACCAAATATGGCGTCATTGCGGGCCTGATTAGTTGCAAGCCAAAATTTTGGCATGCCAAAATCTGAGCAAAGAAGTTGCCAACGCTTCGGTAGAAAAAGTGTGAGACATTGGCAACTTTTGACACCAAACCAATTAATGGCCAAAAAATTGGCATGTCCAAATTTTGGCCTACCAAAGAATTGGTAGCCAACCATTCAGGCTCTGCATGTCCTACGTCAGGCTGTGGCCTGGCTTTAGATCTTAGCCAGGCTAAAATAAGCCCAACAACTAAACAAACCCTATAGTACCACACTCTGCGGTTCAGTCCCCCTGATGCGTTGCACACGTTAGTGAGTCAACTGCAGAGCCACAAGCCCACAACCCTAGAGGAGCCCCGTCCCCAAATGCTACAAGACATCACAGTCAACACCTCCATTAAGGAAGCCAAACTAGATATATTGAAATTTTAATCGGCGAAGGAAGTCACATACTGTGCTGGGCTGTGTTGTGCCCTGACTTCTTGTTGGGCTTGTAGGCATGTGGCCTTGTGGGCTGATTGATTTATGGTCCAATCCCAACCAACATGTTGGTGAACTTTGGAAGTCCCATTTGTTTTTTAGTTTTCTTTTTTTTCCGAAAAAAGACGACTATGGCAGTTTCCTACTCATCCCCATCTCATCTTGGCAGCAACTCTGCTCGCGCTATCTCTTGGCGTCTTGACCGATAGCTTCCCGGTCGTGACCGCCAGGCGAAGACTTGGTGAAGGCGAGGATTTTTTGGGATAAAGATAGCGGGGGCTTTCCTGACGTCGTTGCCGCGCCGGCGTGGTGAAGCTGTGGCCGCGGGCCGTCGGCAAGTTGCCGGTCAGAGCAGAGTGGCCACCGCTGGTCGGCCGGAGCCGGACAAACCCCGTTCGTCCACGTATGCCCACTCTGTCTCCTTTCTGCTTTATTTTAAAGAAACAAATGTCTCCTTTCTTCCAATACATGCATGCGTGGATGGTTGCTGCTGAATTGTTCTCCCCGCGCTTACCACGTGCTCGACTAAATGCCTGAGCAAGAGTAGCAGACAGTTTTTTCTTTAACACGTTGCGTTGCCTGGGAGAAGCCGTGCTAGGCCGGCGGAAATACATTTCTCTCTTTGGCCACTTCTATGGAATCAGCTATTGCACCTCCTGTTTTTTATCCTCTGGGTCTTGATTTGCTGCATTTTCTTCTGCTGCACTCTTTTTTGAATTATTGCTGTGTTTTGAATTCCTATAGCATTCCATTTGCAGTCCTGTTTTATTGCGTTTGTAGAATCCTGAATTCCAAAAGGAAAAAAACATGGGTCCTAGACACATGTGGTCATCCTTTCTAATAGATAGAGGAACATGGTTCTAACCTGACTACTGATTACACCATCTGGTGGCACCTGCCAAGTATCCTTGGCTGGAGCCGTGGAAAATCAGAGTGTCGACAACTGTCTTCATGTCATGCCCTGAAAGTCTCTAATTTCAGGATGTGGATTTAGAGAATAATTAATACAACAATTTTCTTTCAATTTTAAAATTTTTCCGACATTTATTTATTTTACAGAGAATTTAGCGTGCAAATAAAAAAATTGTTGTTTTCTTAATTTAAATTAATTGTTCTCAGTGTGTTGCATTCATGCCGATGTGCATCTTGGTGTTTCATGAGTGCTAAGTTTTGAAAGATGCGTTTATCCTACGTTTAGGTTCCTTCGAGAATTTTCTAGACTTTTCTATAATTTATTCTCAATTTTCTAGAGCAAATTCTATTTATTAGAATGCTCTAAATTCCTTTTCACGAGCTCTAAATATTTTATTTGGACTCCTCGTGTCCCAATCTATCTCTGGGATTTTTTCTAGAATTTTTAGGAATTTCTGGGCATTTTTTGTTTTTTAAATGAATTATCTGGACTTATCTGGAATTTTCTTTAAACGCGAAATATTAAAAAAAGAAAACCCTAACGGGTCGAGCCGAGCCGGCCCGACCCGCCAGGGCCCATCGCGGCCCGGCACAGCCCAGCGCGCCGCCGCCGCCTCAGGCCACCGCCGCAGCCGTCCTCGGCGTGCGCGCCATGCCAGGCCGCGGTTACACGCGCCTTTATAAGGCGCCGCCCGAGCCCCTCACGCCTCCTGTTGCCCCGTCGCCCCTCCTCGCCTCGCACAGCGCCGCCCCACAACGCCGCCGCCGGAGCCGAGCGCCGCCGCCCCGATTCGCCGGCCTCGGTGACCCCCGGAGGATGCCGCCGTCGCCACGAGGTTCACCGAGCCGAGCCGCACGCCCACCGCCAGTCCTTGCCGCCTTCCCGTCGCCGGAGCACCGCCGCCGCGTGACGAACTCGAGCCGGCCGCCGCCTCCAACATCCACCGCCGATTCCGGCCACTCCCGTCCGTCTCCGCTGCCGGCAAGACCTCCAACGCGACGCCCTCGACCTCCTCTGTCGATTCCCTGCCACCCCGGCGACCGGAGCGCCGGCGATTGGAACCGCCAGTGCCGCCGGCTATGGTGTCCAGAGGAAGAAGATGGAGTTTTTACGATCTAGCCCCTGGATAGTTATGTAATTTTGGTCAATTCTTTTGTGCCTTGCAACTCTTGCAGAAAACCCCCTAAATCTATTCAGTCCTTTCAATTTAACCCGAGATCTGATCTTTTGCAGATCTAACCCCAGCTTTTCATCTATTTCGGCGACTGTTCACTGAGCCTCGGAAATCTTCTCAGCTAGCCCCTGGAATCCACGGTTAATCGCGATCAGGTCCCTATAGCCTTGTTTTAGGTATAACTTCCACGTTTTAAATCCGTTTCGATCCGTTTTCGTTTCGTTAGACTTGTAATCGCTTAAATTACGTGTTAGTCGTGTTCATGATAGTTGTGTTTTTCTAAATTAGTTTTAAATATTAATTTGATTAATTGCTTATAGGCATATTTTGCAATTAATTAAAATCTATATAGCTCTACAATGCGTGTTTCATAATAAAGTTTAATTTGATTAATGTTTATGGAATTATCTTTTCTAAATAAAATTTAATTAGGCAATATCTCGGCTTTACAAATTAAATATTAATTTGGTTAATGCTTACTTTACATGCCTTTTCTAAATAAAATGTGATTAGGCTTCTACTTCGTTTTCTTAAATAAAATTAATATGATTAATGTCTACATAACTGTATTTCTAAATGTAATTTGCTTAGTTGAACACATGTAATAAAATTATTCGATTAGATGTTTCATATACCTTTCTTTTCTAAAGTTAATTGTTTAAATGGTATAATCTGTACATAAAGAATTGCAAATAAAATATGGCTAAGTTACTACGGCTTTTCCATTACAAATATAATTGGAGTTAATTCTAATATAATTATGTTTTGGTAATTAAAATAAATGAAGCACCTAGATCTTGTTTGGATAATTAAAATCTTTCGTTAGAATCGTGGTTCCGTTTTCAGCGTTGCGTCTCTGCGTTTGTAGTAACGAGCTCCTTCGTTTAGAACGCTCTTTAAAAGCTTTTATTTTTATTGGTGTATTGTTCTTAGTTGTCTTTGTTTGCTTGCTCTAGAATGTTTCTTTGCTTGGATGATTGCTGCGAGTAGAAGGAACGCGGTTCGAGAGCTTGAAGAGTTGAAGATATTCTGAGCAGCTATTCTGTGGATGTAAGGCAAGTGTGTCCTTGATGTTTTGTCCCAATAACTATATTTAATCACCTTTGCATGTGCTTGCATTAATTTTGATGGGTCCTATTAAGGAGTGCCTAGTCTTTTATGCTTATTCCTTATCTGCCTGGGTTTATCTTTATGTTGGGTAGCTATGCTAGTTGCTCTACTTGGGTTATGGTGGTTCTAATGAACATTAATGATAAACATGCTTTACTTTATACCTCTGGTTAATACAAGATCATATGATTTAATCGGAACATGGAGAACCACCCGGGAAAACAGTACAACCATAAGACTAATGGGCTCTGGTCTTGGCTGAATAATTAGAGACTCTATTTTGTGGTAGCTTTACTCGCAAGAGGCAAGATGGGGAGACTGTAGTTGGTGTATAACCCAGCCCCTATTTGGGAGGAAGCCTTTGCTATGGTGTGCCCATTGGAGAGGTTTATACATCACGCTGATCATGAATCCTTAGCGAGCTATCCTTACTAGGGAATCTTTGTAAAGGCCTCGTAGCGTCCCTATGCAGTCACACCTCGGTAGTGTGATACGTGCTTGGCCAGCACAGCGTGGTTGGATTTAAAGTTCTTTTAGACTTTTACGCGACTTATGGTGAAAGTGTACAACCTCTGCAGAGTGTAAAACTGATATATCAGCTGTGCTCACGGTCAAGAGCGGCCTGGACCCTCACATGATAATTGAACTTGAAGATGGACTTAAATCGTGGTTCTCGTTGTGCCATATGCTTATGGCGCTCTATTTATATTAATGTGGGTTTGGTATATACTTATATCTTAGTAAATATGTGCTAATAAAAGTTTGACCAACTAAAATTGCTTATCGCTTTAAACCCTCGGCCTCTCCTTGATTCAGCCTTGCATTCATACTTTACCCACACTTGCTGAGTACGACATGTGCTCACCCTTGCTATAAACAATGTTGCTAAAAAAAGGAAGCTACTGCGCAGTTCTTTGAAGACGTTGCTGAGTGCTAGGTGTACGCAACCCCCGGTCATCTGCTTGTGGAGTTGGAGCCTCCGTTTCCAGGATTAAGCTGTGTAATACTCTGATAGTTCTCTCTGATTCATTTTCTTTTACGTGATACTGTCTCTATTATTCACTTTTTGTTCGCCATATGTGTGAAACTAGATCCTGGCACACATACGGTGCGCACTCGGTTTTGTTTTTCAGAACCGGGTGTGACACTTCAAGATTAGACTAAATCCTTTCCGCAGTGTAGCAGTTTATGGCAATATTTACCACAGTTGACATGTATAAAGTATAAACTCTACAACCATTTACAAGATCTGACAGCATAAACCCTTGCGTCAAAGTATATATATTTTTTTTAAAAAAAACAAGATCTAGGAGGAAACAGAGTCTTGACAGGTTATTTTCTGCCTCAGAATCCCTGAGGTAAGTATTATGACAGTCGGAATAAAAGTTACAGTGGATTCCGTAACTTAATCTGGCCTACTAACTACAAGATGATCTTGCCCTGGGTATGACTTCTATCTATTGTCATCTTGCACTTGAGAGGCTGGACGTCATGCCACTGCTGCTAATTGTTGAACACAATGATGCATACTGGTCAAAACCTTCATTTTGCATCAGGCCCAACACACTGTAACTTATGTTTGTGGGCATTAACTCTGGGAGTGGCATCTCACCGTTGAGGTATTGTATAACCTGACGCATACTAGGCCTTGCGTTGCAAAATGGATGTGCACACAGCAATCCAAGATTTAACGCCAGGCTAACCTCATCAGAGTTGTAGTTGCCTTGTAACCTACTGTCAAGTGTGTATGTGAGTGATCCTTTGTGCCAATGCTCTACAACCCAATCGATTAAGATCTGTGAACTATCATCTGCATGACTATTGATAGGCCTTTCCCCGCAGGTTACCTCAAGAATGAAAATGCCAAATGCATACACATCTGTTTGAGTGGTTGCCTTGCCAGTGCGTGCTAGTTCTGGGGCTAGATATCCCATTGTTCCAACCACATGTGTTGTTTGCGGATCTGTGCCATGATCATACAATCTTGCAAGACCAAAGTCACCTAGACGTCCATTCATCTCACCATCAAGGAGCACATTGCTGGCTTTGATATCTCGATGAATTACAACTTTCTCCCACCTCTCATGCAGATAGAATAGACCAGATGCTACACCTTTGATGATTCGAAACCTCTGAGTCCAATCCAGAGTGGGTTTATCCTCTTCACAGTGTAAGTACTTGTCAAGACTGCCATTTGACATATATTCATATACCAATAGGAGTTCACCTTTTCTTCTGCAGTAACCGAGTAGTTGGACGAGGTTGCGATGTCGGAGACGGCCAATACTGACAACCTCGGCAACAAACTCCTTCATTCCCTGCTTTGAATCATGCGACACTCTCTTTACTGCAACCTCCAATTTGGATACAGAGAGCAGACCTTTATACACCTTCCCAAATCCTCCAGCTCCTAGAAGATTCTTATTCTTAAATCCATCTGTAGCATGGAACAAATCCTTGTATGAAAAGCGATGTGGGCCAAACTCAGCCTCCCAATCTTCATGTATCTCAGCATACTTCATTCTCCGCCGTACCAACAGAATTAGAGTTGTTCCTACAAGGAAGATGAATATTGCTGTGGCTATGGGTAGGATGATCTCCAGCACCTTGGAACGAGGTTTTGGGCCAACATGAGGTAGCTTTGGCAACTTGGTAATGTCAATCAATGGAGCAGGACGGTTTATGCCCCAGCTCCAACCGGTTACACAATATAGTGAATTGATTGGACCAGTTGATGCTGAGAAGCCAATATAGGATGGATCTTCCAGCACTGTGGACAGGTTGTAGGTAGCTGACAATAGTGGTCTGGATGGTTTGGCTGATCTGAGGGGAGCCATTGTCACATCGATCTGTGTGGTCTCTCCATTATAGTCCACCCATACTTGCATTTCCTTGCGGTTAACCATGGATAAGTTCTTGAATATGCCATTATTGTCATAGAAGCCAGCTGATGTGGATGTTAATGAGGTGAGACTATTGATGTTGATGCCGATATGGTTGTCATCGATGTCATTGAACTCGGTATTTTTGCTACTGTCAAGCTCCACTGCAAATATATGGTTACTTGGTTTGCGATCACTTGTTTTGTTCAGGAGACCTAAGTATTGTGAGGTCTGTGCACCTGAGAAATCCTTAGTCGGAGCAATCAGGAAAGTCATTCCATCGGTACATTCATCAGAGTAGATGGGCACCATGCCAAACACAAAGGTAACTGAGAAAGACTGCACCACCTCACCAGGGGACTTGCGGAATCGCCATGGAGTTGGATAGAATGCATGGCCTTTAATGTGAACTGTGTGATTTGTCAGCTCAAGGACACCGTCTGGTGTAATAGTGGCTGCTCCGTCGAGGTTGAGGTTGCTCCCAGAGAAGCCAGAGTAGACGAACTGATCCTCTCCAGTGGCGGTGATGGAGGATACAAGGCTAAGGGCCAGGGAAAAGAGTAAAAGGACGGAGAGATGCACCATGCCAGGCATGCTTGCAACTGTTAACTCGACAAGATGCAGTAATGGGCGCTTCCGTAGACAGTGGGGAGGTGCTTATTGTGTTTGTGTAGTAGTCATTTCTGCTCTGTGGTCTGTAATTTATTTGCAGCAAGAGGGTGTCTTTTGGCCACGAATGAAGTCAGTTGCCTGTGGAGCTTTCCCGTTGTTTTGTGATGTTATTATTTTAATTGTTACTGCTTTGTCGTTACTCATTAGAATCATGTTCTGGCTGAAGGTATAAGTATGAACTAGTCTTATGTTGAAAATGTGTTAATCAATAGTTTGAAGGAAACTAATGCCACTGTATACATGTAAAGAAACAAATGCATTCTGTACCATTCAACTCTTCTGCAGATAAGATAAACACCGCAAGACATGGTTGGTGTGCCATATTAAAATCTTCTCCCTCTCTTTTCTCTGCGATTAAGATGATTTAGTCAAGTGAAATATCATAGTTGACGTTGATTTTTATGCTAACTATACACTTCCGAAAGATTTAGATCTTATGGTCTTCAGCAAGACAGAATGTGAATTTTCACAAATGAATAGTAGTCGGTTGAATCTCTCACTTTTTGTTCTCAAAAGCTAATTTTGTCAGTTATTTATTACAGGATTTTCAGTAAAACTTAATACCACTCTTTCCTGATATGTTGCAAAACTAGATGTTTTCAGTTAAAGAGCAACTCCTTCTAAACATACCCCTATTGAGTAGGAACCGTCCCTATTTATAGGAGCTTAATCTTTCTTCTCAACTCTAGCAATACCTTCCAAACAGGCCACTAGATACAGGCTTTCCTAGAGATCCCCCGAATAGAAGGTGTGAGGGGAATTTAGAGATCTCTCCAAATAGAGGGCCTGCTGGAGCGCATTTTTTTTAAGATTGGCTCTCTATATTATTTTGGACTAGAGAGCTATTTAATTAGAGGGGATACTTGAGTTAATCTAAAGAAGTAAAAGCAGAAAACACAATTAGGAATATGATTTAGGAAACCCAGCTATCTTTCAAGCATATTTTTCCTTTTACTGCAAACTATAATATATCTCAATATATTTGCGTTCTAAAAAAAGGTGTTCTACATGCATACTGCCAGTTTGATAAATAAGTATATAACCATACAAATGGCTTCTAAAACACTGGGCCATATGCCATAGCCATGGGCAGGTTCACCCTGTTCAATGGAACAGTGGAAGCGTGAGGAATGCACTTGCTAGTTCATAGATAAAGATGATGACTTACTGCCCTAAAAAAAGTAGACCTATTGGTCATCTTAGTATAGACTTAAAGATCATGAAACTAGTGTGTAGAACAGCTGTGTTACAGCTGCATTTATAATGAAATAGATTATATGTGGTTTTTTATATCATTTTTCAATTTTAGGGAATCATTTTGACTTTGGCATTGGGGCCTCAACTTCTTGGGTACGGACCTGTTCCCACTGGGGATCCATTAACTGAAATCAGGATGGAACATTTGTTAAACTTGTGTTGAAACTAGCAGAAGGAACTAAAGTTAATTTTACACCATTCAATGTTTCTACAAGTACATAAATCGTCAACTATGATTTGTGTACCATGTTGAACAGCATGTATAGTGTTGACATTCAAAACTTTCATGGCACAAATTTGATGTGAACACCGGATGATCCGGTGATTGCACACCAGAATATTCAGTCTGTTCATAGAAGATGACAAGCTCAAAAAATTTGCATTGGAACAATTCTCATGAAACTATCAGGTAGGTGTTAGAACGTCTAGTGAATACAAAAAGAACTGGTAAGGATGTTTAAAGTTTGGTAAAAAGAATACCAATATTCTCACATATGCAAATAGAAGGTCATCAGGTCATCCGGTGAGGTAAAAAAAATGAGTGCAATATATGCACCCACAACGAAATGACCTGTAGCCTAGTGGTTAGAGCACCTCAGTAACATCTAGCAATTATAGGTTCAACTCACTGTGGGAGCGAATAAAACAGGTCTAAAATAAAAAATTATATAAAAATAGGTTGGGTCTATAAAAATATATATGCACCCACTAGTCAAAACTCCAACGCATGCATCGGATGTGCACATCGGACCATCTGGTGTACAGAAATGGAGAAGACTACAAAAAGAATGCTCTCTGGACCGGGGAGAGAAAATTCTAGTGAAGGAACATGGTGAGTATACATAATTTGGTCCTGGTTTTGTAGACTTACACTCATGAGATGTGTGGTGCTAAAAACTTAAGAACATGGGGGTTTCCATTGGTACATTTTGACATGGCATTTTTGGCATTTAAATGCCGGTCCCAATGTGGTTCTAGAGACCCTAGTTGATTCCTCCTGATTTTGGGAATTAAGATCTCATTGAATGGGTCTCTGCTTGCCTATGTCAAGATTTGGAAATTGTGCTGCCAGGTTGAGATGGGGGATGCATCCATCACTTCAAGCCAGATTGAAATTGTTCTACACTACTCCTTAGCATTTAATATTTTTTTGTGGTTTTCAGCTTTCTTCACTCTGGCTTGACCAGTAAGAGGAAATGACTTGGTAGTCCCTTTCTTCCATGCCGTGGTGACTGAGATTTCTGTCGAAAGCTTCACCTGGCAGTTCCTATACTACAAAATCTTGTGGTTAGAAAAACACCCAATTTCCGGTTGTGTCGCTAGATTCTTACCACCACAGATGTCATGGACTATTTGTCAATTATTATGGCTCACTGGATGGTGCAGAGTTTCCCATGAAAAGTCCAGAGAGCGATAGCAAAGCCATGGAAATGGTGGCAAGTAAAGTCAAGTATATTGAGCTCAGGAATCCTCTCGGATGGCATAAGAACAAGAATATGTCAAGAGAGACTCAATAATAGAGTGAATGACAATGAGATGTTCTTCAATGACAATTATCTTATTATGACATGATTGGACAAGAAGAAATGAACGACATTTTGCCGTGCTAGATCATTTTTGTTGCCGGTCAGTGCATGAAAGTCATTTTGCCGATCTAGAACCTTTTTTTAACTCGATTAAGTTGTGATCCCTATAACTCATCTTTCTATGATTATGTTGTGGTCCTTATAATTCGGTTTTCTATGATCATGTAGTAGTGGCCCTTATATATTTCATTTCTTTGAAAAAAGCCTTGGTTATCAGTTGGTTGCTTCACACGTCAGTATTATGTTTCCATTTGAAATGTGATAAGAGGAACAAAGCCTGTTCGGCTCGTTCTGCTATCACAGGGCACAGGGCAGTTTACTAGTTTACCATATTGCACTTGATGACTAATTAAACCTTGAAAACATTACTTCGTGGTTCCAGATTAACTTGTTCGCAAAACCATTATGAATAAAAATTACTACATTCACTCCAAATTATAGGTCGTTTTAGCTTTTTTAGGTTATTATCTTTGTTATGCACCTAGATAAACGTCATGTCTAGATTCATAGCAAAATCTATGAACCTAGAAAAGTCAAAACGACCTATAATTTGAAACGGAGGAAGTATATTTTAGACTTTAGGGCACTGCAACGCTGATCTTGTGCGAGGTATTTTTTTCCATGTTTATAGCTCCTATTACTATCCGTTTGTTCCTGCAAATAAGTGACTCCCAGGCAATGGTAAGCCGGCCTCTTCTGGCCCAGTTGCGGTTCACAGAGGTCGCCTCTTCTCGCCGGCGCCGGCCGCTGCTCCCCGCGCCACACCGCCGCAGCTCCTCACCGGCGTTCCTCGACGTGCCATGGGTCAGGCCTCCTGCAATCCAGCGGGTGTTCCGGTACAACTAAAAGCTGCCTGCCGCCGTCGCGGATGATGAGTTCTCGACGACGGTCGCGTACCTCAAGCACTCCCTCGCTGCGACGCTCGCCATCTACCGGGGAGTCGCCTTCGACGCGGCAGAGGCGGCCGAGACCGCGGCGGACGACGTCCGCAGGCTCGCTGGTGACGAGGCGCTCGACATGTCGGCGTTCCTTGACCTGGTGCCGGAGGTCGACATCCAGACGCGCCCCGCGCCCGTGCTGTCCGTGCAGGTCACGTGGCTCAGCGCCGCCGGCGGACTGGCGCTGGGCCTGTCCGTGCTGCACGCGTTCGTCAACGGCGACGCCCTGTTGCGGTTCACAGAGGCGTGGGCCTTGGCCTTCGGCGAAGGCTCCCCGATGACCTAGGAGCGGAGGGAGCACGGAAGGGCGGAGTGGAGCCGGAGGGGAGTGAAGTAGAAGACCCAAGAGCGGAGGGTGCCTGGATATCACTTTGTTGTTGCTATTCTTGCTGGGCTGAGTGAAAAACGGCCCAAAGACCTGGAGGGAATTCCGGACACTCAGTATGGAGCTCCAAAGGCACAGGTGCGCAGGGGCATGCCGCCCAACAACCCGGTTTCAGTGGCTTGGTTTTCCTATATGGGCTCATTCGTTTTGGTGGCAAATGGGCTTAGGTGTATTGTAGTCTGGCTCGGTGCAGTTTTATTTAACGATGGATCAGTTCGGTTCGTCATCAGGATCGCTCATCGTGTCGCCTAATCCACGATTCGCCGCTGTCCAGGCATGTCCTTGCCCATGCGGCCATGCCCCTGGTTGGTGGCCAGCCAATGGCTGCTTGCCGCTGCCGTGAGACTCGAAAACCATGAAGGGCCATGCTCCTGGATTGGGTCGGGCCTCAGGTTGGTGCAGTGCAGTTTGATCCGCGATCATGCAAGCTCAAGGTTTGGTGCGGCTTTGGTCTGAGATCCAGACCATTAGCAGGCTTACATGTACACTTACAAATGTAAAGAAAAAGATAGCAATCTAAAACATAATCATGTCTTGGATAGCAACACAGTTTTCTTGCACAACTTCAGAACATCAATTTTCAGTACAATCCTCTACTGCCAAATATTATTACAACATAAGTGACTTGCGGAGGTTATATGTCATGATGGAGACAGGCTACAAGAAGTATATTGGGAATCTTATATATTTTCCCAGAATTCTACAAAGAACGAGATAAGACAGCACTGAAGGCAGCAATGAACTTCATCATCTTCCATCTAGTGAGAACGATATTGAACCAAAGTCCAACGTTGGTGATGGGTACAATGACACCATGGATGGGCCAAACTGTCCTTCACCCTGCATTGAGACCAACATGTGAAAGCTGAAGTGTGCTGGTAGTAGCTCTGGTAGTGGCACATCACCATCGAGATACTGCAAAACTTGCCGCATATTTGGCCTTGCATCTGGAAATGGATGCGAGCACAGCAATCCTAACTTCAGTGCAAGGAATGCCTCATCAATATCATAGTTACCTTGGAGTTTGGTATCCATTGTATTGAGGAGTGAATCTTTATTCCAATTCTGAATCACCCAATCGACCAACATAACCTGGCTTTGGGTCTCTTCAATCATTGGCTTTCTTCCACAAATAACCTCAAGAACGAAAATGCCAAAGGCAAACACATCGGTAAGAGTCGTTGCCTTGCCTCTATGTACTAGCTCTGGGGCTAGGTATCCTATTGTGCCAACAACATGTGTGGTTTGTGGATCAGTGCCATGATCATACAACCTCGCAAGACCGAAATCTCCTAGTCGTCCATTCATCTCTTTGTCAAGAAGTACATTATTTGGCTTAACATCACGATGGATGACAACTTTGTCCCATTCCTCATGGAGGTAGAGTAAACCCGATGCGATTCCTTTGATAATTTTAAACCTTTGTCCCCAGTCTAAGGTGTTTTCGTCACCATACAAGTACTTATCAAGACTTCCATTTATCATATAGTCATACACTAGAAGGAGTTCACCTTTACGCCTACAATACCCAAATAATTTCACAACATTATTGTGTTGAAGATGACCCATGCTTACCACTTCAGCAACAAATTGTTTTATTCCCTGCTTCGAGTTATATGATACCCTCTTTACTGCTACCTCTGATTTTGATTTGGGAAGAACTCCCTTGTACACCCTTCCAAACCCACCTACCCCTATCAAATTCTTGGAACTAAATCCTTTTGTTGCATGATATAAATCTTTGTAGGCAAACCGATGTGGACCATACTCAACCTCCCAATCTTCGTGTACCTCCTTATACCTAAGATGTCTCCTCACAAGTATAACAGCTATAGTCCCAATAGCTAATACCAAAATTGCAGATGCAATTGGTAGAATGATCTCTAAGAGTTTAGATGGAGATCTTGGGCCAAGATAAGGTAGTTTGGGTAGTTTGGTGGAGTCGATTATTGGAGCAGGGCTATTCATGCCAAAACTCCAGCCAAGCACACAGTGATGCCCTGTGGATAAGCCTGTTGAAGATGAGAAGCCCATGTATGCTTGCTCTGTTGTTAGAACTGTCGAGAGGTTGAAAGTCAAAGAGAGTAGAGGCCTTACAGGTTTTTCCATGCCAAGAGGAGCTATGGTCACATTGATCTGTGTAGTGTTTCCATCGTACTCTACCCATGTTTGGATTGGTCCACTACCAATGAGGGGTAGGTTTGTGAACGTGGCATTCTTATTGTTATTGTAGAAGCCAGCTGTGTTGGATTTCAATGAGTTGAGGCTGTTGATGTCGATGCCAACATGGTTGTTATCGATGTCCGCAAACTCAGTATTTTGGATGGTGTCGAGCTCAATTGCAAAGATGTGGTTACTCAAACTGCCATTGTTTGTGGAGTTGAAAAGACCCAAAAATTGGATTGGAAAAGCTTCAGTGAAATCATTGCTTGGGCTGATGAAGAAGGCAAAGCCATGGCCCCTTATGTCGCCAAAAGAAGAGAGAATACCAAACACAAAAGAGGTGGAGAAGGATTGCACCATGCCATCAGGAGACGGGCGGAAGCGCAGCGGAGACGGGTAAACTGCATGGCCCTTAACCCGAGCCGTATCATTCGTCAACTCGATGAGGCCGGTCGATGTGATTCTGGCTGCGCCGTCTAGGGTGAAGTTGCTGCCGGTGAAGCCAGTGTAGACGAATTGTGTGTGGTCATTACCAGTGCTAAATTCTGGTATAAACCCTACAATTAGGATGGGGAGGATAGACAAAATGAGCTTCATGCTGTTAGTAGTCATGGCTGAAGTCGATTTGTGTTCAGCAGATCACTAGAATGTGGAAATTTATAACCTTTCCAGACATCCACTTCCTGCAAGAGATATGACTTAGTCTGCCGGAGCATCGTGTACAGCACAACAAACAAAATTCATGGAAATTCAGGTCACGACGTGGAAGAAGCAGTTGCCGGTCTTCATGGGTTGGCAATTGGCATCAATGACACCTGCATGCAAGGGATTCAACAACGTCTGTATTATTTGTTTTCACGACGTTACTGAATTTAATCTGGCAGACATTAAACGAGCATATATACTTGCAATTTAATCAAAATTTGACTTACGAAGCCAAGAATGCACGAAGAGAGAGGGTTTAATAATTGGGAACACATCTTCTACATGCCTTTGTGTTTTTCATGAATTAATTTAATTCAAATAATCAGATGTGCCATGTCCATATCTTTTCGGTATCAACTTTGCATATACGTGTCCGACCTTGGAAAAATGAGAGTCGCTTTCCGGCTGTGGTTGTGTACCAGGAAATGAACCATAGAATCTGCAGGGGTGAAAAGTCAAAAAGGTAATCAATCAGATTGCCGGTCGAGAGCCACACAATAGTTGATTAGTATCAGCTGAAATGCCCGATGAAGGTTGGACTTACTGTCATCCACAATGGCCATAAATTAACCAAATATTAAATAATGTCGGAGGGGAGTATGCTCGGAGTACATACATTCTAAGGAGTCCTAGGCCGTCCCGGCATAAACCGAGGCCCTATTTGAATCTGTAGATTAGGGCCTACTAACAAAACAGTACAATAAAATAATAAATATACAGTATAATGTATTGTGTAGTAATGGAGTACATCAAGAATAGTACGTATTTAATCTTGATTGCATAATCTTTACTTGAACGTGATCATTTCTTTTGTGTTCCTTGAAATCAAATCTTCAATGATAAACTCATATTTAATCTTCTCTAATATGTCACTCTCAAGTGCTATCATGGCCAAATCATTAAGTATTTTCTTGTGTCATTGTAGAACGGAAGTAAGAATTCAATTTAGAAAAGCTCTATTCCGCCGAAGCAACATTTACATGAATGGTCAACAGAATTTTAAATGTGATAATTGCATTGGGAAAACAATCATGCCGCTTGATCAGAAGTCTGATTAGTGGAGATTCTTTTCTAATATATCTGTGCATAGCTCCTTTTTGGGATTGAGTTAACTCCTCTATTGTTTATTTCTTTTTGCGGTTTTGAGAACCCGATTCATATTTTCTAGATCGATTTGCAGAAGACATGGTTTAAATCTTGAAGCAACAAACATCTAGATCAATTCATTTGATGTACATGTATACATAAAAATAAAGGGGACAAAATTAAGGGTGATACTTCATACGCATGAATGAACCAATAAACAAGATTGAAAAAAAATATGCTAGCAACTATCTTGCTGCCTATGTTAACGCCTAGATGGACTCACACTCACTCACGGACAGGATCGGAGCAACGAGCAGGGACGGTGCAAGCTAAACTGCAGCCTGCAAGAGTCGTCGGCGTCCTCGTGGAGGGGGCCTCGCGCTGAGCCGCCGGCCAGTCCCAAACGACGCGCCGGGCCGCCGACCGCCGCCGTCCTTGTCCTTCCGCCGTTCCCTCGAGGGTCGAGGTGGCGTCGCAGGTCAGTAGATGAAAACCAAACGACGCCGTTCCCTTCAGGCAGGCCAATGTTCAGTCGATGGGCTAATCACTAATGGGCTGGCTGATAGTATACTGTGGTGGGGTTGATGTGTTTAATTTGGGGCCCTGTTCGGTCGACTATTGAAGCATGGGCCTTCCATACTCTTTCAAACAGAAATCATGAAAATATATATACACCCATTTTTTTTTGCGAATTAATATATATACACTCATGACGCATGTGAATGAGGGAGAATGCTTCATGCGGCATTTAGGAGCGTCGCACTTTCACATGCATGTGCTTCATTTTTTTCATTGTCTTTCTCTCCCACGGCTTTCACCAATCTCATTCACTACACTAATGGCATCAACTATCATTCCTGGGCGCGGGAGAATTACCAGACATTCATTCCTGGTGGAATGCACTTATAGTCGATTTTTTTTTTATTTTAATCCTTTTTTTCTAAAATTTTAATAATAACATGTTTGTCCTACTACTTGATCTTGTCACGCTGGTTGTCTCCCTACCACCTGAACGTACGCCGAACCCACTAGCACCACCAACAAATACCCTCATCATGAGATGCCATGCAATTGAGCTTCCGAGCCATCCTACGGCAGCCTCGGCGAAACCTCTGCATCATAGTTCATATGCAATCATTAGAATTCAGTGTTGATGATATATTACATAATTGCTTTTATGTCCCGCTAACATCTTTATGAATTACAAATCTGAAGCTAACTTTGATGTTAACATAAGAAAGAGTACAGCATCATAAAAGCTGACGCACTACATACCTCTAAGAAGCCCCTAAGGACGGTCTCCGCTTCAGGTGAGCCAAATGGGACCGCCATTGCATGGCCTGCCTCGTTTGAAAAACGTGAAAGTTGTTGCCCCTGCATTTGCCGAGACAAATTGTGTCAAAACATTTCAAACAACTACAATATGACAAAATAAGTTACATTTAATCTTACAATATAGTCTTCCATGGGTAGTGATACTCCACGAGATAGAAGCAAATAAGAGGTACTTGAGCCCGCCACAACTCTCTGTCCCGGGTGCACAAAGGGCTCAAGTCCATGTTTTCTATCTCATCCCTTACATACGGCCGCCAAATCACCTTTCATTTACAAAAATGAAAATTACCCTGTGCAAATGAAATATGACCATCTAAGAGAGTTTGAAAGTAAAGTAAAGTGCAAGTTCGACCAAGCAAAAGTAAAGTGATGTTATTTACTCACATGATCGTCCAAGAGGCAATCCAGTTCATTGCTATAATCAATGTACCGCCTCATCGAATCCCATATACATTGACAATGCTTTTCCATAGAAAGGCCACAGTAGGTAAAGAGTCCTCATCATCATACTTCCATTCCTACACCAGACATATACAAAGATCTCTAAGCTCTATACTTTGGCAAAAGGAGAAAACCATGACGGAAATGAGAAAGAAATAAGAAACTTACGCCTCGGGCTCGACGGTCCGGTCGCCCAACTGGAATACGCTCCCACATCCAAACCTGGAGCAATAACGCACAACCGCCAACGTTGGAGTTCTCGCCAGTGCGCCGGCAAGCTTCACACAACTGCCGGTACAACCATGCAAGCGTAGCGGACCCCCAACTATACGTCCTAATTTCTTCCCAATTTTGTCCAAGAATATCTAGCCACATCCAAGATATTGTATATTGTATTCCCGCTACCATCTGGAAACAAGAACCCAGCAATCATATGCCACAACCACGCACGAGCATACCTCTCAACAACATCATCTTCAACATCAGGAGCGGGAGGATGACCAAAGTGCTCAGCTAGCCAACCTGAGCTAACACCAGTAGTTCTCCTGTCTTTTGTCCCTTGTGGCGGATCAGCTGGCCGAACACCAAGCAAAAGACCAACCCTGTCTCTCCAACCCTCAGGAGCAATGGTGCCCGTGACCACCCGTCCGTCAATGGGCAGACCAAGAATCATGGCGACGTCCTCGAGGGTCACTGTCATCTCACCGGCAGGGAGGTGGAAGGTATAAGTCTCGGGCCTCCAACGAACCACCAAGGCAGTCAACGCCGCGTTATCCATCATAGGAAGCACGTCCTCAACAATCCTTGCCAATGGAAGGAACCCCGCCAACCGAATGTACGTAGCATATCTCTCATCCCATGGCAGCGGGCTGTGTGTGCGGGGACGTAGAGGCTTCAAAACCTGACCAACAATAAGAATGAAATTATAATTCACTACAAATAAACCATCAACAACTATGAAACAACATGGAGGAAATTATAATTAAAAATCATTACAATCAATTATAACTAACGGATGCAATTTAGAATTAAAAAATCAATAAGATTGGCTATACAAACCTCACTGCGTTCCTCATGTATCTTTCCACGATGCCCATCATCGTAAAATGTCTCTAGGAGGGGGTATCGAGGATTTTGCGCCATTCCGCTATAATATGATAAAAAATAATGGCAGCTTTATATAATGATATAGCATAATTAAGTTAAACCCCTGCTTCAAGATTGTGCAAACACATATATTCTTAGCCTCTTCATAAGAATTTTCCCAAGCCCCAAATGATAACCATATATTTTGAGTTAGTGCCACTAAAGCCAATACTAGCAAATCTAAAGTAACCTATCTGCCACCAGTTGAGTCCACACTAGTGCAACTTCACAACCGAATCTTTGCTACTGATACATGGCAAACAAACTATATATGTGGTACACTGAAGGACCGAAACGGCGACCAGAGGGGGGGGAGTGAATGGGAGCCGATAAAAATTCTTTCCAACCGATCCGGCTATTTTCCCAAAACAACTCCGAAACCTCCGAGAGCAATCTTGCCAAGATCACGTAGCCACTGTCAAGCTACTGACCCTAGGAACAAGAAACAAGCAGCGGAACTCGAATCAATCGAAACAAACACCAAAACGACCCGAAACACGACTCGATCCAACACACCCAGGGGGCGGTTAAACCGGGTCAGGGGGGCGGTTAAACCGCCCAGGCCTGGGAGGCTCGGGAAAAAGTCAAACCAAAAGTGGATCTACCAAACCGCTTGAGCTCTTGAGGCGAGATTTTGGTGTTTGTTTCGATTGATTCGAGTTCCGCTGCTTGTTTCTTGTTCCGAGGGTCAGTAGCTTGACAGTGGCTACGTGATCTTGGCAAGATTGCTCTCGGAGGTTTCGGAGTTGTTTTGGGAAAATAGCCGGATCGGTTGGAAAGAATTTTTATCGGCTCCCATTCACTCCCCCCCTCTCTGGTCGCCGTTTCGGTCCTTCAATTGGTATCAGAGCCGGTTATGGGTCTTTGCGACTCTAACCAGTCTAAGATCCAAAGATGGCGTACCAAGATCGGGGTTCCGGGCCTCCGCACTTCGATGGGAAGAACTACCCGAACTGGGTCGCGCGTATGGGCGCTTTCTTGCGAGGCAAAGGAAAGTTGCTGTGGGATGTGACCAAAGATGAAAACTATGTCAATCCCACCAACTTAGATGCCCAGGATGCAAAGGATAAATTTGAGGCAAATGCTAGAGCTGTTGACTACTTGTTCCGTGCTTTGTCTGCCGAGGAGTTTGAGCGTGTTTTGGGCGAGGACCTAGCTAGCCAGATCTGGCAGAAGCTCAAGGTAGCCCACGGTGGTGATAGCCATGTCAAGGCTAGGCTTTTCTCGATGTATAGGAGAGAATATGAGAATTTCGCTCATTTGCCTGTAGAGTCGGTTGATGCTTTGTTTCAGCGTTTCACTTCTATTGTCAACAACATGAAAGCCAACATTACCGTGCTCCCATACTCGGATCATGACCGAGCTATCAAGCTCCTGCAAGCACTTGATAGATCCATGTGGGGTGCCAAGGTTGAGGCGATCATGGAGTCGGCAAACTATGAGACTCAGTCTGTAGATGAGCTTTTCTCAAAGTTGAAGTCTTCTGAAGTTGACAGACAGTTGCTTGCCAAGGCTAAGAGTCCGACTGATCCTCATAGTCTGGCTCTGGTCGGTGGCTCTGGATATGGACATGCTAACACTCCTAGACACTTTGCTTTGTCTTCTCTTGTGTCTCTTCCAGATGAAGAATATGAGGTGCTGAGCGAGGAGGATCTCGCATTGCTCACGAGGAGGTTCGAGCGGATGTACCAGAACCGGAAGGGTTCGAGGCGTGCCGGGAGTACGTGCTACAGATGCGGGAAGATGGGCCACTTCATCGCCGAGTGCCCCGAGGAGATCAAGAACGACTACAACCGCAAGCACCGCCCGCGAGACGACCACAAGCACCGTCCCAAGGACGAGTACCGCTCCAAGCACAAGAACAAGGACGAGAGAAGGTTGAAGAACAAGCACGGTGGACACAAGAAGCACAGATCTCGAGCGATGGTGGCAGATGCAAGCGACATCGACACAAGCTCCACCAACACATCGTCAAGCTCAAGCAGTGAAGATGAAGACCGCGGCCACCGCAAGGAGAAGAAGAGCTTGAACCGCAACTTCAACGGCATCTCCTTCGCCGCCGTCGACTACTGCACCATGGCGCACGACTCCGCGAAGAGCAAGGACGACTCCGACTCTGACTCGGAGGATGAGGTATTGACCGATCCCACCTCTTTGCGTCAGGAGATTGCTAGATTAGAGCAGTTGGTCGATAACCGTGATGATGTGCTTAGAAAGACCAACAAGGAAAAGAGGGAGTTTAGGTCTTTGCTAGGAGAGTCCAAGGATAGAGTGGCTGAGCTTGAGACCTTGCTTTCTGAGACTGGAAAGAAGGCTATGGAGTTTGAGTCTTTGCTTTGCGAGTCTAGGGAGAGAGCAGCTAAGCTTGAGTCTGAGATTGCTGTTTTGAAAGATGCTCCTCTTGTGTCTGATGAAGTTGAATGCTCGTTCTGTGATGTGCATATTGCTGATTTGGTCGTGCTTAAAGAGAAACACATGGCTTGCTTGGATGAACTAGGGGGTGCTAGGGTTGAGCTTGCTGAGTTGAAGTCTAGATCATCTTTGCTAGGTGCTTGTACTTCTTGTCCTGCTTTGCATGCTCAGTTGCTTGAATCACGCACCATGATTAGTTCACTTGAAGCACAACTGAAATCTCCCATTGTAAATTCATGTTCTGCTTGTGATGTTGTTGCATTGAAGAATGTTGAGTTAGAGCAGTGCGTGAATCGCTTGCAAGATGAGAATGATGAGCTGCGACAGTGTTTGGGTTGGTTGTCGGGTCGCGAGCCTCAGCTCAAGATGTTGATTGCTAGTTTTAAGAGAGCTGATGGTTGTGGTCTTGGTTCTAAGAAGGTTGGTGAGAGCAGTGGTGAGAGAGAGAACCTGAGAGTTCCACCACAAACATTCCCACAAACCCACCAAAAGCCATTCTCAAGAACACCTTCACACCCAAACCAAACCACCTGCTAAACAAGCTTGACAACACTCCAGATCCTCCCAAGTTTCCACCTAAGACAGATAACTTTCAGAGGAGAGTGACCTTTGTGAGGAGTGGGGTTTACCAGCCGAGAGAGAGGGCACAGCCGAGAGAAACCCCAAAGCCAAAGCCAGTCCGCTTTCATTGTGAGCATTGTGGAAGGGATGGACACCTTGAGGAGTTCTGTTGGAGGAAGAAGAGAGAGGTGAGAAGAGAGAAGGAGGTGGGGAACAGGGATAGGTACTACTCTTCCCGTAGTGTGCCTGTGTCTCATTCACCCTGGCCGAGAGGCGATGCCTTTGTGCGCACAGTTCCTGTGGTTGGCAGTCGTGGTGTTCCAGCTAGTCGTGAGTTTGCTAGGCGGCCTCCGGTTCGTGGTCAGTTTGGTTCAAGGAGGTTCGATCGTAGCTTCGAGGCGAGGAGAGAGTCTAGACCACGTTTTCCCCCGCGTGGTGCTAGAGGTCCGATGGTGAGAGACGAGAGGGTACCACGTAGTGACGTTGATTTTGCTAACCCCTCTTTTGAGCAGATGACCCGACATTGGTTTAACTCCTTCTGTGCTAACCCCAGTGTCAAGTCGTTCGCTCGTTCTTGTTCTCGCTTTTGATTGTGCAGGTGTGAGGTATGGAGAACATGAGCTTGGTGACTCTTGGTCTTTTGCATGATCAAGGTTTGATGGTTCTCCGCACCTTTTTGGATGGCCCCGATGTGGCCCTTGTACACTATGTATTGTGGGTATATCCCTTGTACACTCTTGTGTTCATCTGTGTATATTTAGCTTTCCTTGTGCTTGTATCATGATTTTTATGTTTTGTGTAGCATATTGTACATTTGTTTATCTGGTATCCTTTTAGTTGGTATCTTTTGTTGCATTTTGATCATTTGAGATTTCTCTTCCTTTTTATGATGGAGCTTTCCATTTGCTTTTGTACACCTTTTCTAGTTTTTCTAGGTGTCTTTGATTGAGAGGGAGCTCGGCTTTATTTAATGGGGAGAAATTTGCTCAAGTTGGTTTGACAAGGAGATGACCATGCTTATAGCTTTTTGGATAGCATGAGTTTATGAGGTTGCTGAGTTGGCACTTTGGTTGTGCATTTCATGGGTGTTTGAAATTTGAACCTGAACCTTGGATTTGCATTTTGGTTGCACATTCCAGGGGGAGCTTTGTATTTGTGCTTTGATCACGCTTGTGTTTTGAGTTTGAGCTTGCCCATGTTTCTACCCAAAACCAGCTTGCAGACATTTTCACTAAGCCACTTGACCAAGTTACCTTCACCCGCTTGCGAGGAGAACTTGGTGTGTGTGCGGTTTTCTGAGCTGAGTTTTGGAGGCTTCTCTTGTAGCATATGTATACTTTTGTACCATCTTTGTATCTTGATGTACATCTTTTTCTTGCTTTTGTATCTTGATTTCATCTTTTGTATCATATCTTAGGATGAGCTTCTCCTATATGCAGTGATTGGTACAACTTGCTACATTTTAGAGTTTAGGCAGGCTGGCTAGGGATTGATTGTATGGATGGCTATGCCCTTGATGGTTTTGATATATTTTCTATTGAGATAGTCACTTTTTGAATTAAAATGACAAACTGAACTTAAATCCTTCACCCATGAGTAATTGCCTTTGCATGTCTTGTTTGAGCCGAAATGGCTATATCTTGCGTAAGATCATGCTAGGGTGTGCTATTCTTTTCAATTGGGTCAAAGACCTTTGTCATTGTAAATGTTTAGCCCATGCTTTATCTTGTGGAGGAGCATAAGCTTCTTTTTGTCGCAAAGACATTTCATGTACCATGCTTAAGTTGAAAAACTTGAAAAATGAGATGTCTTTGCATCAAAGAAGAAAGTTGAGAAAAAGATATATTTGCAGAAAATTATGCTCATGTCTCTATGCTTTCACCATTGCACACACTTGCACACATGGGTGCCAAGCGGTTGCATGTTGTTTGCCGGAGAAGTCTCCCATGAGAAGTGAACACATGGCTCCGTGCTTTGACATGACATGAGGTAGAACTTGGGCGTTTATGATGATCTTTTGTCAAGAATGCGTATCCTTCCATGTTTTTGGTGAGATAAAGTTCACTTTTGCTTGAACAATCTATGGTTAGGACTTTGCTCATGTGGTGACATTTTTGATAAAACTACACAACTTGCTCATGGATTTGTCAATTGGATATATGTCTTCACCTTCTTGATGGCAATGCCCGTGTGACATGATGAACTATCTTGTTTGCCTCTTCTCTAACTTGTAGCATTTTGTATTGCTCATTGTATATTTGAGAAGCTTGTAGTTGCATTTTGTACATTTTGCCTTGATGTGTGCATTGTCAACAAGGGGGAGAATTTCTGGAGCATTTTGCAAGGGGGAGACTTTGCTGAATTTGTAAGAAAGCTTTTGCTCTAGAAGTTGTTGGATTTGTGTGAGAGTTTGAAAGTTTTGCCAAAGTGAGAGTTTTCAAAAATTTGTGAAGTTTCTGAGAGTTTGATCTTTGGAATATCTTGCTGGGCATATTTGGAAGGTTTTCAAGTTGGAACGGCATCGTTGCGAGTTCGTTTGTGCGATTTTGCCATTTTCAAGTTGGGTCATCTGCCAGGGGCGGTTTAACCGCCCCCCTGGGCGGTTTAACCGCCCCTGTGCTGAGTGCACACGAGTTGTGAAGATTTGAGCGATTTCGAGTGTTTTTCACACGCACAAGTTCACTTGTTCAGGGGGAGTTGCATCTTTGCAGGGGGAGTGCTTTGAGTGTTCTGAAAAGTGAATTGGAAATTTGTGATTTGTGCTTTGTGCTTTTGCTCTTTTGCCGATGGTGTTGAGCCCTTTTGCTTCTTCTTGAAGGGTCGGCGTTTCTGGAGCTTTCTCTTGCGAAGTGACTTTGTACTCAGCTTGTTCTTGCTTCTTGTCACTTGCTTGAGTCTTGTTTTCGATTTCTTTTATATTTTCTTTATATCAATGGTTACTATGTGTGTGTTGTCAATGCACTCATCAAGGGGGAGATTGAGGACCCGGTGTGTCCGAGGACCGGTGGATGGTCGCTTCCTGGTGTGATGAGTGATTGACAACGTGGTGTGGATTGACGTTTCCCTTGGGTCAAGTATTGCAGGTGTAGAATGCGGCTTGGTTGCATTGGTGCAGGTGAAGAACAGGCGCGAAAGGTCTTAGCCATGGCGGCCTCCGAGGAGCGGAGAGACAAGTAGGCTTGGTTCGAGGGACCCGATGGCCGGTGGATCAAGTGCGGTTCACATGCTGGCAAGAACGAGCAAGGGGACGTGGTTCCGGTGCGAGGTAGCGGCTCACAACCGAAGCTCGTACGCGGACGAGAAGCCGGCGCAAGGTAGCGGCTAACAACCGAAGTTTGCGCGCGGGGTATGGTGATTTGGCCACAAAATCATCGGTGGACGGTTTCCCTTGGTTTGGGCCTCAAAACCAAGGCCGAGGACTCGACGAGGCGAGTTTTGGGCTGCTGGGTCAGTTGTGGCTGCCAGGGGCGGTTTAACCGTAATCGCCTCCCCCTGGGCCGGCCCAAAATCGGCGTCGAGGAGCTTCGATCCGGAGGACACGCGGCGTGACTGCAAGGCTTGCGTCGGAGGGAAGCTAGCTTGCAGTGGAAGGTGCCCGAGCCGGAAAATATCTGAGATCAAAATGTCAAATTTGCCCCTGAGGGGTATGTATCACTTAGGGGTAGTTTAGTCTTTAGAGCACCACCACTTGGACTACTAATAGCCCCTCCCAGGGCTGGTGGCTGTCATCTCTTTGGTTATTCTCTAGTTATCTCTTTAGTTTTTCCTTTGAACTAGTTTTCCCCTTCATCCCCTCCACCTAGAACTACTTCGAATCATTCCTAGTTTGTATAGGTGAATTTATGGTTATGTGATGGAGTTTGTGCTGCTCATCTTTGTGCCATGATTTGATTTCCCGAGCTCCCTTTTCGTTTTCTATTTTCGTGGGTATTTTCGGAGCTATTTTTGGGGGATTTTCGTTCTTCTTGTTCTAGGGCGTTTTCTCTCGGATTTCTTTAGGGGATTCACGTATGAGTGCCTTGTGCCTCTTTTGCTGGTGATCCTTTGCCCCCAAACGCCAAGAATCGCTCTGGATTTGAGATTTTCGGGATGAACTCGAGGTCATGGTGTTCTTCGCGAGATCTGCGATTCCGGGAGTTGTACTGAGTTAGAGGCCGAGATCTTTTGGGAAAACACTCCACTGGAGGTCTAGATCATCTGACCAAAATCTCGCCTCAAGAGCTCAAGCGGTTTGGGAGATCCACTTTTGGTTTGACTTTTCCCGAGCCTCCCAGGCCTGGGCGGTTTAACCGCCCCCCTGACCCGGTTTAACCGCCCCCCCTGGGTGTGTTGGATCGAGTCGTGTTTCGGGTCGTTTTGGTGTTTGTTCCGATTGATTCGAGTTCCGCTGCTTGTTTCTTGTTCCTAGGGTCAGTAGCTTGACAGTGGCTACGTGATCTTGGCAAGATTGCTCTCGGAGGTTTCGGAGTTGTTTTGGGAAAATAGCCGGATCGGTTGGAAAGAATTTTTATCGGCTCCCATTCACTCCCCCCCTCTCTCTGGTCGCCGTTTCGGTCCTTCATACACTTAAATAAACTAGCATGATATACAATGGCAATTTTGTATATAAAAAAAGGTAGACACGTATTTCGTGCTACAACCATCCAACATTGTCTCAAGTACACCGCTACAACAACATACTATATACGGTTTCGATACACCAATCAATATTCATACTCATTTACAACAACAATATCAACATGCCAATAGCACAACGAAATTCGTCCATGCAAGACAATCTATACGATAGGAAGGCGTTACCAACGAAACAATCCACGGTCTAACACAACTAATCATGGCCGGTTCGTACTAATTTCACCATGGGAGCTCACTACCAACCCTAACCCTAGCACCTCCATACGTCCAAACCAAGACCAAATAGGTTCAATCCAAGTGGATAGGATGGAGGAGTTACCTTCCCGGAGCAAAATCAATGGATCCCCCCTCGATTTGGTGGAGAAACGGGCGGATCTAGAGAGGGGGCGGCGCAGTCGCCATGGGCGCCGTCGCCCTGAGCTCTGTCTGGAGAAAGAAAGAAAGGAAGGAGGAGGAAGGAGAGGGGCACGCGCTGCCCCTGTAAAGGGTTTAGTCGCGCCAAGACTTTTGGCGCGACTAATAGTACAGTCGCGCCACATGCATTAGCGCGACTAAATCCGCCACGTCACTGACGAGCACCCACGCTGGCCTCTCGACGCCACCATGGACGGTCAATCGCGCCGCATGCATTGGCGCGATTCAAGTATTAGTCGCGCCAAATATTTCGGCGCAACCAAAAGGGCTACTTCTTGGAATTTTAGATTGAGACGGGTTGTTTTTAAAATATTAGATTAAAAAGGATTAAAATAAAAAATTCTAGTCCTCTAATCCCTTGTGCTAATATGGCACAAGTTGCTAGCATATTTTTTGTTCAGTCTTGTTTATTAGTTCATTCATGCGTATGAACTATCACCCTTAATTTTGTCCCCTTTATTTTTATGTATACATGTACATCAAAGGAATTGATCTAGATGTTTGTTGCTTCAAGATTCAAACCATGTCTTCTGCAAATCGATCTAGAAAATATGAATCGGTTTCTCAAAACCGCAAAAAGAAATAAAGATCGAATAGAGGAGTTAACTCAATCCCGAAAAGGAGCTATGCACAGATATATTAGAAAAGAATCTCCACTAATCAGACTTCTGATCAAGCGACATGATTGTTTTCCGAAAGCAATTATCACATTTAAAATTCTGTTGACCATTCATGTAAATGTTGCTTCGGCGGAACAGAGCTTTTCTAAATTGAATTCTTACTTCCGTTCTACAATGACACAAGAAAATACTTAATGATTTGCCCATGATAGCACTTGAGAGTGACATATTAGAGAAGATTAAATATGAGTTTATCATTGAAGATTTTATTTCAAGGAACACAAAAGAAATGACACTACAAGAAATGTGTTGCTTTTTGACGTTTTTAGCATGACAATATGACATTATGTCACTATATCATTCATTTTATGACATAATGTATTAGCCATTTCAATTTAATGACAATAAAAAATCGTATGTCACAAAATATGTCATAGATGTAGTCTAATATCACCCAATGACAATAATTGCTATGTCATAAGGTGCATTTGTTAATGTCATAAAAATATGACAAAAGTTAGATGTCATAAAAATATTTATGGAATTATTTTAGATTTTTTTTGCAGTGTTGGCATCACCTAATGCCACATGAGAAATTGGTTTTCCTTTTTCTTTATTTTATTTATATCAGCCCAACTTATTTCTTTAGGCCCATAAGCTGGCATTCGAAATGGACTCTAAATGGGCCACAACCTGACCTTTCAGGCCCAGCAGCCATGCCTCCCGCAGCCATCCCCGCGTAGCAAAAATAGCAAAAATTGTGCCTGCGAGCGCTCGAACCTGCGACCGCGTGCTTGCCATAGTTGATAGCGAACCACTGAGCTACACGGGCACTTGTGATATTTGGTGTGTTTTGCTTCCTATAAAACAATAGTATAGCTGGCACTGTAAACTAATGTCAAACAGATCCGCTCGGCCTCTCCTAGCCGAGACTCATCCGCTCCTGTCGCCGGCGAGCCACACAGCGTGCAGCTAACAGCACCGAGGGGAGCGGCACGCGCGGCGGCGCTCAAGGCACGCGCGGAGGCGCGCAAGAAGGGCGGCCGGAGGCTAGAGGCACGTGCGGGCGGCAGCGGCACGGGGCTCACGAACGGCGCGGAGCTCGCAGCCGGCGGGGCAGAGGGGAGCGACACAGATCTCGCTACACAAGCAACAAAGGTATTTTATTTGTTAGACACCAAGTATTGCGAGAAATGGCGAGTTGTTCAAAAATTTTCACACAGACACTTGTTCCTTGTGGCTGAAAATGACAATGAGGATATACCCAATGACATGGTATTGTCCTACCAAGATGATGATATTGAAGGTGTCCGTGTTGAACTCACTGAAGGATGTGTTCAAAATGAGCAGACAGCTAGTGAAGATGGTGTGCAAGTTGATGCTAGTGTAGTTGATGACCTCCGTGCACAAAGAGAAGCAGAAGGGGAAGAAGATGAGTCAGGTGACGGCGAAGACGAAACTTTATGGCAATATATGAGTGATAATGAAGATCTGTCAATCCCTCTAGAAGAAGACGATGACAGCGATTATGAGTAGATGTGGTTTCAATTCCTCTAGAAGGTGTCATGCTAGTGTTCTGTAAACTGCTCTTGCTCTTGCTGTAACCTGTATGTGTCATGTGTGCATTGTTATGTAAACTGCTCTTGCTGTTGGATATGTAATATATGCTATCTGTGACAGTTAATTTTATGCCAATTTATCATCAATTATTCATAACATTCTAGCATTGTCATGTGTGCTGATATTCTCCAATCAAAATATGGGATCCACTGCCGGGGCCTGAGAGTAAACCACCATGGGACAGCTCATCACACAGAAGTGACCACTCTCAGATTTACAGAAATTTATTTCAGGCATTGAGATCAAAGCAGGGAGCTGGCACATGCAGCTTGTGACTCAAACAAATAAAAAGACTCATCTGGTACAAAGTAGCATGCTTTAAGTGCCCATTTTATACCAATTTATCATCAATTTTGATTGATCAATTTCATTTCATTGATGACTTAACAACCACAGTACATCATTTGTTCATCACCACAACACTGAATTTACAAGAATTACAAGAACAGATACATATTCTGTCACACACTGAATTTTTGAGCACTCATCCAGAATTTTCCTGCAGCTAATGTATTCATCCAGAATGTATAGCATTCCTCCACCATTGCCACAGATTCATCATGTTGAGCATTCATCAAATTTCCAGTTGCGCCTTCTCCTGCTGCCACCACCTGACCTGCATTGTCCCTGAGTCTACATCCAGAATTGCTCTTGCTAAGCCTATTAGAGTTGACATCCAGAAGTTTCCCATCTGACCATGGCTTCTTCAACTTGAGCTCATCCAGAATTTTCCTCTACGCCTAATCCACGACGACGAGGTTGAATCCCCAGCCATCTGCTTCAAATAAAATCAAGAAAAAAACAATCAGTGAAGAAAATTCTTTCTATCCGTCGGCTTTTGGTGCTGAAGAGAGGCCACCTGCGGGGAGAAGAAGAAGTCGCGGCGGGCACACGAGATTTCCATGGCGGTATTGTTGAATGAAAGAAGGAAAGAGGAAAATTTGGGATTTTTCTCAGGATATGGTGAAGCGTCGGGGTGGATTGGAGGAATTTTTGTGGTGGGAGGAGAGGGGAGTGGGGCAGGACAGGAGAAGAGAACGGGAGTGGCGCTGGTCGGGACGCGTACGGGCAGGGAGGAGAGGAGTATTGGAGCGCTTCTTCCGCTGCTGCCTGCACTCCGGAACGGCCGGTCCATGACTGCATGGCTTCATGCACCGGCTTCCCTACTTTTCCTCTTAGCCTGGTGTTTGTAACGTGTACATGTAAACTGCCTATAAATATAGGCCTATGATGATCAATACAAGTGTGCCATTCTATCATTCTACATGGTAATCAGAGCCTACCGATCTTAACATCCTTCTATTCCCTTTTTTTCCCTTCGGTTCATCACCATGAGCGACACCACATCCTCTGCCGAGTCCTCCCTCATGGCTTCCCTAAACAACAATGCCTCTGCTGCCGCCCTTGTCTCTGCTGCTGCCGGCGCCGCCGCCTCTGCCGCTGCGGCGTCATCCTCCTTCACCAGCTCTACTCAAGGTGTCAACATTAAGGGGTTAATCCCCATCACCTTGGACATGCAGTCGATCTGCTACCGCCGCTGGAAGAATCTCTTCCGCATCGTTCTCGGTCGCTACGACCTTCTGCCCCACATCGACAGCGACAATCATCATGCTAACGATCCGGCCTGGGTACAGGCTGATCTTACCGTCGTCATGTGGCTTCATGCCACCCTCTCTGACGACCTGATGGACATGGTGCTAATGGACAACCCCACTGCACACCAAGTCTGGACCAAGATCGCAACGTTCTTCAACAATAACAAGCCCAGCCGTGCAGTGGATCTTGAAGCTGAACTCCACTCCCTTGAGCAAGGTGATTCCTCTGTTCGAGATTATTGTCATCAGCTCCAACAGATCGCACACGGCCTCGCCGACTGCGATCAGCCTGTCAGTGATCGTGCCCTCGTCCACCAGCTGATCCGCGGGCTCGACACGAGATTTGCGACCTTGAAGACCCCGCTACCGGTGCTCCCTCAGTTCCCCACGTTCACGGAGGCACTTGGGCATCTGCTGCGGGAGGAGCGCGCGCAACGCAAGAAGGCCACGGCTCCGTCCACCGAGTCCGCCCTAATCGCCTCCGACGGATCCATGTCCTCCGGCGAGTCTGGCGGACACACCGTCAACAGCGGGCGCGGGACCTCCTCCAACAACTTCCGTGGTGGCCGCAACGGTGGTGGTCGTGGCGGCGGGCGTCATGGCCGTGGTCGCGCACATGGTGGCGGTCGTAGCAACTTCAACCCCAACCATCAAGCCGGCCGCGGCAATCAGCCTCAGCCCGCCTGGATTCCCTACTACCCCCAGTGGGGCGCACCAGTCTGGCACGCACCTTGGACTGGTACGACCGGCCCCGGCGTTCTTGGCGCGCGGCCGCCTTCACAGCCTGGCCAGGCGTACAACGTCTTCACCTCCCCGCCGTCCATGCCTGCTCCGAGCACTTCGTCTTCTTGGGACGCCTCCGGCCTCATCGCCGCCCTCAACGCCGCATCCCAGCAGCAGCCGAACAACAACTTCGGTGGATGGTACATGGACACTGGCGCCAGCACTCACATGACCAGCGACCAAGGTAACTTGCCCGATTATTGTCCCTCATCATTGCATAACTCTTCTCATATTATTGTTGGCAATGGATCTTCCCTCCCTGTTCTTGGTAATGGCACCACAACTCTTTCTACTCCTTCCGCAAATTTCCTCTTACGCAATGTTCTTCTTGCACCTCACCTTGTCAAGAATCTCATTTCGGTTCGAAAGTTTACTACTGATAATTCTTGCTCGGTTGAATTTGACCCGTATGGTTTTTCTGTTAAGGATCTACTCACCAGGAAAACGATCATGAGATCCAATAGCCGAGGCGAGCTCTACCCCTTCCGTCCACCACAGATCGCAAGCCAAGTCGCCTTCACTGCCCACGCATCCTCTACTGAAGTGTGGCATCGTCGTCTTGGACATCCTAGTCAACAATCCTTACGACATTTAGTTTCTGAGTTTGCTATTCCATTGTCACGAGGTCGTGCCTCTGTTTGTGATGCCTGTCAGAAAGGGCGCCATGTGCGGCTCCCTTTCTCCACCTCTCAAACAAAAACTTATTTCCCTTTTCAAATAATACATTGCAATCTTTGGACTTCCCCAATTGTAAGCTTCACTGGATTCAAATACTATCTCGTTGTGCTTGATGATTTTTCCCATTATACTTGGGTCTTTCCATTGCGAAATAAATCTGATGCTACCCCTACGCTCATTCAATTCTATGCTTACGTCCTAAACCAGTTCCACATCTCTATCCAATGCATCCAATGCGACAATGGAAAGGAATTCGACAACAATTCTCTCCGTGCCTTTCTGCTCTCTCGTGGGATCACGTTCCGCCTCTCTTGTCCATACACCTCCTCTCAAAATGGCAAAGCGGAGAGATCTCTACGTACTATCAATGACATCATCCGTACTCTCCTTTTCCAAGCACATCTGCCGCCGGCATTTTGGGTCGAGGCCCTTCACACAGCCTGCTATCTCCTCAATCGTCGACCCAGCAAACCAATAAACTTGTATACTCCTTATCATATTCTATTTCAAGAGAAACCTGATTTCTTCCACCTTCGAACATTTGGATGCCTTTGCTATCCAAATCTTCTACCCACCACGGCTCACAAATTAGCTCCACGATCTACACCATGCATCTTCTTGGGGTACCCACAAACTCACAAAGGATACAGGTGCTTTGATCTAGCCACGCACAAGGTAATCATCTCGCGGCATGTAACCTTTGATGAGCATTGTTTCCCGTTCGGTTCACAGGTGACCACACCAACCCCGGCCACATCCGATCCCACGCGATCCTCCTTGGATCTGCTGCCTGGCCCTCCCGCACCAACCTCGTACCAGATCAACTCCGAATCTCGTGCTGCGCCAGCTGCCTCTCCCAACCAGCCACGCGCAACACCAGCAGCGACCGTTTTTCCGCAACAACCCTCTCCGCTTCCGACACCTGTCCCAAATCCATCCGCCACCAATCGCAGCGCGCCGCGCCCTGGCGCACGCGAACAACCGCATGCCTCCCGCTCCGCGCACCCCACGCAGGCCTCCCCTCGCTACGCGCACCCGACCTCCTCCTCCCAACACCACATGACCACACGGTTCAAGCAAGGTATCATTGTTCCCAAGCGGCAATTCAATCTTTCTGCCTCCACAGCTACCATCTCACCCATTCCATCCTCCTATCGTGCTGCTCTCAAGGATCCAAATTGGCTCAATGCTATGACTGATGAGTATAATGCTTTGATGCGCAACAATACTTGGTGTCTTGTTCCTAAGCCTGCAGGTGTCAACGTGATCATTGGCAAGTGGATTTTTCGTCACAAGTACAACCCCGACGGCACTCTGGCTCGATACAAGGCTCGGTGGGTTGTTCGCGGATTCAATCAGCAGCATGGGATTGATTACGATGAAACATTTAGCCCGGTCGTCAAGTCTCCAACGATTCGAATCGTCTTGAGCATTGCCACTTCTTCTTCATGGCCAATCCATCAATTGGACGTGAAAAACGCATTCCTGCATGGTAACCTTTCTGAAACCGTGTACTGTTCCCAACCTTCTGGTTTTGTTCATCCCACACAAGGCTCTCATGTTTGCAAACTCAACAAGTCCCTTTACGGTTTGAAACAAGCTCCACGCACCTGGTTCTTGCGATTCACATCCTTTCTTTCGCACCTTGGGTTTCATGCATCTAAAGCTGACTCATCCCTGTTCATTTTGCATCACAACAGTCAGACTGCCTATCTTTTACTCTATGTAGATGACATCATTCTTACTGCCAGCTCCACAACCTTACTCAATACCATCATCTCCAAACTTTGCAACGAATTCTCCATGTCTGACCTTGGTCCTCTTGAACAATTTCTTGGTGTTCATGTGTCTCGAACACCATCTGGCCTGTTTCTTTCTCAGGAGCAATATGCGCTTGAAATTCTTAAGCGTGCCAACATGATAAATTGCAATCCAGCACACACTCCCGTTGACGCAAGGCCCAAACTATCCTCCCATGAAGGCAAACCTGTTGCTAATCCTACCGACTTCCGTAGCATCGCTGGGGCACTACAATTCCTCACCATAACACGTCCTGATATCAGCTATGCTGTGCAACAAATCTGTCTATTCATGCATTCACCAAAAGAACCACATCAAGCTCTCTTGAAACGTGTTTTGCGTTACATCCGTGGGTCGATCGGCCATGGATTGCATATCACACGTTCCAGCAACACCAACATCATTGCCTATTCGGATGCGGATTGGGCAGGGTGTCCTGACACCCGTCGCTCCACGTCGGGCTATTGTGTATATGTGGGCGACAATTTGGTGGCTTGGTCGTCTAAACGTCAAACAACAGTGTCCCGTTCGAGCGCGGAAGCTGAATACAGAGGTGTGGCAAATGCTGTTTCAGAGGCTTGTTGGGTCCGTCAGCTCTTGGTGGAGTTACATCGACCACCCGACAAATCTTCAGTGGTCTATTGTGACAACATTAGTGCAATGTACATGTCATCAAACCCGGTGCAACATCAGAGGACAAAACACGTGGAGATTGATCTACATTTTGTACGTGACAAAGTCTCTCTTGGGGAGATCAAAGTCGTACACGTACCTTCCAACCTACAATTTGCAGATATCTTCACAAAGGGACTTCCATCGGCACTCTTTGATCAGTTCAGAGACAGCCTCAACGTTCAACCACGTCCAGGCTGAGGGGGGCTATTGGAGCGCTTCTTCCGCTACTGCCTGCACTCCGGAACGGCCGGTCCATGACTGCATGGCTTCATGCACCGGCTTCCCTACTTTTCCTCTTAGCCTTGTGTTTGTAACGTGTACATGTAAAGTGCCTATAAATATAGACCTATGATGATCAATACAAGTGTGCCATTCTATCATTCTACAAGGAGGATGGGGCTTTCGTTTACGTCTTCGTTAGGATGTTGGCGCATATTCCCTTTCCTTCAGGCTTCTGGAACGTTACGTGCTGCTTGCTACGTTGTTTTTTTTTTGGAGGAATTCTGCTTGCTACGTACGTGGCCGTTTCATTCACGTGGTGATTTTTTTTTGAGCGCAACATGCGTGGTGGATAATTCATGTCTGACCCAGCGCGAATTCTGGCCCGTAAAGCTAGTAGATGGGCTTAGATTCGTGGGCTGTTCTCCCAGTGAAACCAGTAACGTCGTACATGAGGCCCACAGGGCTGTTCAATACCGAGGCCTAACAGAAAAGAAATTGGGAAACCAAATATTATTAACTCTAGACTTTTCCACCACTCAGGTACTTTTATTTGGCGCCTTGCGTGTCAACACTTTTTTTACGTTACAAAGTAAATAACCCAGTTTATACGTGCTAGATTATATAATTTATAATCCTTATAAGCTGCAGAGAAATAAGCTGTTGAGTGTGTCAATCAAGATACCGCCGCTGCAGAGAAATAACCCATATCTTGCTCTTACCAATTTGAAAACTTGAATTTTTGAATCCCCCATGTGATCATTTGGTCATAAGGCTCCCCCTTACTCCAATGCCACTTTTCTCCCTTTCTTGGACCAAGTTCTTTCTTGCAATCTCTCCCAAGCTTGAAATCTTACAATTTCCCATGCTCAACTTGAGGTTCTTGCTTTCTTGCATGCTCTCCCTTTAGGGCGGCTCCCCCTTAAGGTATACATGTAGAGATTATCTTAGTGGGAGGTGATGATGTGGCTTCATCAGAGTTGAGAGAAATTTTTAGTGAGGATTACTTATATTCGTTATCTAGATAGAGATACCCCATCACTCATACTCATCACCAACCTCGGGTCTCAAATCCGTCCACAGCAACCAAACACCGTCGTCTAGAGAATACTCGAGTCTTGAGCCGTCGTCTCTCCGACCTCCATCGCGGGGCCTGGCGAGCCGCCTCGACTCCCTCTATGCAATATGAAATTCCATTACTAAAATATTTTGACTTATTACTGTAACTTATAACCATAACTTATTACTAGTACATACACGATCTGTCCTTCATTGTACCTTGATGACAATTGTTTTTTATTCAAATACTTATTGGAAACAGCTACAATGAAAACACGTGTACAATGAAAGCATGTTTTATCATATTGAAACACATATCTTCAAAATTTGTAGTTTAAAACTAAACATCAAGATATAATAACAAAGCACTAGTAAGATAGCACGTGCTTTTATTATCCTTGAACTATGATTCATAAGTTTCAATAAAAATCAGTACTAAGTTTATTAGTAGCAAGAAAGTAAGAAAGCAAGCAAAATATTTTTTATCAGTACCAACTAGCAAGAAAGCGAAGCAAATAAGTGGCCGCGCGATGCCTTAGAGCAACTCCAAGAGACCTCTTAAAACAACTCAAAAATCAGATTTAGGGATAAAAAGAAAAATCTCACGCTCCAACAGCTCCCCCATCGCTCCCGCAAAAATACGGCAACCCGCATCCGGCCACTGTTCTCCCGCATATTTGCGCGAGCTAGCGCGTCCCCAATAACCCCTCGCGCACTCGAAGCCCGGAGCCTCGGACGGCCGGACCCCGTGGAGACCCGCGCCCAGACCCTGCCGTCCCGCGCTTCGACGACCTGCTCTCTCCCTGCTTTATTTGTCTTGCGCGCCCACGATCTCCAACAGCATCACGACAACAATGAAGCGTGAGAAGCAGAGTTTGGCCTTTGGTAGACGGTAGTGGCATTGTACAACGCTATTGTGTTGAAAACAGATTAGATTTGTATGTCTGATTATTAGAAACTATGCAATACGGTTGCAGACTTGTTTCTTGGTAAGACTTTTATTCCCACTCTTGATGACGTGGCCTGTTTTGAAATTTTGAGGTGGCTAGTTTTTAGTGATCTGCTGTAGGAAGATAGTATTTTGGGGAAAGAAAATATTAGAAGAGCTCCCAATACATAGTTTTGGGAAAGAATTTTTTAGAAGACACTTGGAGTTGCTCTTAGCGCGAAACCAAAATTTTGCAAGTCTGCCGGCGGGCACTAGTGGCGCCATGCCTCAGCAGCACACCAAACCTTTGGTAGGAAATGTCATTTATACCCAGACTTTTTAATACAACATGAATGGAGCAGTCAAGGACAGTATAGTAAAATTACCCCATACTGAGCGACATCTTTATTCGGCTCACCTCTCCTCCCAAACCCTAAATCCAATTCATTCCTCGCTCCAGCCGCCAGAAACACCACCCTCCACCAAAGAGGCGTTGTGCCTCCGACGGCGTGCTTCCCCCCGGAGGCCGACGGCGCGCTCCACCCCCGGCGGCACGCTCCACTCCCAGCGGTGCGCTCAACCCCCGGTGGCGGACGGCGCGTTCCACCCCCGGCATCAGCCCTCCACCGCCGAAGATGGCTCCTGGTCGGAAAGCGGCGACCAAGCCCTCAACCAGACGTCCACCAGTAGGTAACACATCGTTTGCCCTCTCTTCACAATAGCTTCGGCCCCAGATCTGACGTCCACCAGTAGGTAGCTGCAGTTTGATTTGCTTTTGTTTGGCGGTGCCCTGGCCTTTTTATCTCGTTAGCAAGCTGAGGATTATTCCATCTGTTAACTGAGAATGCTAATGATTCTCTCTAGTGAAATCAGCTTGCGGATTGTGTTTGTCTTGGTTGGCAGTTTAATAGATGTGTTCTGCTGTGTTCTGTAGTCATATCAGTGTGTTGTGTCTAGTGAAATCTGTTATTTTTACTAGGAGTCCGGAAAGTTTTAATTCTGGTTGAAACTGTGCTTTCTGGAAATCTGTTGTCTCATAGGAAATGCATTTTCACCTAGGGAAAATAAGGGGAGTTAATGGCATCTTTGCAAGGGCACAGCAATAGGCAAATATATCTGAGCGTTAGGTGCCAGCAAGAAAGTGGAGTTCTAGATGGTCATTTATCATATGATTTTTATTGCAAGTATGAAGGAGAATATATCTCTGATGTGTGATTTCTATCTATTTCTCGTGCAAGTACAGAGGCTCCACTAACTGAATATGAGAGGGAGAGGATGGAAACAATGATGCGGAACAGTAGGGTGTTCCGCAGTCTTGGAATACAAGAGGCATCGGATATTCTGAAAAAATCAAGAGCAAAGGCCACTGATGCTACCCATGAAGACTCCCGTGAAGACTCTGGCTCATTGTATCAACCTGGAGATGGTGAACATGTTGAAGAAGTAGTAGTTGATAAGGTCTGTTGATGACAAATCAACTTCTTTGTTCGCAAAACATTATTTGTGTTCTGAATATTTCATTCTGTTGTAATTTGTTGTATCATGTAGGAGGCCATGCAGCAGTTGGAGCCTGAAGTTACCAAGACTACAGCCAGTGGAACAGGAACAAAGAGAGTGATGGCACTAGCACTTCAGGAGCAAGACCAACCTTCAAGAATTACTAGGCAGAGGACAAGGGACTTGTCCTCAGCTCGTGAAGATACAACAAACCCACAAGATGGTTTCACAGAGGGTGGGTTGATTGTTGCCAATGCTAATACGCAGACCAACAACCAGAATGAGCTGTCTAGTGAAGGCAAGTTTTTGTTATCTCTCTCAATTATTAATAATTTACACATTTGCATTAATGGGTCCATGATTTGCTATAACTAACTTCCAAATTCCATGATTATATTGCTTTGCCTAAGAGTCTTAAACAGAATAGTACAACTTAAGCTATGAAGTGTTTCATGACTGATTGCTGATATATTCGTTCTAGAACATTTTGGTCCAAAAGTATCACATCATCAATGCAAAAAGTGAGCCTGGCTATGCTAAAAAAATACACAGATAGTGTTACTCTTGTCACTATAGTTGGATGAGGTTTCAAGATAAGTTAGTTTTACTGCATATCAGAAACAACCAATGTGAGATTCCGACTTGACCCTTGGCCACCTACCATACAGCTCTTACCAAGTTTGGTTGTAACTAGCATGTGTTCCTAGCAATCATTGTGATATTTTCCAATGTGATATATTGTTCCAGACATATGTTCTTGCATAGAAATCTGAATTTGTTTGTTGTTTTGTTGCTAGGCTGAAATGGAGGCCTATGTTGCTCAACCAACAGAAGAAGGCAAAGATCCAAAGACTCCTGTTGAAGCTGTAGCTCATGTGCTGCCCAAATCAACTTTTCTTCGCAATGTTGGCCTGCAATCCATAGAGATGAAGAGAAATGCTAAATCTGCTGCTATGAATGATCGTGTACGTGACCTTGAGAGTAAATTGGAAGCTGAGAAGATGGGATCAGCAGGACTGCGAGCACAAGTGGCTGATTTGCAGAAGGAACTAGAGGAGCAGAAAGAAGCAGCAAGGAAGAATGAAGAACAAACTGAGAAGCTGAGGCAACAAGGAAGTGAAATACAAGGCTTCCTTCGCTCTTTGTTTGGCAACAGGTTTGCATCAGGTGATGCTCAGGAGTAGCTCTAGGTGATGCTCAGGAGTAGCGCTAATTAGCTCTGATAATCCATTAGGGTCTAGATGATATTTTGGTGACATCTGTTTGCATGGCATGGCTACCATACTTGTGGTAGATGTTTTTGTGGGATATCTCTTTTGGTCACACCAAACTTGCGGCTATTGTGTTGCTGCTGCTACTGGTGGCACAAAACATGTGGTTATTGTGCTGGTTGCACAAAACTTGTAGTTAATGTGCTGGTTGCACAAAACTTGTGACTTTTGATATGTACTGGTGGATGTATGTGGAATGGTGGATGTATGTGGAATGCTTGATATTGGAATCAAATGTTGAATCTGATTCAAATATGTGTAATTGTGTTTAATTATGTGGGTTTAAAAAATTGTGTTGAAATATGTGGGTTTATAAAAATTAATGGGCAATTTTTTTGAAAATAATGGGCCGGCCTATCCAGCGACAGCCCAAATAAAATTGGAAAAATTTGAAAATTCAATAATGGGCCAACCCACAAAATATATTTTGGCCCATGAAAAAAGACTGGATGTATGATTGGGCTTTAGCAGGCCAAATTTTATTTTGTGACAATTTTTCGTTCTGCCATGTAAGCGCCATGTCAGCGCCATTTCAGCTTTTGATCCTACGTGGCACTTGCCTATGTGGCATGGTAAAGAATTTTGTGACAACAAACTAATGTCATAGAATTATATGACACCAAAATCCAATGTCATAAACTTATGATATTACATATACAGATGTCACCTAATAAATTTATGACGGTGGCTTTTTGACGTTTTGATTTTCGTCAATTAGATGTCATAAATCTTAAATTATGACATAATTTTCATATATTATGACGTAAAAAAATGTCAAAAAGCCAAACATTTCTTGTAGCGTGTTCAAGTAAAGATTATGCAATCAAGATTAAATAGGTACTATTCTTGATGTACTCCATTACTACACAATACATTATACTGTATATTTACTATTTTATTGTACTGTTTTGTTAGTAGGCCCTAATCTACAGATTCAAATAGGGCCTCGGTTTATGCCGGGACGGCCTAGGACTCCTCAGAATGTATGTACCCTGAGCATACTCCCCTCCGACATTATTTAATATTTGATTAATTTATGGCCATTGTGGATGACAGTAAGTCCAACCTTCATCGGGCATTTCCGATACTAATCAACTATTGTGTGGCTCTCGACCGGCAATCTGATTGATTACGTTTTTGACTTTTCACCCCTGCAGATTCTATGGTTCATTTCCTGGTACACAACCACAGCCGGAAAGCGACTCTCATTTTTCAAATGTCGGACACGTATATGCAAAGTTGATACCGAAAAGATATGGACATGGCACATCTGATTATTTGAATTAAATTAATTCATGAAAAACACAAAGGCATGTAGAAGATGTGTTCCCAATTATTAAACCCTCTCTCTTCGTGCATTCTTGGCTTCGTAAGTCAAATTTTGATTAAATTGCAAGTATATATGCTCGTTTTAATGTCTGCCAGATTAAATTCAGTAACGTCGTGAAAACAAATAATACGGACGTTGTTGAATCCCTTGCATGCAGGTGTCATTGATGCCAATTGCCAACCCATGAAGACCGGCAACTGCTTCTTCCACGTCGTGACCTGAATTTCCATGAATTTTGTTTGTTGTGCTGTACACGATGCTCCGGCAGACTAAGTCGTATCTCTTGCAGGAAGTGGATGTCTGGAAAGGTTATAAATTTCCACATTCTAGTGATCTGCTGAACACAAATCGATTTCAGCCATGACTACTAACAGCATGAAGCTCATTTTGTCTATCCTCCCCATCCTAATTGTAGGGTTTATACCAGAATTTAGCACTGGTAATGACCACACACAATTCGTCTACACTGGCTTCACCGGCAGCAACTTCACCCTAGACGGCGCAGCCAGAATCACATCGACCGGCCTCATCGACTTGACGAATGATACGGCTCGGGTTAAGGGCCATGCAGTTTACCCGTCTCCGCTGCGCTTCCGCCCGTCTCCTGATGGCATGGTGCAATCCTTCTCCACCTCTTTTGTGTTTGGTATTCTCTCTTCTTTTGGCGACATAAGGGGCCATGCACTACGGGAGAAAGGACTTTCGGTCCCTCTCCCTTAGTATCGGCTCTAGACAACAGTGGCAAAAATGCTACGTTAGTACGCATCGCTGTCCCCACCCACCAACGGGCAGATGACACGTTAGTACCGGCTGATAATACCATCCGGTACTAAATGTCAAAGTTTAGTACCGGCTGGTATTACCAACCGGTACTAACTTTGCACGGCTATATCAGCCCCTCTTCTTCCTCCTCGAGCTCAAACCGAGCTCGATCTCTCCATGGCTTGCTGGGGGGGGGAGGGAGTTTTGCCCATTTTTTTCAAAGTTTGTGAGGATTTCACTCATCTAAGTGCGTCAAAGTTTAGCAACTTCATCCTCTCTTCTCTCACGGTGTTTATTTTTCGTTTTATGGTTTCTACATAGAGAAATTAGTGATTTTAGGATGTGAGAGAATGTGCATATTTTTTTATTTGTAGATATGTACAATAGATTCGTTGAGTTTTAGAGAAGGTTTAGCAGATACTATGTATATGACATGTTTAGAGTAATTTTTTAAAGTTATTTTATAGTGACATTTCTACATATTATTAATCTCATTTTTTTAAATACGTCATGTCTTTTTTATTTGTACATATTATTTGTATATTAGTTTAAGATATGTGGAATTGACTATTTCAATTTAGAGAAAGTGTTTACTAGATAGTTTGCATATGACACGTTTAGAGTTATTTTTTTCGAATTATTTTGCAGTGACATGTTATTATTCTGGTTTTTTAATTTTAATTAGAAATGTTATGTAATCTTTACTTCTAAGTTAATTTGTAGATGGTAATACATTTTGAAGAAAATGTTATTCTTTTGTTGAGAAATAAAAGGCTGGTGGTCATATCAATATGGCTTCCACCGGAGGTAGTGGTACCAGTGATGGTGATCGTCGTTCGTCTCGCGGGAAGGATAAAACTCCAGTACTACCTAATGAGAAATCGAACAAACCAGGAGCTTGGGTGAAAGCACAACTTTCTTTCTTACAAAAGAAACACAAAGAATGTGTTGCAAGGGGTGAGGAACCTGGTTTGGATCTTGAAGATCTGTTGCGACGCTACGCTCCATCACCACCAAACCAAGTTCCACCATCTGGCGCACCAGGAAAAAATATATCAGAGCATCCTAAGGATGGTTGAAGATCTAGGCCGTGTTGCATGTTGGTAGTGAAGAAATTTATGTTGCTTTGAATAAATTATGTTTGTAATGTTTATTTTTGAACCTTGATCGTGTTAATGTTTGAAGTGGAGAAATTTATGTTGCTTTGAATAAATTATGTTTGTAATGTTTTATTTTTGAACCTTGATCGTGTTGCATGTTTGAAGTGGAGAAATTTATGTTGCTTTGAATAAATTATGTTTGTAATGTTTTATTTTTGAACCTTGATCGTGTTGCATGTTGGAGTTTTGGAAATATATATTTATGTTCAATAAATTGTGCAGATGGACCGGCAATGGATGTACGGCGGCCGAGCCACATAAGCGTGGACTAACGGCCTAGAATCTTTTCTCAATGCAGCAGAGGCCAACAGATCACCAAAGGGTTTAATGTTCTGTCCGTGCACTGTTTCCCAAAATATGAAGGAATACAAAAAAAGGGATACTCTATGGTCCCATATTTATGATAGAGGTTTCATGAGAAGCTACAACGTTTGGACCAAACACGGTGAACATGGAGTTATGATGGAAGATAATGAAGAAGATGATGATAACAATGACATTCCAGACTGGGCATTTCTTCATGAAGTTGGTGGCTTTAAAGATGAACCAATGGACGAGCGTGAAGCAAATGTTGCAGAAGAGGAGCCAACAGACGAGTTAGTTTAGGTGTTGCTTGATGCACATAAAGACAGTGAAACTGTGAAGGACCAGAAGAAGTTTGAGAACATGTTGAAGGATCACCAAAAGCTATTGTACCCTGGTTGCAAACCTGAGCAGAAGAAGTTGGGTACAGCGCTGGAGATGCTGAAATGGAAGGCAACTAATGGTGTCACCGATAAGGGATTCAATGAGCTATTAATCATTGTAAAGAACATATTTCCTGAGGGTAACGAGCTCCCGTCGACAACATACGAAGCTAAAAAGATTGTTTGCCCACTTGGATTGAAGATACAGAAGATCCACGCATGTCCTAATGATTGTATCCTGTATCGCGGCAAGGAATACGAGAACTTGCAATCTTGTCCAGTTTGCAAAGCAATGCGGTATAAGATCAGGCGATGCGATCCAGGTGATTTTGACGGGCAGCCAGTCAAGAAGAGGGTTCCTGCAAAGTTGTTGTGGTACTTTCCTATAATATCACGTCTGAAACGCTTGTTCAAGAACAAAGATAACGCTAAGCTGATGCGGTGGCACAAAGAAGATCGTAAGGAAGACGGTATGATGAGACACCCCGCAGATGGGGCCCAGTGGAGAAACCTTGACCGAGAGTACCCTGAATTTGATAAAGACCCAAGGAACATAAGATTTGGTCTTAGTACTGATGTGATGAATCCGTTCGGTTAGTTTGGCTGCAGTCATAGTACATGGCCTGTGCTGCTATGTATCTACAACCTTCCTCCTTGGTTGTGCATGAAGCGGAAGTTCATCATGATGCCGTTGCTTATAGAAGGGCCGAAAGAACCTGGCAATGACATTGATGTGTTCCTGTAACCCTTGATTGATGATCTCTTACTGCTATGGAAGGAAGAAGGCATACAAGTTTGGGATGAGTATAAACAGGAATCTTTTGACCTCCGAGCTTTGCTTTTTGTAACCATCAATGATTGGCTTGCACTTACAAAACTGTCGGGACAATCGAACAGGGGATATTGCGCCTGCACCCACTATCTAGAAGAAACAGATAGCGTTTATTTGAAACATTCTAAGAAATGCATATACATGGGCCATCGCCGATTCCTTCCTGCCGATCATCTCATAAGAAAAGAAGGGAAACATTTTCAAGGACAGTCCGAAACTCGTCCTAAGCCTTTAATTCGTAATGGAAAGCGTGTGGTTTCGATGATCAAGAATATGAAGATAGTATTTGGAAAGGGTCACGGTAGCCAACCTGTTCCTAAGGATGACCATGGACATGCTCCAATGTGGAAGAAAAAGTCTATATTGTGGAACCTACCTTATTGGCAAGTCTTACAGGTTCGCAACGCAATTGATGTGATGCATCTGTCGAAGAATCTTTGCGTGAACATACTAGGCTTCCTAGGAGTGCATGGTAAGAAGTCTAAAGACACAATGGCAGCAAGACGCGTCATGCATGAGCTGACACAACGACAAGGCTTGGAACCCGAAAAGAGAGACAAAGGACGTCACTATTTGAATCCTGCCAGCTACAATCTCAACAAAGAGGAGAAGGAAAGTATGTTTGCTTGCTTGAACAGTATCAAGGTCCCGACAGGATACTCCTCGAATATACAAGGCATATAAACATGAAGGAGAAGAAAATCCTAAACTTGAAGTCCCATGACTGCCACGTCCTGATGACACAATTACTTCCTGTTGTACTGAGGGGTGTTCTACCGGAGAATGTAAGGTTGGCAATCGTAAAGCTTTGTGCATTCATGAATGAAATTTCACAGAAGGCCATAAATCCAAAAAATCTGATAAAGCTACAGAAAGACATTGCCGAATGCCTTGTAAGCTTCGAGATGATCTTCCCACCTTCCTTCTTCAACATAATGACACACCTGCTGGTTCATATTGTGAATGGAATTACTATCTTGGGTCCTGTTTTTCTACACAATATGTTTCCTTTTGAGAGGTTCATGGGAGTCTTGAAGAAGTACGTTCACAACTGTTCACGGCCAGAAGGATGCATTGCCAAGGGCTATGTAACAGAGGAGGTCATTGACTTTTGCGTTGACTTTATTCCTGACCTCGATCCGATTGGGCTCCCGGTTTCACACCATGAGGGGCGACTAAAGGGAAAAGGCACACTGGGAAACAAATCTGTTATCGACATCCCGTATAGTGAAATCAGCAAAGCAAACTTCACGGTTCTTATGAATTCATCCAAGTTGGCTCCGTATATTGACCAGCACATGAATATTTTACGGTCTGCAAATCTGGAGAAAAATCTTGGTTGGATTACACGGCAACATATAAAAACTTTTGAAGACTGGTTCAGGAGAAAATTATTGGGGAACGACACAGTTGATCAAGAGGTTCAGTGGCTGGCTAGAGGACCATCGAACACAGTCCGTTGATACCAAGGGTACGAAATCAAAGGGTATACATTTTATACAACAGCTCAAGACAAAAAAGTACCAACCAAAATAGTGGTGTCCGTATGTGTGTAGGAAACAGTATTGAGAAAAAGGACAACTACTATGGTGTCATAGAGGTGATATGCGAACTTGAATATGGACCCATAGTCGTGCCTGTGTTTCGTTGCCAATGGGTGGCTGGAGGAGCCGTAATCAAGGACCGGTATGGGATGACCACAGTGGACCTTCTGAAAACTGGATATAAAGATGATCCATTCATTCTAGCCAAAGATGTGACACAAGTGTTCGATGTGAAGGACATGTCAAGCAAACCGAAGAAAACCACTGATAAGTCACAAAACAAGCCTGAAAATAAGTCAGAAGATGAGCCGAAACGACACATAGTTCTTCCAGGTAAAAGAAAAGTTGTTGGAGTTGAGGATATTTCAGACAAGTCAGAAGATTATGACCAGATCGATGTCCTCCATTTTCAGTTGATGTTGACCCCAGCATCCTCTTATCTAAAGAGGACACGCCTTACTTACGTCGCGATCACGTTCAAGGAACTTTTGTCAAAAGAAAGATTATCCACAATGTAATAGATAATGATGAGTAGTTTTAAGTTATGTAATAATGTAAGAACTGTGCCATATTTGTCTCAATTCTTGATACTGTTCGTGCAATTGGGACACAATATCATCAAAATACAATATTTTATTTTTGCTTGGTGGAAATATTTTTTACTTCCATCAATTTTGAATTACTAGGATCGTTGAAACAGTAAATCAGAAACAACTAACCAAGTTTTCTTTAAATTGATGAAATCATGGCATAGAATATTACTAATAATAATGTTGTGTATTTTTGCATGGTTGAAAATGAGATGTTTTCGATTTATTACGAATAACACAAATATAACCACATATATACCCTATTAGTTAGACATAATTGCTATAATTGCTAAAGGTACTTATTGTGCTAATTAATATTTTTGTTGTGTGTATATAATTAACAATATGCTAACAAATTTAATCCTCTAATTTTTTCTTTATTGTGCTAATTATGTGGCATATAATAAGTAAAAAAATAAATTTATAAAAAGAAACAAAAAATAGAAAAGAAAATGGGCGTGACATGTTAGTACCGGGCTATATTACTAGCCGGTACTAACTTGCCTCCCCATTTTCATTTCCCGCGCTACGTGGCAGGTTAGTACCGGCTGGACCGGCCAGCCGGTACTAAGTTGTGCATGTTAGTACCGGTTGGCCTCTCTAGCCGGTACTAACCTGCCCCCCGTGCCAAGTTAGTACCGACTGGAGAGCCCAGCCGGTACTAACGTGCCCCCCTCCTCCCATATAAAACACCCTCCCACTTTCTCCTCAAAACTTAGCGAAATTTTCGCCACTCACCCCGCGCCGATCCTCGTCCCCGCCGCCGGCCGCCCAACCCCGCGCCGTCCACCGCCCCTGCCGCCGGCCGTCGTCCCCGCCGTCGGCCGCCCGCTCCCCTCGCGCGGAGTCCCGTCGATCCCGGCCGCGCCGCCTCATCGTCCCGCGTGGATCCCGACCACCGCGCCGACCCCGGCTCCCGGCCGCCGCCGTGCCCCATCGTCCCCGCGCCGGTGCCGCTCGGCCGCGCGCCTCCTCACGCCGCCGTCCGTCGACCCGGCCCGCGCCGCTCCCCCATTCTCGTCGTCCCCGCGCCGGCCCCCTCACGCCGCCGTCCCGACCTCGGCGCCGCCGCCGACCTCGGCGGCGCCGGCCCGATCATCGCCACACGCCGCGTGCCGCCCGACCTCGACCTCCTCGTCCCCGCCGTCACGCCCCCCTCGACCTCCTCGTCCCCGCCGTCGCCACGGCGCCGCACCTCCGCCTGGCCCGCCGCACCGGCCCTGCCCCGCCCTGTCGCCGCGCCGCTCTGCTGTACGTTTCGTGCTGACGTCAGCACTTTTTTTTCTCTGTTATTAGTATAAACAATAATAAAAAAAGTGAAAATAGTGGAAAATGTTAGAAAATAGAAGTAAATATTAGGAAAATAGTAGAAAATAGAAGTAAATATAAGAAAAATAGTGGAAAATGCTAGAAAATAGGAATAAATATTTGTATATTAGTTGAAAATCCTAGAAAATAGTAGGAAATGCTAGAAAATAGTAGGAAATGTTAGAAAATTAGTGGAAAATACTAGATAATGTTTGGACATGGAACGTGGCCAGTGCTGACGTCAGCGTTTTTTTTTTCATTTTTCTTTTCATGTAATTAATATAAAAATATTAGAAAATAGTAGAAAATGCTAGAAAATAGTAGAAAATGCTAGAAAATAGTACGAAATGCTAGAAAATTAGTGGAAGATACTAGATAACATTTGGACATGTAACGTGCCCAGCGCTGATGTCAGCACTTCACAGTGCTGACTTCAGCGCTTTTTTCATTTTTATTTTCATGTAATTAATATAAAAATATTAGAAAATAGTAGAAAATGCTAGAAAATAGTAGGAAATGATAGAAAATTAGTGAAAAATACTAGACAATGTTTGAGACTTAATATTTTTTTATTGCCAGTGAAAATAGGTCCTTTCAATTACAACGAAGACTACATGCATGAGATCATTCGTGGTGGCGGTGGCTCGTACGTACCTCCTGTTGAGAATGAAGAAGGACCTGAGGACGATGGCAGGCAGTATTTGAACTTGAATTCTGATGTGGAGGGAGATAGTAATAGTGAGGAAGATAGTAATCATGAGCAAGGTAGTGATGAGGAGAAAAATCAAGAAAATGCTGAGGAAGTCGTGGTAATACAAATTTGATTCTATCTATGTACATACATTAAATATTATTTTTACATGTATTAATTAGTTGATATATATTTTTGCAGACAACATAATCAATGAAGAAAAAACGGAAACTTGGATCTAAGAGGAAGATGGAAGGTCATACGACCATCATGGCAATGGCTGATAACGGCGAGCCGACACACCCTCCTGGCGTCAAGACAATGTTTGTAAATCAAGTGGGCGCTCTTGTGAGGGAAAACGTACCCATAAAGTACAGGCTATGGAAGAGAACGAAATCAAGTGATAATGAAGAAGATATTGTTCCACTTTCGGAGAAAGCTATGTTATGAAAAGAGATAAAGGATCATTTCTTCTTTTCGGAGGGAAAAGAAGATAAAGTGATGAAATGGGCTTTTCAGAAGATGGCTATTCAATTCCAGACCTTCAAGAAGAAGTTGGTTCGAGAGTTTGTCAAAAAGGATCTTACTCCAGATTTCGAGAAACATTACAAGAAGCAACGACTCTGGTGGAATGAATTCGTGCAGAATAAGACGTCGGCAGACAGCGAGGCACGATCACAACACGCCAAAGAAAATTCAAGCAAAAGGACAAGCAGCCATAATCTAGGGCCTGGCGGTTATGCGGTTGCGATTCCAAAATGAGAAAGGATGGAGGCACGTCTAATTGAAAAATGGATCGTACCGCAGACCTTGTGTTGGCCAAAACGAGTAAGATATTACTTCTATGCTCATAGAGGCACACTAGACCCGAATACTGGGTTGTTTGTGACTAGCGATGCACTACGAGAGGCTACCCAAAGACTCCAAGAGGCAATGAGGCGTGTGGAAGATTGAACTTTCCGGCCAAACAGAGAGAAAGACAAGCTGACTTACGCTCTTGGAAATCCACAACGTACTGGACGGACCCGAGGCATGGGCGTAATTCCATGGAAACATGGCTTTGCTGAAGATCTTGAATTGTACCGAAGCAGATGCAGAAGCAAGGTAGCGGCGGCAGAGAATTTCCGTGCTCTAGAAGAGCGGATAGCTTCTCTTGAGGCAGTAGTAAGCCAACGCTCGGTACAACCAGCTCCCAACTTGGACATCAGTCCCGCCTCCCAGCGTCGTAGCAGTGTCGGTGACACAGAGCAACCACGTCTGTACCCCGTTGATTCCATGACGGTGAGTACCAAATGTGAGCTTCTGTATCCTGTTGGGAAAAAGCTCAAAGTTTGTGCTGAGAGTTTAGCGGAACTACCTGTACAAGGGGAGATATTGCATTGCCAGCCGAGTCCTGAAGGATACGCCAAAGTCCAGATTGATCGCTTGAAAGATGGCTGGGATGATGTGGAGCTCCCAATCCCTTTAGGTCCAGAAGAAATAGAGCTACAACATGCCGTAAGCACATGGGTCGCTTGGCTAAAATGTGATATAGGATTGGTGGAAGGCGCCACAGGTTCCGCTCAGAGCTCCAGACAAAGATCACCAACGCCAGCTGACAGGAATCAAAGCGGTGGTCCACCTTCTCCACCGGCTGCACGGGACCCCAACATGGATCCGCCGTCACCAGCAGCACACAACGACCTAGCCCCGCCATCACCAGTAGCACACAGCGACCCAGCCCCGCCATCACCAGCAGCGCACAGCGAGCCAACCCCGCCATCACAAGCCGCAGAACAGCGAGAGAGGAAGGCACACACGATACCTTCGGGCCAGCCACCTTCTAAGCGGCAGAGCAAGAAGAAAGAGAAGGTTGTGGACGTGGAAGAGGAAGTGGACCCAGTTTGAGCCTACTTCGATGCACAGAAGGAGAAGAGGATGGCTTTGAAAAAGAAGCTAGAAATAGATCCAGATGGGAAAGCACACTTCATGAAAGAGACGACCACGCCAAGGGAGAATTAGAAAGAATTGGATTATGATCGGCAGATCAGAAAGTTCCGCGCCAACCCCAAGAACCTAAAAAGAAATGCAAAACCGATTGTCCAGCTCGGAGAACAATCACAACAATCGATCGCTCCGTTGGTAGTGCGGAACGAGGAACGTCCAAATGAATCAACAGATCCGATGACCATGGCTGGGATGATAATTCTAACGGATTTGACAAAGGCTCAGTTGTTAGGGAATGCTGTACTAGAAAAAAGGTCGAAAGAAGTTTGTACTAGGTGAGCCTCTCATATGGCCAGAGTTATTACCGTATCTACAAACGAGAATGGCCGCGTTGCACAAGTGGTATATGGTCCATTCTAAAAACGGAATGATAATGTTCCCAGCTCAGATAAGAGACGACCATTTTTGGCGGGGAAATGGCCAGGTATGGGTCGAGTTTGAGGCACTTTATGATTTGTACCATCAAGATGCCCTTCACAAGTGCCTCATGAGTGTATGGTGCATGTAAGTGTTTCTGCTCGTCTTATTATTTTATTTTTAATCGTTCCTTGTTTGTTGACTAATCCTTGATTTTGTGGTTTTATTTTTCCATAGGCAAAAAATTAAAATTGCCCGCCAAAGAAACTTCCATAACATCGGTTTCCTGGACCCCGATGTTATACACGAGGAAACCGTCGCATCACGTTCTTGTCATGTGGTCGACATTATATATAGAGGTCTGCGTAAGCAAATCATGTGTCCATTCATTCTGTTGCCATACAATCATCAGTGAGTCTTTTGTCACTTTTTCAATACCATCAGAATAATGCTAATTAATAACTATTATAATCAACATTAGTTGGTTGGTATTGTGAATGTATATGAACAGCTTTCATTGGATACTCTTTGCTAGTGAGATTGAAACCCACACGGTCTGGATCTATGACTCGTTGAGGCAAGATAGATCCATGTACCAAAACATCATCAACCTGATCAACAAGGTGTGGGCTCGCTTCCTCGAAAAACACTTAAAAATAAAAGATCAACTCGACCTCTTCGATTTAGGAGTGACCAAACGGTATGAATAGATTCTTACCTCTTTTGTCATTTAAAATAAACATTTAATTATTCTATGCCATAACTCATTTCCCTATAGTGCATGAGACAGGAACAAGGTAACAACTTGTGTGGTTACTACGTATGCGAGTGGATCGATAACTTTGTAAGTGAAAAGGGACAAATGTCGGCAGAAGCATTCGCGGTACGTGAGCACAATCAATTCTGTTAATTAATTTTAATTTATTATTGTTTTATTCTCACGTTTATATCTCGAAATGTTAGTAATTTATTATTGTTTCATTCTAACGTTTATATGTAATTTTTTAAAATTATTTTTTTAAAATGTTACAGAAATGGTCCATGAAAGAAGATCTCATCGAAGAAGCTCGAGTCAGGGCAATTCAAGAATCTATCTGCGGATTCCTGCTCGATGAAGTCATCGATAAAAACGGAGAATTCTATAGCGATCCCTACAAAAGCGTCGCAGCAGCTGATATCGAGGCTGGCATACAAGTGTAATTTGTAATATCTAGAATAAAACATGTATTTTGTTGGATCTTTTTTCAAGTATTAGTAGTAAACTCTATAGATGTATGTATGTATATATATAATATTAATGCGATATCGTGGTAATAAAATACGTGCAATGCAGTAGTACAGGTACGTATAGTCGCATTCGGTATAAATATGCATGCAAATACGCATAAAACCAAAAAGAATAGAAAAGGAAACAAATAAACGAGAAAAAAGAGGTTAGTACCGGCTGGTATTACCAGCCGGTACTAAACCGCCCGCCAGGCCCCGTGCGGGGTGTGGCGAGTTAGTACCGGCTGGTGATACCAGCCGGTACTAACCGGCGCACGTTAGTACCGGCTAGCTGCGACCGGTACTAACGTGCGCCATGTTAGTACCGGACCTTTAGCGCCGGTCACAGCGACCGGTACTAAGCGGTCCTGTGACCGGTACTAAAGGCCAATTTTCCCGTAGTGATGGCTTTGCCTTCTTCAGCAGCCCAAGCAATGATTTCAGTGAAACTTTTCCAATCCAATTTTTGGGTCTTTTCAACTCCACAAACAATGGCAGTTTGAGTAACCACATCTTTGCAATTGAGCTCCACGCCATCCAAAATATTGAGTTTGCGGACATCGATAACAACCATGTCGGCATCGACATCAACAGCCTCAACTCATTGAAATCCAACACAGCTGGCTTCTACAATAACAATAAGAATGCCACGTTCACAAACCTACCCCTCATTGGTAGTGGACCAATCCAAACACGGGTAGAGTATACAAAGCGAAATAAAATTTTGAGCTAACGAAATTTTTAACCGAATTTTTGTTTTTTCGTTCACTTACGAAAAACACGAAATTCGCGAAAATTCGCTGAAATTTCGTCGAAAGTTTTAACCTTGCTACATCTATGTCTGAGGGCTATTATTAGTGTCATTCTTGATAAGGTTCGTGATCGTACTGTGATCACACTGTTATTTCTAGATTTGAACAGATTAGTATGAAAAGCGATATGTGATCCAAGGAATGAGTGTATTTTCGTGAGATGATTCACGGTGCTATGGAAGGAAATATTGACATTAGATATCGAATTGACATCGGCTTAGGTGAGATTTTGTAATCTTGACCGAAATAAATGAATTTCCTTGGTATAATCCAATAAGGTATTACAAATATCAGTAGGATGTTTGAATAATTTTAAGATATTTTTAAAAGGGCACAAACGGGCTAGAGAAGAAACAGTATCAGGTAACAAGAATACAAACTGAAGAACAGAAGCAGCTTTACTCTACAGGTCAGTGTTTATGCCTCTCAGGATCAATCCTCCATGAACCATGAATCATCGATGCCAATTTTACCACCGGCCGTAACTTTCCCATCGCGCGGCCAGTTTGGGCGTGGGCCCGCAGCTCCTTCTCTTTCTACGACTCATTCTCAGATCCAGTTTGGAACGGACGGACGGTGGCTTTTCGGGCGGAGCCATGGAGGCGCTTGCCGCCGGCCGTCTCACGCGCGACGAGGACAGCCGCGGGAGTGGCGAGCGCGCCGACCCCGGTCGGCTCCGGCGAGCCCCGGCGGGAGGGAGGCTCCCCGACGCTGGAGCGGCGACGCTGGCCGGACCTCCCGGCGAGCCGAGCGGTGGTGGCCGGGGAGGGCGCACGGAGCGGCAGCGGCCAGGCCTCCCGGCGAGCGGAGCGGCGGCGCCGCCGCATGAGGTAGGTGATTTTTTCTTTTTCTTGCAATTGTTTTTTTGAAAACTTTTTCCTGCAAACTTTTCTAAAATCTTTGTTTTGCAAAATATCTTCTGAAAAACTTTTCAAAAAAAACTTTTTTGAAAATCTTTTGCAAAAAACTTTTCTGAAAATCTTTTTTCTAATTTTTTTCGAAAATCATTTTTGCAAATTTTTTTCGAAAATGTTTCGCAATTGTTTTTTGAAAAACTTTTTTTCGGGTGTGGGGTCCCACCAGTGGTTGTCGGGGTGAGAGTGGTCCCCACGTCATTTTTTTATATTTTTTCTTGCGTGGGGAGCCGTCGTGGCGTCGTGCGCTGTGAGGACGGCTGCATGCGGCGTGGGTGGGGCCCTGTCCGTTTTTGGACGGATACGCGAGCGCGTGAAAGCCGCCGTGCGGGCCAGCGCAAACTAGACGACCCCAATCATCGTCTAATTCCCTTCGATATTTGAGCAGTGTATGCTTGCATATTGGCACTGCAGCTGTGCAGCATTTCAGGACGCCACTTTGAGCAGCATGTTTGTCCATCAGAATGTCAATGCCCCCTTTTTATTTGCAAGGTCTGTTTCAATGTCCCTATGTTCACTCTATCAGTTAGCTGAAAGTGGATGGATAGGACATAAATTATTTTAAAATACTGAAAGGCGACGAAATTTATTTGCATTGCCTACCCTTTTCATGACCATGTTTCCAATATGCCTTGACAATATCTGGTCGCAAAAATAAAAGGCTGGTGGCCAAGTGGCAAAAATTGGGATGTATCCTTTTGATCGAATTAACTATTGTCACCCTTCATAGCACTGAAGTATATATAATGCTAAATAATTTAATCATTCTTGCCTACACTAATCTCGAATAAAGATGTGTTATCAGAATACTTAAATTTACTTCTGTTTTAGTCCGGGCCCAATCATTTTGACTGCATTCGACATTAAGAGTTAACTGTGTATTAAGAGTCCGTTTGATAATTCCAGGAAGAAAATACTTGCTCCTATTCTAGAAAATACTTGCTACAATTCTGTGCGATGCGTACATTCTTTACCACCTTACCCAGGAAAAGGCTCCATTTGCTTATAGATGTCACTTTGAGCAGCATGTTTGTTCTTCAAAATTGTAATGTCTCTCCTTTCGATTGGCATTTTTCAAAAGACTGAAGCAACGCCTAACCATCACCGTGCCATGAGCCATCTACCTGCTATGCGGGTCTGTTTTCAAAACCATATTCAACAGGAGATTCTTGTGGATCAGTATTTGGATAAGGTGGGGGCACTGCAAGTTCTTCTCTGTGAAGGTCTGAGAGCACACTGAAGTCAATGGCTTGGACTTCAAAAAGGTTTGTCTCTGATAGTTTTTTTTTTGTTTTTTCGTTGCGAGGAAATCTCTGTAAGTTACATGAAAATGGATAGTTAAGAAATACATTATTCGTATATACTGAAAGGCAATCATCAGTTTCATTTACAGTGCCCATCCTCTCTGAGACCATGTTTCCAAGTTCCAACATGCCCTAACAATATATTATGGTCCCAAAAAGAATATAAGCAGTGCTTCATGTTAGATCCCTAGGACCATCTAGGTGTAGATCAGTAGGGGTTGTGCATCTGGTTTGTGATGAACATAGAGAATTCCAGGAAAAGGAGAGAGCGCCGAGTGATAAAGAGGCACTGACCATGGGAATTGGAAGTAGAGGATGGAGCTCGTCGGTGTGGATGAAGTCCGGTGATGCAGTGCAGTGCCGGCGGTGACCGTTGGTGAAGTGCAGTGCTGTCCGGGGCAGCGGCGCTTCCCGCCGCTGACAGCACCTCCCGATCGGTAGGCTTCGGGAGGTGGGCGAGTCAGGCACCTCGTTACTTTGGCGTGTCAGTACTTGTGGCCCCCACCTCCCTTATATGGTGCTGCGCGACAGGGGCCAGCAACCCTTGTGGGTTGGGCTCCTCCGATTAGAGAGCTGAGTCAAGGCCCAACTCAGTCGTTGGACTGAGTCGATGGAGATCAACACTAACACTTCAATGCTGCGCGTGTGGAACCTGTGGTGGTCGGCAGGGTTTGCAAGTTTTTACTTACCCTGCTGCATTGCCCGCGAAAAGCCGTGCTGCTGCTGTCGTCAGACACAAATGTAGATAGGCTGCCACTAAAATGCATTTTCCTTGGGCCACTTCTAAGGAATCTATATAACTTATATAATTGGTCCTCACTATAAATTTCTCTCATCTCTCATGAAGCCACATCATCACCTCCCACTAAGATGCACTAAAACCTCACTAAGATGCATTAATTGATATTTCTCTCATGTGGTGCACATCATCTTTATTTCTTAAATGTGAATTTAAATCTGAAAATTAGATGATGGGAAATTTATAAAGTTCGAAATTGGCTGATGGGAAACTGAATTGATTTTTACCTAACTTGCATAGTTAGTTGATATTATAATACAAATATAAGTACTCCATCGTGATATGATTTTAGCAAGCACTAAGAGTGGGTTTGAAAGCAATAAAATAGAAACTAGAAATAACAGTTTTTAAATAACGAAAAAAATCTGGCCTCTACCAACTTGGTGCACATCTTCTACTCATTAGATGTATATTTTATCCATTCAAAAGTAACATAAAAGTATATGATTTAATCAAAAGATAGCTCATATGCTCTCAGAGTAATCTCTACAAGTACACTATTTTTACGAGCAACTAAACAACCACAATGATTTATTGTTTATCGAAAACTCTTAATGCGGTGAATCATCTAGTAATATATTACATCTCATGTTTTCTCATCGGGCTTTACTAAGGTACACCCAAATGACTGTGGGCCGTTCATTTAGGTAGATCTAGGTGGTTAGGACAAAGTATTACCTCCTAAAATGTAATATTAAATATTTATGTATATATATTTTTATTTTTAAAACATGAGAAATCTTTTTAGATCTAATTACTTCCTGCATGGAGTGACGAGTGATGACGGAACTGACGAAGTGAAGAGGAGAGGCCGACGGCACTTTGTTTTTTCTTGTTTTCTTATTTTCAAGGTAAACGTGCGGTCGTATGAGAGGGTAAAAAAACGTAACGTGACAGGCTTTGAAATGGCATGACATGAATGTCTATTTTTTTATAACGTGAAAGTGAAATGAAATTACAAGGAAAAATTAAATGAGTTGTAACATTGTTTTCACCTAATGTGGCCTGAGTGAGTTCTCACATTTTTTACCTAATATGGCATGGGTGAAATATAATATCTTTTTTCACACGTAGTACAATAGATCCAATATTTTTTTCGCAATAAGACACATCATATGCATCATATTTTGATTGTGTGCATGCTGACCAGTAAGGGACGAACGGCTGCCGTTCCACACCTTTGTGATGATAACGGAAGATCCGGAGGTGTGAGATTGCCAGCCTTTTATTGATTATTTTATTTATTTAACTGTTTTTATTTTAAAAATCATCAACTCTGATTGGTTGGCACTCTTACCTTTTAGAAAGTAACTGGGTGTACCATAGCAAAGCCCTTTCTCATGTGGGTTTCTGATTTCCTGCAATTTTTTGTGCTTCATCATTCAAGTATTTCTTTCCTGGAGCATCGGAAAATCTAAGTGTCAACTGCTGTCTTCACGATTTGAATATCCTTTCTGTAGTGCAACACTTTATGACAATACTTGCAACAGTTATCTACGAGGTTTGACTGGCTCAAAGGCAAAACCCTGAGGTAGTAGCATAGAAGCATATTTACAGCATGTTACAGGTTAGTACCGGTTGTTATGGCAGGTACTAAAGGTCCGGTACTAACGTGCCGCACGTTAGTACCGGCCACAGCCAGCCGATACTAACGTGCCGCACGTTAGTACCGGCTGGTAACACACCAGCCGGTACTAACGTGCCGCACGTTAGTATCGGCTGGTTGTGACCGGTACGTACTAACCTGCAAGCCCCTTGTGTGGGTTTCCTTCCCTTTTTCTTTTTCTTTTTTCCCCTTTTCTTATGTTCTATCCTTTTCTTTTCTCGTGCGCCGGTCATCACAATCACATAACACTGTCACACATTCTTGAAAGAAACACAATGCAATCACAATGTTCCATAAGAATAAAAATTTACCTTCACATCTCACAAGAATACATCTCACAGAACTCTATCACTCATTACTAACACACATTTCACAGGAACTATAGAAAAATTTATAAAGTTCACATATAGATTTGACTTCACTCGGCCTTCCAATGTGAATAACTCGTCAATATTGCTTTCTGTGGAGAAGGAGAAAAATCGGAATCAAGATGGAGAAGATAGAGAAACAAGATGAAGAAAGAGTCGAAGGAAATACCTGTTAGTCGATGATAATGGAGCAGGGAGACCGCCCCGAGCGCCGCTGCCTGGGCCACGCCCGCGCCGCCGGCCCCACGCGCCGGCGGAGGTGCACGCCCCCCGTGCCGCCCGCGCGCGCCGCCGCCCGGGCGAGCCGGCCCCACGCGTCGCCGCCGCCGCCAGGAGAGCCAGCCCCGCGCGCCGCCGGGAGTGCCCGCCCCCCGCGCCACCCGCGCCGCGCGCTGCCTAGGATCCACCCGAGGAGGAGGATAAGGTGGGAAGAAAGAGAGCAGATCGAGGAGAGAAGAAATGAGAGATAGAGGAGGAAAGAAGAGATAGGCAGATGGGGGTGAAGGAGGGGATAAAAAGACTTGGCGGTAGGGAGCGTAGATTTTTTTAGGACGGGTTAGTACCGGTCGAGGGCACCAGCCGGTACTAACGTGCGTCATTTAGTACCGGTTGGTGTTTTTGACCGGTACTAAAGTGGTGCCTCCATTTAGTACCGGTCAATAACACCGGCCGGTACTAAATGACGCACGTTAGTACCGGCTGGTGCCCTTTAGTACCGGCTCCGGCCAGCCGGTACTAAAGTGCGGGGATCGTTGCTCATTTCTCCCGTAGTGATAGAAGCATAGTTTTGAAGCTAGAACTAGGAAAAAACAGAAACTTGAGAAATTATTTTCTGCTTCAGGCTCCCTGAGGTAAATATTATGATAGTCCGAGTAAGAACTACTATAGATTCCAAAACTTAAGACAAGATGATCTGGCCCTTGGTACGACATCTATCTATTATCATCTTCCATTTGAGAGAATGGACGTCATGCCAATGCTGCCAACTGTGGAAGGCAATGATGTGTACTCGTCAAAGCCTTCATTTTGCATCAGGCCCAACGCACTGTAACTTACATTTGTGGGGACCAACTCTGGGAGTGGCATCTCACCGTTGAGGTATTGTATGACTTGGCGCATACTAGGCCTTGCATTGCATAATGGATGTGCACACAGCAATCCAAGATTTAATACCAGGCTAACCTCCTCAGCATTGTAGTTGCCATGCAACCTACTATCAAGTGTGTAGGTGAGTGATCTTTTGTGCCAATGCTCGACAACCCAATCAATTAAGATCAGCGAACTATCATCTGCATGAGTATTGATAGGCCTTTGTCCACAGGTTACCTCTAGAATGAAAATGCCAAATGCATACACATCTGTTTGAGTTGTTGCCTTACCAGTGCGCGCCAATTCTGGGGCTAGGTATCCCATAGTACCCACCACATGTGTTGTTTGCGGATCCATGCCATGATCGTACAATCTTGCGAGACCAAAGTCACCTAGACGTCCATTCATCTCACTGTCAAGGAGCACATTGCTTGCTTTGATATCCCGATGAATTACAACTTTCTCCCACCTCTCATGGAGATAGAATAGGCCTGTTGCAACATCTTTAATGATTTGAAGCCTTTCAGTCCAAACTAGAGTTGGCTTATCCTCCACACAGTGCAGATACTTATCAAGACTACCATTTGACATGTATTCATATACCAAGAGGAGTTCACCTTTTCTTCTGCAATAACCCAGTAGCTGGACAAGGTTGCGATGTCGGAGGCGGCCGATACTGACAATCTCTGCAATGAACTCCTTTATACCCTGCTTTGACTCACGGGACACCCTCTTTACAGCAACCTCTAATTTTGAAACAGGAAGCACGCCTTTATACACCTTACCAAATCCTCCTAGTCCAAGTAGGTTCTTATTCTTAAATCCATCTGTAGCATGGAACAAGTCCTTGTACAAAAAGCGGTGTGGCCCAAATTCGGCTTCCCAGTCTTCATGTATCTCAGCATACTTTATCCGCCTCCAAACCAATAGAACTATTGATGTTCCGACTACTAGAATGAATGTGGCTGTGGCGACTGGTAAGATGATCTCCAGCACCTTGGACCGAGGTTTTGGCCCAACACGAGGCAGCTTTGGCAAGATGGATACATCGATCAATGGAGCAGGTTGGTTTATGCCAAAGCTGAAGCCGAGCACACAATACAGTGAATTGATTGGACCACTTGATGCCGAGAACCCAATGTAGGATGGATCCTCCAGCACTGTGGAGAGGTTGTAGGTAGCTGACAGTAGTGGTTTGGACGGTTTGGCTACCTTTAGGGGGGCCAATGTTACATTGATCTGTGTGCTCTCTCCATTATAGTCCACCCACACTTGCATTTCTTTGCGGCTAACAAGGGATAAGTTTTTGAACATACCAATCTTGTCATCATAGAAGGCAGCTGATTTGGATCCAAATGATGTGAGACTATTGATGTTGATGCCGATGTGGTTGTCATCGATGTCTTTGAACTCGGTATTTTGGCTACTATCAAGCTCCACTGCAAATATGTGGTTACTTTTTTTGCCATCACTTGTCTTGTTGAGGAGACCCAAGTACTGTGAGTTCTGCGCACCTGAGAAATCCTTGGTTGGAGAGATCAGGAAAGTCATGCCGTCGGTACATATACCAGAGTAGATAGGGACCATGCCGAACACAAAGGCAATTGAGAAGGATTGAACCACCTCACCGGGGGACTTGCGGAATCGCCATGGAGTTGGATAGAACGCATGGCCTTTAATCGTAGCCGAGCGATTGGTTAGCTCAAGAACTCCATCTGGTGTAATAGTGGCTGCTCCGTCGAGGTCTAGGTTACTCCTCGAGAAGCCGGAGTAGACAAACTGATCCTCGCCAGTGGTAGCGATTGAGGATACGAGGTTTAGGGCTATGGAGAAGAATAAGTGCAAAAGGAAGAATAGTTGCACCATACCAGTAGACATGGCTGCAATTCTAAGAACTCCACGAGATGCAGGAATGAGTGCTTTCATGGACACTGGGAGGTGGTTCTTGTGTTTGTGTAGTCGCTCTGCTCTGTGGTCTGCAAAATTCAGTCACGCCTCTGTAGCTTTTCGTAGTAGTCGTTGTCCTGAGATGTTACAGTTCAATATATTACACATATGCGCTAGCTTTTGCCATTCATGCTATCTTCTGTCTGACGACTTTATACTGACTTATGTGGGAAAGTATTAGCAGTATTCTAATTAAACTATGTTTTGTCACGATTATACATACAAATGAACAAATCCATTTGATGCCAGTCAACTTTTACAAATAAAAATAAGAGTAAAATGCAGCACGGGTCTCTAAACTAAATACACGGTGTCAAGCTACGATTAGTGTGCTGGAGTATTAAAATCTTCACATTCCCCTCCTGATTAAAAGATGCTCAGGTAAAGGCATGTCATAGTTGACGAAGACTTGTAGACTAACTATAGACTTTGGAAAGACTTAGACCGTCTCGCAAATAAAAAATAAAAAAAGGAAAGACTTAGACTAAGGGCAGTCCCAACCCAGACTCCATGGTAGAGTCTATCTCTATTAATTAGATTGCCATGTAGGCATTTTGCTGATGTGGCAAGCAATTTAATGAGGAGAGAGAGGCAATAACATAGAAACCAAGTCTAAGTTAGACACCAAGTCTACACGCAAAACGAGAGAAATCTGGTTGAATGATTGGAGAGGAGTATGGTTGAATGATTGGATAGACTCCAAGATACAAAATCTGCATTGGAGGCTATGGTTTCTTGTGATAGAGTCTTCGTCGTATGGACTCTATGGGTAGAGTCTGGGTTGGGACTGCCCTAATGGTCTTTAAAGCAAGGCAGCATTGTGAATTTCTCTGTACATATTTTTTAATAAGGTAATTTTTTCAGTTACTTGTTACAATGTTTCTAGAAGAAACCATTCCACTCTTTTCTAAGGTCTCCTCCAATAGTTAGTGCTTAGCTAGTTCATAGAATATTTTTTTCATATTTTAATAGAAGAGAGGAGTTATCTCTTCATTAAAAGAGAGTTCTATACACGCACTTCAAAATTGTGTGTGGATGATATACGGGGTCGTTCATATCATGAGCTATGAGTTGGATCATTGAAAGTGTTGTATCTCAGAGTGCTTATTAGAGCTAGCCACTTGCTTGTACCATTGGAGGAGGTATAAGGTTATGTGAAACTAGTGGTTTCAGGGAGCGCTTATGTCAAGAACAATTATTAAGAACAAGAATAGAAGTAGAAAACACAACACATCGAAGGAGATAGACACACGTGGAACTAGAACGTACAATTATTACTCAATAATTGGTGTAATTTTAGGATCTCATAGCCAAAGCTTTGGTTCATTTTCACTTGAACATTGAAATGACGCAATGATGCTCATCTATGTTCCCAGAGAGCCAGTCGAGTCAGTTTTCTCATTAGAAGGATCACATTCAAGGAGTCTCCGGTCGCTGCCGTTGCCATCACGATGGGGAAAAATGTGTGTCTAGGTTAACATCCCTATCCATTAATGCCAGCCAACTTTGATTTGTTCTACACTTGTTTGTTGTCAAAGTGGTGATTAGGAGGACACCCAGCTATCGAAGCCGTTGCAAAATTCTACCCCATGTTGATGTCATGGTTTATTATACAATTAAGGATCACCTTCAGGTGGAGGGAATTCTTGACAAATCAGATGAGAGAGCTAAGGGAGTCCCAGAAAGGAAGTCCGTTTGGTTTGCATGCCAGTTAAAGTGGTTCATGTTTGACTAAATTTCTAGTGAATTGTATTCATATTTATGGCTCCAAATAAATTTGTTAAAAAACTACATTTAAAACTACTAATGATATATATATATATATATCATAAATATTTGTATTTTTTTATAAGTGGTCAAACTTAAGATTTTAGAATTTCTTGAAAAGCGAGAAGTGCATTCTTTCTGAGACGAAGAGAGTATAAAACATGTGGCTAAGTCAAGTCAAGGCCTGATGTTAGTATTCCAATTGGCCGGTATGAGCGCGCAATAACTTTGCAACAGATAGTACTCAATAATAGAGTGGAGAGAGGTCAAAAGGTATCCCTCTCTCATTGGTCCGGATGGCATCCATAATTACTGGTTACGTCTCAACCCGCTGACTAAGATAGTTTCTATAGTATTAAATAGCACGTCAAGTAAGCAAAAATCTGATGTGACAGAGAATTAATGAGGGAAGAGATGGACATGGTTTCTCATGTAAAAAACTATGTCTACACGAGAACCAAGGAATGATGGAAGGGATTGGATGAGAAAGGAGAGAGAAGAGAGATGATTGGATGATAATTTATTTTAAGAAACTATCCATTAGAGAGATAATTTCTATAGTAGTGTCCATATGACTACACGAGAACATAAGGAATGATAGTTTCTTGGGTTGGGACTGTCCTTAGGCCATCCCAACCCAATGACTAGAATTATGTCTATAAAATTAAATGAACTGCCACCTAGGATAAAAGATGATGTGACAAATGAGTAAGTGAAGAAAGGGAAGGAAACTAGTTGCACGAGACATGGTTTCTACACGCAATACAAGACATAATGAGAGATTATAGTATTAAATTTAGGTATGGAATAGTGGTGTTTGCATTGATAGGGTAGTGTCTAGTACTAGTTTTTTAACGATGCGTAGCTTATGAAAACTATGAGTAGTGTCTTAGGTTGGGGATGGGCGTAGAGCAGGTATAAAAAAAAACTCGACCTGCGGGGGGTAAGACAGCCCCCGGGCATTTTCTCACGCAGGCCGAGAAAACCCCCGAACCTCTGTCCCACCCTTACACAGGGGTCCGTAACCCTTTGTGAAACAACCACTGGGCTAGCGACCGCTGCAACTACCCCATGTAGGAGTGGCCCAAACCAACCACAGTTACGACCTGGGCTGGACCTATGGCCTGTGCTTTGGCGTGGTGATAGACGAGGGGATTTTTTTAACCCCAACCTGAAATTCGCTCTCACGGGGAGTCGAACCCAAGTGGACCTGAGGAGTGCTACTTAGACCATCTAACCAATCTAGCTAGAGGCCCTTTCGCGCATAGAGCAGGTATAATAATTCACTTTAGTTTGTCTTATAGCCAAGTCACATTAGCAAAATTTCATATGACGGAGAGAGAAAGGAAGAGAGAGAGTGAAGCGGTCTCTAGATCTAGCAATCATCTCGTCCCATTCTCTAAAAATGCAACATCCAACGAGAATTGAGAGAGCAATTAATGAAAGACTACATATGTGTGTATGGTTCAATAAAAAATAAATTCTTGAGCTCTACAAGAGACATGTTATTGTATAAGTTAGCTGCAAATCTAGTCTCAAAATGATGGCTTGGCCAAGCTTATTAACCTAGACCAATAATATAGACTAAGTGCTTAGCTATAAGCCAAGATGCAAGAGCAAGCCATACAACAATATTCTCTTGTTTCTCTAAAATATATTATTTTATCATCTAATACTACTCTTGCTTATACTATACATTCTATTTCATATTCACTTTCACATTCATCCTTCACCGAAGCCCACTACTACATAGGAGCTCATGCTCAGCTTGTTGCTTGCGTGAGAGCCAAGCTCCTTTATTCTTTTTTCTCTCCTCGACGTCAGCTTGGCTTATAAGCGCATTATTGCACTGCTCATGCTAGATCGATTTATGTTGCCGGTGGGATCAAGCAGTCTGTACGACTGTACCTTCCCCAATGCTGATGGCACATGATGAGCCTTGGAGAAGATGCTTCTAGTGTTACCCAATGCTCCGTGCATTCCCAATGCCTTGAGAAAAATATACCAATCAAAGAAAATGGAGCTTAGATAATCTTGCTTACCTTGGAGGACCTTGAGAACGTTGATTCCTCCAAATTTTGAAGTCTCCAAGCGCAAGGATGGCCCCAAATCACAGGAGCCTGGAGGAACAGATCTCCTCCTCTGTTCTGCTCAGGAAGGAAGGAAAAAGAGTCCCATATGTGCACATTATTACATTTTTCTTTAGGTGCCGGCTTATGTATCAGTGCTGGCTGGTTACATGAGTAATCTCTTATTTTGAATACAGTTTGGGTGTTGGTTCTGTGCCAGCTTGCTCTGATATTACAGTGTGTGCGTGCGAGAGAAACAGAGGACTGTTCTATTAGAAAAAAAATTCCAAAAAAAAATCGCTAATGCCACCATGACTCTGCCTTCTAAAGAGAAGAACCATTGGACATTATGTTCTGTCTGGCTTAAATTTTACAATTCGTTTGCCACGGATGGCTTTTGTCTCCCGGAACATTTGATGCACATTTAGCACGAAGTGTTTATCAGTCATGTCACGTTGTTGTAACTGCCTTTTGGATCTCGTTGGTATTGGCCTTTTCTGTTTTAGTGCTCTTTCCCCAGTTCGGACTGATTTTCTTCACCGATTACTCTGTTTTTTTCCCACTGATTGGGGAACACTTTCATAGATAGAGCTTCCGTCATTCTACCCCTTGGAACACCTAGTCACCCGGGGCATGCGCTAGCACCCTTGACCGGCACTATGGCACTTAAGATGTGGTCACCTGGCCCTAGAAGAAAATGTAAGAGAGGAGACGCGAGACTTGGACATGAAGACCTGGAGGACGAAGGGCACTTTGACCATTGAACATACGTACCACAGGGGAAAATATTAAAGATAAATCTAGATATGATTGCAACTATTGTCCATTTTGATGATAGGGTTGGAAGTCCTTGATTTCAGGTTTGGCAAATACGAAATATGCATTATTTGTGGTAGTAAGTATTAATTAGCACCCAAAAATTATTCTTCATTAAAAAATTCAGTTGACCTTGTATTCTTCATCTCCTTCATTTTCGACAACCACTCCCACACATGTAGTAGGTGCTATTTTCTTTATGTACATGTACATCCAAATGTCAAAAAACATTTTTAGAAAAGGGAATATATGTTAATATTCCAGCTGCTGCATCGACCAATGCATATAGCTGTTCATTATTACAAGTTTAACTAAAAAAACCACGAAATTAAGAAGACAAAATTTTGTATGTTTAGACTGGAAGCAACTCCCTCAAAAAGCATCATGAAAAACAAATCAAGGACCAATCCTATTTCTAAAGCTCCAGCCATGAGTGGCGAAAACTTTCATGGCGGCAGACTCAAGCATCCTGCACCCCATGGTCAATGCAAGGCGATTCTCCTCCTTCTGTATTAGCGACCAAAATCGAGTCCAGTGCGTCCCCTTGAAGAGTACCTGTAAGTATGAAAGCATGATGCCTTTGTCAAAAACCAGTGGCGGATCTAGTGGGTGGGCCGGGTGGGCCGTGGCCCCACCCTAAGATTCAGCCCAAACGGTTATAACCCCTTGATTTTTCATGGAAAAGTCTGTTTAACCTCCCTCAACTATTGAAAAGGTCCAATTTTGCTCCTCCAACTATAGAAACTAGATATATAACATCCCTAAACTCGAACAAAAGTCCAATTTTATCCCTTAAATTACTGTAGTACTGTAGATGAAGGTAAAAAAATGTCTCTGGGCCCGCCCTAACTTTAAGTCCTGGATTCGCCACTGTCAAAAACCACTTCATTTCGAGATAACCAAATTGCCCAGCATATTGCACTTGCCCCTATTAATATCTGAGACTTAAGTTTCCTATTTACCCCGAGCAACCAGCCATTAAACATATGATCCATACTAGTTGGCGGAGGTAAATGTCAAAAAACATAGCTATCTGAAAATAAACACACTGTTGAGCATTGAGATGAAATTCAATTTTTCTTGTCTGTATGTAGAATATCACATTTTCAGTACAGCCCTCTTCTACTAGTATGTTTACAGAAGAAAAGTGATTTGTTGGATTTTTCAGCTACAAGTACATGGAGTATTTGTTGGATATAAATCCTTAGGGCAGTCTCAACCCTCCAACTAGGATAGTTTCTATAGCATTAATTAGATTGCCACATATGACTTTTAGCTTATGTGGCACTGTATTAAATAAGAAAGAGAGTAGAGAGAGGAAGAAACTGAGTCTTGCATGAGACCCAATGTCTACACGAGAACCTATGCACTAGACACTACCAAACTTTGCATTGAAGGGGTGATGATTTTTTCATGATAGATAAAGGGTAAATATGATTGGTAGAGAGAAGAGATGACACATTTATTAAATATCCACATCAAGAAATCATGGGTTGTGGAGAGTAGTTTCTATAATGATTTCTTGCTTATGTGGCGACATAGAAACTATCCATAGACACTATGGGTTGGGACTGCGCTTAGGCATCGAATATGTGTGTCCCAGATTGTATGTTAAATAAGATCAGCAGTGAACTCAGCAAGGAACTTTTATCTTCCATCTAGCGACAAGGATATTGAACCTAAGTCCATCACTGGTGACGGGTATAATGACCTTGTAGACGACTCGGACTCCACATCCTGCCTTAAGGCCAACATATGAGAGCTGAAGTGTGCCGGCAGTAGCTCTGGTAGTGGCCCTTCACCATCAAGATACTGCAAAACTTGCCGCATGCTCGGTCTTGCGTCAGGAAATGGGTGTGAGCACAACAATCCTAACTTCAATGCAAGGCGTGCCTCACCAGCATCATAGTTACCTTGGAGTTTGATATCCACTGTATCAAGGAGTGAATCTTGGCGCCAATTCTGAATCACCCAATCGACCAACATGAGCTGGTGGCCTTGGGTGTCTTCAGTCACTGGCTTTTTCCCACAGGTAACCTCAAGAATGAAAACCCCAAAGGCATATACATCAGTAAGAGTGCTTGCCTTGCCTCTATGTACAAGCTCTGGAGCCAGGTATCCTATTGTGCCAACAACATGTGTGGTTTGTGGGTCAGTGCCATGATCATACAACCTCGCGAGGCCAAAATCTCCTAGTTGTGCATTCATCTCTTTGTCTAGAAGAACATTGTTTGGTTTTACATCACGATGTATTACAACTTTGTCCCATTCGAAATGGAGGTAGAGCAAGCCTGATGCAATTCCTTTGATAATCTTAAACCTTTGCCCCCAATCTAAGGTGGTTCTGCCCTCTTCACCATACAAATACTTGTCAAGACTTCCATTAACCATATAGTCATACACTAAAAGAAGTTCATTTTCTCGCCTACAATACCCAAATAATTTTACAACGTTATTGTGTTGCAGATGGCCCAAGCTTACAACTTCGGCAACAAATTGCTTTATCCCCTGCTTTGAGTTGTATGATACCCTCTTTACTGCAATCTCTGATTTTGTTGTAGAAAGTACTCCCTTGTACACCCTACCAAATCCACCTTCCCCTATCAACTGCTTGGAATTAAATCCTTTGGTGGCATGATATAAATCCTTGTAAGTGAATCGGTGTGGGCCATATTTTACCTCCCAATCTTCGCGTACCTCCTTATATCTAAAATGTCTTCTCACAAGCAGAACAACGGTAGTCCCAGTAAGCAATACTAAAAGTGCAGATGCAATTGGTAGAATGATCTCTAGAAGTTTAGATGGAGCCCTTGGACCAAGATAAGGTAGTTTGGGTAGTTTGGTAGAGTCGATGATGGGAGCAGGACTATTCATGCCAAAACTCCAGGCAAGAACGCAGTGATGATGCCCTGTGCTTAAGCCTGTTGAAGATGAAAAGCCAGTGTATGCTTGCTCTGTTATAACTGTTGATAGGTCAAAGATTAAAGAGAGTAGAGGTCTCGTAGGTTTTTCCATGCCAAGAGGAGCTAATGTTACATTGATCTGTGTCGTGTTTCCATCATACTCCACCCAAGTTTGGATTGGCCCACCTCCATGGAGGGTTAGGTTTGTGAAGGTACCATTGTTATTATTGTAGAAGCCAGCTGTGTAGGATTTCAAAGAGCTGAGGCTGTTGATGTCGATGCCGACATGGTTGTTGTCGATGTCCCCAAACTCAGCATTTTGGACGGTATCAAGCTCAATTGCAAAGATGTGGTTGCTCGGAATGCCATTGTTTGTTGAGTTGAGAAGGCCCAAGAATTGGATAGGGTAAGCATCAGTGAAATCAGTGCTTGGGGCAATGAAGAAGGCAAAACCATGTCCGCTTATCTCACTAAATGAAGAGAGGAGACCAAACACAAAGGACAGAGAGAAGGACTGCACCGTGCCATTGGGGGACTGGCGGAAGCGAAGAGGCGATGGGTAAAAAGCATGGCCTTTAATCCGGGACGTGTCATTGATCAGCTCGATGAGGCCGGACGGCGTGATTCTGGCTGCGCCATCTAGGGTGAGGTTGCTGCTTGTGAAGCCAGTGTAGATGAATTGTTCATGGCCGCTACCTGTACAGAATTCTAGTATAAACCCTACAATTTGGAAGCTGATAGGCAAAATAAGTTTTATGCTGGTACTGGTCATGCCTGACTCGATTTGTGTAATTGTGTTCTGCCGCAGATCACCCGTTGCTGAAATTTATAACCTGATGGAACACCTACTTGCTGCAAGAGATTCGACGTCCTTGTCAGCCGTGGGCTCACCCAGGAAAATTCGTGGACTTTCAGGGCAAGACTTGACGAAAAACAGTTGCCGGTCTTCATGGGTTGGCAACTTGGCATCAATCACATGGCCCTGTTGAGATGTTTCGTGAAATTTTTTTCGAGTATGTTCCCTCACATGCATAGCATATTAAATGTAGTCGGAAAAAATAACCCATTATATGATGGAGTGTACTTCGCGAGACGAATCTAATGAGCCTAATTAGGTCGTGATTAGACAATAAATTGCTAAAGTAAACATGTGCTAATGACGGATTAATTAGACTCATTAGGTTTGTCTTGCGATGTACTGACAGAATCTGTAATTAGTTTTGTAATTAGTTTATATTTAATAATTCAAATGTGCCCCGACATGCTGTAAATTTTTTTCGGAAAACATCTAAACGCGGCCATGGCACCTGCAAGAGATTACCATGTCCCCACCGTGCCATGACTTTGACTTAGTATTTTTTTATAAAGGTTTTCCCTACTTTTATAGAAAGCAAAATGATTTTGACTTGTTTTAAAGCATTGCCTCTCTGTCGCTTGATCATTGCAACCAGCATTACTTCGCTTTCAATTCAATTTCCATTTCAATACGTTGCAGACTCGCGTATATATGCTTTAGTTGTCATGAATTCCAGTATTTTTTTACTACTTATATAATCTTGCAACAACACATATGCTTTAGTTGTCACACGTCCATAGATCCATGACATCCTAGTGGACTTTTGCTGGGCACACGATCGAACAATTCCTATATATATAATATAGGTTTGCACCGGTACAACAAAAAACTGGAAACACAAATTGTTCATGTATTTTAATCAATTATTATATTTCTTTTTTTCATGAATTGACTTATTCAACACAATCAGGAGCTACGTTACACATGTCATTATGGGGACAACCTAAGCTGCGTGCCTCCTTGCGGAATTCGCTTTCCAACAGCGGGTCGTACCGATAATTTATAGAATGTGCAGGGTGAGTAAAAAGGATAATCAATCACAGACTACCGACCGAGAAACATCCACTAGGCAGCATCAGCGGCGTAGCTGGCATCCACTTAGTTTGTACTCTGTTCTCGTGTACTCCGTACTGGACATTTCAAACCGGCTTGACGACGTTAAAGAATATATGAAATTACGGTTTTACCCTCCCAGTTTCTAGGGCGCACTTAGATCGAGAAAAATGATAAAAATACAAAAAAAAGTGATGCTTCTATAGAAGCGTGCACAGAGAATAGAGATAAGAATGAAGATGTATAACTTTTGGTTAAAAAAAAGACACTTTTCCTATATCACTGCTCCTGCCTCCCAGACCCGCGAGCGGCTTGTACGCTGCTGATCCCACTTGCCACAGCCCGAGCAGGACGGCGTGGAGCCAAAGACCGGCTTTGTCACCCCGGATGCCTGCTTCTCCAACGCCACTGCCGTGCGCCCGTGCCAATCAGCAGCCCTGGCCCGGTCCCGTTACCGCTGTATCAAAGAACATGTTTTGTTGGACTCCTAGACAGTCTGCCTGGCAAAAGAGAAGCTGCATGCCTGGAAGTAGTCAGCTGTAAACTTATTAGCTTTTGCCTGGTCAGGCAAGTTTGAGGATCGGTTGTTTGGTTCGAAGCCTGAGCCAAAAAAATTAAATAGCTATTGATCCTTCATTTCGATAGTCTACTACTAAAACAAACAATAGCTTAAGAAAGCATTTTGTGAAATAATCAACCATCGATGAGACCATGCACATTAATATTTCGGACCAGGTTGGTTGAGTGCCAAGATTTTGGCATGCCAAAGTCTTGACAAGCCAAATGTTGAGCACAAAAAGTTGTCAATATTTTGGTAAAAAATGTGAGATGTGAACAACAATTTGGTAGTAAACCAAATAACGACAAAAAAGGCAACTTTTGCCTTGCCAAAACTTAAGCACGTTAACATTTGGCATCCAACCAATCAGGTCCTTCGTTTGGTCACCTCCACGACGAAGCAATGCAATCGTTCAAAGAAAAACAGCCGAATAAAAAAGACATAGAGAAAAGAGCATAGTGAAGTAATAATGCCAAGTGTAATTAAGAAAAGGAACTTAAGGTCAAGGATAATCATTGGCCAAATCCAGATCGTTGTTGGAAATCACCGTACGGCAGCCAAAACAAAACTACCAGCGGTAATTTTCTTAGCAATCGTAATTGCTAATTACAAAATACGGTGTATTAAGAGATAGGTGAGAACTTGCACATAAACAACCTCACCAATTGAAGGACCGAAACGGCGACCAGAGAGGGGAAGTGAATGGGAGCCGATAAAAATTCTTTCCAACCAATCCAGCTATCACTACTACATAAACCACTTTCACAAACGGGCTATCACAACTGGTTTTGAGAAAACCGGTTGTGATGCCCCCTGTCACAGCCGGTTTTCTAAAAAACCGGTTGTGATAGTCGACCGGCATATCACAACCGGTTTTTCTTACAAACCGGTTGTGATCATAAAATGACGCATCGAGCGAGACCATTCTGTTTCATTGTCCGGTTGTGATGTGAACTATCACAACCGGTTTTTAAAAACCGGTTGTGATGGTGAGCATCACAACCGGTTCTTTACTAAACACATTTTTGAAGGGCTAAACAAAATCAAATTTTGTGAACGATCTCGGATGAACTTTTGAACAAAATGAAAGTTGTAGATCTTAAAAAGTTATGAAACATTGTAGTTCACCACTGTTTTATTTGAAGTCATCTTATCAACCGAATCTAAGTTAGAATTTTTCAAATTTGTAAATTCAAATTTTGTAAACGACCTCGGATGAACTTTTGACCAAAACGAAAGTTGTAGATCTTGAAAAGTTAAGAAACATTGTAGTTCACCACTTTTTTATTTGAAGTCATTTAGAGCCTCAAATAAGCAATTTACACTCGGAAAACATTAATATGAGGGGAATCAAAATGGTATACAGTCACAAACACTCTAGTGGTGTAGTGGTAGAGGAGGCTACACGCGAAGGGGAGGGCGCGGGTTCAAACCCCACCGGCCGCGTAGCGCGCGATTTTTCCGCGAAAAATGCGCGACTTTATTTTGATATTTTTCGCGGGACAGTGGGAAATGGCCGATGGGGTCCTTCCCCATTAAAATAAAATGTTTTGCTATTTTATTTTGGTTTATTTTTGGTTTAGACAAAAACCGGTTGTGATGGGGGTCATCACAGCCGGTTTTCGGTTTTTGAAAACCGGTTGTGATAGGGGGGACTATCACAGCCGCTTTATCTCATCCGCCCCCAAAACCGGTTGTGATGGGATTAAAAACCGGTTGTGATAGTGGTTTCTGTAGTACTGTATTCTCCCAAATCAACTCCGACGCCTGTGAAAGCGATCTTGCCAAGATCACGTAGCCACTGTCAAGCTACTGACCCTAGGAACAAGATAGACGCAGCGGAACTCGAATCGATCGAAACGAACACAACACGAACCAAAACCAACTCGACCCTGTGCTGCCAGGGGGGCGGTTAAACCGCCTAGGGGGCGGTTAAACCGGCCTGTCCTGGGAGTCTCGGGAAAAAGTCAATTCGAAAGTGGATCTCCCAAACCGCTTGAGCTCTTGAGACGAGATTTTGGTCAGATGATATACACCTCCAGTGGAGTGTTTTCCCAAAAGATCTCGGCCTCTAACTCACTAGAACTCCCGGAATCTCAAATCTAAGGAAGAACACCATGACCTCGAGTTCATCCCGAAAACTTGAAATCCAAAGCGATTCCCGGCGTTTGGGGCAAGAAATCACCAGCAAAAGAGGCACAAGACACTCATACATGAATCCCCCAAAGAAATCCGAGAGAAATCGCCCAAAGAAGTGAAGAACAAAAATCCCCAAAAATATCTCCAAAAATACCTCCGAAAATAGTAAAAGAAAAAGGGAGCTCGTGGATTCAAATCATGGCACAAAGATGAACTAAACAAACTCAATCAACAAACCATGAATTCACCTATACAAACTACGAATGATTCAAAATAGTTCTAGGTGGAGGGGATGAAGGGGAAAACTAGTTCAAAGTCGGCCTGCAAGGGGTTCGGATGGACCCTTTTTGGATATCACTCCGCCCCTCAGATTAAGCAACGGATCGAAGCGGGCCGGCCCGGAACAAAACAGGTGCGATATGGATCACGACACCATCGATCCGGGGTTCGACCCGATCCTCTCTTTCTTTCCTTTCCATCATCGCGATCTCCGTCGGCATGTCGAACTCACCGCCGCAGGGCAGGTATGGCTCCACGCCACCAAGATCAACCTCCCCATGGACTGCTTGCTGCCGGTTAGGAGCCTCGCCGCCTCAGGATAGCCGGAGCCCGTTTCGTTCGTTTCCGATCTCACCTCCTGCCTCCTTGCCGCAACCGACGCCGCTACGAAGGGCATCAAGGCCGCCGGCGGTAGAGCCCGCTCCCCTTGTGACCTGAATAAAGGCACAGCACCACAGGCTTTCCATTCTTCATTATATTGGTGTACTAGCTAACCGGTGACAACTGAAGGATAGAGTTATGGAGGAAGTACTGGGCAGAGGAGCAAAAGAAGGCAGCAAAGGAAAGCTGCAGGAATTTAGCTCTAAGCTTGTTTGATTTGCTAGTCAACTTTGTTGGTACGTGTGGGCCATTGGCAGCAGCCAGCACAACGTACGTGCATCGTTATCATAGCCTATCACCAGCGACGCAAGCGCGTGCACAGCAACACGCGTGAGGGTCGACCCTCGTCTACCCGCGGGTCTGGCGGGGCGGCGATGCCATCGGAGAGGTTCGACCCTCGATCCTTCTTCGGCACCGGAGGAGCGGCGGGTCACATCTAGGAGCACTCTGACCCGCACCCTTTGCAGGGCTAGTTCAAAGACAAAACCAAAGAGATAACTAAAGAGATGGCAGCCACCAAGCCCTAGGGGGCCTATTAGTAGTCCAAGTGGTGGTGCTCTAAAGACTAAACTACCCCTAAGTGATACATACCCCTCAGGGGCAAATATGACATTTGGTTTCAGATATTTTCTGGCTGGGACACCTTCCACCGCAAGCTAGCTTCCCTCCGACGCAAGCCTTGCAGTCACGCCGCGTGTCCTCCGGATCGAAGCTCCTCGACGCCGATTTTGGGCCGGCCCAGCGGGAGGCGGTTAAACTGTCCCTGCTGGGCGGTTAAACCGCCCCTGGCTGATGCCACAGCCCAGTGGCCCATCTTCGCCACGTCGAGTCCTCGGCCTTGGTTTTGAGGCCCAAACCAAGGGAAACCGTCCACTGATGATTTTGTGGCCAAATCACCAAACCCCGCGTACAAGCTTCGGTCGTTAGCCACCACCTTGCACCAGCTTCACGTCCGCGTACGAGCTTCGGTTGTGAGCAGCTACCTCGCACCGGAACCACGTCCCCTCGCTCGTTCTTGCCACCATGTGAACCGTACTTGATCCATCTGGCCACCGGGTCCCTCGAACCAAGCCTACTTGTCTCTCCGCTCCTCGGAGGCCGCCATGGCTAAGACCTTTCGCGCCTGTTCTTCACCTGCACCAATGCAATCAAGCCGCATTCTACACCTGCAATACTTGAGCCAAGGGAAACGTCAATCCGCACCACGTTGTCAATCACTCATCACACCAGGAAGCGACCATCCACCAGTCCTCGGACACACCGGGTCCTCAATCTCCCCCTTGATGAGTGCATTGACAACACACACATAGTAACCATAGATATCAAAAGAAAAATATAAAAGAAATCGAAAACAAGACTCAAGCAAGTGACTAAAAGCAAGAACAAGCTGAGAACAAATTCACTTCGCAAGAGAAAGCTCCAGAAACGCCGACCCTTCAAGAAGAAGCGAAAGGGCTCAACACCATCGGCAAAAGAGCAAAAGCACAAAGCACAAATCACAAATCTCCAATTTACTTTTCAGAACACTCAAAGCACTCCCCCTGCAAAGATGCAACTCCCTCTGAACAAGTGAACTTGTGCATGCGAAAAACACTCGAAAATGCTCAAAATCCCACAAATCTTGTGCACTCAGCACAGGGGCGGTTAAACCACCCAGGGGGGCGGTTAAACCGCCCCTGACAAATGACCAAACCCAAAAATGCAGAATTTGCACAAGCAAACTCGCAACGATGCCGTTTCAACTCGAAAACCTTCCAAATATGCTCAGCAAAGTTTTCCAATACTCAAACTCTCAGAAACTTCACAAATTTTCAGAAACTTCTTTTGACAAAGCTCTCGTCAAGTCTCACACAAATCCAACAAGTTTAATCTCAAAAACATTCTCACAAATTCAGCAACTTCTCCCACTTGCAAAATGCTCCAGAAATTCTCCCCCCTTGTTGACAATACACAAATCAAGGAAAAAATGTACAAAACAACTACAAGCTTCTCAAATATACAATGGGCAATACAAAATGCTACAAGTTAGAGAAGAGGCAAACAAGATAGTTCATCATGTGACACGGGCATTGCCATCAAGAAGGTAAAGACATGTAGCCAATTGACAAAGCCATGATCAATTTGTGCAATTTTCTCAAAAGTTTCAACTCATGAGCAAAGTCCTAAACATGGGTCATTTGAGCAAAAATAAACTTCATTTCACCAAGATTATGATAGGATAAGCATTCTTGACAAAAGATCATTATAAACGCCCAAAATCTATCTCATGTCATGTCAAAGCACGGAGCCATGTGTTCACTTCTCCAGGGAGACTTCTCCGGCAAACAACATGCAACCGCTTAGCACCCATGTGTGCAAGTGTGTGCAATGGTGAAAGCATAGAGACATGAGCATAAATATTTCTCAAAAAGTATCTTTTGCTTATCTTTCTTCTTTCATGCACAGACATCTCATTTTTCAAGTTTTTCATTTGAAGCATGGTACATGAAATGTCTTTGCGACAAAAAGAAGCTTATGCTCCTCCACAAGATAAACATGGGCTAAGCATTTACAATGACAAAGATCTTTGACCCAAATGAAAAGAATATCATCCTAGCATGACCTTAAGCAAAATATAATCATTTAGGCTCAAACAAGACATGCAAAGACATTTACTCATGGGTGAAAAAGAGTTTAAGTTCAGTTTGTCATTTTAATTCAAATAATTGACTATCTCAAAAGGATATATATCAAAACCATCAAGAGCATAGCCAATCATACATCCAATCCCTAGCAAGCTTGCCTAAAATCTAAAATGTAGCAAGTTGTAGCAATCACTGCATATAGGAGAAGCTCATGCTAAGATATGATACAAATGCAGCATGATATATCACAAGATGCAAAGATGAAAACTATACATCAATATACAAAAGCAGAAAGTGTACATCAAGATACAAAGATGGTACAATAGTATACATATGCTACAAGAGAAGCCTCCAAAACTCAGCTCAGAAAAACGCACACACACCAAGTTCCCCTCGCAAGCGGGTGAAGATAGCTTGGTCAAGTGGTTTAGTGAAAATGTCTGCAAGCTGGTTTTGGGTAGAAACATGGGTAAGCTCAATATCTCCTTTCTCCATATGATCTCTCAGAAAGTGGTACCTCACTTCTATGTGTTTGGTTTTACAATGAAGCATGGGATTTTTGGCTACGCTTATGGCACTGGTGCTATCACAAAGAGGTGGAACATGGGACATGTCTAAGCCAAAGTCTCTCAACATGTAGTGTCCAAAGCAACTGGGAACAACAGCTAGCAGCAGCAACATACTCAGCTTCTGTGGTGGATTGGGCTACACTAGACTGCTTGCGAGAAGACCAAGACACAAGAGACGAACCAAGAAACTGACACTGACCAGAAGTAGACTTGCGATCAACACGACACCCAACAAAATCCGCATCAGAAAAACCATGGAGTGCAAGTGAGGAATCAGCAGAATACCAAAGACCCAGCTCAGGAGTAAACTTGAGATACCTGAAAATCCGCTTGACGGCCTGACGATGTGAAGTCCTCGGTGAAGCCTGAAAACGAGCGCACAGATACACGCTGAACTGTATGTCCGGCCTCGTCGCCGTCAAGTAGAGGAGGGAGCCAATCATGCTCCGGTACTCGTTCTGGTCCACTGGCTCTCCATCCTCATCCGCATCCAAAGCTGTAGTCATACTCATCGGTGTAGTCATCGGCTTGGAGTCGCTCATGTCGAATTTCTTGAGAATGTCCTTGGTGTACTTGCTTTGGTGCACAAACGTCCCATCCTTGGTTTGCTTGATCTGTAGCCCGAGAAAGAACTGCAACTCTCCCATCATCGACATCTCAAATTCCCTGCTCATGTCGTCTGCAAACTTGGCAACAAGATCGTGAGAAGAGCCACAAAAAATGATATCATCCACGTAAATCTGAACGAATAAAAGATCATTGCCATTCCTCAACAAGAAGAGCGTCTTATCAACCTTTCCCATCACAAACCCCTTGCTAAGCAAGAACCCCCTCAACCTGCCATACCACGCTCGGGGTGCTTGCTTTAGGCCATATAAAGCTCGGTGGAGTTTGTACACTCGGTGTGGATATCTCTCACTCTTAAAACCCGAGGGCTGCCTCACATACACTTCTTCCTCGATCACCCCATTTAGAAAGGCACTCTTCACGTCCATCTGGTACAACTTGAATCCTTTAGCAACAGAGAATGCTAGAAGGATCCAAATTGCCTCCAAACGGGCAACAGGAGCAAAGGTCTCCTCATAATCTATCCCCTCCTGCTGCGAAAACCCCTGAGCAACCAACCTCGCTTTGTTTCTCACTATCTCTCCACCCTCATCCCTCTTGTTTTTGAAAACCCACTTGGTTCCTATAGGATGGCAATTTGGAGGTGGTTCAACTAACTCCCACACCTAGTTTCTCTCAAAGTTTTCAAACTCTTCATGCATGGCATTGACCCAATCAGAATTAGATAAAGCGTGTCCAACATTTTTGGGCTCGAAAGACGCAACAAATGCAGAATGAGCGAAATGAGAGATGTTCTGTGACCTCGACAGTGTAGTGCGTTCATCCAAGTTCTCGATGATCTTCGAAGGTGGATGATCCCTCTGTACCAGCCGGGGAGCTTCTCGCCTCGAGATTGCCTCCCCCTCAACACCAGCTTCCACTTGAACTCGATCATGTGCGCGACTTGATGAAGGTGTAGCAGTGGGGCCGTCGTCGAACGTCATATTAGTAGTGGAAGTAGAAGGTACACAGTCTCCACACGGTGCATGATTCTCCTCATCATCTTCCTCATCAAGCTGTTCTTCCTCAAAGATGGACTGTCCCAACTCATCATCACCTGCACACTCAAAGACAGAAGAGCAACACGGAATAGTCTCGTCGAAAGTGACTTCGCAAGTCTCCATGATTTGGTTAGTTTCAAGATTGAGCACACGATATGCTCGAGAATGATTAGCATAACCAAGAAAGATACCATCCATCGAACGAGACTCAAACTTGTGCAAATTTCCTTTCTTAAGAATGAAACACTTGTAGCCAAAAACCCGAAAGTGACTCACACGGGGGGGAACGACCATGGAAAAGCTCATTGTTGACGGCCATTATAACCTCGTAGTGACTGTCAACATTTCGGTAAAATGAGGATGATCATACCATATTCCATGCATAAAACTATTTTTATTGACAAATTCCACAAGTTTTGGAACAGTTATGGTTGCAGGACAAAAATGGTGAAACAGGGGCCAAACCTGGCACAAGGCCAGGCCGGCCGGCCTAGCCCAGGCCGACCGGCCTCCTCTGGCCAGGTCTGGCCACGTCACTGATCCACAAGTTCAATCAAACACCCAGGATGATCAAGCACCGTGCAATCAACGTCGGTTTGATCCAAGGACCCGAAAGGCCTAGAGTGCAAGACACATGGATTAGAGGGCCCACAACTTTGGATTCTTGGACAGCCTCAACTAAACGCAACCGTTACCGACCTCAGGGAGCAATCAGAAGCGTCCACGACAAAGTCAGTGGCCAGACGTGCCAGGTGTAGGCCGATCGTCCTACACCAGGCCGGCCGACCTGTTGCTGTGGCTTCGAGCTACCCTCTTCAGCGTGGATGCTAAGCAGGATGGTGGCGTGAAGATTAAGCTGACATCCACCCCATGGAGGCAATAAAAGGCTGCTCAGTCTTCCATTCAAGACACACACCAAAATCACTCAAGTCTTTACTTGAAGGGAGCTCTAGTTTCTTTTTCATTTCTTAGATTAGGATTAGAGTTGGGAGTAGAGTCGAGTCGAGCTTAGCTCGGATCTTCAGAGTCTTCGAAGTTCTGGTAAAGCTCTTATATCATTTCCTTCTTTTGAAGAGTTTATTTATACAATTACTTTCTTACTTCAGAGCTTAAGTTATCTTTTATATTTCTATCTTGCTCTTCTTTTAGAGTAAAGATCTTGCTCTCTTTAGAGCAAAGTCCTATCCCCTTTAGTTTTAGTGTAGAGTTTAGTTTAGCTCTACCGGGCTTTATCTCGCGGGTTTGCTCGCCTTGACCGGGCCGTAAGACGCCTTAGGGAAGACGGGGATTTCTCTTGACAGGCCTCAAGAGAAATCTTAATCATCGAGTGCAGACGTGATGTCTGGCTTGTTGATTAACTAGGAAGTGTGTTGCACCGCATGGAACTGCAGTGGTAGGCGGCAGGTGGTGACAGCACTGTCTGTCCTTCGTAGTCCACCACGTTCGGGTGTATTCATAACAGTAGTGCTGAGCCCGGAGAACCCCCTCTCTCATCCCGATCTGAGGTTCTCCCGTTCTAGCCGTCGAAGCGAGCTCTGTTCCCTGTATCTAAGCTAGGGTCTAGACTAAGGCTAGAGTGCCTTTTGCCCTGAGTTAGAAAGAGTCTAGGTCCGGTCTCTCCCAGCGTCTTTCCATTTCTTTAGAAATAGGCGCTCCGTGTGTCGCTGGTCTTTCAGACCTTCTATCCGGTCATTAATTTGACCATTATCCACCCAAACCGAGAGTTTGTGCCCCTGGGTTTGTGGCTTGATATTTCTGGCAAGATATATCATTTCATTCTTCAATATACTTTAACCATCTGCTTCCCTGCGGAAATATAAATACGATACCCTGGGGTTACTCCCGAGGTGAAGTGCTACAACGAGATATATTCTGTGCGCTTGCAGAATTAACTTTTGCATACAACGACATATATCTACGCGCTCTTGAGCGTTGCTAAAACGTGACGCTAAGGAGTGCCAACAAGCATTTCTGGCGCCGTTGCCGGGGAAGCAATTGGCTAAAGTTATTGTTGAATCATTTATTATCTTTACAGATTTACCAAACCACTAACCTTTGTGACCTCACCACTGCAACATTCGTCTATTTTTGATGTGTTTGCAGGGTAGTGCAAGACTGGTTTCAACCTGCCATCAAACTTTAATCCAAATCCAGAACGCATTGGAAGAGTAGTGCGAAAGAGAGTCGTACCTCCTCAGATTTCACTCAGCTCAAGCAACATATTCGAGTCGCCATCCGACTCCGAGTCCGAATCAGATTCAGATTCATCGTTTTCTTCAGCCCCAGAGTCTCTAGAGATCATGGCTCAGGCAAAAAAGACGCTCCGTGAGTTCTCAGCCCCGTCAAGCAGTAACTTCCTGGGACTGTTGAATGCACAGGAAGGTGCATTTGAGCTGAGGACTGGCCTGGTAAACATGGTTCAGGCCAGCCCTTTCTGCGGAAAGGCGATTGAGGATGCGAACGCTCACCTTCGGAATTTTCTGGAGGTGTGCAGCACCATCAACCCCAATGGCACACCGATCAACAACATCCACCTTCAACTCTTCCCTTTCTCCTTGCTTGCGAAAGCAAAGGAGTGGTTTTACGCCAACAAGGCATCATTCGAAGGACGCTGGCAGACTTGCGCAGATGCATTTCTGGCCAAGTACTTCCCGGTGGGCAAGACCAATGCCCTCCGAGGAAAATCACTAGCTTTCAGCAGCTAGACGGAGAGACAATTCCCGAAGCTTGGGAGCGACTGCAAGAGTATATTGCAGCCTGCCCCCACCATGGTGTGGAAGATTGGCTAATTACCCAGAACCTCTTCCACAGCATGAGCCGACGATCGCAAGAGATGTTGGATGCAGCCGCGGAAGGAGCTTTCCTCTCGTTGGATGTAGACGCAGTGAAGGCGCTAATCGAGAAGATATCCACTCACCAGAGCTGGATAGGAGAAAGACAAGCTCCCCGCAAGGGAGTACATCAAATTGAATCCGTTGATATGCTGGCCGCTAAGATGGACCTCCTCTTGAAGAAGATGGAATCTCCTGGCATGTAGATGAATCAGATCATGGAGGAGAGAATCACATGTGAAACGTGTGGAGAAGCAGGACACTCGGGCGACACTTGCCCGATGACACAAGAAGAAGCCTATTTCATTGGGAATAACAACAATTCAGCTTCCGTCCTCAACAAGGTTGGAATTCCAAGCCCAATTTCCCCTTCGGCCAACAGCAAGGTAATGGCTCTAACAACGGTTTTCAACCGTCGCTAAAGGACATCTGGTATGGCCAAAAACAAATTAACGATAGCATTAGCAAGAAATTTCTTGCCAATAATAAAGTTATGGAGTCGATGGCCTCCCAGATAGAAGCTTTTAATTCTGTCGTTAAGAACCAGCTGAGCTTCAATAAAATGATTGAAACTCAAGTGGCTCAGCTGGCTGCATCCTGTCCTAACCCAAATGCGGGAAAGTTACCCGAGCAACCGGAGGTTCCTTTCAAGGAGAATGTCAGTGCGGTGACCACGCGGACTGGCAAGTCCACGCGGGATCCACACAATCCACAAGATGCAGGTACCCGACAGAAGGAAGCTAGCCAAGCTGAGCCGGCCGCCGAAGAGGAAGACGACGAGGAAACCACCCCTGTCTCAAAGGAGGGGAACGAGGCACCACAAGCCTCAAGCGACAGCTGAGATCCCACTTTCCTCCCATTCCCGGAACGGAGGAGAAGACCCGTGGCCGACGAACAATTTGACAAGTTCGTCGAGGTAATCAAGAAGGTATACATCAATATACCACTACTTGATGCTTTGCAGGTCCCGACATATGCCAAGTACATCAAGGATATACTTAGCAACAAGCAGACTTTACCCACAAGGGAGATGGTACAGCTGACCGAGGAATGTAGCTCTGCTATACTCGGGCCCCACCTCAAGAAGAAAGATCCTGGCTACCCCACAATATCATGCTCAATTGGAGGCCATGACTTCGACAACGCCCTATGTGACTTGGGGGCGAGCGTCAGCGTAATGCCCAAGGTAGTCTTTGACCACCTTAAACATATATCGCTTGTCTCTACACCCATGTGTTTGCAGCTAGCGGATCAATCGATCCGCTGCCCCCATGGAGTCGCAGAAAATGTTCCGGTCAAGATCAGGGATTTCTTCATCCCTGTGGATTTCATCGTCCTAGACATGGAAGCCGGAGCAACGAACTCTCTCATTCTTGGGATACCATTCTTAAGTACTGCGAATGCGAACATTGACGTGGGATGTGGGACCATTCAACTTAGGATCAACGAAGGGACCGAGAGTTTCTCTTTCCGTCCTAAGGAGATCCCCCATCAAGTTAATATGGTCGAAGAAGTCATGCCCCGAAAGTCCAAGATGCCGAGCATAGAAACGCTCATGAAGATGGTGGAAGCCTTCGCCGCCAAAGAAAAGAAGAGGTATGATCGCTATCATGCACGGCGAAGGATATCGAGAACCAAAGCGCTGGAGGAGCAAGCAAAGCGCGATAAGGAGGTTGAATCCAAGTCCTGTCCCGTCCGAAAGGAATGGCGGGTAAAAGCAGTCCCGAACAAGGATTCGGAGAGTTCAGCTCAGGACGAAAAACTCGAGCCCTCGCCATAAGGTATATGGTACGTATCCTTACATTGCATATAGAATAGTTTTTTCATTTCAATTCTTTTCATTCAGCACAGCACGTTTAATTTTCGAAGCTTGCATTCATATTTCATTTATGCATTGAGTAGCATATATAAAAAAAATTCGGCCAAATTTCAGGCCGGCCGGCCCAGGCCCCACCTAGGCCGGTCGGCCCCACTTGTCATCACCTATGGCTAGATCACAGCAGCAAAGCAGCAGGCATCGTGCACGAGCACGACACAAAAGGATGGAGGAAAATGGGCACGACCCCAGGCCGAGCGGCCCCAGGTAGGCCGGCCGGCCTCCCTCCACCGTCGACGTCCCATCCTCACCAAACAGCAGTACCAGCTACAGGAACGTGACCACCAACAGAGGGATGGGCACGATCGGCGCCATGTGCAGGCCGAACGGCCTGCCTCAGGCCGACCAACCTCCCCCTGCCGCACCTCTATAAAGCCGGTGCCCAGCACTTCAGGAAGTCGCCCCAAGCACAGGTATGCATGCATCCTGAGCGCTTTCCTTTTCACTCATTTGAATTTCGAAAATCTCTAAGTGAGGTTAGAGTTTAAACCACAAGAAAATTCTGCTAAAATCCATTCTTGAATTCTTGTGAGAATAAACCCCTGCCGGTTGAACGAGAACGTTTGTGGTGGTTCTTACCCCACAAGAACGACTAACCGAGTTGTGGTGATTAATCTCCCACAAGAACGTCTAACTTTTGATTGTCTAACCCCTGATTTCCTTCGGGTATTGTGAGACTAACCTTTTGCAGGAAATCATGTGGACAAGAGCACGTCAGACGGCACGTGGAGTCGTGACCAAGCTCAGCTCTTCGAGCTCCCGCCGCTCTCAGGGATCATCTGTTTCTCGGGACACTATGTGTGTCGACTCGACCTGATAGGACACAGAGTCCCAAGAGGAAGAAGTGCCTCGGAACAGGCTCCGCTTCCGGATCATGACTCGGGTCGAGCACATCATTGCTCGGTCCGACGAAGAGAGAACGGTGCTGGACAAGCTCCAGGACCGCTACTACACACATGCCAAGTACTTCGACCCCATGCTGCTGATCAAGACCGGTCTCGGAGGAGACATGGAACGGGCTTTCAACAATGCCGGATGGCTAAACTTCTACCCCGTCCCGGAAACAGGTTCGCACTTTCTCACAATGGAGTTTTTGATGAGTTTGAAAATTGAAGTTCTTCCCAACGAGACAAATATTTGCTTTCGGTTTTTCAACGAGGATTTTACCTTGACCCCGAAGCAACTCAGTGATGCTCTTGGTTTCAACAAGAGATGCATCATTGATGCCAACTTGTTGGTGACTAACCACCGGTACAACCGTGCCGCATGGTGGGATAGCATCACAGGCGAGCCATCCTTGGGGAAAAATAGCATCACTGCCATCCAAAACCCCACTCTTCGTTTTCTGGCGAAGTGGATCGCTATGGTGGTCCACCCACGCGCTGACTTGCGTCTTTGCCTCTTGCCTGATTTAGAGTGCCTTTATGCCATGGTCAAGAAAATTCGTTTCTCACCGGCCATGAGCATGCTTGATGACTGGCAGAGGTTAGTCACTGGCCGAGCCACAATTGACATAACCTCGCTAGTCACCCGCATTGCCACCCATGTTGGTGCTTTGCAGGGCGCTCAAGTCACTTTCATTCTCGCTACACAAGAGTATCAGTCTTGCATTGGTTTAGACCATTTTATCCTGGGTCACTTGATGCGCGAGGGCCCTAGCCATACTCTTTTCATGTGTTATCCTGGTTTCATCGACGAAGTCGAGCTTCCATGCCCGGCTTTGTCGCTGAGATCAGCGAAAAGTCTAACCATGCAGCTTAGAAGGAAGGAACCCGCTCGCCACAGTGTTGCAGGCCTTGCAACACGCGGCAGGCGAGCCAGGCATGACAGTGAAGCCGGAACATCTACCGCACCTCAGCCCGAGTACGACTACCAGCAGCCGACGGAGAACCCCACTGCCAACATGAGTTTTGAGGAGGCGTTCGACTACCATCAAGGAACGGCAGGATACGGCCCGCAGGTCGGACCATCCGCCTCCGCCAGGTATGACTACGAGAACCCGTTCTCCTGGGGGATCGCTGATCTTAGTACCAGGTTGGAGACGATGACTCTGCAACAGCAGCAGCTCGGAGATGAAGTTGCACACAACACCGATCTCACCCAGCAGAACTGGGGGATGACCACATCCCTCCAGACCGACATTCACAGCTTCTTCGACTACATGCACTACGACCCCAACCAGTACTACCAGTGAGCTTCATCCAAGCTTGGGGGAGTCTCAGGTATGATCGAAAGTCGTTGCCGTTGCCTTGCCTTGCCTTGCTTTGCTATGATAAAATAAAATAATTAAATGCTAAAAATAATAATAAATAAATAAAATAAAATAATCATAATAAAAGCTCCAAAAGATGTCTTTATGTATGGAATTATGGTTGAGAACCTCTGGAATGATGAAAAGTTGCTTTGTTTATGCCCTCTAAGTGCCTCGTGCTTAATCCTTTACTCTTGAGTATTTGAGTTCGTTGGCATTTAAGGATCCGCCATGATAAAACTGTGGGAGCAAGAGCACTTGTTCATTGTTTAAGTTATTGTGAGTTTTGATATGGTTTGTTTCGAGGTATAACTGCATGCTTAGTAAGGTTACATGGTGAATCTTCCTCGATGGTTTAAAATGTCCTACCCAGAGCCTAAACAGTTATACATCTTTTAAACTACCATATGCTATCTTGAGTTGCTTTGAGTCTTGTCGAGTGGTGAAGTTCGCTTGCAGAAGGCACTTGTCGTTTACCGGTCTTCCCATCCTCCTCAGCCTCGAAATGTCCGACTAGTCAAAGTCCCGCTCCGGGTTGACATCCACCGTCGATGACATACACTCACTTCATCACAAAGCTCACCCTAAAGGTCCTCAATTGCTCCATACAAAGTTGAATTCCTCTCTGTTACCAAAGTAAGAGAAGAGATGTATTTGAAAAAAAAAGAGAAAGAAAAGAAACATCTCAAAAATATGAGAGAGAAAAAAATAAGGAGTCCCAAGACCTTTGAGCATCACACCTTCTCCCTCTCCATTTGAAACCCCATGAATTCCAAAGACCGGAATTTGACGAGTGTCCTCGCTCGCGGACCACTCTTCGACTCGACAACAGAAGTAACCAAGGTATGCCACTCTTACACTACCTACAACTCCACTTCAGCCTTAGTGTAGGGAAAAATTGGTCAATCCCGACCAAGAGTGAGGATTAAACACCTTGAGTGACTCGAGAGTACCATCGGGGAATGAATAAACCATCTTTTGAAAAATTCATATCTCCGAGATGGAACCTGAAAAGTTGCAGGAAATACTTTAGAGATGACCGTTCAAGCTCTCAATAGCCCAAAACGTGAACCGCTGCAGCCCCACGTGGAACCATGGTATGAGTTCTCTTTTATGCCAACTTATTCAAGTGATTCGTTGAGTTTTGGCTTAAGCACAAGGTACTTTAAGAGTATACACATTGAAGCAACTCCTGACCTATCGAACCTAGAGTTCTAGCCTTGCTCGAGGACGAGCAAGAGTCTAAGCTTGGGGGCGTGTTGACGGCCATTATAACCTCGTAGTGACCGTCAACATTTCGGTAAAATGAGGATGATCATACCATATTCCATGCATAAAACTATTTTGATTGACAAATTCCACAAGTTTTGGATGAGTTATGGTTGCAGGACAAAAATGGTGAAACAGGGGCCAAACCTGGCACAAGGCCAGGCCGGCCGGCCTAGCCCAGGCCGACCGACCTCCTCTGGCCAGGTCTGGCCACGTCACTGATCCACAAGTTCAATCAAACACCCAGGATGATCAAGCACCGTGCAATCAACGTCGGTTTGATCCAAGGACCTGAAAGGCCTAGAGTGCAAGACACATGGATTAGAGGGCCCACAACTTCAGATTCTTGGACAGCCTCAACTAAACGCAACCATTACCGACCTCAGGGAGCAATCAGAAGCGTCCACGACGAAGTCGGTGGCCAGACGTGCCAGGTGTAGGCCGATCGGCCTACACCAGGCCGGCCGACCTGTTGCTGTGGCTTCAAGCTACCCTCCTCAGCGTGGATGCTAAGCAGGATGGTGGCGTGAAGATTAAGCTGACATCCACCCCATGGAGGCTATAAAAGGCTGCTCAGTCTTCCATTCAAGACACACACCAAAATCACTCAAGTCTTTACTTGAAGGGAGCTCTAGTTTCTTTTTCATTTCTTAGATTAGGATTAGAGTTGGGAGTAGAGTCGAGTCGAGCTTAGCTCGGATCTTCGGAGTCTTCGAAGTTCTGGTAAAGCTCTTGTATCCTTTCCTTCTTTTGAAGAGTTTATTTATACAATTAGTTTCTTACTTCAGAGTTTAAGTTATCTTTTATATTTCTATCTTGCTCTTCTTTTAGAGTAAAGATCTTGCTCTCTTTAGAGCAAAGTCCTACCCCCTTTAGTTTTAGTGTAGAGTTTAGTTTAGCTCTACCGGGCTTTATCTCGCGGGTTTGCTCGCCTTGACCGGGCCATAAGACGCCTTAGGGAAGACGGGGATTTCTCTTGACAGGCCTCAAGAGAAATCATAATCATCGAGTGCAGACGTGGTGTCTGGCTTGTTGATTAACTAGGAAGTGTGTTGCACCCCACGGAACTGCAGTGGTAGGCGACAGGTGGTGACAGCCCTGTCCGTCCTTCGTAGTCCACCACGTTCGGGTGTATTCATAACAGTAGTGCTGAGCCTGGAGAACCCCCTCTCTCATCCCGTTCTGAGGTTCTCCCGTTCTAGCCGTCGAAGCGAGCTCTGTTCCCGGTATCTAAGCTAGGGTCTAGACTAAGGCTAGAGTGCCTTTTGCCCTGAGTTAGAAAGAGTCTAGGTCCGGTCTCTCCCAGCGTGTTTCCTTTTCTTTCGAAATAGGCGCTCCGTGTGTCGCTGGTCTTTCAGACCTTCTATCCGATCATTAATTTGACCATTATCCACCCAAACTGGGAGTTTGTGCCCCTGGGTTTCTGGCTTGATATTTCTAGCAAGATATATCATTTCATTCTTCAATATACTTTAACCATCTGCTTCCCTGCGGAAATATAAATACGATACCCTGGGGTTACTCCCGAGATGAAGTGGTACAACGAGATATATTCTGTGCGCTTGCGGAATTAACTTTTGCATACAACGACATATATCTACGCGCTCTTGAGCGTTGCTAAAACGTGACGCTAATGAGTGCCAACACTCATAGCAAGTTTTCTTCTTGAAAGCACGAAGGAAAATCCGATTCGAAACATGACAAGCTGTATTCACCGCCTCTGCCCAAAACTTTCTAGGAGTCCTATGCTCATCTAGCATCGTCCTAGCCATCTCACAAAGCGTCCGATTCTTCCTCTCAACAATTCCATTTTGACAAGCAACATATGGCGAAGAATATTGATGTTCGAGACCAAGATCACGACAAAAGGCATCAAAATGAGTGTTCTTAAATTCCTTACCATTGTCACTGCGTATAGCTCTCATGGCACCACCATTACTCTCGTTTTTCAACCTCAAAATCAGATCTCGAACAAAATCAAATGTCTCATCCTTTGACGCCAAAAAGAACACCCAAGCATACCGAGAAAAGTCATCCACAACCACAAGAACATACCACTTCCCACCAACTAAACGAACGCGAGCGGGACCAACCAAGTCCATATGCAAAATCTCCCCTGAACGCTCATTCATAACAGCTGTCAAAGGTGGATCAGAAGCAGCAACCATCTTACCATGCCTGCAAGGTGCACAAACCAAATCTTTCTCAAACTTGAGCTTGGGCAATCCTTGGATAAGGTCAAGAGCACTCAAGCTTATGAGTAAGTCAAAGCTCACATGACCCAATCTCCTATGCCACTTCCAAAGCTCAAAAGAACTACCAGCGATCAAACACCGTGAATGACCAAAAGATCGAGAAAAATCAGCACAAAATTTGTCCCTCGGGAATGATCATACACACAAGATCACCTCGAGAATCAAGAATCCGAGAATCACCACTCTTAAACCGAACCTCATAACCCTCATCAAGAAGCTGAGAAACTGAAAGCAAATTAGAGCCAAAATTCTTGACAAGAGCAACCCGCTTCAACATAAAACTGTCACGCACCTGAATAGCACCCTCAGACAGCACTCTACCTCTACCCTTATCCCCGAAAGTGATGTACTGCCTGGACACCACCGGGGTGAGACTGGAGAACCACTTCCTATTACCTATCATATGTCTCGAACAGCCGGAATCCATCAACCAAAAGTTCTCCAAGCCTCCCACCTGCACAATCAAAAGCGAGAACGAGAATGAGCGAATGACTCGACACTGGGGTTAGCACAAAAAGAGTCAAACCAGTGTCGGGCCATCTACTCAAAAGAGGGGTTAGCAAAATCAACTCTACCACGTGAAACCCTCTCGTCTCTCACCATCGGACCTCTAGCACCACGCGGGGGAAAACGTGCCCTAGACTCTCTCCTAGCCTCAAAGCTACGGTCAAACCTACCTGAACTAAACTGACCACGAGCAGGAGGCCTCCTAGCAAAACCACTACGAGCTGGAACACCACGACTGCCCAACGAGGGAACTGTACGAACAAAGACCTCTCCTCTAGGCAAGGGTGAATGAGACACAAGCACACTACGGGAAGAGTGGTACCTGTCCCTGTTCCCCATCTCCTTCTCTCGTCTCACCTCCCTCTTCTTCCTCAAGCAAAACTCCTCAATGTGTCCATCCCTTCCACAATGCTCACAATGGAAGCAGACTGGCTTTGGCTTTGGGGTTTCTCTCGGCTCTCTCTCTTCTGGTAAACCCCACTCCTCACAAAGGCTACCCTCTTCTGGAAGTTGTTTGTCGTGTTGATCAGGAGTGGTGTCAAGCTTGTTTAACAGGTGGTTGGGTTTGGGTGTGAAGTTGTTTTTGAGAATGGCTTTCTGTGGGGTTGTGGGAATGTTTGTGGTAGAGTTTTCAGGTTCTCTCTCTTTCTCACCACTACTCTCACCAGCTTTCTCAGAACCCAGACCACGACCATTAGCTCTCTTAAAACCAGCAGTCAACATCTTAAGCTGAGGCTCGTGACCCGACAACCAACCCAAACACTGTCGCAACTCATCATTCTCATCTTGCAAGCGATCAACGCATTGTTCTAGCTCAACATTCTTCAAAGCAACAACATCACAAGCAGAACAAGAATTTGCAATAGGAGATTTCAATTGAGATTCAAGCGAACTAATCATGGTGCGAGATTCAAGCAACTGAGCATGCAAAGCAGGACAAGAAGTACAAGCACCTAGCAAAGAAGATCTAGACTTCAACTCAGTAATCTCAACCCTAGCATCTTCTAGATCATCTAAGCATGTCATGTGTTTTTCCTTAAGAACAACCAGATCAGCAAGATGCGCATCACAGAAGGAGCACTCAATCTCATCAGAAACAACAGGAGCATCTTTCAACACAGTAATCTCAGACTCAAGCTTAGCTGCTCTCTCCCTAGACTCGCAAAGTAAAGACTCAAAGTCCATCGCCTTCTTTCCAGTCTCAAAAAGCGAGGCCTCAAGCTCAGCTCTCTCTCCTTGGACTCTCCTAGCAAAGACCTAAACTCTCTCTTCTCCTTGTTGGTCTTCCTAAGCACATCATCACGATTATCGACCAACTCCTCTAGTCTAGCAATCTCCTTACACAAAGAGGTGGGATCGGTCAATACCTAATCCTCGGAGTCAGAGTCGGAGTCGTCCTTGCTCCTCACGGAGTCGTGCGCCATGGTGCAGTATTTGACGGCGGTGAAGTAGATGCCATTGAAGTTGCGTTTCACGTTCTTCTTCTCCTTGCGGTGGCCGCGGTCTTCATCTTCGCTGCTCGAGCTTGACAACGTGTTGGTGGAGCTTGTGTCGATGTCTCTCGCCTCTGCCACCATCGCTCGAGATCGGTTCTTCTTGTGTCCACCGTGCTTGTTCTTCGACCTTCTCTCTTCCTTGTTCTTGTGCTTGGAGCGGTACTCATCCTTGGAGCGGTGCTTGTGGTTATCTCGCGGGCGGTGCTTGCAGTTGTAGTCGTTCTTGATCTCCTCGGGGCACTCGGCGATGAAGTGGCCCATCTTCCCGCATCTGTAGCACGTACTTCCGGCACGCCTCGAACCCTTCCGGTTCTGGTACATGCGCTCGAACCTCCTCGTGAGCAACGTGAGATCCTCCTCGCTCAGCACCTCATACTCCTCATCTGGAAGAGACACAAGAGAAGACAAAGCAAAGTGTCTGGAAGTATTAGCATGTCCATAACCAGAGCCACCGACTAGAGCCAGACTATGGGGATCAGTCAGACTCTTAGCCTTGGCAAGAAACCGTCTATCAACCTCTGAAGATTTCAACTTGGAGAAAAGCTCATCAACCATCAGTCTCATAATTAGCCGACTCCATGATCGCCTCAACCTTGGCACCCCACACGGATCTATCAAGTGATTGCAAGAGCTTGATAGCTCTATCATGATCCGAGTATGGGAGCTGGGTGATGTTGTCTTTCATGTTCTTGACTATGGCAGTAAAGCGCTGAAACATAGCATCAACTGACTCACCCTGCAACTGCTCAAAGTTCTCATACTCTCTGCGATACATCGAGAAAAGCCTAGCCTTCACATGGCTATCACCACCGTGGGCTACCTTGAGCTTCTGCCAGATCTGGCTAGCTAGGTCCTCGCCCAAAACTCGCTCAAACTCCTCAGCCGACAAAGCACGGAACAAGTAATCGACAGCTCTAGCGTTTGCCTCAAACTTATCTTTCGCATCCTGGGCATCTAAGTTGGTGGGATTGGCATAGTGTTCATCTTTGGTCACATCCCAATTCGGATAGTTCTTCCCATCGAAGTGCAGAGGCCCGGAACCCCGATCTTGGTACGTCATCTTTGGATCTTAGACTGGTTAGAGTCGCAAAGACCCGTAACCGGCTCTGATACCAATTGAAGGGCCGAAACGGCGACCAGAGAGGGGGGGGGGGGGAGTGAATGGGAGCCGATAAAAATTCTTTCCAACCAATCCAGCTATTTTCCCAAATCAACTCCGACGCCTCTGAAAGCGATCTTGCCAAGATCACGTAGCCACTGTCAAGCTACTGACCCTAGGAACAAGATAGACGCAGCGGAACTCGAATCGATCGAAATGAACACAACACGAACCAAAACCAACTCGACCCTGTGCTGCCAGGGGGGGCGGTTAAACTGCCTAGGGGGACGGTTAAACCGGCCTGCCCTAAGAGCCCCGGGAAAAAGTCAATTCGAAAGTGGATCTCCCAAACCGCTTGAGCTCTTGAGACGAGATTTTGGTCAGATGATATACACCTCCAGTGGAGTGTTTTCCCAAAAGATCTCGGCCTCTAACTCACTAGAACTCCCAAAATCTCAAATCTAAGGAAGAACACCATGACCTTGAGTTCATCCCGAAAACTTCAAATCCAAAGCGATTCACGGCGTTTGGGGGCAAGAAATCACCAGCAAAAGAGGCACAAGGCACTCATACATGAATCCCCCAAAGAAATCCGAGAGAAATCGTCCAAGGAAGTGAAGAACGAAAATCCCCCAAAAATATCTCCAAAAATACCTCCGAAAATAGGAAAAGAAAAAGGGAGCTCGTGGATTCAAATCATGGCACAAAGATGAACTGAACAAACTCAATCAACAAACCATGAATTCACCTATACAAACTACGAATGATTCGAAATAGTTCTAGGTGGAGGGGATGAAGGGGAAAACTAGTTCAAAGAGAAAACCAAAGAGATAACTAAAGAGATGGCAGCCACCAAGCCCTAGGGGGCCTATTAGTAGTCCAAGTGGTGGTGCTCTAAAGACTAAACTACCCCTAAGTGATACATACCCCTCAGGGGTAAATTTGACATTTGGTTTCAAATATTTTCTGGCTGGGACACCTTCCACCGCAAGCTAGCTTCCCTCCGACGCAAGCCTTGCAATCACGCCGCGTGTCCTCCGGATCGAAGCTCCTCGACGCCGATTTTGGGCCGGCCTAGGGGGAGGCGGTAAAACCGCCCCTGGCTGATGCCACAGCCCACTGGCCCATCTTCGGCACGTCGAGTCCTCGGCCTTGGTTTTGAGGCCCAAACCAAGGGAAACCGTCAACCGATGATTTTGTGGCCAAATCACCAAACCCTGCGTACAAGCTTCGGTGTTAGCCGCCACCTTGCACCGGCTTTTCACGTCCGCATACGAGCTTCGGTTGTGAGCCGCTACCTCGCACCGGAACCACGTCCCCTCGCTCGTTCTTGCCACCATGTGAACCGCACTTGATCCATCTGGCCACCGGGTCCCTCGAACCAAGCCTACTTGTCTCTCCGCTCCTTGGAGGCCGCCGTGGCTAAGACCTTTCACGCCTGTTCTTCACCTGCACCAATGCAATCAAGCCGCATTCTACACCTGCAATACTTGAGCCAAGGGAAACATCAATCCACACCACGTTGTCAATCACTCATCACACCAGGAAGCGACCATCCACCAGTCCTCGGACACACCGGGTCCTCACTTTTTGACTGACTCAGAGCTACTTCTGTGTTCCTTTCCATAAAACAAAGTCATGACAAAAGACATTCGAGATTAATATTTTAAAAAAAAAGCAATTTACATCTTTTGATTGTGCTTCCTTATGACATAATTTGTAATAAGAAGAATAAAAATATGAATGTTAGTGAAATTTCTATGTTTGAAAGAAAAATAAATTACCTTATTTGGTGAAATAGACAGCAAGGTAACCTGATTTCGTGAAACAGATGGCCAAGTTAGCATCTGTATCAAACTTAGCGTAGAGTTGACATGGGTTCCAAATATTATAAATCTCATATTGATTTATCAATACTAGAAAACTTCTTATCAGTACCGGTCAGGAACTTTGGGTTAGTACCGGTTTCTGAACCGGTATTAAACACATCATTTAGCACCGGTCGGTAACACCGACTGGTACTAACTGTGCCCAAAAAATAAAGAAAAAAAATTTAGAACGGTCGGGAGGCCTGCATACGCTCAACGTTGCAAGTCACACAATTTTTTCACATGTAGATGCGCATGCACAACCATGAGGATTCGAACACATGACCTTTAGCCTCGCATATGCATCACATGTGATCAAATGGGAGATGCATTCCTTTTGAATTAACCCGTGGAGCACTATTTAGTACCAGGCCAAAACACTAATCAGTACTAAATGTCACTCTTTAATACCGGTCAGTGTTATTGACCGGTACTAAATAGTTGTGCCATTTTTAGTACCGAACACCCATACTAAAATGTGACTTTTAGCATCAGGTGTTGTTATGGCACGGTACTAAAATGTCTCCGGGGGCTTTCAAAGTCATGGCCTGCTACTAAAATAGCTCTATGCCAACTTTAGTACCGGATCTCTGTAGCAACTGGTACTAAACGGCGTGAACAAATGTGAGTTTTTTTATGCATCTTTCTGATTCAATAGTTGGATCCTCACTTGATGTCTTACAGACAGGACATGCTCGTGCCGATGACCTTCGGTATCTCACAAGAATAAGATGACTGAAGCCTGTAAGGACTTTTGCGAGCAATTGAAAATCATGGCACAACCATCAGCCATCTCTCCGCTGCAGGAGAAGAAGCTGGCTACAGAGACAAAGAAAACTACCATGACCGGAAATGAGGTGTGCCTGAAGTTATGGGAGATATGTAGTCCCCTATACTATCTATGTTCTGACAATAGATGATTAGGATTTCTCAAAGCTGCAACCAAAATATTAGCTTGGCATCTTGTCAGGCTGAGGCAACAAATCCTCAATTTGCTAGGCACATGGGCACTGATTCGTGGAGTTGCTACTCTCATACAAGCATGGCTACCCTTTTTTCTGAATTTCTATTCTGGTTGTGGACACGGTTAATTTGTGATTAATATATCAGTCTTTATTCAGCAATGTATGCGGGAACTTCAATTTCTTTTGGAATGAAAGGTGCAAGCAAAGCAATGGCAGCAATGAATAATATATGGCGAAAGAGAGACATGTTAGCAATTGTTCAGTATCAACACATCCTGTTAAGAAATTCGGCTTGTGAACAATTCCTACTTTCAGTTTTCTTCTTAACCAATTAACTGGTTGCTTCTGCTCTAGCTTAATTGATCTGGATGTGCCAATTACAGTCTATGCAGAGATCACTTGCATACATTTGTCCAGAAGGTATTCTAAGTTTGGTATGTAACAAAATAGGTGCAATTTTTCCTTTTTGCATCTATATCTATACTAATCACAGACTCTCTAGAAATTCCCACGTTAATCGGAGAAAAAGAAAAATTTCAGACCAATGATCTCACATGGGGCCAAGTATTAATGGTTCAGATCATCACCCGCGTCTCCCTCACGTCTATCCAATATTCCCCGTTTGTTTTCACATAACAGGAAAGAAACTTCTCCCTCACGTGATATTCCTATATTATGACTTTTTTACGTGGCCTTTTTTCACTTAGGAAACCGGATTCACATCTTCCTTTCCTTTTCCCTCACGTGGACTTAAATATGGGATGACAGAGTAATTAATAGACAAAAATCTACCAGCACAAAATAATCTTTCGTTCCAAAAATCCTCTTCTTTTCCGTACCTTTTTCTCTCCTCATCCCCAGGGAAGAGATGTTCCCTCCCCTAAAACGGTAAAACCTGCCCTAAAAGATGGGGCACACGGATGACTCTAGACAGCGATCGTGAAGAGCTAGCTAACAGGCCTGAAGGAGACCTCACTGACAGGGATCGTCCCGCTGCATCAGTATGGAATCTACGTTGATAGAACAATTGTAAGCTTCAAACTACTCAAGACAAAGGGTATGCTCTAATCACATCTATATCTGCCAACATCAGGATGGAGTCTATGTTCTAATCCTTATCGTGTGACATTGCTGCTGCTCGATGCTTTTGATCACGAACGTTCCATATTGGTTAAGTTCTGGAATCCCATGTTGTTTGGTTGAGATGGTATGATTTGAGGTGGCATTCAACGTTTTTAGATTCGAGACATACTATTCTGAACAGGTGTAATTCGTGCTAGCAGCAATACACATAGATAAGCCTGAACGTGATCGCCCAAAACGTTTCTTCGAATGATTTCGTGTGCTACCATAATCTTGCATTACTGAGGTCTGCCTACTAATTATTGCAGAAACATGTTCAGGGGCTTCGGGTGGAGGAGCTTGAAGGGGCCCAACGTTTCTGCAAGGATTTCACACTACAGGTCCACATACTGATTGTTGCAGAAGCATGCTCAAGCTGTCCTGGAATTGCCAAACAATCTTGATGGAAAGTTTCTTCTTTGCAATAGCATCTGGCCACTGTTTTCGCCAAAATAATATTGGTATTTACGAATCCCTTTACATCTGTTAAAATTTTTTTATCATGTAATTAAAATTTATGTGTTTTTGATTACTTCTGAAAACACAATGTTTATTCATAGGTTAAAACACACACTGTTAGTGCCGCTCTCTAAACTATTTATATGTTTCCATTCGTATTTGGTTGTTCAAACAGACTACACCAGCTGGTATGGGAAGAGGGATTTATTATTATTATTATTGGGAAGCAGTGAACTTATGAGTTTGAAGGGGACACAAGGGCCATATTACCAAAGCCTAACTTAACTGTAAGAAAATAAAACTTTTTTCAGTTCACCCTGTCACTAACAGGGACTAATAAAACTAGAAATCTAGAAAATGTTAAATGCAAGTATTTCCTGTTACTTTTACTGTTTTTGTACTTAGTCCACATATTATGTACCTCTTTGTGCTTTTTCTCTAGGTCTATCTTTACCCCGTACGATTCATCTAGATAGGCATCTCTTATTTTTTCGAATCATATGTACGGACAACAAATTACTAATATAATCTACGGCATTGAGAAAATCACCAAGCTAAATCAAAGGTTTATTATATAAGATCCATCCCTAAGCTAAAGATGTGGTATATTCTAATTTATGCAGAAAGCACGGGTTTAGTAGTTGATGGTTAAATTCTTTCTTGACGGTTCCAGAAATTCATGAGTCTATAAGTTTTTATCCACCTAGAGAATCAAATTAGTCCCTAGAGAATCAAATTAGTCCCATCGAACTTTAGATTACTAAATTAACCATAGTAGAATTGGATCATATGGAAGGTATAAAAAAAATACATAATCCTAGACCGTGCGAATGCACGGGTTGGCACCCTTCAGTTTCATTATGCCCTTCTTCATATGGATTGACATCGTTCCTCTGTCGATGACATGCACTGCCGTAGATCTGATTCCGCTGTCCTCCATCAACGAATCGACAGCCTGCCCTCCTCATCATGATCAGGAACACCAGAATCACTTATGGAGGTAAAATTTCTGGGTCATCAAGTGGTGTTGACGGAAGTCTGCATTCTCCTCCTGCTTCTTCTACATCTGCTAGCGTTGGATCGTAATATAATTGGACTGCCAATGGGTTCTGCCCTGTGCAATTATCCCAAGCTGAATGGCAGCATTACATTCTACAGATCTCTTATTTGTTGTCAAAGTATGCTGCTCTGTTGGCAGATTGTTAGACCTAGGAAATTTAAGGTGAGAAGATGAACCTATATTTGCCTTCCAGTTAATGATTTTAAATTTTGGTAAATGAGTTTTTGATCGAATCAGCAATCATGATGTTGCTTCTGTACTGTAGATAGTACTGATTTTTCTTATTAGTTTACTTCAATCAGGTTATCTGATGACACCATCGACAATACTTGGAGAATGAATTCAATAAGGTTGTTTGATGACACCATCAGCAATCATGACGTTGCTTCTGTCTGGTAGATGGTCTTGCTTCTGCCCTTCGACAAAATTGTATACTATACCATCGATAAAAGCATCTATTTGACACCTTTGTATATTATACGCGCACTTTTCATTCTGTTCTGTTACGGCATATTAATTCACTCTTTCCTTTTAAACAATAGGAGGTTTTCTTCTGCATCAATATTAGTTTCCAACCTTTCGGTTAAAAAAATATTAGTTTCCAATTTGCATACCTGAACATCCATATCATCAGACACGTTCATTATTTGTTAATAATCCTTTGTGTCCAACAATTCAAAAATTATGGATCTCTGTATCAGGTGGGATGTATATGTGGCGTTATATTCTAGAAAACACAAAACTTCATCAATTCCCTAAGAGGCTCTGCAGGTTAATACATTGGACCATGCATATGGCTGATTATTTTTAGTACCACTTCTATTGATCCTTCCGGATAGCATCAGCTTATCAGGTACATATGCTTGCTTCATTTGATTTATTATCATAATGTTCTTGATTTCCATGGGAACCCTCATATGTTTGGGGCTTTTCTTCATCAAATATATCAGCTTCCAATGTGATATTTGGTCATGAGGGCTATTAAATAACATGCAAAGATGAATTACAGCACTTTGAAGCCATTTTTACATAATTACAAAACTAATTTCTCCTATGGTCCAGCGTAATCTATTTCAAACAGCATATGAACATTTTACTACTATCCTCTCCCTTTCATGTCCAATATAGATAATACCTAGCCTGTGCGAATGCACGGGTTGCCGACTAGTACAGTGAGGTCAGGAGCACACTGCTATTTAACATAGTGCAGCATTGACTGGTGGAAGTCGGCAGGTCGACATCATTGTTCGGTGGTACTGGTACGTGTCCTACATGCAAACCTCCAGTACCAGTGATCAGGAACCTAGAAGCCACAAGGTAGGAAAGGGTACGAGCTACAATTCTTTCTTGCTCTGCACCTTGGTTAGTAGTAAGCATGGAAGTGACGAAGCTACTCTCAACGTTCGGGCTGACCTCCGACTACGGTCGACGCTGGTCCTCAGATTTAACGCGGAGAGAAGTAGAGTCAATATCTTGAGTCCGCACTACTAGAAAACCCCCCTTGTAGCTACGCTGTTGTAGCAACATAGGCTAAAAGCGTCTCTACATCGACACGTAAAGATGTTTTATGACACGATTTCAAGAACATGTCAAAATGTCACGATACTAAACACGCTTACAACGTTAGTAGACTTATTAAGACATTTCTTAACACGCTATTGAAATCGTCTCAAAATAACACGAAGTTAGACATGCTTTAATGCGTCGTTAACCTCTAGACACGATGTAAAGCGTATCTAGATAATTGTCTATAGGCACATAAAGATGCTTTTGACATGATTGTAAAAGCTTGGGGGAGTCTCAGGTATGATTGAAAGCCGTTGCCGTTGCCTTGCCTTGCCTTGCCTTGCCTTGCTTTGCTATGACAAAATAAAATAATTAAATGCTAAAAAAATAATAATAAATAAATAAAATAAAATAATCATAATAAAAGCTCCAAAAGATGTCTTTATGTATGGAATTATGGTTGAGAACCTCTGGAATGATGAAAAGTTGCTTTGTTTATGCCCTCTAAGTGCCTCGTGCTTAATCCTTTACTCTTGAGTATTTGAGTTCGTTGGCATTTAAGGATCCGCCATGATAAAACTGTGGGAGCAAGAGCACTTGTTCATTGTTTAAGTTATTGTGAGTTTTGATATGGTTTGTTTCGAGGTATAACTGCATGCTTAGTAAGGTTACATGGTGAATCTTCCTCGATGGTTTAAAATGTCCTACCCAGAGCCTAAACAGTTATACATCTTTTAAACTACCATATGCTATCTTGAGTTGCTTTGAGTCTTGTCGAGTGGTGAAGTTCGCTTGCAGAAGGCACTTGTCGTTTACCGGTCTTCCCATCCACCTCAGCCTCGAAATGTCCGACTAGTCAAAGTCCCGCTCCGGGGTTGACATCCACCGTCGATGACATACACTCACTTCATCACAAAGCTCACCCTAAAGGTCCTCAATTGCTCCATACAAAGCTGAATTCCTCTCTGTTACCAAAGTAAGAAAAGAGATGTATTTGAAAAAAAAGAGAAAGAAAAGAAACATCTCAAAAATATGAGAGAAAAAAAATAAGGAGTCCCAAGACCTTTGAGCATCACACCTTCTCCCTCTCCATTTGAAACCCCATGAATTCCAAAGACCGGAATTTGACGAGTGTCCTCGCTCGCGGACCACTCTTCGACTCGACAACAGAAGTAACCAAGGTATGCCACTCTTACCCTACCTACAACTCCACTTCAGCCTTAGTGTAGGGAAAAATTGGTCAATCCCGACCAAGAGTGAGGATTAAACACCTTGAGTGACTCGAGAGTACCATCGGGGAATGAATAAACCATCTTTTGAAAAATTCATATCTCCGAGATGGAACCTGAAAAGTTGCAGGAAATACTTTAGAGATGACCGTTCAAGCTCTCAATAGCCCAAAACGTGAACCGCTGCAGCCCCACGTGGAACCATGGTATGAGTTCTCTTTTATGCCAACTTATTCAAGTGATTTGTTGAGTTTTGGCTTAAGCACAAGGTACTTTAAGAGTATACACATTGAAGCAACTCCTGACCTATCGAACCTAGAGTTCTAGCCTTGCTCGAGGACGAGCAAGAGTCTAAGCTTGGGGGCGTGTTGACGGCCATTATAACCTCGTAGTGACCGTCAACATTTCGGAAAAATGAGGATGATCATACCATATTCCATGCATAAAACTATTTTTATTGACAAATTCCACAAGTTTTGGATTAGTTATGGTTGCAGGACAAAAATGGTGAAACAGGGGCCAAACCTGGCACAAGGCCAGGCCGGCCGGCCTAGCCCAGGCCGACCGACCTCCTCTGGCCAGGTCTGGCCACGTCACTGATCCACAAGTTCAATCAAACACCCAGGATGATCAAGCACAGTGCAATCAACGTCGGTTTGATCCAAGGACCCGAAAGGCCTAGAGTGCAAGACACATGGATTAGAGGGCCCACAACTTCAGATTCTTGGACAGCCTCAACTAAACGCAACCATTACCGACCTCAGGGAGCAATCAGAAGCGTCCACGACGAAGTCGGTGGCCAGACGTGCCAGGTGTAGGCCGATCGGCCTACACCAGGCCGGCCGACCTGTTGCTGTGGCTTCAAGCTACCCTCTTCAACGTGGATGCTAAGCAGGATGGTGGCGTGAAGATTAAGCTGACATCCACCCCATGGAGGCTATAAAAGGCTGCTCAGTCTTCCATTCAAGACACACACCAAAATCACTCAAGTCTTTACTTGAAGGGAGCTCTAGTTTCTTTTTCATTTCTTAGATTAGGATTAGAGTTGGGAGTAGAGTCGAGTCGAGCTTAGCTCGGATCTTCGGAGTCTTCGAAGTTCTGGTAAAGCTCTTGTATCCTTTCCTTCTTTTGAAGAGTTTATTTATACAATTAGTTTCTTACTTCAGAGCTTAAGTTATCTTTTATATTTCTATCTTGCTCTTCTTTTAGAGTAAATATCTTGCTCTCTTTAGAGCAAAGTACTATCCCCTTTAGTTTTAGTGTAGAGTTTAGTTTAGCTCTACCGGGCTTTATCTCGCGGGTTTGCTCGCCTTGAAGGACCGAAACGGCGACCAGAGAGGGGGGGGGGGGGAGTGAATGGGAGCCGATAAAAATTTCTTCTCCAAATCCGGCTTTCACCCCAAAATCACTTCCGGACTTCGTGACACAATCTTGCCAAGATCACGCAGCAACTGAGATGCTACTGACCCTAGGAACAAGAAACATGCAGCGGAAACACAGAAAGAATCCTCGATCCAAAAACTTCACCGAAACAGCCACTGGGTGTGTGTACTCGGCACTGCCGGTTTTCAGAACTCGGCACTGCCGAATACACACAGCACAGAAGCACCCCTCGAGTCTATGTACTCGGCAGTGCCGGTTTTCACAACTCGGCAGTGCCGGGTACACGCAAACAGCACAGCCCCAAAGTCAACTCGAGGATGGATCTCCCAAACGGCTTGAGCTCTTGAGGCGAGATTTTGGTCAGATGATCTAGACCTCCAGTGGAGTGTTTTCCCAAAAGATCTCGGCCTCTAGCTCAGTACAACTCCCGAAACTCAGATCTCGTGATGAACACCATGACATCAAGTTCATCCCGAAAATCTCAAATCTGAAGCGATTCTCGGCGCTTGGGGGCAAAGGATCACCAGCAAAAGAGGCACAAGGCACTCATACGTGAATCCCCCAAAGAAATCCGAGAGAAAACGCCCTAGATTGAGAAGAACGAAAATCCCCCAAAAATAGCTCCGAAAATACCCACGAAAATAGAAAAGGAGAAGGAGCTCGGGAAATCAAATCATGGCACAAAGATGAACAGCACAAATCTCAATCACATAACCATGAATTCACCTATACAAACTAGGAATGATTCGAAGTAGTTCTAGGTGGAGGGGATGAAGGAAGAGGAAAACTAAACAAGCCAAATAAAAGATAACTAAAGAGATAACAGCCACCAGCCCTGAAGGGGCCTATTAGTAGTCCAAGTGGTGGTGTCCTAAAGACTAAACTACCCCTAAGTGATACATACCCCTCAGGGGCAAATTTGACATTTTGATCTCAGATATTTTCCGGCTCGGGCACCTTCCACTGCAAGCTAGCTTCCCTCCGACGCAAGCCTTGCAGTCACGCCGCGTGTCCTCCGGATCGAAGCTCCTCGACGCCGTTCTTGGGCCAGCCCAGTCGGGTGCATGTACTCGGCACTGCCGAGTTGTTCAACTCGGCACTGCCGGGTACATACAGCCCAGCAGCCCAACGGCCCATCTTCGCCACGTCGAGTCCTCGGTCCTTGGTTTTGAGGCCCAAACCAAGGGAAACCGTCCACCGATGATTTTGTGGCCAAATCACCAAACCCCGCGCGCAAACTTCGGTTGTTAGCCGCCACCTTGCGCCGGCTTCTCGTCCGCGTACGAGCTTCGGTTGTGAGCCGCTACCTCGCACCGGAACCACGTCCCCTTGCTCGTTCTTGCCAGCATGTGAACCGCACTTGATCCACCGGCCACCGGGTCCCTCGAACCAAGCCTACTTGTCTCTCCGCTCCTCGGAGGCCGCCATGGCTAAGACCTTTCGCGCCTGTTCTTCACCTGCACCAATGCAACCAAGCCGCATTCTACACCTGCAATACTTGAGCCAAGGGAAACGTCAATCCACACCACGTTGTCAATCACTCATCACACCAGGAAGCGACCATCCACCGGTCCTCGGACACACCGGGTCCTCAATCTCCCCCTTGATGAGTGCATTGACAACACACACATAGTAACCAATTGATATAAAGAAAATATAAAAGAAATCGAAAACAAGACTCAAGCAAGTGACTAAAAGCAAGAACAAGCCAAATCAAAAGTCACTTAGCAAGAGAAAGCTCCAGAAACGCCGACCCTTCAAGAAGAAGCGAAAGGGCTCAACACCATCGGCAAAAGAGCAAAAGCACAAAACAAGTCACGAATCTCCAAATCACTTCTCAGAATACTCAAAGCACTCCCCCTGCATTGATGCAACTCCCCCTGAACAAGTGAACTTGTGCGTGCTAAAAACACTCAAAAATGACTCACATGTGCTTCTCTTTTAGAAAATGCAATCTTGCACAAACTTTCAAAATCTTTCCAGAAAATTGTCCCTCTTCTTTTAGAAATGCTCAAGATATTCTCCCCCTTGTTGACAATGCATGAATCAAGGTCAGAAAAAGCCAAAGTGCACAAAACCGACGCTGAGTTGCGTGTACTCGGCACTGCCGAGTTGTCAAAACCGGCACTGCCGAGTATACACAGCCAGCACAACGAAAATGCAAAAATGGAACTATAAGCACAAGAACCGGCACTGCCGAGTTGCTCCTGTCGGCATTGCCGAGTATGTACAGGCAGCACAGCAAAAATGCAAAAATGCAACTACAAGCTTCTCAAATATACAATGAGCAATACAAAGTGCTACAAGTTAGAGAAGAGGCATACAAGCTAGTTCATCATGTCACACGGGCATTGCCATCAAGAAGGTGAAGACATATATCCAATTGACAAAGCCATGAGCAAATTGTGGATTTTTATCAAAAATGTCACCGCATGAGCAAAGTCCTAACCATGGATTGTTTAAGCAAAAATAAACTTCATCTCACCAAAATCATGAAAGGACAAGCATTCTTGACAAAAGATCATCATAAACGCCCAAGTTCTACCTCATGTCATGTCAAAGCACGGAGCCATGTGTTCACTTCTCATGGGAGACTTCTCCGGCAAACAACATGCAACCGCTTAGCACCCATGTGTGCAAGTGTGTGCAATGGTGAAAGCATAGAGACATGAGCATAAATTTCTGCAAATATATCTTTTTCTCATCTTTCTTCTTTCATGCATAGACATCTCATTTTTCAAGTTTTTCAAGTTAAGCATGGTACATGAAATGTCTTTGCGACAGAAAGAAGCTTATGCTCCTCCACAAGATAAAGCATGGGCTAAACATTTACAATGACAAAGGTCTTTGACCCAATTGAAAAGAATATCACACCCTAACATGATCTTAAGCAAGATATAGCCATTTCGGCTCAAACAAGACATGCAAAGGCATTTACTCATGGGTGTAGGAATTAAGTTCAGTTTGTCATTTTAATTCGAAAAGAAGCTATCTCAACAGAATATATATCAAGACCATCAAGAGCATAGCCATCCATCCAATCAATCCCTAGCCAGCCTGCCTAAACTCTAAAATGTAGCAAGTTGTACCAATCACTGCATATAGGAGAAGCTCATCCTAAGATATGATACAAAAGATGAAATCAAGATACAAAAGCAAGAAAAATATACATCAAGATACAAAGATGGTACACAAATATACATATGCTACAAGAGAAGCCTCCAAAACTCAGCTCAGAAAACCGCACACACACCAAGTTCCCCTCGCAAGCGGGTGAAGGTAACTTGGTCAAGTGGCTTAGTGAAAATGTCTGCAAGCTGGTTTTGGGTAGAAACGTGGGCAAGCTCAATATCTCCTTTCTCCACATGATCTCTCAGAAAGTGGTACCTCACTTCTATGTGTTTGGTTTTGGAATGAAGCACGGGATTTTTGGCTACGCTTATGGCACTGGTGCTATCACAAAGAAGTGGAACATGGGACATGTCTAAGCCAAAGTCTCTCAAGGTGTATGTGATCCAAAGCAACTGAGAACAACAGCTAGCAGCAGCAACATACTCGGCTTCAGTGGTGGATTGGGCTACGCTAGACTGCTTGCGAGAAGACCAAGACACAAGAGACGATCCAAGAAACTGACACTGACCAGAAGTAGACTTGCGATCAACACGACATCCAGCAAAATCCGCATCAGAAAAACCATGAAGTGCAAGAGTGGAATCGGCAGAATACCAAAGACCCAGCTCAGGAGTAAACTTGAGATACCTGAAAATCCTCTTGACGGCCTGACGATGTGAAGTCCTCGGTGAAGCCTGAAAACGAGCGCACAGACACACGCTGAACTGTATGTCCGGCCTCGTCGCCGTCAAGTAGAGGAGGGAGCCGATCATGCTCCGGTACTCCTTCTGGTCCACTGGTTCTCCGTCCTCATCCGCATCCAAAGCTGTAGTCGTACTCATCGGCGTAGTCATCGGCTTGGAGTCGCTCATGTCGAATTTCTTGAGAATGTCCTTGGTGTACTTGCTTTGGTGCACAAATGTCCCATCCTTGGTTTGCTTGATCTGCAGCCCGAGAAAGAACTGCAACTCTCCCATCATCGACATCTCAAATTCCCTGCTCATATCAGTCTGCAAACTTGGCAACAAGATCATGAGAAGAGCCACCAAAAATGATATCATCCACGTAAATCTGAACGATTAAAAGATCTTTGCCATTTCTCAGCAAGAAGAGCGTCTTATCAACCTTCCCCATCACAAACCCCTTGCTAAGCAAGAACCCTCTCAATCTACCATACCACGCTCTGGGTGCTTGCTTTAGGCCATATAAAGCTCGGTGGAGTTTGTACACTCGGTGTGGGTATCTCTCACTCTCAAAACCCGGGGGCTGCCTCACATACACTTCTTCCTCGATCACCCCATTCAAGAAGGCACTCTTCACATCCATTTGGTACAATTTGAACCCTTTAGCAACTGCAAATGCTAGAAGGATCCGAATTGCCTCCAAACGGGCAACAGGAGCAAATGTCTCCTCATAATCTATCCCCTCCTGCTGCGAAAACCCCTGAGCAACCAACCTCGCTTTGTTTCTCACAATCTCACCACTCTCATCCCTCTTGTTCTTGAACACCCACTTGGTTCCTATGGGATGGCAATTTGGAGGTGGTTCTACTAACTTCCACACCTGATTTCTCTCAAAGTTTTCAAGCTCTTCATGCATGGCATTGACCCAATCAGAATCAGATAAAGCGTGTCCAACATTTTTGGGCTCAAAAGACGCGACAAAAGCAGAATGAGCATAATGAGAGATGTTCTGTGACCTCGACCGTGTAGTGCGTTCATCCATGTTCCCGATGATCTTCGAAGGTGGATGATCCCTCTGTACCAGCCGGGGAGCTTCTCGCCTCGAGATTGCCTCCCCCTCAACATCAGCTTCCACTTGAACTCGATCTGGTGCGCGACTCGACGAAGGTGTAGCAGAAGGGGCCGTCGTCGAACGTCGTGGTAGTAGTGGAAGTAGAAGGTACACGATCTCCACACGGTGCCTGAAATTCCTCATCATCTTCATCATCAGGCTGTTCTTCCTCAAAGATGGGCTGTCCCAAGTCATCATCACCTGCACACTCAAAAGCAGAAGAGCTACACGGAATGGTCTCGTCGAAGGTGACTTCGCAAGTCTCCATGATTTGGTTAGTTTCAAGATTGAGCACACGATATGCTCGAGAATGATTAGCATAACCAAGAAAAATTCCATCCATCGAACGAGACTCAAACTTGTCCAAATTTCCTTTCTTCAAGATGAAACACTTGCAACCAAAAACCCGAAAGTGACTCACACGGGGGGAACGACCATGGAAAAGCTCATAGCAAGTTTTCTTCTTGAAAGCACGAAGGAAAATCCGATTTGAAACATAGCAAGCTGTGTTCACCGCTTCTGCCCAATACTTCCTAGGAGTCCTATGCTCATCTAGCATCGTCCTAGCCATCTCACAAAGTGTTCTATTCTTTCTTTCAACAACACCATTCTGACAAGCAACATATGGCGACGAGTATTGATGTTCAAGACCAAGATCACGACAGAAGGCATCAAAACGAGTGTTCTTAAATTCCGTACCATTGTCGCTACGAATAGCTCTCATGGCACCACCATTACTCTCGTTTTTCAACCTCAAAATCAGATCTCGAACAAAATCAAAAGTCTCATCCTTCGACGCCAGAAAGAACACCCACGCATACCGAGAAAAGTCATCAACAACCACAAGAACATACCACTTCCCACCAACTGAACGAACTCGAGCGGGGCCAACCAAATCCATGTGCAAAAGCTCCCCTGGACGCTCAGTCATAACATCTGTCAAAGGTGGGTGAGAAGCAGCAACCATTTTACCATGCCTACAAGGTGCACAAACCAAATCTTTCTCGAACTTGAGCTTGGGCAATCCTCGGATAAGGTCAAGAGCACTCAAGCGTGTGAGTAAATCAAAGCTCACATGACCCAATCTCCTATGCCACTTCCAAAGCTCAGAAGAAGTACCAGCGATCAAACACCGTGAAGGACCAAAAGATCGAGAAAAATCAGCACGAAAAATCTGTCCCTCAGGAATGATCATACACACAAGGTCACCTCGAGAATCAAGAATTTTCGAATCACCACGTTTAAAGCGAACCTCATAACCCTCATCAAGAAGCTGAGAAACTGAGAGCAAATTGAAACCAAGATTCTTGACAAGAGCAACTCGCTTCAACATGAAAGTGTCGCTCACCTGAATAGCACCCTCTGACAATACTCTACCTCTACCCTTATCCCCGAAAGTGATGTACTGCCTGGACACCACCGGGGTGAGACTGGAGAACCACTTACCATTACCTGTCATATGTCTCGAGCAGCCAGAATCCATCAACCAAAAGTTCTCCAAGCCTCCCACCTGCACAATCAGAACCGAGAACGAGAATGAGCAAATGACTCGACACTGGGGTTAGCACAGAACGAGTCAAACCAGTGTCGGGCCATCTGCTCAAAAGAAGGGTTAGCAAAATCAACTCTACCGCGTGACACCCTCTCGTCTCTCATCGTCGGACCTCTAGCACCACGCGGGGGAAAACGTGGCCTAGACTCTCTCCTAGCCTCAAAGCTACGGTCGAACCTCCCTGAACCAAACTGACCGCGAAACGGAGGCCGCCTAGCAAACTCACGAACAGCAGGAACACCACGACTAGCAACCACAGGAACTGTACGCACAACAGCGTCGCCTCTCGGCCAGGGTGAACGAGACACAGGCACACTACGAGAAGAGTAGTACCTGTCCCTGTTCCCCACCTCCTTCTCTCTTCTCACCTCCCTCTTCTTCCTCCAACAGAACTCCTCAAGGTGACCATCCCTTCCACAATGCTCACAATGGAAGCGGACTGGCTTTGGCTTTGGGGTTTCTCTCGGCTGTGCCCTCTCTCTCGGCTGGTAAACCCCACTCCTCACAAAGGTCACTCTCCTCTGAAAGTTCTCTGACTTAGGTGGAAACTTGGGAGGATCTGGAGTGGTGTCAAGCTTGTTCAGCAGGTGGTTTGGTTTGGGTGTGAAGGTGTTCTTGAGAATGGTTTTTGGTGGGTTTGTGGGAATGTTTGCGGTGGAGCTCTCTGGATCTCTCTCTCTCTCACCACTACTCTCACCAACCTTCTCAGAACCAAGCCCACAACCATCAGCTCTCTTGAAACTCGCAATCAACATCTTGAGCTGAGGCTCACGACCAGACAACCAACCCAAACACTGTCTCAGCTCATCATTCTCACCTTCCAATCTATTCACACACTGTTCTAGCTCAACATTCTTTAAAGCAACAACATCACAAGCAGAACAGGAATTTGCAATGGGTGATTTAAGTTGTGCTTCAAGTGAACTAATCATGGTGCGTGATTCAAGCAACTGAGCATGCAAAGCAGGACAAGAAGTACAAGCACCTAGCAAAGATGACCTAGACTTCAACTCAGCAAGCTCAACTCTAGCACTCTCTAGTTCATCCAAGCAGTTCATGTGTTTTTCCTTGAGCACAACAAGATCAGCAATATGCACATCACAGAACGAGCATTCTACCTCATCAGACACAAGAGGAGCATCTTTCAAAACAGCAATCTCAGACTCAAGCGAAGCTGCTCTCTCCCTAGACTCGCAAAGCAAAGACTCAAACTCCATGGCCTTCTTTCCAGTCTCAGAAAGCAAGGTCTCAAGCTCAGCCACTCTATCCTTGGACTCTCCTAGCAAAGACCTAAACTCCCTCTTCTCTTTGTTGGTCTTCTAAGCACATCATCGCGGTTATCGACCAACTGCTCTAGCCTAGCAATCTCCTGACGCAAAGAGGTGGGATCTGTCAATACCTCATCCTCGGAGTCGGAGTCGGAGTCGTCCTTGCCCTTCACGGAGTCGTGCGCCATGGTGCAGTAGTCGACGGCGGCGAAGGAGATGCCGTTGAAGTTGCGGTTCAAGCTCTTCTTCTCCTTGCGGCGGCCGCGGTCTTCATCTTCACTGCTTGAGCTTGACGACGTGTTGGTGGAGCTTGTGTCGATGTCGCTCGCATCAGCCACCATCGCTCGAGATCTGTTCTTCTTGTGTCCACCGTGCTTGTTCTTGGATCTTCTCTCTTCCTTGTTCTTGTTCTTGGCGCGGTACTCGTCCTTGGGACGGTGCTTGTGGTCGTCTCGCGGGCGGTGCTTGCGGTTGTAGTCGTTCTTGATCTCCTCGGGGCACTCGGCGATGAAGTGGCCCATCTTCCCGCATCTGTAGCACGTACTCCCGGCACGCCTCGAACCCTTGCGGTTCTGGTACATCCTCTCGAACCTCCTCGTGAGCAACGCGAGATCCTCCTCGCTCAGCACCTCATACTCTTCATCTGGAAGGGACACAAGAGAAGACAAAGCAAAGTGTCTAGGAGTGTTAGCATGTCCATATCCAGAGCCACCGACTAGAGCCAGACTATGGGGATCAGTCGGACTCTTAGCCTTGGCAAGCAACTGCCTGTCAACCTCAGAAGACTTCAACTTCGAGAAAAGCTCATCAACAGAAAGAGTCTCATAGTTTGCCGACTCCATGATCGCCTCAACCTTGGCACCCCACACGGATCTATCAAGTGCTTGCAGGAGCTTGATAGCTCGGTCATGATCCGAGTATGGGAGCACGGTAATGTTGGCTTTCATGTTGTTGACAATCGAAGTGAAACGCTGAAACAAAGCATCAACAGACTCTCCTGGCAAATGAGCAAAGTTCTCATACTCTCTCCTGTACATCGAGAACAGCCTAGCCTTGACATGGCTATCACCACCGTGGGCTACCTTGAGCTTCTGCCAGATCTGGCAAGCTAGGTCCTCGCCCAAAACACGCTCGAACTCCTCGGCAGACAAAGAACGGAACAAGTAGTCAACAGCTCTAGCGTTTGCCTCAAACCTATCCTTTGCATCCTGGGCATCTAAGTTGGTGGGATTGACATAGTTTTCATCTTTCGTCACATCCCACAGCAACTTTCCTTTGCCTCGCAAGAAAGCGCCCATACGCGCAACCCAGTTCGGGTAGTTCTTCCCATCGAAGTGCGGAGGCCCGGAACCCCGATCTTGGTACGCCATCTTTGGATCTTAGACTGGTTAGAGTCGCAAAGACCCGTAACCGGCTCTGATACCAATTGAAGGACCGAAACGGCGACCAGAGAGGGGGGGAGTGAATGGGAGCCGATAAAAATTTCTTCTCCAAATCCGGCTTTCACCCCAAAATCACTTCCGGACTTCGTGACACAATCTTGCCAAGATCACACAGCAACTGAGATGCTACTGACCCTAGGAACAAGAAACATGCAGCGGAAACACAGAAAGAATCCTCGATCCAAAAACTTCACCCAAACAGCCACTGGGTGTGTGTACTCGGCACTGCCGGTTTTCAGAACTCGGCACTGCCGAATACATACAGCACAGAAGCACCCCTCGAGTCTATGTACTCGGCAGTGCCGGTTTTCTCAACTCGGCAGTGCCGGGTACACGCAAACAGCACAGCCCCAAAGTCAACTCGAGGATGGATCTCCCAAACGGCTTGAGCTCTTGAGGCGAGATTTTGGTCAGATGATCTAGACCTCCAGTGGAGTGTTTTCCCAAAAGATCTCGGCCTCTAGCTCAGTACAACTCCCGAAAACTCAGATCTCGTGATGAACACCATGACATCAAGTTCATCCCGAAAATCTCAAATCTGAAGCGATTCTCGGCGCTTGGGGGCAAAGGATCACCAGCAAAAGAGGCACAAGGCACTCATACGTGAATCCCCCAAGGAAATCCGAGAGAAAACGCCCTAGATTGAGAAGAACGAAAATCCCCCAAAAATAGCTCCAAAAATACCCACGAAAATAGAAAAGGGAAAAGGAGCTCGGGAAATCAAATCATGGCACAAAGATGAACTGCATAATCTCAATCACATAACCATGAATTCACCTATACAAACTAGGAATGATTCGAAGTAGTTCTAGGTGGAGGGGATGAAAGGAAGAGGAAAACTAAACAAGCCAAATAAAAGATAACTAAAGAGATAACAGCCACCAGCCCTGAAGGGGCCTATTAGTAGTCCAAGTGGTGGTGTCCTAAAGACTAAACTACCCCTAAGTGATACATACCCCTCAGGGGCAAATTTGACATTTTGATCTCAGATATTTTCCGGCTCGGGCACCTTCCACTGCAAGCTAGCTTCCCTCCGACGCAAGCCTTGCAGTCACGCCGCGTGTCCTCCGGATCGAAGCTCCTCGACGCCGTTCTTGGGCCAGCCCAGTCGGGTGCATGTACTCGGCACTGCCGAGTTGTCCAACTCGGCACTGCCGGGTACATACAGCCCAGCAGCCCAACGGCCCATCTTCGCCACGTCGAGTCCTCGGTCCTTGGTTTTGAGGTCCAAACCAAGGGAAACCGTCCACCGATGATTTTGTGGCCAAATCACCAAACCCCGCGCGCAAACTTCGGTTGTTAGCCGCCACCTTGCGCCGGCTTCTCGTCCGCGTACGAGCTTCGGTTGTGAGCCGCTACCTCGCACCGGAACCACGTCCCCTTGCTCGTTCTCGCCAGCATGTGAACCGCACTTGATCCACCGGCCACCGGGTCCCTCGAACCAAGCCTACTTGTCTCTCCGCTCCTCGGAGGCCTCCATGGCTAAGACCTTTCGCGCCTGTTCTTCACCTGCACCAATGCAACCAAGCCGCATTCTACACCTGCAATACTTAAGCCAAGGGAAACGTCAATCCACACCACGTTGTCAATCACTCATCACACCAGGAAGCGACCATCCACCGGTCCTCGGACACACCGGGTCCTCACGCCTTGACCGGGCCATAAGACGCCTTAGGGAAGACGGGGATTTCTCTTGACAGGCCTCAAGAGAAATCATAATCATCGAGTGCAGACGTGGTGTCTGGCTTGTTGATTAACTAGGAAGTGTGTTGCACCCCACGGAACTGCAGTGGTAGGCGACAGGTGGTGACAGCCCTGTCCGTCCTTCGTAGTCCACCACGTTCGGGTGTATTCATAACAGTAGTGCTGAGCCTGGAGAACCCCCTCTCTCATCCCGTTCTGAGGTTCTCCCGTTCTAGCCGTCGAAGCGAGCTCTGTTCCCGGTATCTAAGCTAGGGTCTAGACTAAGGCTAGAGTGCTTTTTGCCCTGAGTTAGAAAGAGTCTAGGTCCGGTCTCTCCCAGCGTGTTTCCTTTTCTTTAGAAATAGGCGCTCCATGTGTCGCTGGTCTTTCATACCTTCTATCCGATCATTAATTTGACCATTATCCACCCAAACTGAGAGTTTGTGCCCCTGGGTTTTTGGCTTGATATTTCTAGCAAGATATATCATTTCATTCTTCAATATACTTTAACCATCTGCTTCCCTGCGGAAATATAAATACGATACCCTGGGGTTACTCCCGAGATGAAGTGCTACAATGAGATATATTCTGTGCGCTTGCGGAATTAACTTTTGCATACAACGACATATATCTACGCGCTCTTGAGCGTTGCTAAAACGTGACGCTAAGGAGTGCCAACACTCATAGCAAGTTTTCTTCTTGAAAGTACGAAGGAAAATCCGATTCGAAACTTGACAAGCTGTATTCACCGCCTCTGCCCAAAACTTTCTAGGAGTACTATGCTCATCTAGCATCGTCCTAGCCATCTCACAAAGCGTCCGATTCTTCCTCTCAACAACTCCATTTTGACAAGCAACATATGGCGAAGAATATTGATGTTCGAGACCAAGATCACGACAAAAGGCATCAAAACGAGTGTTCTTAAATTCCGTACCATTGTCACTGCGTATAGCTCTCATGGCACCACCATTACTCTCGTTTTTCAACCTCAAAATCAGATCTCGAACAAAATCAAATGTCTCATCCTTCGACGCCAAAAAGAACCCCCAAGCATACCGAGAAAAGTCATCCACAACCACAAGAACATACCACTTCCCACCAACTGAACGAACGCGAGCGGGACCAACCAAGTCCATATGCAAAAGCTCCCCTGAACGCTCAGTCATAACATCTGTCAAAGGTGGATCAGAAGCAGCAACCATCTTACCATGCCTGCAAGGTGCACAAACCAAATATTTCTCAAACTTGAGCTTAGGCAATCCTCGGATAAGGTCAAGAGCACTCAAGCTTATGAGTAAGTCAAAGCTCACATGACCCAATCTCCTATGCCACTTCCAAAGCTCAGAAGAACTACCAGCGATCAAACACCGTGAATGACCAAAAGATCGAGAAAAATCAGCACAAAATTTGTCCCTCGGGAATGATCATACACACAAGATCACCTCGAGAATCAAGAATCCGAGAATCACCACTCTTAAACCGAACCTCATCACCCTCATCAAGAAGCTGAGAAACTGAAAGCAAATTAGAGCCAAAATTCTTGACAAGAGCAACCCGCTTCAACATAAAACTGTCACGCACCTGAATAGCACCCTCAGACAGCACTCTACCTCTACCCTTATCTCCGAAAGTGATGTACTGCCTGGACACCACCGGGGTGAGACTGGAGAACCACTTCCTATTACTTGTCATATGTCTCGAACAGCCGGAATCCATCAACCAAAAGTTCTCCAAGCCTCCCACCTGCACAATCAAAAGCGAGAACGAGAATGAGCGAATGACTCGACACTGGGGTTAGCACAAAAAGAGTCAAACCAGTGTCGGGCCATCTGCTCAAAAGAGGGGTTAGCAAAATCAACTCTACCACGTGAAACCCTCTCGTCTCTCACCATCGGACCTCTAGCACCACGCGGGGGAAAACGTGCCCTAGACTCTCTCCTAGCCTCAAAGCTACGGTCAAACCTACCTGAACTAAACTGACCACGAGCAGGAGGCCTCCTAGCAAAACCACTACGAGCTGGAACACCACGACTGCCCAACGAGGGAACTGTACGAACAAAGACCTCTCCTCTAGGCAAGGGTGAATGAGACACAGGCACACTACGGGAAGAGTGGTACCTGTCCCTGTTCCCCATCTCCTTCTCTCGTCTCGCCTCCCTCTTCTTCCTCAAGCAAAACTCCTCAATGTGTCCATCCCTTCCACAATGCTCACAATGGAAGCGGACTGGCTTTGGCTTTGGGGTTTCTCTCGGCTCTCTCTCTTCTGGTAAACCCCACTCCTCACAAAGGCTACCCTCTTCTGGAAGTTGTTTGTCGTGTTGATCAGGAGTGGTGTCAAGCTTGTTTAACAGGTGGTTGGGTTTGGGTGTGAAATTGTTTTTGAGAATGGCTTTCTGTGGGGTTGTGGGAATGTTTGTGGTAGAGTTTTCAGGTTCTCTCTCTTTCTCACCACTACTCTCACCAGCTTTCTCAGAACCCAGACCACGACCATTAGCTCTCTTAAAACCAGCAATCAACATCTTAAGCTGAGGCTCGTGACCTGACAACCAACCCAAACACTGTCGCAACTCATCATTCTCATCTTGCAAGCGATCAACGCATTGTTCTAGCTCAACATTCTTCAAAGCAACAACATCACAAGCAGAACAAGAATTTGCAATAGGAGATTTCAATTGAGATTCAAGCGAACTAATCATGGTGCGAGATTCAAGCAACTGAGCATGCAAAGCAGGACAAGAAGTACAAGCACCTAGCAAAGAAGATCTAGACTTCAACTCAGTAATCTCAACCCTAGCATCTTCTAGATCATCTAAGCATGTCATGTGTTTTTCCTTAAGAACAACCAGATCAGCAAGATGCGCATCACAGAAGGAGCACTCAATCTCATCAGAAACAACAGGAGCATCTTTCAACACAGTAATCTCAGACTCAAGCTTAGCTGCTCTCTCCCTAGACTCGCAAAGTAAAGACTCAATGTCCATCGCCTTCTTTCCAGTCTCAAAAAGCGAGGCCTCAAGCTCAGCTCTCTCTCCTTGGACTCTCCTAGCAAAGACCTAAACTCTCTCTTCTCCTTGTTGGTCTTCCTAAGCACATCATCACGATTATCGACCAACTCCTCTAGTCTAGCAATCTCCTTACACAAAGAGGTGGGATCGGTCAATACCTCATCCTCGGAGTCAGAGTCGGAGTCGTCCTTGCTCCTCACGGAGTCGTGCGCCATGGTGCAGTATTCGACGGCGGCGAAGGAGATGCCATTGAAGTTGCGTTTCACGTTCTTCTTCTCCTTGCGGTGGCCGCGGTCTTCATCTTCGCTGCTCGAGATAGACAACGTGTTGGTGGAGCTTGTGTCGATGTCTCTCGCCTCTGCCACCATCGCTCGAGATCGGTTCTTCTTGTGTCCACCGTGCTTGTTCTTCGACCTTCTCTCTTCCTTGTTCTTGTGCTTGGAGCGGTACTCGTCCTTGGAGCGGTGCTTGTGGTCATCTCGCGGGCGGTGCTTGCAGTTGTAGTCGTTCTTGATCTCCTCGGGGCACTCGGCGATGAAGTGGCCCATCTTCCCGCATCTGTAGCACGTACTTCCGGCACGCCTCGAACCCTTCCGGTTCTGGTACATGCGCTCGAACCTCGTCGTGAGCAACGTGAGATCCTCCTCGCTCAGCACCTCATACTCCTCATCTGGAAGAGACACAAGAGAAGACAAGGCAAAGTGTCTGGAAGTATTAGCATGTCCATAACCAGAGTCACCGACTAGAGCCAGACTATGGGGATCAGTCGGACTCTTAGCCTTGGCAAGAAACCGTCTATCAACCTCTGAAGATTTCAACTTGGAGAAAAGCTCATCAACCATCAGTCTCATAATTAGCCGACTCCATGATCGCCTCAACCTTGGCACCCCACACGGATCTATCAAGTGATTGCAAGAGCTTGATAGCTCTATCATGATCCGAGTATGGGAGCTGGGTGATGTTGTCTTTCATGTTCTTGACTATGGCAGTAAAGCGCTGAAACATAGCATCAACTGACTCACCCTGCAACTGCTCAAAGTTCTCATACTCTCTGCGATACATCGAGAAAAGCCTAGCCTTCATATGGCTATCACCACCGTGGGCTACCTTGAGCTTCTGCCAGATCTGGCTAGCTAGGTCCTCGCCCAAAACTCGCTCAAACTCCTCAGCCGACAAAGCACGGAACAAGTAATCGACAGCTCTAGCGTTTGCCTCAAACTTATCTTTCGCATCCTGGGCATCTAAGTTGGTGGGATTGGCATAGTGTTCATCTTTGGTCACATCCCAATTCGGATAGTTCTTCCCATCGAAGTGCGGAGGCCCGGAACCCCGATCTTGGTACGTCATCTTTGGATCTTAGACTGGTTAGAGTCGCAAAGACCCGTAACCGGCTCTGATACCAATTGAAGGGCCGAAACGGCGACCAGAGAGGGGGGGGGAGTGAATGGGAGCCGATAAAAATTCTTTCCAACCAATCCAGCTATTTTCCCAAATCAACTCCGACGCCTCTGAAAGCGATCTTGCCAAGATCACGTAGCCACTGTCAAGCTACTGACCCTAGGAACAAGATAGACGCAGCGGAACTCGAATCGATCGAAATGAACACAACACGAACCAAAACCAACTCGACCCTGTGCTGCCAGGGGGGCGGTTAAACCACCTAGGGGGATGGTTAAACCGGCCTGCCCTAAGAGCCCCGGGAAAAAGTCAATTCAAAAGTGGATCTCCCAAACCGCTTGAGCTCTTGAGACGAGATTTTGGTCAGATGATATACACCTCCAGTGGAGTGTTTTCCCAAAAGATCTCGGCCTCTAACTCACTAGAACTCCCAAAATCTCAAATCTAAGGAAGAACACCATGACCTCGAGTTCATCCCGAAAACTTCAAATCCAAAGCGATTCCCGGCGTTTGGGGGCAAGAAATCACCAGCAAAAGAGGCACAAGGCACTCATACATGAATCCCCCAAAGAAATTGTCGGTGATATTATCTCCGGCAGTCTTCCACGGGGTAGCCCACGGAAGTGATTTGTAATGCAGGGAAGATCGCAAAGATCGGAAGCAAGATGGTTAGGATGGACAGACACAAGGGTTTATACAGGTTCGGGCCGTCGACTCGAGGTAATACCCTACGTCCTGTTTTGGGGTGTTGTATTGCGTGTTTTGGTGATTCGAGTTGGCTCGAGTCGTGGTTCAGATGTTTTGGAGGGGGTCCCTGCCCGCCTTATATATCGGGGGGCAGGGTTACAAGCCGGTTTGTATCCGATCCTATCTCTAAGAATCCTTTCCTTCTTTACAATAATTCCTATTCCAACTAGGACTTCTCCTTCCAGATCCTTCCTCCGTGCGTCGACTTGTCCCGCACGTCTTCAGGTCCAGAACGATGAGGTGGGCCGCCCCCTTTTGGTGGGCTGCTAAGCTAGCTCGTGATGCACCCGGGTACTATATCCCCCACAGTAGCCCCCGAGCACTTCTTGACCGATCGTTGGCTGTAATTGTTCCGTCTTCTCCTGCATGATTCGAGTGCTCCAAGTTGTCTAAGATCTCATCCGAGTGGTTTCGAAGAAGATCCGAGTGGTTTTGAGGAAGATCCGAGTGCATGCTCAGACGTTTCTGAAAACAATTCTTCAATTATAGACAGCGAAGTGAATACACTTAGCCCCCGGGCTTTGGGCAATTTTAGTATGAAATTGGCCAAAGGTCTTCAATTTTTACCCATCTGTATCTTGATCTTCAATGGTGTGCACCTCCAGGTGCACCCATTGGGTGTAGCCCCCGAGCCTTGAGCAGAATAGAATATTCTGGTCGAGGGTCAAAAAGCAAAATATTATGAATCTCTTTTTAAACTTAATCCATCAATGGTGTGCACCTCCAGGTGCACCCATTGGGTGTAGCCCCCGAGTCTTGTTACGACTCAGCATGATCGTGTCAAGACTCTGAAAGCCATGAATTCCGACTGATTTTTTCAGCCCCCATGCCTCTGGACATGGATTTTAGATAATCTTTTCCTTCAGAGGCTTTTTTATTTCCCCTTTATAAGGATTTTGTCCTCAAGTTCTTTGAACTCGGCATGACTTCCGAGTCGTGTCCCACGACTCAGCTTGACCATATGGTAAGCCATCTTCTCACAAGATTTATACTTGTCAGCATTTGACCCAGATTTCTGAGTCAATTTTAGCGATAGTATCGCATGCCTTACGTAAAAAATCAATTGCAAGGATGCAATATTAATTGCAAAATCAAGTCTGGTCGTCGACTAATTTTAGCCTCACGACCGAGTGGTTTTTGCCCCTGAACCCTAGCTCAGGAACCCACAAATTTATTATCGTAACAGAACCGAAAGGTCGTGCTATATTTCAGCCCATTTAGGCCCACCACTCCGCAAAGTCCATTGCGTTCCTAACGGTTGCTTTACGGAAGGCGAAATATCGCGAGATATCGCGACTCCTTACCGCATCTTTGAATTCAAAGCGACGGGACGTGCCTGCGTCGGTTGAGTTCCCGAGACGAGCGCCGCGCCGCGCGCGGGAGGAACGGTTTATTCCTTTATAAGCCATCCCCGCCGCATTCTTCTTCCTTTACTTGCAATTTGCCTTCCCCGACGCTCCAGTTCTCTTCCCCGCGCAAGAGCAAACCCTAGATCCGCTCCCGCAACTTTCTTCCTCGCTCTTCAGCCCCGTTCGTCGCCATGGCGCCCAAGAGGAAGGAAGGCCCGAAGCGGAAGGAGAGGTCGCCTGCAAGAGCCCGGTCGTCCAAGGCCAAGGCCACCGCCGAGGTCGGCGTGGATCGCGCCGCCGAGTGGAGGGAGTCCATCACCACCACCAGGCGCCTCGAGCAGCACGTCGTCGACGGCATCCTCCCCGACCAGCAAACCGCCGAGTGGCGCGCCGCCGCCGGTGAGTCTTTCCCCACCCCAAACTCTTCTGATTTGGTGGTGTTCGAATCTTTCTTTCTCCGTGGCTTTGGCGTGCCCGCGCATTCTTTCCTCCGCGGGCTGCTGCATTACTATGGGATCAGTCTCTGCGCACTGAATCCCAACTCCATCCTTCATATCGCCATTTTCATCAATCTCTATGAGGCCTATCTTGGGATAGAGCCTCACTTCAATCTTTTTCTTCATCTTTTTCTTCTTAAACCTTATCCCCGAACCGACTGCCCACAAGTAGTCGGGGGCGCCGGACTCCAACTCCGCGAGGGTCGAACTCGGGAGTATTTTGACATCCCTTTCCTTACCTCTAATAAAGGGTGGCAGTCCGAGTGGTTTTACGTAGGAAACCACTCGCCTGCCATCTCTCTAGAAATTGATTCTCGTCCTGTTCCCTCCCAATCCTGGACCGCTCTTCCCAAGGAGAGTGAAATGGATCAGGTTCGGGAACTCCTGGGTCTTATTTCCCAGTTGAAGGACAATGGGTTGTCTGCCGTCGGAGTGGCAGCCAACTTCGTTCTGCGCCGGGTCCAGCCACTCAAGCAGCGGGCTCACCCGGCGTATGAGTATTACGCCGAGGGGGACAACACGCGCGAAGCCCCCGAGCGCGTCGACAAAGTCCAAGCCGCCGCTCGGCTTGGCAAATTCTTCGCGACTGGAACCTCCCTGAGGACCACTGACTGTCCTCCGGCGTTCAACTTGGGAAATCCATGCCCTGAGGTATTTAGTCAATCTGTTGTTGTTTTTATTTCAATTCCACCCATTGGGTGTAATCTCAGAACTGAACCCAATTTTTGCAGGGTTGAGCTGCCTTTGTATCCCTCCCTCCTTTGCCTGAGATGCCAAAGGGAGTGGATCAACCGGCTCGGCGCAGGGCCGTTGGATTTGAAGAAGCAGTCGGGGAAAGTGAGAGTGATCTGCGCGACTCGGATATCACTCTGTCATCCTCTCCTTCTCCCGATGTGCTATCTCCGAGTGGTGGGAAGGCTGCTCCTGCTCTGAAGAAGCGGAAGATCTCCACTGGGATCGTGTTTAGGGATGCGCCAAGCCGCCGCCAACTCCTTATCTCTGAGTCGTCTGACTCGGAAAAAGATGAAGCTGGCGTCGCCGAGTCGTCACTCCAACCGCCAATCACAAGCTCGAAGCAGTCTCCCCTTGCAGTAATGCCTCTGAGTGCTGCAAGTCCGAGGGACCTCCCTTCCCCTACTCGGAAAGGACAGCGCCTGAGAATGCGCATTTCTACTCTGTAAGTATCCTTATAATCTCTTGATTTCCTTTATGTTCTTCTATTAGTGATCCATATATGCTTTATCCTGTAGCACGCCGTCTGAGGTCCCCTTCTCGGGTCCTCCGCCTCAGTCGGCGGTTGAGACCGAAGCCCCATCAATCCAAACTCCAGAGGTGCCGATCCACTCGGCTGATCTTCTCAGCGATCAGCCTGTGGGTCCGCCACCAGAGTCGCAGCGGGAGCCAACCCCGCCACCGCCGAGTCCTACACCGGCGTCGCTGACCCCGCCGCCAGTTCCTCAAGGCAGCCCCCAGCATGCTCCTGCGGTTGAACCGACTGCGGCAGTGGAGGAGCCCCAGACTGCGGCGGTCGAGATTGCTTCTGCGGCGGTCGGCGTTATGAGTGGTGGTGCTCCCCTGACTCCTCTGGAGGAGTTCATGTCACTCCATCGTCGCATGGGCCACATAGCCAAGGTATTTCCCGAGCTACTTATCTTGTTGATATCAAGTACAGAGTGGTACATTGATTCATATTGTTATCTGACTTGTTTTTGCAGGACTTAGCTGCTGATGCCGAGGCCAAAGCCTCGGTTATTCAAGAATTATCTTCAGCAGTTGCTAAGGCCGACTCTTTGGTGGCCCGAGTGGCTGAGCTCGAGGCTGCTGCGGTAGAGCGCCAGGCTGAGTTGGAGGAAGCCCAGCGTACCACCCGCGATTTATGCGGGGAGGTAGAGCAGGCTAAGCTCAACGAGGCCCAGGCCGTGCATGAGCTCAGAGGTATGTTCTTCCTTGTTTGTTTTTCTGTCAGACGTGAAAATATTATTCAGATCTAACTTTCTGTAGATTATCGATATCGGATTATGTCCCAATTCGCAGTGCTTACTGCCAAGGTGGCCCGGCTGCAAGGTGAAGCTGAGGCGCTGCGCACCGAGAAGATAGCGCTGGAGGACGCTATCCGAGTGGTGGCGGAGGAGATCGAGCCAGAAGCGTCATCGTCTTCAGCTTCCATCCTCGACCGCGTTCGGGCGCTCCCACGCTACTTCCGGCGGCAGCTCTGCTCCATTAGCCAGGCCAGCTGTGGCCATGTCCTGGCGGTGCTCAAATCGCTGTTCCCGGCGTCAGACCTGGAGCCACTCGGCCGCGGGTATGCTGCCGGCACCTCTGAAGACGACTTGGGCAGACTACTCCATGAAGTCGAGCCCATCGCCAATGTCCTGTCCAAGGATGTTGTTGATGACTCGGATGAAGCGGCCCCGTCTGGTGCTGGTGACCCTGCAATGTAAATAAAATATTTGTAGTATTTGGTCGAACCAGTATTGTTTGAACAATGTTTGAATTGTCATTATTGTATATAAGTTTTTATTGGTCTACAACTCCCTTTCTTTCTGCGCTAGCCTTAATTTCTGAGTGGTTGACCTGTTACGGAGTAGATTAGCCTCGTTGGTCTCAGTCTCATGCCGCAGAGTCTTTGTCGTACGTTTAGAGCTTTGACTTGGCGAGTACTTTCCCTCTCGATTTAAGGTTTATTCCACTCATACTTTATGTGCGTGACGCGAAAGAGGAAATGCGAGTAGTAGAAATAGATGAAAGATGAAATCAACTTTATTGATAACTCATTGTGAACATGCCGAGTCGTAACTGGGGGTGACTACCCTCCAAAATCACTCGGAAAAAATAAATCTAAAATAGAAAAGATAAATACATAACTGATTCAGGCGTAGAAACGCTGTAAGTGCTCGATGTTCCATGGATTTGGGGTGTCTACGCCGTCTTCCGTCATGAGGCGTTATGAGCCTGGGCGACTTACTGACTTGATGATATATGGCCCTTCCCAAGGGGACGCAAGCTTGTGCGCGCCCTTGGTGTCTTGCTTCCTCCTCAGAACCAAATCGCCTGCTTCAAAGGACCTCTGCTTAACTGATCGATCGTGATAGCGTCGCAGGACCTGAGCGTAACGCGTGGCTTGGATCTGGGCAGCCAATCTCTTTTCCTCGATGCTGTCGAGGTCTTCAATGCGCGCCACTTGCGCGTCGTATTCATCATAGAACTCCACTCGGGGGGAGCCGTATGTGAGGTCCGTTGGTAGGATAGCTTCCGAGCCGTAAACCAGAAAGAACGGAGTTTGCTTCGTGGCACGACTCGGCTGTGTGCGCAGCCCCCAGACTACAGCTGGCAACTCGTTGATCCATCGTCCGTCATGTTGCTTCAGCTGCTTGAATATGCGGGCCCTGAGCGCCTTGATTATTTCGCCATTGGCTCTTTCGACTTGGCCATTGGCCCTTGGGTGTGCCACGGATGCAGGGCATAGCTTGATGCTCCTCTCGCTGCACCAGTCTTTAAACTCCTGCGCCACGAAGTTCGTACCATTATCTGTGATGATACGATTTGGGACTCCGAAGCGGTGGGTGATGTCGGTGAAGAACTCGATGGTCTTGGCTGCCGTGTGCTTTCTGACTGGTTTCACCTCAATCCACTTGGTAAACTTGTCAATAGCTACAAGGACATGGTCAAAACCACCAGGAGCCTTCTTGAATGGACCAATCATATCCAAGCACCAACAAGCGAAGGGCCAGGACGCTGGTATGGTTTGCAGCTGTTGTGCAGGTGCATGTATTTGCCTTGCAAAATACTGACACCCTTTGCAGTGCCGCACGATGTTCTCTGAGTCTGCTACAGCAGTCGGCCAGTAGAAACCAGACCGGAAAGCTTTACCAACAATGGTTCTAGCCCCGGCGTGATTGCCACAAATTCCTTTATGTATGTCTGTCAAGAGCTCTATACCCTCAGCACGACTCACGCACTTTTGTAGGATTTGGGAAGCTCCAGATCGACGATACAGCTTGTCTCCGATGATGACGTAGTTTTTGCTGCGCCGCACGATTTGTTCGTGGAGCGAGTTTAGATCTTTGTCTTCCGCGACCTCTGCGGGTAATATGCCGCTGTCCAGATAATCGATGATCTGTGTCCTCCAGTCCAACGCTTCATCTACCACTAATGTGGCTGACTCTGGGGATTCTCCGACTTGTTGCTCCGCGACAGTGCCATCCGGGTTTATCTTGATAGAAGGTTTGATAAGATCTTGTATGAAAACTCCGGGTGGGACGCCTTCACGGGTGGACCCCATCTTAGCGAGCTCATCTGCTGCCTTGTTATGGTCGCGCACCACGTGATGGAACTCTAAGCCATAGAATTTCCCTTCCAGCTTCCTAATTTCCTCGCAGTATGCGTCCATCTTTTCGTTGGTCCTGGACCAGTCCTTGTTTACCTGGTTTATGACCAGGGCAGAGTCCCCGCGTACCATCAGGCGTTTGATACCCAAAGATACTGCAATGCGGAGACCGTGCAAGGCTGCTTCGTACTCGGCTGCGTTGTTGGACACTGGGAACATGATTTGAAGGACGTATTTTAATTCCTGTCCACTTGGAGAGATCAGGAGTACGCCTGCGCCGCCTCCTTTTATCTGGAGGGAACCATCAAAGTACATCTCCCAGTATTCAACTACCTCGTCGTCAGCCGGAGCTTGGTTTTCTGTCCAGTCTGCTACGAAGTCGGCCAAGACCTGAGACTTGATAGCAGTACGTGGAACGAAGTTTATGTGATGGGCGGCCAATTCTATTGACCACTTGACGATTCGACCGCTGGCATCTCGGTTATGGAGAATTTCCCCTAAAGGATTTTCGCTCACCACCGAGATTGGATGGGCCTCAAAGTAGTGTTTCAGCTTTCTTGCTGAGATAAGCACTCCGTATAATAATTTCTGCACATGGGGGTAGCGTACCTTGGATACGGTCAGAACCTCGCTAACGAAGTAGACTGGTCGCTGAACTCCATATGCGTGTCCTTCCTCAGGACGTTCGACCACTAGTACCAGTGCTAACCACTCGGGGAGTAGCAGAGATGTAGAGGTAGAGCTGTTCTCTTGGTTGAGGTGGGACGAGGATGGGAGGGCTCTGCAGGTAGTCTTTGAGTTCCTGGAAAGATCGCTTCGCCTCGTCGTCCCATATGAACTTGTCCTGCTTCTTGAGCAGTTTGAAAAACGGCAATCCGCGAACTGCCGAGTCGTGATATGAAACGATCCGAGCGCTGCCATGCATCCAGTAAGCTTTTGCACATCCTTTTGACAGGTTGGTGGTAGCATCTTGGTGATGGCAGTGATCTTCTCGCGATTTGCCTCGATCCCGCGGTTGCTGACCATGAAGCCGAGTAGTTTACCAGAGGGTACTCCGAAGACACACTTTTCCGGGTTGAGCTTCCACCGAAATTTGCGCAAGCGTTCGAAGACCTTTGTCAGGTTCCCTATCATGTCCTCAGGGTTCATGATCTTGACCACGATATCGTCGATGTAGGCTTCTACTATGTCTGGAATCAATTGGTCCAGACATGCTTGGATCGTCCTCTGATAGGTTGCACCTGCGTTCTTCAGACCGAAGGCCATTGTGTTATAACAAAAGGCACCAAACGGCGTGATGAACGCGGTCTTTATTTGGTCTTCCAGCTTCAGGCCTATCTGGTGATAACCTGAATAGCAATCGAGAAAGCAGAGCAGGGCGGAGCCTGCCGTGGAGTCAACGACTTGATCGATGCGGGGGGGAACGAAGGGGTCTTTAGGGCAAGCTTTGTTGAGATCTGTATAATCGACGCACATTCTCCAATCATTATTATTCTTTTTTCTTACAAGAACTGGATTAGCTAACCAGTCGGGGTGGAACACCTCCTGAATAAACCCGGCTGCTAACAGCTTTGTAATCTCTGCCCTAATTGCCTCCTTGCGGTCCTGCGCGAATCGACGAAGCCTTTGCTTGATCGGTTTGGCAGTCGGATTGACCTTCAAGGAGTGCTCGGCAAGTTCCCTTGGGACACCTGGCATATCGGATGGTTTCCACGCGAATATGTCGGCGTTTTCCCTTAGGAATTTGACGAGCACTTCTTCCTATTTGGGGTCCAACTCTGCCCCGATGATGGCCGTCTTCTTTGGGTCGTCCAAGTCCAGAGAGATCCTCTTCAGCTCCGTCTCCTTGCTTGGCGCAATGGCTTCTCTTGCTGGCTTCTTGGTGGGGATCTCTAGAGCGTCCTTGTCCACCTCCTGTGATGCAGCCAGTACTTGTTCCATGCGCTTGGACATGTCCAGGGCGGCTGCCGCGTTGAGAGTTTCCTGCTCGCATGTGTATGCGACTCGGACGTCTCCCAAGACGGTGATTACGCCTTTAGGTCCTGGCATCTTAACCTGCAAGTAGACGTAGTGAGGAATCGCCATGAACTTGGCGAGCGCCGGCCTCCCGAGGATGGCGTGGTATGCAGTTTCAAAGTTCGCCACCGTGAACTGCATGTGCTCGGTCCGGTAATTGTTCCGGTCTCCGAAGGTAACGGGCAGTGTGATGTGCCCGAGTGGTTCTGCTCCCTCTCCCGGTATCAAACCGTAGAACGCGGATTGGGGGGGACTCAGGTCGAGAGTAGTCAGGCCGAGCTCCTTCAATGTGTTAGCAAAGAGGATGTTCAGGCCACTGCCACCGTCGACTAGTACCTTGGTGAGCCGAACGTTGCGAATCGTCGGGGCTACCACCAAGGCATGGGACCCGGGCTTCGGTATGAAGTTTGGATGATCCTCCCGGGTGAATGTGATCGGAACTTCCGACCACTTGAGGTACTCAGGTACCGGTGGCTCCCTCGCGTGCATGACCTGGCGATGGGTGAGCTTCTGCTGGCGCTTCGACTCGAACTCTGGTCCGCCATAGATCATGCGGACCACTCGGTCGGCTTCCTGAAAGTCATCGCCGGGCTCGTCGTTTCGCCTGTCGTCTCGCGGGGAACCATCGTTCCTCTTTCTGTATGGAGGGCCTCTGTTGCCCCCGGTGAAGGCTCGCTTGAGCCCGTAGCACTCTCGCGCCGAGTGCTTGTGTTTGTGGTAAGGGCATTGCTCATCGAGCATGCGCTGGAAGTCCTCTGGAGTTACCCGGCCTCTGGACCGGTCCAGGGCGGCGACCATGTCTCCCTCGCTCTTCTTCTTGCGAGGTTGGCTGTCATTGCGTCGATGGTCGTCGTGTCGGTCTTCGTCCTCGCGGCGGTCGCGTTTGCGAGTCGTCTTGTTCTCTTCTTCCCAACGACTTCTGATTTCGCTGAGTTGTTCTTTTTCTGCGATCTCTGCATCCGCCCACGTGCTAGCAACCCGGAACATGTCATTGACAGTCGCGGGTGGCTTCCGAGTCCACTTGTGAATCAGTCTCCCGTCGGAGATGCCGCGCTGGAAAGCTGACATCACCTCCTGATCCGTGACGTCCGTGATGGAGTTGCGCTTTTCTGAGAACCTGCGCACGAAGTCGTGCAGGGTCTCGTTCTTGCGCTGCCTGATCTGACCGAGGAGTCGCTTGCTCCCGGGCCTCTCCCAGGTACCGAGATAGTTACCGATGAAGAGTTCGGTAAGCTGCTCCCAGTTGTCGATGGCGTCCTGCGGGAGTCCTGCCAGCCAGTTGCGGCAGTCCTTGGTGAGCATGATGGGAAGATAGTTTGCCATCACGTCCTCGTCGCCGCCGGCCGCTTGTACGGCGGTGTAGTAGATCTGAAGCCATTGAGATGGGTCAGATTTCCCGTCGTACTTGTCGATATCCGACAGCTTGAAGCCTCTGGGCCACGTCACGCTTCTCAAGCGCTCGGTGAACGACTGGAATCCGCCGATCCGACCTCTAGGGCGGGAATCGCTCGGACCCGATCCGTCAGCTGCTCTTGGGGGTGTGCTGTCCCTCCTGCGATCCCGGTCCCTGGGCGGGGAACGGGTCCTCCGATAGTTCCGAGTCCTGGGTGGAGTTCGGTCCTGTCGGTAGGTTCTGCTGCGCGGTGGAGTTCGATCTCTTGGCGGAGTCGGTCGCCTGGGTGGTGGAAGCACTCGTCGTCGTGGCGGAGTGCGACCGCCATTGTTGCCGCGCCTTGGGCTACCGGAGAGGTCAGAGTAGTCTGACTCCGTCGAGTAGCCGCTCCTGTTGGGGTTACGACGGGGATTTCCATGATCCCGATCGTACTCTTCGCGCCGTCGGATTTCCTCACGGTGGCGCTCTTCGGTGCTGTTGGTGATGATGTCCCTCGCATCTCGATCTCTGTTGATCGTGGTGCGGAGGTCTTCATCACGACCCGATCCGCCGCCGGCCCGGTGTCGAGATGGACCGGGTTCAGGAGCGTCCGTGGTCGTTCTGCCTTGCATCTGGTGAACCTGGACGGAGGCGGCCTGCACGAGAGCCCTTACCTTTTCCAGGCCCGGAGTGTTAGGTGGCAGCCGATTGATTTCCTCGTTGATAGTAACGAGGTTCTGGACCGGTGTCTCGTAGACGTCGTATCCGTTGAACTCAAACATGCCGTCGCGCATCAAGTTCCGGGTGCTCCTCCGTTCGTGTTGATCCCGTTGGCGACGATGATCTTCAGAGTGAGGCTCTTGGAGTCGAGCAGTGCCAGATCCTGACGCGGTGGCTCCGTGCGGTCGTGCGGCTCTGCGAGTCGCCCGACTGGCATTGCGTCCTCGACGCTGGTTCCTGGCTTCAGTCGTCTCCTCAGCAGGAGTGACCTCATCTTCTGAGACAGGATTGGTTGGCGTTGCTGGCGCCACCATGTAGCAATATGATCCGACTCCCTCTTGCGCGAGGTAGTCTTCCTCGGACTCGGAGAAGTCGGATGTGGGCGTATAACGCTCCAAACTACTCGGAGTCAATTCTCCGAGTGATCCTAGTAGTTCCGGCTCTGTAGAGGCATCGGACACTGTGTATCCTTCCGGCAGATCGTCCAGGATTGAGGGTCCCAGTAGATCTAACCCGTAGGAGTCGCTCCCAGAGAAGTAATCATCCGACTGGACGATGTCCTTCTTCTTCTGCTTCCGAGCAAGCGCGCAAAAGCCAGGGGTCTGAACAGTAATGACCTCAGGGCTCTGGACGCGTGTTGGTTGAGCGTTTACGCTCTGCGATGATTCGGCGACGCGACTCTCAGGAGTCGGATCGGAACCGAGTGATTGTAGATCTGTTCCCGACTGGTCTGGCCTCGCGTTCTGCGATGGACTCAGCGGGGTAGATCCGGCACGATCAGATGCGATCGGACCGGATTGGGCCGTGATGGCCGAAGTCGGCGCCAGAGAGGAGACCTCCGTGGCGACCGTAGCTCCTGCCGCTTGGGTATCCAAAGCGGCGGTGATGACGTCCCCGAACTGGATCTCGACTTCGTCGACGTCCGGGAGGTTGCAGCTGTCCAAGATCTTGACGCGATCCATCGAGCTTACCAGATTGATCTCGGCGATATCCCCTACCTGGCGCGCCACTGTCGGTGATATTATCTCCGGCAGTCTTCCACGGGGTAGCCCACGGAAGTGATTTGTAATGCAGGGAAGATCGCAAAGATCGGAAGCAAGATGGTTAGGATGGACAGACACAAGGGTTTATACAGGTTCGGGCCGTCGACTCGACGTAATACCCTACGTCCTGTTTTGGGGTGTTGTATTGCGTGTTTTGGTGATTCGAGTTGGCTCGAGTCGTGGTTCAGATGTTTTGGAGGGGGTCCCTGCCCGCCTTATATATCGGGGGGCAGGGTTACAAGCCGGTTTGTATCCGATCCTATCTCTAAGAATCCTTTCCTTCTTTACAATAATTCCTATTCCAACTAGGACTTCTCCTTCCAGATCCTTCCTCCGTGCGCCGACTTGTCCCGCACGTCTTCAGGTCCAGAACGATGAGGTGGGCCGCCCCCTTTTGGTGGGCTGCTAAGCTAGCTCGTGATGCACCCGGGTACTATATCCCCCACAGAAATCCGAGAGAAATCGTCCAAGGAAGTGAAGAACGAAAATCCCCCAAAAATATCTCCAAAAATACCTCTGAAAATAGGAAAAGAAAAAGGGAGCTCGTGGATTCAAATCATGGCACAAAGATGAACTGAACAAACTCAATCAACAAACCATAAATTCACCTATACAAACTACGAATGATTCGAAATAGTTCTAGGTGGAGGGGATGAAGGGGAAAACTAGTTCAAAGAGAAAACAAAAGAGATAACTAAAGAGATGGCAGCCACCAAGCCCTAGGGGGCCTATTAGTAGTCCAAGTGGTGGTGCTCTAAAGACTAAACTACCCCTAAGTGATACATACCCCTCAGGGGCAAATTTGACATTTGGTTTCAAATATTTTCTGGCTGGGACACCTTCCACCGCAAGCTAGCTTCCCTCCGACGCAAGCCTTGCAATCACGCCGCGTGTCCTCTGGATCGAAGCTCCTCGACGCCGATTTTGGGCCGGCCTAGGGGGAGGCGGTAAAACCGCCCCTGGCTGATGCCACAGCCCACTGGCCCATCTTCGGCACGTCGAGTCCTCGGCCTTGGTTTTGAGGCCCAAACCAAGGGAAACCGTCCACCGATGATTTTGTGGCCAAATCACCAAACCCCGCGTACAAGCTTCGGTGTTAGCCGCCACCTTGCACCGGCTTTTCACGTCCGCATACGAGCTTCGGTTGTGAGCCGCTACCTCGCACCGGAACCACGTCCCCTCGCTCGTTCTTGCCACCATGTGAACCGCACTTGATCCATCTGGCCACCGGGTCCCTCGAACCAAGCCTACTTGTCTCTCCGCTCCTTGGAGGCCGCCGTGGCTAAGACCTTTCACGCCTGTTCTTCACCTGCACCAATGCAATCAAGCCGCATTCTACACCTGCAATACTTGAGCCAAGGGAAACGTCAATCCACACCACGTTGTCAATCACTCATCACACCAGGAAGCGACCATCCACCAGTCCTCGGACACACCGGGTCCTCACTTTTTGACTGACTCAGAGCTACTTCTGTGTTCCTTTCCATAAAACAAAGTCATGACAAAAGACATTCGAGATTAATATTTTTAAAAAAAAAGCAATTTACATCTTTTGATTGTGCTTCCTTATGACATAATTTGTAATAAGAAGAATAAAAATATGAATGTTAGTGAAATTTCTATGTTTGAAAGAAAAATAAATTACCTTATTTGGTGAAATAGACAGCAAGGTAACCTGATTTCGTGAAACAGATGGCCAAGTTAGCATCTGTATCAAACTTAGCGTAGAGTTGACATGGGTTCCAAATATTATAAATCTCATATTGATTTATCAATACTATAAAACTTCTTATCAGTACCGGTCAGGAACTTTGGGTTAGTACCGGTTTCTGAACCGGTATTAAACACGTCATTTAGCACCGGTCGGTAACACCGACTGGTACTAACTGTGCCCAAAAAATAAAGAAAAAAAATTTAGAACGGTCGGGAGGCCCGCATACGCTCAACGTTGCAAGTCACACAATTTTTTCACATGTAGATGCGCATGCACAACCATGAGGATTCGAACACATGACCTTTAGCCTCGCATATGCATCACATGTGATCAAATGGGAGATGCATTCCTTTTGAATTAACCCGTGGAGCACTATTTAGTACCAGGCCAAAACACTAATCAGTACTAAATGTCACTCTTTAATACCGGTCAGTGTTATTGACCGGTACTAAATAGTTGTGCCATTTTTAGTACCGAACACCCATACTAAAATGTGACTTTTAGCATCAGGTGTTGTTATGGCACGGTACTAAAATGTCTCCGGGGGCTTTCAAAGTCATGGCCTGCTACTAAAATAGCTCTATGCCAACTTTAGTACCGGATCTCTGTAGCAACTGGTACTAAACGGCGTGAACAAATGTGAGTTTTTTTATGCATCTTTCTGATTCAATAGTTGGATCCTCACTTGATGTCTTACAGACAGGACATGCTCGTGCCGATGACCTTCGGTATCTCACAAGAATAAGATGACTGAAGCCTGTAAGGACTTTTGCGAGCAATTGAAAATCATGGCACAACCATCAGCCATCTCTCCGCTGCAGGAGAAGAAGCTGGCTACAGAGACAAAGAAAACTACCATGACCGGAAATGAGGTGTGCCTGAAGTTATGGGAGATATGTAGTCCCCTATACTATCTATGTTCTGACAATAGATGATTAGGATTTCTCAAAGCTGCAACCAAAATATTAGCTTGGCATCTTGTCAGGCTGAGGCAACAAATCCTCAATTTGCTAGGCACATGGGCACTGATTCGTGGAGTTGCTACTCTCATACAAGCATGGCTACCCTTTTTTCTGAATTTCTATTCTGGTTGTGGACACGGTTAATTTGTGATTAATATATCAGTCTTTATTCAGCAATGTATGCGGGAACTTCAATTTCTTTTGGAATGAAAGGTGCAAGCAAAGCAATGGCAGCAATGAATAATATATGGCGAAAGAGAGACATGTTAGCAATTGTTCAGTATCAACACATCCTGTTAAGAAATTCGGCTTGTGAACAATTCCTACTTTCAGTTTTCTTCTTAACCAATTAACTGGTTGCTTCTGCTCTAGCTTAATTAATCTGGATGTGCCAATTACAGTCTATGCAGAGATCACTTGCATACATTTGTCCAGAAGGTATTCTAAGTTTGGTATGTAACAAAATAGGTGCAATTTTTCCTTTTTGCATACAGTGAGGTCAGGAGCACACTGCTATTTAACATAGTGCAGCATTGACTGGTGGAAGTCGGCAGGTCGACATCATTGTTCGGTGGTACTGGTACGTGTCCTACATGCAAACCTCCAGTACCAGTGATCAGGAACCTAGAAGCCACAAGGTAGGAAAGGGTACGAGCTACAATTCTTTCTTGCTCTGCACCTTGGTTAGTAGTAAGCATGGAAGTGACGAAGCTACTCTCAACGTTCGGGCTGACCTCCGACTACGGTCGACGCTGGTCCTCAGATTTAACGCGGAGAGAAGTAGAGTCAATATCTTGAGTCCGCACTACTAGAAAACCCCCCTTGTAGCTACGCTGTTGTAGCAACATAGGCTAAAAGCGTCTCTACATCGACACGTAAAGATGTTTTATGACACGATTTCAAGAACATGTCAAAATGTCACGATACTAAACACGCTTACAACGTTAGTAGACTTATTAAGACATTTCTTAACACGCTATTGAAATCGTCTCAAAATAACACGAAGTTAGACATGCTTTAATGCGTCGTTAACCTCTAGACACGATGTAAAGCGTATCTAGATAATTGTCTATAGGCACATAAAGATGCTTTTGACATGATTGTAAAAGCATATCATAATGACACAAATTTAGACATGCTTTCAACCGTCAAAAGCATGTAGACACGTAGTAGCGTAGCAAATTATCGCCCATAGAGACGTAAAGCGTATCAAACCCTTGATAAGTATCACCATCGTGTGCATCGCCAGTCGGTCTCTGTCAAATTCAAAGTTGATACAAACCATTCCTGGTGGTTCTCGGGTATCTATGGGCCTCATTTGGACACTGAGAAACCAGCTTTTTTGGAGGAATTACGGGAGGTGCGGAGCCATTGCAGTGGTCCATGGATGCTCGCCGGTGATTTTAATATGATATACAGCTCGGAGGACAAGAACAACAACAATTTGAACATCGCAATGATGGGGAGGTTTCGCCGCTTTGTTAATGATATGGAACTTAAGGAAATTCCTTTGTTGGGTCGAAGATATACATGGTCTAATGAAAGAGCTTCTCCTACTCTTGTGAAGTTGGACAGAGTGCTTTGTACAAGTGATTGGGAGGACCTGTACCCCGATTGTGTGCTGCACAGCCATGCATCAGAGATGTCTGACCATTGTCCTCTCACACTTGGGCTACAGGATGGCATCAGAAGCAAGAGACGCTTCCACTTTGAGAGCTATTGGACACAACTACCTGGATTTTTGGACACTGTTAAGAATTCTTGGGATGAACCAACGAGAATGGCTGGCCCCTTGGAGAGAATTTCCATCAAGATGAAGAGACTGACTCGAGCCTTGCAGTCCTGGAGTGCTAAGAAGGTGGGACATATCAAGACAAAGTTGGCTTTGGCCCGCGAAGTGCTACATAGACTGGAAATAGCACAAGACATGAGACAACTATCAACTCAGGAAGAATGGCTACGGAAAAAATTAAAGCAACATTGCTTAAGTTTGGCTTCCTTCGAGAGGACCATCGCAAGGCTGCGCTCCCGGGTGAGATACTTGAAAGAAGGGGATGCAAACACCTCCTTTTTTCACAAACAAGCAGCTTATCGCAAGCGGAAGAATTTCATCCCCAGACTCATTGAAGGTGATAGAGTGGCCACATCCCAAGAGGACAAACATGATATCCTGCATACATTTTATGAGAAACTAATTGGAAAAGCTGCTGATCGTTTTGTTGCTTTGGACTTGCAAGCCTTCCATAGGCACGGTTTTGATTTATCCACTCTTGATATTCCAATCACTGAACAGGAAGTTTGGGCAACAATTAAATCAATGCCTTCCGACAGAGCGCCGGGTCCTGATGGATACACAGGGAGGTTTTACAAGGAGTGTTGGTCAGTAATTAAACACGACATTATGGCTGCTATTATAACTCTACAGCAAGGCAATGCAAGAGGTCTAGAACTGCTAAACGCAGCTTTCATCACATTGATCCCCAAGAAAGTGGATGCAGCAATGGCAAAGGACTTTCGTCCCATAAGCTTAGTACACAGCTTTGCCAAATTAGTCACTAAGATTCTTGCCAATCGCTTGGCGCCACTTTTAAATTCTATGGTTGCTACAAATCAAAGTGCTTTCATAAGAGGGAGGAGTATACATGACAATTTTATTCTTGTCCAACAAACAGTGAAGGCATTACATCGGCAAAAGGTGCCTATTCTCTTCTTGAAGCTAGACATCTCCAAAGCTTTTGATTCAGTTTCGTGGTCCTTTCTCATGGAAGTTCTCTCCCATTTGGGATTCGGCACACAGTGGTGTAATCTGATCTCGAGTCTGCTATCCACCTCTTCCACTCGAATCTTGCTGAATGGTGAACCAGGACAAATCATTCAGCACCGACGTGGGCTTCGGCAAGGCGACCCCTTATCTCCCATGCTTTTCATCATCGTCATGGACACATTAAATAGTTTGTTTGTGCAAGCAGGTGAGGAAGGGCTGCTGCAGCCCCTCTCTTCAAGAATTTCAGAGCAGCGCTTATCCCTATATGCTGATGATGTAGCATTGTTCATAAGACCAAATGAAGAAGAGCTGCAAATCACAAGGGAAATCCTTAATATTTTTGGGTCGGCTTCAGGGCTGCACACAAACCTGCACAAGAGCAGCATTATTCCCATCAATTGTGAAGAAACCTCCATGACAACAGTAAGCAATAATCTTCCATGCAGCATATCAGAATTCCCTTGTACCTATTTGGGGCTGCCCTTGTCCAACAAAAAGCTGAGGAAAATTGATCTTATGCCTTGGATTGAGAAAATTGCAGATAAGCTTCCAGGGTGGAAGGCAACACTCATGAATAGGGCCGGGAGAATCACTATGGTCAGGTTTGTCTTATCGGCCGTACCTATCTACTTGTTGATCGCCATCAATGTCCCAAAATGGTTCATTAAGGCAATTGATAAATTCAGAAGAGGATTTCTTTGGAAAGGGAGGGAGCAAGCTAATGGCGGCTGTTGCTTAGTCTCATGGGAAAAAGTAATGAGGCCTCTTGATCTTGGTGGCTTAGGAATCTCTAATCTGGAAGTTATGGCGTGGGCCTTACAGGCAAGATGGCATTGGCAGAAGAAAACCCGATCTGATCGACCATGGAACAATCTTGAACTTCCATCCCATCCTAATGCTTTGGCCCTGCTTGCTGCGGCTGTGAGGACTGAATTGGGGAATGGAAACAACACACTCTTTTGGACAGACAAATGGGTGCACGGCTGCTCTGTGGAAGATCTAGCACCTAACGTTTTTAAATGTGTGCCTCCAAGGATCCGTAAGAGGCAGACAGTGGCTGAAGCTTTGACTAATGATGGATGGGTTTCGGCAATACGTGGTGGGCTAAATTTGGTTGGAATCATAGAATATTTGCAGCTTTGGGATTGTGTCCGAAGTTTCCAACTATCAGAGCAAGATGATAAACATATTTGGAGCTTGGAAGCCGGAGGATGCTATTCATCCAAATCTGCATACAAGGCTTATTTTTTTGGGTCAGTATCCTTTGAACCTTGGAGAAGGCTTTGGAAGTCCTGGGCACCAAACAAATGCAAAGTCTTCCTTTGGCTGGCAATCCGAAATAGGTGCTGGACAGCAGATAGACTTGCAAAAAGAGGATTGCCTCACCCGGATAAATGCCCGCTATGTGACCAGGAGGAGGAGACCGTGCAACACTTGTTGGCTTCTTGTGTGGTGGCAAGGCAGGTGTGGTTCAATTTACTTTGCCCACTAAATTTGGAAAATCATGTGCCCAGGCAGCGAGAAAAAAGCTTTGCTGATTGGTGGCGAAGAGTGATCAAGAAAGTGCCAAAGGACCTTAGGAAGGGTGTGAATTCTCTAATTATTCTGGGTGCTTGGATGATTTGGAAGCATCGGAATGCTTGCGTGTTTGAAGGAGTTGCTCCATCAGTCAACACCATCATGAGGGAGTTTAAGGATGAACTCAGCTTATGGTGCCTGGCGGGCGCCAAGAAGCTGCATGGTCTGGGTTTAGTTGCTGTACTCTAGAAGGCTGAGGGTTCTGGTCATGTTCTTATTTTGTGTTTAAGCTAGTCACTTGGTAACTTGTTGAACCTACTCTCATATTCGGTCCCTATATGAGAGCTAGGATTGTACGGGACCTTTTTTCTTCTCTATAATACAAAGAAGCGCAGTTCTCCTGCGTTTTCGAAAAAAAAAATAAGTATCACTTATGATTTCTAACCACTGGGGAATAAAATCATATTACATTCTAGAAAAGTATCAATAGTACCTCTGTATTGTGATTTAATAAAAATGTGATTTTTGTGATTTTGTTTTAAAAAATGTGTTGCAACATCGTTGAGCAAAACTGTAATCTATAGGCTCAAACCGAACCACCTAATCATTGTACTAGTGATTATATTCCAATAATTGACAACTAAAACCTTATTTGTATGGTTGCTATAAGCCTCATATAATTAATGTAAACAAATGAGAAACAAAAAAAATGGTGCTGCGTGATGGAGTGGAACCGTGACCAAAAAGATCAAAACTAGCAGCCAAACCATTGCACTACTGATGTTAATTTACCTGACTTAGTAGTCAAATTTGTTTTTATACGCGTTCCTTTTCCTTGCGCAGGGGCTGATCGACGCATCTCAAAGGCACCGCTGCAATCTTCCGATCCTTTTTTGACCCATTCAGAAGAAAACGCATCTGAGCCTGGGAGCCACCGCCATCAACGCGCACCTGGGAGCCGCCGCCGGCAACGCACACGGCAGGCTCGATCCCTGGGCATGCTGGAGAGGGCAGCAGCACGACAGCGACATTGAGGTACTAGTTCCAGGCTGCATATTGCTAGGCACTAGTTACACATTTGCCTCCTATTGTTTTCAGTGTGAATCTTTGCTTGTTTCCGTGGCAGTTCATCCTTTTGAAATTCCTTGGGGTCAGAACAAGGAGCTTAATTATTATGCTCGTGAAGTCATGCGTGATAACCCTAGTCAAACTCTGCAATGTTTCATGACTATTTTTTTCAAGATTAACAACTAGTAATCCTGAACTGAATTTGTTACCTGTACGGCTAGTCATCCTGTTGTGAAATCACTTTGCCAGCAGTAACATTTAATTAAGGTGGTCCAGTAGCTTTGGGACCGGCCGTGATTCAGATACCTGTACTGTCTTAGGATTCTGTTCCTTTTTTTAGCATTGGATTTCAGCTTCAATTAATTAACATTCATCCATGTGACAACTCTGTTAGAAATTAAAGTTGATTGCTTTTATTTAATTGTTACAGGACATCATAGAGCGTGATGGATCGCAGTTGGATGAAAAAGGCAAAACTGGAGACTGAATATCAAGATGGTGTTGAGCAATTTTTGGATTTTGCTTACCGGGGACTTCCACAAGATAGCGAGATACTTTGTCCATGTAAAAAGTGCAAGAATAGAATAAACCAGAGTCCTGATGAAGTTAGGACCCATCTGATTTGAAAGCAATATATGTAACATTTATATCTAATTTGAAAGCAGAAAGTATGTGCAACAGACTCTCGGAATGCAAAAGAACAGAAGAATACACACTCAACTGGGAGAAAAAGTCATGCTAGGCTGAAAAAAGAGATGGTAAAAAATATTCATCCAATATTATTTGTTATATTTAGTCTCATTTACCTAAGATTTAGAATGATCCTCAAGTTACTGTGTTGTGCAGGAAGATATGAAGAAAAGAAAGGTTAACAGGCTAGAACTATGGGAGGCTGCTCATAAAAGAAGAATGGCAGATACACTACTGACAAAGTGAAGGCAGTGATGGTACATTTTCTACTCCTAATCATTTTTGTTTGATCTGAAATTCAGTTAAACATTTCATGACATTCCAACATGTTAATTTCAATAGGATGCATCTTATGTCGAATTAAACAAAAGGCAAGAGAACAACAATGGTAATCTTTCAGCTCAAGATTTCAATGAGGTATTCAATGAGACAGTTGCTAAGGAGTTAAAAACACGTGGGTACTATGCTGATAAGTATTGGAGTCAAGTACAAGTTTCTCGAGGTGTAAATTTTGTTACTCAAACTGAGGAAGAAAGAAGGTGCCAAGAGAAAGTAAATGCAATGGACAATAAGATGGAACGCATGAGTGGCATCATGAAACACTGGGTTGCTTTCATGTCAAAAAAGTTTCCAGAAGATGATTTCATAAAACAAATGGAAGCAGCTCTACATGATGATGAAGTAAGCATGTATTCGACCATCTCTGTCTCTCTACTTTATGTTAATTTGTTCCTGCTACAAGCTGTTACATGTTGTCTACTAGTGTTTATGACTTGATCTACTTTATGTTAATTTGTTGCTGCTACATGCTGTTACGTGCTGCCCCCTAGTGTTGTTGCTACATGCTGTTACATGCTGCCGACTAGTGCTGCTACATGCTGTTACATGCTAGCTACAACTTGTTATGAATTTGTTTGCTCCCTCATTTGCTATTCTGCACCTATACATGACTACCCTACTCTTAGCTTCAAGACATGCAACACTAGTTAGCTTGAGTGGGAGGATTACCTAGCGTCTTATTATCTAAACAAATACAAGAACTTTGTTAAGTCATTGTACTATGTATAGATGATTTCTGAACTCTAATGTCGTTGACATCTGCAGCCACAACTTAGGAAGTTGTGAGCAGCTCTTTCCTCTCTAAATTGTGATGCAATGGTTCTATAAATTATTCCATTATAACTGATTTATCATGCACCAAAAGCTAATTTGTTAAACTTTTTCCAGAATTGTTTTATGGGAACAGAAAGTGATGCTGATAATAGCATTGAGCAATAAAGTGGTAATGGCTACTCTCCATCAAATGATGTGCAGGTAATAGAGTACCTACTATATTTCTAATATCCTTAGCTACCGCAATAAAATTTAAGTTCTTGCTAATGTCTTATAAAATACGGTTGTGAAAAATTTTCAGCTACGACCTGTCCATATAACTAATAGAGCCACTGAAGACCAAACATCTTTACAAAGTGAGCAAAGAATTACAAAGGTATGCTCGTGTTATTCAGAAGATAGTGATTGAGAATAGCAAAAACAAGTACTCCTAGACTTACCAATGCACCTGATCTGTTGTCCTCTTTACTTTTTCATGTAAATGTCGTACTTGCAGTAGTATTTTCTTATTAACTCTAAGGTGATCTAAGCTATGCTATGGCTATAGGAAGCACATATTCAGAGTTCTACTCATGTAGAGAAGGGTGATGCACGCACCAATTTGCCAACTGATACAATACTGACCAATATGGTATGACTAAGTTGATATTGTTTATACATATTATGTCTAACTTTCTTGAGCGAGGCTAAGTTTTCATTATTAAACTATTATTGTAGAGAACTCGAAGAGTTAAAGCCTCGAAACATTTAGAGGTATTCTTCTGTTTACCTTATTTTCAATTAGAATAATGTTAATGTAAGGTTCAAAACTTATATCTTTGTGTTTTTCAAATGGTAGAAACAAGTGAAAGTCTATCTTATTTCACTAAGAAACAAAGGAAGAGTTGTTGCCAAAGGAAACTTAGTGACTACTAACAACAAACGAGTTATTGGAGAAAGCGTGCTTGGAAAGGAATTTGTGGGTGTTTATCTTGAATCTCTTGAAAATGGAGCAGATGAGGAGTTACCTAGACCATTACGTGATATGCGTACACTAGCAGAAGCTGCTGGCTTTGTTATTGCTTGGCCACGTTCACATGTAAGTTTTTTTTTATAATAGTACTTTGCAGATTTTAATATCTTGAAAATGTGTTACTCATCTAAAACCGTCCATTGTAGGTGAAAGAAGCTTAAAGTTGATATCAAACATGTAAGGAGAAGATTGATGCAGATGAAAATCATGTCAAAGTCAACAAGATATCTTTTAGTTGTCAAAAAACAACGTTAGAAATATTTGTATGATAGCTACTTTGTCTATGTTTGTTTGTGAACACCTGAGTTTACTTTATTAATGGACCTGTTGGTTGAACTACTCAGATTGTTGATCAGTGCTTTTTTACAAATGCAATGAGATGGATGAATTAGTTTAGATTCTTAATCATGCATATTAGTCCACGACAAGATTGAAAAAAATTTGTGGAATCACCTATTTATTTTCAAATGTGTTAATATACTATAAAATGGTATCTAAGAAAGCGTCTATATCAGTGTTGTGATACGATATAAAATGTATGTATAAATTCGTCTCTACCTTTCTTGATACACAATATACAATGTATCTATATTTATAGACACATAATAAAAGTGTGTCCATGATATTGTCTCTACATTCATTAGCATGTAATTAAGTGTCACAACAAAGCGTGTCACTCACCACGTCATCTGCCACACCACCTGCCACGTCAACTGCAAATGTATCTAACAAATTGTTTCTATAATACTTAATATGCTACAAGGCGTCATTACAAAACATATCTATATTAGTAGACATGTTCTCTAAATGTATCTATGTAATCATCTCTACATTTCTTAACATGCAACTGAGTGTTACTACACTATGTAACTACACAACTAGACACGTTTTATTTATATGTCTGCAAAATTGTATCAAAATTTGAAGACATGTATCTAACGTGTCTATGGAACGTCTTTATCGTTCATAGATACGCTTAACAAATTTGTCTCTACAAAGCCTGACACGGTCCATACGAAGACGCTTCTAACACGCTTTATGAAAGCATGTCTATGTTGCTATAGAGATGAAATAAAGTGTGTCTAATTCTAAATATTGCATGCCTATAGGGGGGGTATTCTAGTAGTGCCGGTGACAGCTATACTATATCTACGGCTCAAGATTCCAAATACTCATCGACACAAGCCGGTCAGACAGCCGAGGGAAGCGCCAGCTGTACTATCAGAGTGCACCAAAGAGGACCCCAGATGTCTTTGGCGTGGCCATCCCTCTTCGGCCCAGCGCCCTCATCGGAGACGTCACCTATGCTTGCTCTACTACAAGTGCGGACTTCTAATTTCTAGACCATCAAGTACCCTTGAATTTGAGCGTTTTTTCATGAGTCTTTGTTTTGACTCCTTTGTAGTAGCTCAGGAGCCTTCTCTTGGGATGGAAAATCTCAAAATCTTGTACTCCTGTTTTATTTTCTTAATATAATCGAGTCTTAAGTATAAAAAAAACACATTGCGTTTGGTTGTCTGCAGTTTTTTTTGTTGAAAATTGTAGAAAACAGAGCACATGCTCTGGAGACAGGAAAGGAAACTGCAGTGATGAGTAATTTACATATTTTGCATTTATTTTATCTCAACATAGGTTCTATCATTGCTAACTTTCCAGTTTTGCTCCATTTTTAGTTATGGCTGCTTTAGAATCATAAATTATAATAAATTGTTAGAATCCAGAGCTTTATATCATAAGCTAAAGCGTAGTGCAGGTTCTGCTTTATTCACGTGTAAAATTTTGGAATCTATTTTCTGGTGATTCTGTGTCCAAATTAAGGGACTTGATTGTCTGCCTAAACACAAGACCAGGATTGTCTTCTACAATAATCGTTTGGAGTTGGGTGTAATAGGAACATATTTCAATTGCCTTAAAAAAATAGGAACATACATGGATACAAATGATTTGTATGTTCAATGTAACATCTTCTGAAGGTGTAATCAAAGTCTTTAGTGCAAGTCTCACTGAAGGTATGTCCTGCCAACAAAGCAACGGTTGCTGCAGATTTCTGCTGCCCTTCGTCACACTGCAGCAGCTGAAGTTAAGCTGGTCATGCTTATGTTGAATCTGAAAAATGACAACAATGATGGACTGCGTGGAGAAGCTAAGATGGCAGCGCATTTGTTTATCTACCTGAAGTGGAGGATGGAAGAGAGACGAAAGGTGTTGTGCACATCATGATTTATAATTGGAAGCTTGCATCAATTACTTCAGGTAATATGCATGCAACAAGCACTCTCCTTCCTTGAGCTGATCTGTTGTCTTAAGAAATAATAGCATGGAATTTTTAGGCAATGAGAAATTACCGAGTTGATGGGTGGTAGTGGGACAGATCAGCTAAAGTTTCAGTACTCTGATTTATGGAGTCGAGATTGTAGACCATTGCATTCATTGGGTGATGGTTGCTTGGCAGGGATAGAAACATATTTCGTTCCTATTTATGGTCTGCTCTCGATATTTTTTTTATGATCAATGTTGCAGTTTGCTCACATCCCATGATTGTTGGAGGTATGTTGACCTGTAATTGTGTGGCCTTGTAGGTGGAGGTGTGAAGGTCGAATAGAAGGTTCAATACCAAAGGGTGTTAATCGGATTATTTTCTTATCAGAGGGTGTTATTTAATTTCTTCGAGTGTTGAGCTCATCGAATTTACTGCATGTATGGAATATATTCATTGGTGTCTGATATGAATTGAATAAAATGGTTCCAAACCTGTTTCTTTTTAAATCAAAATTTTTTATTCTATTTTCTTTTTATGGTCCTCTAGCACATTCCACCCTATTTGTTTATCAAAACAAAAACCAGATAACTAAATGGTAGCTGCTAGCGCCCGGACGTCCGATCGGGCGCAAACCGTCGGACGGTGGACCCATAGTAATTATTAGTTACGCCTCGCGCGCCCACACCTGCCCTTCCGATGCGGCTTCCAGTTCGCACCACTCGACCCCATGCGGGGACCACTGACCCCAATCCCCTCCCTCGGTGCTTTTCACGTGCATGCACACGGGACCGTCCGCTCGGTGACTCCCTAACCACTGCTGCAGATGGGTCCCATTTGCAACATGTACTGATGTACAACACCATATCTACTTTTACATCATCCAGATGAAAACCATTGCAAAAACATATGTGACGTTTTGACAAAGCATTTCCAATATATGTGAGGAATATATGCAACATGCATAGAACAATTGCAACATACGTATGAAAAAACAGATGAAACATTTGGAACAAACGCTTGCAACATACGTGTATATCCATTGCAACATATGCAACATCTAGATCTATTTATGCAACATCACATATCACAGTGGAAACATCTTGAAGTCATTGTTGAAACATCACAAAAAAATCATGTTGCAACATCTCAAAACTGATTATAAATCCCAAATCAAGGCTGCAACACCATGGAATCACAACTGCAACATGGCAAATCATGTTTGCAACATCTCGATTAATTAAAAAAATTAAAGCATAGCTGCAACATCCAAAAATTGAATTGCAACATCACAACATCACGTTTGAGACATAATAATTCGTCTTACCGAGAAGGTTCGATCTAGCATGCAGCTTCACATTCATTGCTAGATCTAGACATGAGGAAAGGAATGAACAGCATCACCGGGAAGCTTCAAGGGAGGAAGTGCTGGTCAGCAGCGACAGGCTTCAGGGGCATGGTGGCAACGAGCTTCATGGAAGCGAGGGCATGGCAGCAACGGGCTTCAGGGGAGGTCGTGCAGCCATGCCGCTATGGGACGTCGCGCCCGGCCTGCCGTCCGCCGCAGGCCTCAAGCCCCCAACAGCAGCCGCGCCACGACATCCCGGCCCGCCGCGCAGGTCGTCGTGCCTCAGCTGAAGCGTCCATGCTCACCGGGGAGCCGCTGGCAGCAGTGCATCACGCGATTTGTGGATGGAGCACTCGATTTTGTGTTGCAGCAATCTAATCCATCGAGACGGAGCACTAGATCGACTAGCAGGAGAGGTAAGGCTAGCAGGAGAAGTAGCAGGCGAGCAGCAGCGGGTCAAGGGAAAAGAGTGGGGGCCTTGATTTGTTTTGGGGGCTAAAGAGAGATGATAAGGTTTGGGAAATTTATGGACGGGACTACGCCACGTCGCTGTCTGACGGAGAGACACTCGTCCGGACGTTCGGACGGTAGCATTACCGTAACTAAATATATGGCAAGTATTAACGAAGTACGGTTAGAAATGCAATGATAGGGTAATTTGCTTCGTTTCATTATAGTAGATTTGAAATCAAACACCAGCCTATGTCACGACTGTTGTAAAACATGTCGTCAACGGTTGGATCTTCTCCCTCTCACGCCTCTCACGATAAGCACACAAGAACAAGCATGTCGGCGTCGGAACCGCGCGGGGATCCAACACCTGCAGAAAAGTGCGCTGTGTCCCGTCTCTCGATGGTCGATGCAAGGGCAATGTGATGACACGGGATTTATCCTGGTTCCGATCTTCCGATCGTACGTCCAGCAGGGTGTGCTTGCGCACTTGTATTGCCTTGCACCGGGAGGTGCTCGCAGTAGGGGGCTACAAGCTTGGCGGGAGAGAAGGATAGGCCTCCAAGTCCCTTAGAACGAGTGAGAGTTGTGTTGCTTGACAAACTGAGTGGCGAGTGTATGAACGAGTGTGTCTGGTCGTCCCCGTTCTAAGGGGCTGCCTCCTCCTTTTATAGTTCAAAGAGGGGCAGTTACAAACAGTAAAAGCACAGTGACGGCGTACGACGGGGCGTGACTGCGGGCGTGACTCTTGTCTTGGCTCGTGTTGTCGGATTAGGCGACTCCCCGGCGTATGGTGTTCTGGCGCAAGACGCGACGTTCCCTGTACATGACGCACGCTCCTTGTGCTCCTGATTTTATGGGCTGGCGTGGGTCGTCATCATCAAGTACATCAGGCCACGGACCCGTTCGAGGGCTCCCCCTGTCCGTTCGAGGGGTCCCCGTACCGGAGTTGGTAGAACAGGGGAGCGTGACAGTACAGGGCTGTCACATCGCCCGGGCTCGTGACGCCACACAGGTTCATCACGCTGTACAGCGTAGAGGATGACCGCATGGAGTCAGGGATGACCGCACGGTGTCGGAAATGACCGCACGGTGTCAGGGGTTGGCGGAGATGACCGGGGATGGGCTGATGATTCGTTGCTTGACTTCCTCGCCCCAGGCCGTGCGGAGCCATTTAATGCTCTTGTCCATGGGTAGGTGAGCCGTCAGCGGGCCCTGCGAGCGAGGGGTCTCGAGCGAGGCGGAGTTGGGCATCGAGAGCGGCCTTCGGGCCTCGAGCGAGGAGTCTCGAGCGAGGCGGAGTTCCGCTTCGCTCGAGGGGTGCAGGGCACCCTCGAGCTCGACAGCGGATCAAGGCTTCCTCACTTGTTTTTCGCCGGGTTAATTGGTTCCAGCGGTTTAGTTGGTGATTACCGTTGTCTTAGGGCCTCTCCCAGGATTGGCACCGACAGTAGCCCCCGAGGCCATGCAGTGATGAGTGTCAGACCTGCATGGGTTAGAGTTCTTACTGAAGTTTTGGGTGCTTCGAGGTCCCTTCGCAGAACTTTCCGTGGGGGCGCGCTAGCGCACCCGCGGGTGTAGCCCCCGAGGCCTTGGAGGAGTGAATTGCATCGTCCAAGGTCTTATTCTCGCCCTTAGACTCCAGGTTGTCTTGTTTCGAGCCATCATGGGTCGTCCCTTATGGACCGAACCCTGACTCGGCCAATTTCGCGAGGCCTTTGACCATGAGTTTCGACCCTCGTCGCCCCGTCACGGGAGGAGGGGGGACACAGTTCCATGCTACCCATGAGCGGGCCGCGAGTCATGGACGTGTCGGTGAGCTGTTAGCGGGTGGTTCAAGTGGACGTCCGTGCCCTGTTCGTTTAGGGTCGGCTCGCGGTCCGGAGACACGTCTCATACAGAACAAGCTTACAAAGGTACGCCAGGCAAGGCTCGGTCCCATTCGTTAGGACCGAGGGCTCGATGCGCTCCCTCGTTGGGATCCTTCAACTGGCCTCCTTTGTTTAGCCTTGAACGCGGATCAGGGCATCCTCGAGACCTTGAGGCCTTTGTTCGAGGTTGAGCGTGTTCGTGCATGCCCCGTTCGCCCCTGACTCTGTTTGATCTGGAGAGCCTGTCGAAACTCTCGACGAGAGCCAGGCTTCGACCCCCTGATCAGTAAAGCTCGAGCGATATATGCCTTACCTGTGCTGGTGCGGAGCGAGGGAATATTCGCTGGCGGTTTGGCTGGGGCGGGGTCCGAGGCGTCCGGTCAGGCAGTCATGGCCAACGTGGCGCGGCCAGTTCGCAGTGGCGCGCCTTTTCAGGCGAGAGCGGCGCTGGCGGGGCGGTTGGATTAGACGCGCTACAAGACTCCGCGACGCCTCGGGCGGCCACAGTCATAATTGTGCTTTTATGTTGGCCCACCACGTTTGCGGGGTCCACTTGTCAGCGACAGGGTTGAGTGCGGAGTTAACGCGTGCTCGCAGCCGCGCTTTACCCGCGGCCCGGTAAAATTTCGTCGATAAATACGGGGAGAGGAGGGGTCAGTCTCCCTTACCTTAGCTCAAACCTTTGTTCCCTCCGTCTCTTCGTTCCCTTCATCTCTTCGCGCTTGCTAGCCCTCGAGAGCTTAGATCCAATCCGTCTTCACTCCCCTTTCTCAGCCATGGTGACCTTGAGGGAAGCTGCCCCATGGAGCCCGTCCACCGCCGACAAAAACTACCTGGAGTCGCTCGCTGCGAGAGGCCTGCTCCCCAAGATCACTTCCGCTGGCCAGCCGGAGTGGATGGCGCCGCCATCCTCGCACAGGGTGCCGGCTCCACCCCAGGGCTACGTCGTGAGCCTGGCTCGCCTGCACGAGCGCGGGTTTGGATCTCCTCCCGGGGATTTCATCCGCGCTCTGTGCACGTACTACGGGGTGGAGCTCCACAACTTCGCCCCGAACGCCATCTCCCAGGCGGCGGTGTTCGTCGCGGTATGCGAGGGATACCTGGGGGTTCCGGTGCACTGGGACTTGTGGATTCACTTGTTCCGGGCCGAGCTCCACACCGTCGCCACTGGGGCCACCGGGGTGCGGAGGCTTGTCCGCGCCGGCAGCGTCATGTTCCAGCTGCGGGAAGGGAGAAAAGATCTCTACATCCCCACCACCATGACGTCTAACAACGCGGACTGGGACAAGGGGTGGTTCTACCTGCGCAACGACGGTAACCTTCTCCCCCCCTACACCGACAAGATCGTGGCGGAGAAGCCGCCCGCATGGAACTGGGGGGTCTCCCCCAAAGCTCGTCAAGACAAGCTGGGGATCTTCACCACGGCGCTTCGATCCCTGGCGAAGAAGGGGCTGAACGCCGCCGCCGTCATCGCCAACTTTCAGCTGCGGCGGGTGGTTCCTCTCATGCAGAGGAGCCTGCCCCTCTACCAGCTGACGTCGAGGGCCCCTTTCGAGGGTTCGAGGATGGCCCAGGAGCCGCTCTCGGCTGCGGAGGCGGCCCAGCGGGCGCGGCGCGCCGTGGACTGCACCAAGATGGCGGTCGAGGACGACGTCCTTTGGGCCATCAAGATGCGCCCCGACGAGGGCTACCTCACCTTCGTGAGTATTTTCCCTTCTCTTTTCGAATCTTTTCGCGCTCGTATCGAGTTTCTTAAGCAATTGACTTTGTATTCTCAGGGGCTGACCCACAAAGGGCACCGATCGGCTCCCCCTCTCCCTGACGTCCGCGAGGCCAACCGCCTGAACGCCGAAGCGGCAGAAGGCGCGTAAGGACGCGGAGAAGGAGACGCGCCTCCGGAAGCAGCGGCGGAGGGACGAACACCAAAAGGAGAACCGGAGGCGGGAAAGGGAGGGTCTCTCCCCGCTGCCGACCCCCGACAGCACACCCGAGCCAGAAGAGGACGACTCGTCAGACGACGAGGTCTTCTTCGAGTCGGGACGGTGGCGCGCGCCGCTGACGTGCCCCCGCTCGTGGCCGCGATGCCCGGCGCGCCCCCGCCCGTGGCTGCGATGCCCGGCGCGCCCCCGCTCGTGGCCACGACGCCAGGCGCGTCGGGTGCTTCTGTCCCGGCGCCCGCCCCGCCGGCGAGGGCCGGGGTTGCCAGCGAGCGAGCCCCCGCGCCTGCGGCACAAGCACCTTCGCGCCGCTCCCAGAAGCGGAAGCTTAAGGGCGTCAACCGGTAAGTGTTTCATCCCCCTTCGACGGCTCGTTCTGGTTAATGTCTGCGTCGACTTTCTAATTTCTTGGTTTGATTGTCTTAGCGGGACCTCCACCCCCGCCGCCCCCACGCTTGCTCCCATCAAAGCCCTCAAGACGAGGGTTCACTCGACACCCCACACCGAGGCCCCGCCCTCGCGCACGACGCGGGAGGCGGAGGCCTCGCTCGTGGCCAGCTACGAGGCGGCCATGGCCAGGGGGGTCGAGCGAGCGCGGCGGGAGCTTGGCCTCGAAGGGGCCGCGGAGGAGCGGGGCTTGGCCCCCGCTGGGGTCGTCGGGCAAGGTCGTCCGGGCGAGCCTGCGGGCCCAGGCGAGGAGGAGGGAAGGCGCGCGAGGAGCGAGGTGGTCTACATCCTCGCCGACGAAGAAGACCTGGCGCCAGGGTTCGAGCCCCCGTGCTGAGGTGCAGGCGCTCCCTCCTGCCAGTGCGGCGCCTCTGCTCGAGAGCGGGGGTGCCGTCGCAGAGGAAATTCCCGCGCCGGCGGGGGCCGCTGCGGCGGTCAGTTCCGTCAGTGGCCACGGGCCCAACCGCGCCTTCGAGGCTGGAGGCGGTCGAGGGTCGAGGCGTCCCCGCTAGCGCTGGCGCCAGCACGAGCGGTGGCATCCGAGGCATCCTTGGGCTGGACCGCCCTGGGATCCCGGATGAACTCGTCTCCATCGCGGAGAACGAGAACCAGCTCTGGCTGGAGCACCACCAGATCGGCACCGACCTCCAGAACGCCCTCTCCGACGCGCTCGAGCTTCACCGGACCAGGGGGCTTCAGCTGCACGTGGTGAGTTTGTATTTTTCGCCCTTGGCCCCTTCGATTTTTCGCTTCGTGTCTTGACTTCGTGTTGTTCCCTTGTACCAGCAACTTCGAGACCTGGCGGCGTCCAAGGTCTCGCACATTGCCGACCAGCACGCCTACGTCCACGACCTGACGCAGAGGAACGCCGAGCTGAGCTCTGAGGTGGACCGGGCTCGTGCTGCGGCAAACGAGGCGTGGGCTGCTGCTCGCGCGCACGGCGAGTCCCTGAGCTGCGCGGAGAGGGAGCGCGACGCTCTGCGTGCTGCGGCCGCAGAGAGGGCCCTCGAGGTGGAGCGCCTGAACGCTCTTCTGCAGGAGAAGGACGCTTCCCTCGCCGCGGTGCAGGCCTCGCTCCGCCAGCAACAAGAAGCAGCTGCCGCGGCTGAGGCCCAAGTCCTCGAGCATAGCGTGGCTCTCGAGGTGCTGCGGTCAACGACCCAAGAACAAGGGGCCTCGTTGGCGGCGCTGCGGGAGGAGTCGTGCGCGCTCCGCACGCAATGGTCCGCTGAGAAGGAGCGGGCAGCCGGTAAGCTTCGAGCCTCTGCGTAACCTTTTCGTTTTTTCAGAACCCACACTGGCCCTATCGCTGAAGGTTCCTTTCCTTTTTGATTTATTCTAGGCTTGCAAGCGGCCGTGGCGGACTCGCAGGCCAGGGCGGAGGCGGTGGGGGTCGCTTACGCGTCCTCGCAGCAGGAGCTCGAGGAGCTTCGAGAGGCCGCCGCCGCGGTGTGTCTGGAGTTCGAGGAGGACGGTGCCCAGTCTGGCAGTTCGTTGGCCAGCCGCCTGAGGTCTCTGGGTGACCGCGTCGTGGGGCGGGTGAAGGACGCGTTTCTCCTCGGCATCCGCAAGGCTCTTGGCGTGGTGTCGACGCACTACCTCATCCAGCTCGACGCACTGGCGACGGGCTACGTCGTCGCTGAGGGCCTCGACGATGATGCTGCAGTGGCCGCGGTCGAGCAGGCTGATGCCAACGTAGCAGAGACGGCCGCCGCACTCGCTACGCTCTTCGCTGACGAGATCCTCCCCGGTTCAGGCGAGGGCGACGACGACACCTCTCCAGAGCGCACCGTCGACGGGGATGGCGCCTGAAGAACTTTGCCTGCGTCAGCGCCTGCGAGGCGAATATGTAATAGGTTTAGAAGTCTTTATGCTTTGAACTTGTGGATGTTTTGAGAACTTCGTCATCGTGCTTGATCGTATTTAAATTCGCTGAGTTCACCGTCATTTCGGTTGTGTGCCTCGAAAGGAATTCGGACCGGGTTAGACCATCTCCCTGCGCACGGGAAGAGTTTGGACTGCTCGAGCCCAGGGGTGTCGATGGGGGACGCCGTATCCCAAAGGCGTAGGCTTTCCCTCGACATCGACACTCTTGGACTTCAAGCAGCCGCGCCCCGCCCCTCCTGCGAGTAGCTTAGGTTCGAGGGTGTCGAAGGGGGATGCCGTATCCCGGAGGCGTAAGCTATCCCACGACATCGCCACCCCTTTGCCTTAGCCTGTCGATGCCCAACCTCCGTCACTTCTTCGTACACACAACCGAAACGTGACAGAGCGACGAAAATTTGTAGAAAATTGCGAGAAGAAACAAGTGGCGAGGGGTGGAGTGTTTGTTCCCCAGGGTAATGTGCCCTGTGGTAGCCCCCGAGGGAGTTTTTGTCTTCGCGCGAGGCGAAGAAAGAATCTCCCTGCCCCGTGCGTGGAAGATCGTGATTGAAATGATGGAGAGATGGAGCGTCGAAGAAACCGTAGGGTAGAAGGGTAGCTTAGCTTTTTTGTCGGGGCGGCGCAGGTGATGCGACGGGTGCCTGGCTCCGCTGCCTCAGCGCTGGCGACGCGACGGGTGCCTGGCTCACGCTGCCTCGTCTCGTCACGGGCGCCCTGTCACTCTGTCAGCGTACAGAGCATTCAACGAGGGCTGCGGCCTCGACATGCGTGTCGCTCGCTGAGCGATGGCGTGCTGCGAGGGCTGCGGCCTCGACTTGCGTGCCGCTCGCTGAGCGATGGCGTGCTGCGAGGGCTGCGGCCTCGACTTGCGTGCCGCTCGCTGAGCGATGGCGTGCTGCGAGGGCTGCGGCCTCGACTTGCGTGCCGCTCGCTGAGCGATGGCGTGCTGCGAGGGCTGCGGCCTCGACTTCGTGCCGCTCGCTGAGCCTCTGATGCCGTCCGCCCCGCCTTTCTGGCGAAAACAGTGGCCTCGTGACCTTGGCCGTAGTGCACGTCCCCGTCAGACCGCCACGCGTCGAGCGTGTTTCCTTTCTGAGGGACGCCCGCCTCTGCCGTGCTGTCACGCGCTGTCCTCTCGCCAGGGGGCCCCCTTGGGGGTCTGTCCCATGAGCGAGGCACGTGGGGCCGCTCCGCGCAGAGGGTCAGGCGTATGCCGCGAAATGGGCCTAGGGTGTGGGCGCTATAAATAGACTCGACCATGGTGGCAGGGATCACAAGTGCTGTGAGCCTTTTACGAGTTCCATGGGTGTAGAGTTAAGAACGGCGGTGTGGGGTGGAGCTCGCCCTCCTGACTTAGTTCGAGGGTGGGCGGAGCTTTGGTGTTAGAAGAATGCTAGCGAAGGGGGAGGCAAATGAAGGAGAAAAGGTGCCGGCTGCACCTGCCTTGTTGGCAACCGCTGCATCATCTTCCAGCTCAGGCTGGTTGATGCTCGGACAGCGGTTGTCCCCGTCGGGAACCGGTGCCTCGTCTTCCAGCTCGAGCTGGATGGCGTTCAGGCGATGGTTGAACGAGGCAGGTGCGATGGTCACCCGTCCACGGCGTCTGGTGGCGGCGCGCTTTGGTGGCAGAGTGGTCTTGCTTCCGGGTGCGCGCCACGTCTTGATAGGTGGGCGTCGCAGCCGGCGTTGCGCCACTCAGGACCTCGCCATGTTGGTGAAGGTCGTTTCACCAACCGGGGCGCGCGTGACGACCTGGAGGTCGACGAGGTTCTTTGAACCTTTGCCGCGCCAGCCGTGGAGAACTCCCGTTTGCCCCGGCGTATGTGGCCATGCTGGTGTTAGAAGAAAACTAGCGATGTTCCTAGTCGGTCTAGGGTCGCCAGTGTTGAGAAATGGGCATGGCTACATGCGTCTTTCGGCCGCGAAGGAGCGGCTTTGTATATTGTTTGTTGTACACGACCGTTCGCCGGTCATGCGTTTTATGGCAATAAAGAGCTTCCTTCATCCACTAGAGTGGCGTTACGCCTTTCTCTCCGCGAGACAAGCGATAATTCCAATGTTTAAACTGTACACGATCTTTATTATTACTAAGGAGTCGCGTGAGCTGATACATGGGAAAGCACGAGGAGCTTAAGGGTAGAAACGACGTAGTTGCTGGATGTTCCAGGCGTTAGCGAAGACTTCGCCCTTCTCGTTGGCTAGCTTGTACGTGCCTGGCTTCAGGACCTCGGCGATGATGTAGGGGCCTTCCCACGGAGGGGTGAACTTGTGGCGCCCTCGATTGTCTTGTCGCAGCCTAAGGACCAGATCTCCCTTGCTGAAGTCTCGGCGTCGCACCTTCCGCGCTTGGTACTGACGGAGCGTCTGTTGATATCTTGCCGAGTTTAACAGCGCAACGTCGCGTGCCTCGTCCACGCAGTCGAGGGAGTCTCGTCGAGCTTGCTGGTTCGCTTCATCTTGATACGCCCTGAGCCTTGGGGATCCGTACTCTAGATCCGTGGGCAAGATTGCCTCGGCGCCGTACACCAGAAAGAACGGGGTGAAACCCGTGGCTCTGCTTGGGGTAGTCCTAAGGCTCCAGACGACCGAGGGTACTTCGCCTATCCACTTGCGGCCAAACTTGTTCAGCTTGTTGAAGATTCTCGACTTCAATCCTTGCAGTATCATGCCGTTGGCTCGTTCCACCTGGCCATTTGTTTGGGGATGCGCAACGGCCGACCAATCCACGCGGATGTGGTTGCGATCGCAGAACTCCAAGAACTTCTTGCCAGTGAATTGGGTGCCATTGTCAGTGATTATCGAGTTCGGCACTCCAAACCTGTGGATTATGTCGTCGAAGAACTGTACCGCTTGCTCGGATCGGATGTTCGTGATGGGCCGGACTTCGATCCACTTCGAGAACTTGTCGATGGCAACCAGTAGGTGGGTAAAGCCCCCGGGCGCTTTTGGCAGCGGACCCACAAGATCCAACCCCCATACGGCGAAGGGCCACGTGATGGGGATGGTTTGTAGCTCATGCGCCGGGAGGTGCGTCTTGCGGGCATAGAACTGGCACCCTTCGCAGGTACGCACGACCTCTATTGCGTCGGCAACCGCCGTGGGCCAATAGAAACCTTGTCGAAAGGCGTTGCCCACGAGGGTTCGGGCCGCCGCGTGATGCCCGCACGTTCCTGCATGGATGTCTCGTATCAACTGTCGTCCGGCGGGAATGGGGAGGCAGCGCAGCATCACCCCAGAAGGGCTACGCTTGTACAGCTCGCCGTCGATCATGGCGAACGACTTAGCTCGTCTGGCGATGCGTCGTGCCTCGGTTCGATCCGAGGGTAGCGTGCCGTGGTCGATCCAGTCTACGTATTGGTGTCGCCAGTCCTGTGAGGCCGGGGATCCGTCGATCTCCATTGCCTCTTGCTCCTCAGGCGGTGGTGTCTCCGGTTGGGGGGTCTCGACGCCTGGTGTCGAGGGATCCTCGTCCATTGGCTCGATGTGGGCCTCCCTCGAGGACGCTTCCGACGCCGCGTCCGGACGCGGGGGCTCGATGGAGGGTCTCGAGCAGTCGCGGGCGAAGACGTTCGGGGGAATGGTGGTTCGCCCCGACGCAATCTTAGCCAACTCGTCCGCTTCTTCATTGTACTTACGCGCGATGTGGTTGAGTTCGAGGCCGAGGAATTTGTCTTCGAGGCGCCGCACTGCGTGGCAGTATGCTTCCATCTTCTCGTCATGGCAGCTCGAGTTCTTCATCACTTGGTCTACGACTAGCTGTGAGTCCCCTCTGACGTCGAGGCGTTTGATGCCCAGCTCGAGGGCGATACGGAGCCCACTGAGGAGGGCTTCGTACTCTGCCATGTTGTTGGAGGCGGGGAAATGCAGCCGTACCGCATAGCGCATGTGTTCTCCATGAGGCGAGATGAAAAGTAGTCCCGCCCCTGCTCCGGTCTTCATCACGGATCCGTCGAAGTACATAGTCCAACACTCTGCCTGTATCTGGGGCGGGGGTAGTTGAACGTCTGTCCACTCGGCGACGAAATCCGCGAGAACCTGGGACTTGATGGCTTTGCGCGGTGCGTACGTGAGCGTTTCGCCCATCAGTTCCACCGACCATTTGATAATCCTCCCAGACGCGTCCTGGTTGCGGACTATCTCTCCCAAGGGGAACGACGAGACCACGATCACTGGGTGCGCCTCGAAGTAGTGCCTTAGCTTCCTTCGAGCCAGCACGACTGCGTACAACAGTTTTTGGATCTGCGGGTACCGCGTCTTGGTTTCCGATAATACCTCGCTGATATAGTACACGGGTCGTTGTACCGGCAGTGCATGGCCTTCTTCTTCTCTCTCTACTACGATGACCGCGCTAACCACTTGGGTCGTCGCGGCTACGTATAGGTAGAGCGTTTCCCCATCCCTTGGTGGCGTAAGAATGGGTGAACTCGAGAGTGACGCGACGAGCTTGTCGAGGGCTTCCTGTGCCTCTGGGGTCCAGGAGAAACGTTCGTGTTTCCTCAGGAGCCGGTACAGAGGTAAACCCTTTTCCCCTAGCCGGGCTATAAAGCGACTGAGCGATGCTAAGCACCCCAGGACCCGTTGGACTCCTTTCAAGTCTCGGATCGGGCCCATCCGTTCGAGAGCAGCAACCTTCTCGGGGTTGGGTTCAATGCCTCGCTGGGAGACTATGAAACCCAACAACATGCCTCGCGGCACTCCGAAAACGCACTTCTCCGGATTGAGCTTTACACCGGCGGCCCGGAGTGCTTCGAAAGCGGCTCGCAAATCGTCGACCAAGTTGTCTGCCTTCTTGGATTTTACGACGATGTCATCGACATATGCTTCCACGGTGCGCCCGATCTGGTCTCCGAAGACCCGAAGCATACATCGCTGATACGTGGCCCCCGCGTTTCGAAGCCCAAACGGCATCGTAGTGTAGCAGTATATGCCGAAAGGGGTGATGAAAGAAGTCGCGAGTTGGTCGGATTCTTTCATCTTTATTTGGTGGTAACCGGAATACGCATCAAGGAAGCAGAGGAGTTCACACCCCGCGGTGGAATCTACGATTTGATCGATTCGTGGCAAAGGAAAAGGAACCTTGGGACATGCTTTATTTAAACCAGTATAATCTACGCACATCCGCCATTTCCCATTCTTTTTCATAACTAGTACAGGGTTAGCTAGCCACACGGGATGAAAAACTTCCTTGACGAATCCGGCCTCCAAGAGCTTGCGCAGCTCCTCTCCAATCGCTCGACGCTTCTGCTCGTCAAAGCGCCGAAGGCGCTGGCACACCGGCCTGGAGTTGGGCTGGATATCAAGGGAGTGCTCGGCGACCTCCCTCGGTATGCCGGGCATATCCGAGGGGCTCCACGCGAAGATGTCGGCGTTGGCGCGGAGGAAGTCGACGAGCACCACTTCCTATTTGCGGTCGAGGGTGGAGCTGACCTTCAACGTCTTGTCGTCAGGGTTGCTGGGGTCGAGGGGTACGTCCTTAGTCTGCTCGGCTGGCTCGAAGCTGCCAACGTGCTTCGGCGCGGGGTTGTCGATCTCGTGAACCATCTCTTCCAGACGGGCCACACAAGCTTCATCTTCAGCGAGTGCCTCGGCGTGTTCGACGCACTCGACATCGCACTCGTAGGCGTGCTCGAACGAGGGCCCCACGGTGATGACTCCCTTTGGGCCCGGCATCTTCAGCTTGAGGTAGGTGTAGTTCGGGATGGCCATGAACTTGGCGTAGCATGGTCGCCCGAGGATGGCGTGATAGGCACCCCGAAACCCCACCACCTCGAAGGTGAGGACTTCCTTGCGGAAGTTGTCCGGCGTCCCGAAGTAGACCGGCAGGTCGATCTGTCCGAGGGGCTGAACCCGCTTCCCTGGAGCGACGCCGTGAAACGGCGCCTTGCTTGGGCGCAGCTGGTCCCTGCCGATCCCCAGGAGCTCCAGGGTGGGAGCATACATGATGTTGAGGCTGCTGCCTCCGTCCATGAGCACCTTGGAGAAGCGTGTGTTGCCGATGACGGGGTCGACGACGAGCGGGTATTGCCCCGGATTTGGAATGAAATCGGGGTGATCTTCTCTGCTAAAGGAGATGGTCTCCTCCGACCAGTCGAGGTACTTCGGGGCTGCCCGGTGCACTGCCAGGACCTCTCGACGCTCGCGCTTGCGCTGCCGAGACGTCATGTTGGTCGTGGGCCCCCCGAAGATGAAGAACACATTCTCCACCTGGGGGAATCCACCCTTGTCCTTGCCGTCGGCGTCTCCCTTCTCGTTGTCGTTCTTCGCGGCCACGCGGTTGTAGTATTTCTTCAGCATCTCACACTGCTCGAGGGTGTGAGTGACCGGGCCCCTGTGGTATGGGCACGGTTTCTTGAGCATGTCGTCGAAGACCCCCGGGCCTCGAAGCTGACCCCCTGGGCCCTTGCGGGCGGGGTCCGCCGCGAGGGCTTCGTCGGAGTCGTCGTCTGGCTCTGGTACTCGTGGCACCTGCTGCGCCTTCTTCCCTTTCTTCCCCTGCTTCATCTTCTTGGCGGGGGCCTTAGGCTTGTTTCCCTCCACGGGCGCTCCTTCCACGTGTTTCCCCTTCTTGTCGACGAAGTTAGCGCCCTCTGCCTCTTCGCCGGAGGCGTAGCGCGTGGCGATGTCGAACAACCCACTAACGGTAGTGGGGGGCTTTCGTCCAAGTTTGCGCACTAGGCCTCGATTCGTCGTGCCCAGGAGGAAGGCGTGAAGCACCTCCGAGTCTCCGACGTTCGGAAGGTCTGTGCAGCATTTGGAGAAGCGACGTACGTAATCCCGCAGGGATTCGCCGGGCTTCTGGCAACATTGCCGAAGGTCCCAGGGGTTCCCCGGGCGTACGTACGTGCCCTGGAAGTTGCCCACGAAGGTGTTCACAAGATCGTTCCAGTCATGGATCTGGTTCGGGGGCAGCTGCTCCAGCCACGCTCGCGCCGAGTCCGCGAGATGGAGGGGCAGGTTGCGGATGATGACTTCGTCGCTGGACGCACCACCCAGCGTGCATGCCAGGCGGTAATCGTTGAGCCAGACTCGAGGGTCGGTCTCCCCGGAGTATTTGACGATGGTGGTCGGTTGCCGGAATCGCGGAGGTATCGGTGCCGTCCGGATCTCGCGGCTGAACACCCGAGTACCAGGAGGTTCCGGCGACGGGCTCTTGTCTTCACGGCTGTCGTAGCGGCCTCCACGTCGAGCGTGGTACCCATGGCCGGTGGTGGTGTCGAGCTTCCTTTTGTTGAGGATGTGACGGGCGTCATCTTTGCCGGCCCGCGTGTCCAGCATGCGCTCCTTCACAGGAGCCTTCATCGGGCTCTTGAGAGGAGTGCGCACCGACTCCGCCCGGTCTTGCGCTCCGCCCACGACTCCCGTGCTGTCGGAGCATCTCATACGCGACGCGGAGCTCTCGGCCTGCTGTACCGCGGCCTGTTCGATCAGGGCTTGCGCCTCGCGGCGCAGGTTGCGGCCCTGCGGCGTTGATGGCTCCGGCATCGCTCGTATCAGCGTAGCCGCGGCGATTAACTTCTGGCTAGTCCTCGCTAGGGCCAGGGGGTCATCCCCGTGGTCGTCGGCCATGATTCGCGCCTGCGCGGTGCGTGCCACCTCCTGCGCGAAGTTGCTGGGCCCCGGTCGCCCCGTTTCGAGGGCTGCGCGCAGCCGTCGAACCTGGCGTCGCTCGTCTTCGAGGCTGGCCTCGAGTTCTCGCACCTGGATCAGCTGGGCCTGAACCAGCGCGGCGTCTCCGGTCGTGGGAGGTGCTGGCTGTCGGGGTGCCGCGCTTCCCACGGGATCTCGCGGCGCGACGGTGCCGTTGTCCTCCGTGTCCGGCTCGATTACTGCCGCGACAAAGCACTCCCGCGCAGGGTCGTGATCCCCCGTGCTCGAGTCATCAGAGTAGTCGAAGCAGTAGTCCGCCGCGGCCTGGAACGCCACGAAAGCCTCGTAGTCGCGAAGTTCGAGGTAGTCCCACTCCGGGTCCTCCTGCGAGGCCTCGTCGGCGCTTGTGCCGAGGTATGAGTCGCCCGGCGAGGTCGCGATAAGGTTCCGGATCGAGAGCAGGTGATGTCCAGCGAGATCGTCGTAGGCGTCCATCGCCGTGCTGATGGATGACGAGTACGCCATGCCCGTTCCACGCATCCCATACGGGAAACGTGACGGCTCGGCCTCGTCCTCCTTGTTCGGGCGCGTGGTCGGAGGCGTGGGTGTCGGCGTGGCCTTCGTCCCCTCGGCAATGGTGCTTTCGCTGAGGTCGACGTCGTCCAGACGGTGCGCGCGCGCAGCCCGGCGCCGCTCCATGCGTGCTCGTCGCGAGCGTTGCCCTGAGCGCCTCCTGCGCCTGGGCATTGGTGGTGGCGGCGGGCTTGTCGCAGTGGTCGTGGCAGTGGTGGCCGCATCCCTTGGGAGGAGCCGCATGAGATAACCGTTGCCGGTTGCCTCAAACCCCAGGCTCCCGAACCAGGATGGTGAATCCGGCCGGGAGCGGGTCGGATGAACCGTAGGAGCAGCGGTCAACGAGGCGCTCTGTACGGATCACCATCGAGAGAACTGGTGGGTCAAGGAGTCGATCACAGCGCGAAGCCCCTACCTGGCGCGCCACTGTCGGCGTCGGAACCGCGCGGGGATCCAACACCTGCAGAAAAGTGCGCTGTGTCCCGTCTCTCAATGGTCGATGCAAGGGCAATGTGATGACACGGGATTTATCCTGGTTCCGATCTTCCGATCGTACGTCCAGCAGGGTGTGCTTGCGCACTTGTATTGCCTTGCACCGGGAGGTGCTCGTAGTAGGGGGCTACAAGCTTGGCGGGAGAGAAGGATAGGCCTCCAAGTCCCTTAGAACGAGTGAGAGTTGTGTTGCTTGACAAACTGAGTGGCGAGTGTATGAACGAGTGTGTCTGGTCGTCCCCGTTCTAAGGGGCTGCCTCCTCCTTTTATAGTTCAAAGAGGGGCAGTTACAAACAGTAAAAGCACAGTGACGGCGTACGACGGGGCGTGACTGCGGGCGTGACTCTTGTCTTGGCTCGTGTTGTCGGATTAGGCGACTCCCCGGCGTATGGCGTTCTGGCGCAAGACGCGACGTTCCCTGTACATGACACACGCTCCTTGTGCTCCTGATTTTATGGGCTGGCGTGGGTCGTCATCATCAAGTACATCAGGCCACGGACCCGTTCGAGGGCTCCCCCTGTCCGTTCGAGGGGTCCCCGTACCGGAGTTTGTAGAACAGGGGAGCGTGACAGTACAGGGCTGTCACATCGCCCGGGCTCGTGACGCCACACAGGTTCATCACGCTGTACAGCGTAGAGGATGACCGCATGGAGTCAGGGATGACCGCACGGTGTCGGAAATGACCGCACGGTGTCAGGGGTTGGCGGAGATGACCGGGGATGGGCTGATGATTCGTTGCTTGACTTCCTCGCCCCAGGCCGTGCGGAGCCATTTAATGCTCTTGTCCATGGGTAGGTAAGCCGTCAGCGGGCCCTGCGAGCGAGGGGTCTCGAGCGAGGCGGAGTTGGGCATCGAGAGCGGCCTCCGGGCCTCGAGCGAGGAGTCTCGAGCGAGGCGGAGTTCCGCTTCGCTCGAGGGGTGCAAGGCACCCTCGAGCTCGACAGCGGATCAAGGCTTCCTCACTTGTTTTTCGTCGGGTTAATTGGTTCCAGCGGTTTAGTTGGTGATTACCGTTGTCTTAGGGCCTCTCCCAGGATTGGCACCGACAAAGCATAAAGTAGACAAGAGACAATATAGGTAGAGCTTCTGTTTATCGCTTAAATCGATGTATTACAATAGGGGGTGCTCCTCCGATTATATAGTCCGAACTAAGGCTAGAGATTATGGTAAGAGCCCGCAAGCAACCGGACAAGGACTAGGACTTCTAGTCCTCCTTTCCTTCTTGGAAAGTCCGGTTGTTTTATAACACTCCCCCTTGGGCGATTACCGTGAATGCATATGCCTCATTAAAAACTCCATCCGAAAACTCAATGGGAAATATTCATTCAGGATAATACTATGATATACACATAGAAGAACTTTCGGGAGTTAGCTCTTCTAGAGGTTTTAATATTCATTCAGAAATATTATCTACCTGAGACATTTAATACTTGGTATGAGATTTATTTTAATTCCTTCGAGAAATGATGAATCTTTCAAGGGTCACGTATGGATTTTTCGAATCCACCAATTAACTGCATAATATTTAATTTATTCTTTCTTTTCATTTGCCAAATAACCAACAGAATATTCATTCATACATAATGGGAGTTTGTTAGTCTTTTGAAAGACCTATAAACCATTTCATTTCACCATATCATTATTCCATAATGACTTATGTGACTTGAACTTGCAGGTTCTAAGTATATTCTTAATGGTTTAACCTCAATTGCATTCTTTCATTGACCCGATATGAGCGCGTCATGCGACTCTGCCATGGAGTTTATTCGTGGATCCATATTCTCATTCGAGAAATAGTTGCAATGATAGAGGTAATGTTGTCGACATTTATTCTTTTCTCCCATATCTTCAGGATAATACTATGATATACACAAAATAGTGTGCGCGCTTTGTAGTGTGTTAGGCTTTCATCTTCATGATGACCATTCTTAATTTGTGAGGTATTTGACCATGATGGTCTTCTTTCCGGAGTTCTATGGAGGTTTCAGTAAAATTTGTATGACAAGTTCATTTAATCCAAAACCAACAGGCGTCCCCATAGATTTTAAATTAATGATCCAGTCATTTGCTATGGTGAGTATATTATTAAATACCCGAGATATACCACATATAGCATTACGTTTACTACACGTAAACTTAATTTCTGGTTAATAACTTCAAGTCGTTTCTCCTAATCTCCAGTTCCCCATTTGTGAGTATTCATTATGTGCACATTCTCACTGGGATAAAATCCTTCAAAGGGTTCTTCAAGTGTGTTTCCACATCATGTGGTGCCCCTCATAGGCCTCCTCACATTTAAATATTGTGGCATTATACTCAGCTTTATGCGAGTATGATTTAGTGCATGTTTTTATTCGTGCTTCAAGCTTCCAAGAATATTTTATGAATTCCATTCAACACAAGGCATTTATATAGGCTTTCTCTCCCCCTAATGCTGGTATTACATCTTCATAAATAATAGCATACTTCATATCCATATTTTTAAACTTCAAGTTAATGCTCATGTATGCTAATATGGTGAAATTAATAATTTTCACGCACCTAATTTCAAAATTTAGGGGTTATTTGTTATGCAGTGAGCTAGACTTTATTTGTATATTATGCAATTTGGTATGTTCTGCATACCTACAATTTTGCAGTTCTAAAAAGTCTACAAGACTATTTTATTGTCTAACTTCTTTATTTAGCCTAAAATATTCATATGATATACTTTAAGTAAAATAAACTTCACGGTTATAGTTTGCAACATTAAATCTACACGAAATTTCTTTTAATTGCTTACTCATTCAAGAATTCCACATATGCCTTAAGATTTTGAACCCATAAATACGAAATAGTTTTCCACACAATGAACTGGCAGGTCCATCTTTTATTTGTCCGCAAACTCATTCTAATTGAGTCAATCAATTTCTAATTGATTGAATAAAATCACTATTGTCCCGATTTGAAATTGGTTTGCTCCCCTGATCTCAACCTTCTTGATGACTTCTAGTCATATTTTACATGTGCATGAAATTCACAAATTGGGTCAGCGTGCAAGCTGATTGATAGTGCGTTGTGATGGTTGGCTGACGACCATCTTAACAGTGATAGCTACTACTCAACAGGAGAAGCTTGAGTATGTATAGCATGCGAGCTAATACAATGAAAAAATAGTATTACGGCTCCTAGCCAACATAAAGCGGAATTTTAATATAATACCCATGCAAAGGCTAATAATATAGTAACATGCAGGTTCTCACATTATTGTGAAAAAAAACTATTAACATGTCATTCTCAGTGACAAGTGGTATATATGGATTACGAAGGCTATGCACAGAGCTACAGGCCAACTTGCGCGTTGGTTTGTCCATCAATCTAACAGGATGCAGCTCTAAACCAACAATACTACAAGATTAGGGAGCCTCGAACCCTTGCGGTTCTGGTACATCCGCTCGAACCTCCTCGTGAGCAACGCGAGATCCTCCTCGCTCAGCACCTCATACTCTTCATCTGGAAGGGACACAAGAGAAGACAAAGCAAAGTGTCTAGGAGTGTTAGCATGTCCATATCCAGAGCCACCGACTAGAGCCAGACTATGGGGATCAGTCGGACTCTTAGCCTTGGCAAGCAACTGCCTGTCAACCTCAGAAGACTTCAACTTCGAGAAAAGCTCGTCAACAGAAAGAGTCTCATAGTTTGCCGACTCCATGATCGCCTCAACCTTGGCACCCCACACGGATCTATCAAGTGCTCGCAGGAGCTTGATAGCTCGGTCATGATCCGAGTATGGGAGCACGGTAATGTTGGCTTTCATGTTGTTGACAATCGAAGTGAAACGCTGAAACAAAGCATCAACAGACTCTCCTGGCAAATGAGCAAAATTTTCATACTCTCTCCTGTACATCGAGAAAAGCCTAGCCTTGACATGGCTATCACCACCATGGGCTACCTTGAGCTTCTGCCAGATCTGGCAAGCTAGGTCCTCGCCCAAAACACGCTCAAACTCCTCGGCGGACAAAGCACGGAACAAGTAGTCAATAGCTCGGGCATTCGCCTCAAATCTATCCTTTGCATCCTGGGCATCTAAGTTGGTGGGATTGACATAGTTTTCATCTTTCGTCACATCCCACAGCAACTTTCCTTTGCCTCGCAAGAAAGCGCCCATACGCGCAACCCAGTTCGGGTAGTTCTTCCCATCGAAGTGCGGAGGCCCGGAACCCCGATCTTGGTACGCCATCTTTGGATCTTAGACTGGTTAGAGTCGCAAAGACCCGTAACCGGCTCTGATACCAATTGAAGGACCGAAACGGCGACCAGAGAGGGGGGGAGTGAATGGGAGCCGATAAAAATTCTTTCCAAACAATCCGGCTATTCTCCCAAAACAACTCCGAAACCTCCGAGAGCAATCTTGCCAAGATCACGTAGCCACTGTCAAGCTACTGACCCTAGGAACAATAAACGAGCAGCGGAACTCGAACCAAATGAAACAAACATCAAAACGACCCGAAACTCGGCTCGATCTAACACACCCAGGGGGGGGCGGTTAAACCGGCCAGGGGGGCGGTTAAACCGCCCGGGCCTGGGAGCCTCGGGAAAAAGTCAAAACAAAAGTGGATCTCCCAAACCGCTTGAGCTCTTGAGGCGAGATTTTGGTCAGATGATCTAGACCTCCAGTGGAGTGTTTTCCCAAAAGATCTCGGCCTCTAACTCAGTACAACTCCCGGAATCGCAGATCTCGCGAAGAACACCATGACCTCGAGTTCATCCCGAAAATCTCAAATCCAGAGCGATTCTCGGCGTTTGGGGGCAAAGGATCACCAGCAAAAGAGGCACAAGGCACTCATACGTGAATCCCCCAAAGAAATCCGAGAGAAAACGCCCTAGAACAAGAAGAACGAAAATCCCCCAAAAATAGCTCCGAAAATACCCACGAAAATAGAAAAAGGAAAGGGAGCTCGGGAAATCAAATCATGGCACAAAGATGAGCAGCACAAACTCCATCACATAACCATGAATTCACCTATACAAACTAGGAATGATTTGAAGTAGTTCTAGGTGGAGGGGATGAAGGGGAAAACAAGTTCAAAGTAAAACCTAAAGAGATAACTAGAGAGATGACAGCCACCAGCCCTGAAGGGGCCTATTAGTAGTCCAAGTGGTGGTGTCCTAAAGACTAAACTACCCCTAAGTGATACATACCCCTCAGGGGCAAATTTGACATTTGATCTTCAGATATTTTCCGGCTCGGGCACCTTCCACTGCAAGCTAGCTTCCCTCCGACGCAAGCCTTGCAGTCACGCCGCGTGTCCTCCGGATCGAAGCTCCTCGACGCCGTTCTTGGGCCAGCCCAGGGGGGCGGTTAAACCACCCCTGTCAGCCCACACAGGCCCAGCTGCCCAAGCTCGCCTCGTCGAGTCCTCGGTCCTTGGTTTTGAGGCCCAAACCAAGGGAAACCGTCCACCGATGATTTTGTGGCCAAATCACCAAACCCCGCGCGCAAACTTCGGTCGTTAGCCGCCACCTTGCGCTGGCTTCTCGTCCGCGTACGAGCTTCGGTTGTGAGCCGCTACCTCGCACCGGAACCACGTCCCCTTGCTCGTTCTTGCCAGCATGTGAACCGCACTTGATCCACCGGCCACCGGGTCCCTCGAACCAAGCCTACTTGTCTCTCCGCTCCTCGGAGGCCGCCATGGCTAAGACCTTTCGCGCCTGTTCTTCACCTGCACCAATGCAACCAAGCCGCATTCTACACCTGCAATACTTGAGCCAAGGGAAACGTCAATCCACACCACGTTGTCAATCACTCATCACACCAGGAAGCGACCATCCACCGGTCCTCGGACACACTGGGTCCTCACGGAAGCTAGATGGCTAGGGTGGACAAACGCAAGGATTTAGACAGGTTCGGGCCGTCAACTCGACGTAATACCCTATGTCCTGTTTGGGGGTGTTGTATTGCGTGGATTGTAGATTGGATCCTTCTCTCGAGAGACTTGGTTGTTCCCGGAGGGGGTCCCTGCCCGCCTTACATATCGGGGAGGCAAGGTTACAAGTCGGTTTGTAGCCGATCCTACCTCTAAGGATCCTTTCCTTCTTTACAAAAACTCCTATTCTAATTAGAACTTCTCCTTCCGGGTCCTTCCTTCATGCGCCGACTTGTCCCGCACGTCATCAAGTCCGAAACGGTGGGCCAGGCCGCCCCCTATCGGGGGGTTGCCAGGCCTGCTTGTGAGATACACGGGGACCATATTCCCCACAGTTGCCCCCGAGCACTTCTTGGCCGATCGTTGGCTGCAATTGATCTGCCTTTTTCTTGCATGATCCGAGTGTTCGGCAACTTGGCCAGAATGCTTGATCAGATTTCCGAGTAGTTTAAGACTTCGTCCGAGTGGTTTCGAGGAAGATCCGAGTGCATGCTCAAACGTTCCTGAAAACGATTTTTTAATTGTAGCCTTAATGAGGGGAAGAAGTGCTCTTTTTCACGACGCGAAAGCGAAGTGTATACACTTAGCCCCCGAGCCTTGGGTAATTTTAGTATAAAATTGGCCAAGGGTCTTCAATTTTCTCCACCAAAATCATGATCTTCAATGGCGTGCACCTCCTGGTGCACCCATTGGGTGTAGCCCCCGAGCCTTGAGTAGAGTAGAATAGTCTGGTCGAGGGTCAAAATAGAATCCTATAAAAATCATTTTGAACTTAAACCATCAATGGCGTGCAGCTCCTGGTACACCCATTGGGTGTAGCCCCCGAGTCTTGACTCGACTCGGCGCGATCGTGTCAAGACTCTAAAAGCTGTGAATCCTTGCTGAATCTTTTAGCCCCCATGCCTCTGGGCATGGATTTCGAATAATTCCCTCCTTTTAGGGAATTTTTACTAATTTCCCCTTTTTAGGGAATCTTTTCTCGAGTCCTTTGAACTCGGTGTGACTCCCGTGTCGTGTTCCATGACCCAGCCTGACCATATGGTAAATCACCTTCTCACAAGATCTATACTTATCAGCACTTGACCCGGATTTCCAAATCAACTTAGCGATAGTATCGCATGCATTACGTAAGAATCAATTGCAAGGTTGCAATATTAATTGCAAAAATAAGCCTAGCCGTCGACCAATTGTAGCCTCACGACCGAGTGGTTTCTGCCCTTGAGCATTTGCTCACAAGCCCACGTAATTGTCAACTAACAGAACCGAAAGGTCGTGTCATTATTATTTGCTGTTCGAGTGGTGGCGGAGGAAATCGAGCCGGAGGCGGCATCGCCTTCAGCTTCTATCCTCGACCGCACTCGGGCGATTCCACGTCTCTTTCGGCGCCAGCTTCGCTCGATCAGCCAGGCCAGCTGCGGTCACGTCTTGGCGATCCTTAAGTCGCTGTTCCGATCGTCCAATCTGGAGCCACTCGGAGGGGGGTATGCTGCTGGCACCTCCGAGGAGGACGTGGGCAGGCTGCTTCTCGAAGTGGAGCCAATCGCCAATGTTCTGTCCAAGGACGTTGTCGATGAGACTGACGAGGCTGGCCCTTCTGGTGGTGGCGATCCTGCAAATTAATTTTTGTAGATTATCTGTAGTATTGGTAGTAGAAGTATTTCGAACAATGTTTAATCTTTTGTGCTTGTATATAAGTTTCTAGAGGTGCTACTCCCTTCCTTTCTGCGCTGGCCGTAATTTCCGAGTGGTTGACCTGTTACGGAGTAGATTAGCCTCGTTGGTCTTAGTCTCATGTCGCAGAGCATTATCGTGCGTGTAGAGCTTTGACTTGGCGAGTACTTTCCCCCACGATTTAAAGTTTGTTCCACTCGTACTTTATGTGCATCACGTGAAAGAAGAAATTCGAGTAGTCGACATAATGTAGATAGAAGATGAAATCAACTTTATTGACAACTCATATGACATTTATAAATCTGCCGAGTCGAAGCTGGGGATGATTATCCACAGAAACCACTCGTCGAAGATTATTAAAAAATATCTTAAAGAAATAAGAGATTAATACATAACTGGGTATGAAGTGCGGGTGATCTTCCCGAGTGAAGGTGATCGGTACTTCTGACCACTTAAGGTACTCAGGTACCGGTGGCTCCCTGGCATGCATGACCTGTCAGTTGGTGAGCTTCTGCTGGCGCTTCGTCTCGAAACCTTCCGGTCCTCCGTAGATCAATTGGACCACTCGGTCGGCCTCATTGCTCATCGAGCATGCGCTGGAAATCTTCTGGAGTTATCCGGCCTCTGGGCCGATCCAGAGTGGCGACCACGTCGCCCTCGCTCTTCTTCTTGCGGGGGTGACTGTCATTGCGACGATGATCATCACGTCGTTCTTCGTCCTCGCGGCGGTCGCGCTTGCGGGTTGACTTATTCTCTTCCTCCCAACGGTTCTTGATCTCGTTGAGTTGTTCCCTCTCGGCGATCTCTGCGTCCGCCCACGTACTAGCGACCCGGAACATGTCATTGACAGTCGCGGGCAGCTTTCGTGTCCACTTGTGGATCAGTCTTCCATCGGAGATGCCGTTTTGGAAAGCGGTCATCAACTCCAGGTCCGTCACGTCCGTGATGGAGTTGCGCTTCTTCGAGAACCTACGTACGAAGTCGTGCAGTGTGGGGATATAGTACCCGGGTACCTCACGAGCAAGCCTGGCAGCCCACCAGAAAGGGGGCAGCCCAGCCCATCGTTCTGGACCTGATGACGTGCGGGACAAGTCGGCGCACGGAGGAAGGATCTGGAAGGAGAAGTCCTAGTTAGAATAGGAATTATTGTAAAGAAGGAAAGGATTCTTAGAGATGGGATTGGATACAAACCGACTTGTAACCCTGCCCCCCGATATATAAGGCGGGCAGGGACCCCCTCCAAAACAACTCAAGCCAACTCAACTCACCACATCTCGAATCATAGCGAAATCCACGCAATACAACACCCCAAAACAGGACGTAGGGTATTACGTCGAGTCGACGGCCCGAACCTGTATAAACCCCTGTGTCTGTCCATCCTAACCATCCTGCTTCCGATCTTTGCGATCTTCCCTGCATTACAAATCACTTCCGTGGGCTACCCCGTGGAAGACTGCCGGAGATAATATCACCGACAGTGGCGCGCCAGGTAGGGGGTATCGCCGAGATCAATCTGGTAAGCTCGATGGATCGCGTCAAGATCTTGGACAGCTGCAACCTCCCGGACGTCGACGAAGTCGAGATCCAGTTCGGGGACGTCATCACCGCCGCCTTGGATACCCAGGCGGCAGGAGCTACGGTCACCACGGAGGTCTCCTCTCTGGCGCCGACTTCGGCCATCACGGCCCAGTCCGGTCCGATCGCATCTGATCGTGCCGGATCTACCCCGCTGAGTCCATCGCAAAACGCGAGGCCAGACCAGTCGGGAACAGATCTACAATCACTCGGTTCCGATCCGACTCCTGAGAGTCGCGTCGCCGAGTCATCGCAGAGCGTAAACGCTCAACCAACACGCGTCCAGAGCCCTGAGGTCATTACTGTCCAGACCCCTGGCTTTTGCGCGCTTGCTCGGAAGCAGAAGATGAAGGACATCGTCCAGACGGATGATTACTTCTCTGTGAGCGATTCCTACGGATTAGATCTACTGGGACCCTCAATCCTGGACGATCTGTCGGAAGGATACATAGTGTCCGATGCCTCTACAGAGCCGGAACTACTAGGATCACTCGGAGAACTGACTCCGAGTAGTTTGGAGCGTTATACGCCCACATCCGACTTCTCCGAGTCCGAGGAAGACTACCTCGCGCAAGAGGGAGTCGGGTCATATTGCTACATGGTGGCGCCAGCAACACCAACCAATCCTGTCTCAGAAGACGAGGTCACTCCAGCTGAGGAGACGACTGAAGCCAGGAACCAGCGTCGAGGACGCAACGCCAGTCGGGCGACTCGCAGAGCCGCACGACCGCACGGAGCCACCGCGTCAGGATCTGGCACTGCTCGACTCCAGGAGCCTCACTCTGAAGATCACCGTCGCCAACGGGATCAGCACGACCGGAGGAGCGCCCGGAACTTGATGCGCGACGGCATGTTCGAGTTCAACGGATACGACGTCTACGAGACGCCGGTCCAGAACCTCGTTACCATCAACGAGGAAATCAATCGGCTGCCACCTAACACTCCGGGCCTGGAAAAGGTAAGGGCTCTCGTACAGGCCGCCTCCGTCCAGGTTCACCAGATGCAGGGCAGAACGACCACGGACGCTCCTGAGCCCGGTCCGTCTCGACACCGGACCAGCGGCGGATCGGGTCGTGATGAAGACCTCCGCACCACGATCAACAGAGATTGAGATGCGAGGGACGTCATTACCAACAGCACCGAAGAGCGCCACCGCGAGGAAATCCGACGGCGCGAAGAGTACGATCGGGATCATGGAAATCCCCGTCGTAACTCCAACAGAAGCGGCTACTCGACGGAGTCAGACTACTCTGACCTCTCCGGTAGCCCAAGGCGTGGCAACAACGGCGGTCGCACTCCGCCACGAGTACGAGTGCTTCCACCACCCCGGCGGCCGACTCCGCCAAGAGATCGAACTCCACCGCGCAGCATGACCTACCGACGGGACCGAATTCCACCAAGGACTCGGAACTATCGGAGGACCCGTTCCCCGCCCAGGGACCGGGATCGCAGGAGGGACAGCACACCCCCAAGAGCAACTGACGGATCGGGTCCGAGTGATTCCCGCCCTAGAGGTCGGATCGGCGGATTCCAGTCGTTCACCGAGCGCTTAAGAAGCGTGACATGGCCCAGAGGCTTCAAGCTGTCGGATATCGACAAGTACGACGGGAAATCTGACCCATCTCAATGGCTTCAGATCTACTACACCACCGTACAAGCGGCCGGCGGCGACGAGGACGTGATGGCAAACTATCTTCCCATCATGCTCACCAAGGACTGCCGCAACTGGCTGGCAGGACTCCCGCAGGACGCTATCGACAACTGGGAGCAGCTTACCGAACTCTTCATCGGTAACTATCTCGGTACCTGGGAAAGGCCCGGGAGCAAGCGGCTCCTCGGTCAGATCAGGCAGCGCAAAAACGAGACCTTGCACGACTTCGTGCGCAGGTGCTCAGAAAAGCGCAACTCCATCACGGACGTCACGGATCAGGAGGTGATGTCAGCTTTCCAGCGCGGCATCTCCGACGGGAGGCTGATTCACAAGTGGACTCGGAAGCCACCCGAGACTGTCAATGACATGTTCCGGGTCGCTAGCACGTGGGCGGACGCAGAGATCGCAGAAAAGGAACAACTCAGCGAGATCAGAAGTCGCTGGGAAGAAGAGAACAAGACGACTCGCAAGCGCGACCGCCGCGAGGACGAAGACCGACACGACGACCATCGACGCAATGACAGCCAACCTCGCAAGAAGAAAAGCGAGGGAGATATGGTCGCCGCCCTGGACCGGTCCAGAGGCCGGGTAACTCCAGAGGACTTCCAACGCATGCTCGATGAGCAATGCCCTTACCACAAGCACAAGCACTCGGCACGAGAGTGCTACGGGCTCAAGCGAGCCTTCACTGGAGGCAACAGAGGCCCTCCATACAGAAAGAGGAACGATGGTTCCCCGCGAGACGACAGGCGGAACGACGAGCCGGCCGACGACTTCTAGGAAGCCGACCGAGTGGTGCGCATGATCTATGGCGGACCAGAGTTCGAGTCGAAGCGCCAGCAGAAGCTCACCCATCGCCAGGTCATGCACGCAAGGGAGCCACCAGTACCTGAGTACCTCAAGTGGTCAGAAGTTCCGATCACATTCACCCGGGAGGACCATCCAAACTTCATACCGAAGCCCGGGTCCCACACCTTGGTAGTAGCCCCGACAATTCGCAACGTTCGGCTCACCAAGGTACTAGTCGACGGTGGCAGTGGCCTGAACATCCTTTTTGCTAACACATTGAAGGAGCTCGACCTGACTACTCTCGACCTGAGTCCCCCCCAATCCGCATTCTACGGTTTGATACCGGGAGAGGGGGCAGAACCACTCGGGCACATCACATTGCCCGTTACCTTCGGAGACCGGAACAATTACCGGACAGAGCACATGCAGTTCACGGTGGCGAACTTTGAAACTGCATACCACGCCATCCTTGGGAGGCCGGCGCTCGCCAAGTTCATGGCGATTCCTCATTACGTCTACTTGCAGGTCAAGATGCCAGGACCTAAAGGCGTAATCACCGTCTTGGGAGACGTCCGAGTCGCATACACATGTGAGCAGGAAACTCTCAACGCGGCAGCCGCCCTGGACATGGAACAAGTACTGGCTGCATCACAGGAGGTGGACAAGGACGCTCTAGAGATCCCCACCAAAAAGCCAGCAAGAGAATCCATCGCGCCAAGCAAGGAGACAGAGCTGAAGAGGATCTCCCTGGACCTGGACGACCCAAAGAAGACGGCCATCATCGGGGCAGAGTCAGACTCCACGGCAAGCTCCGCCCTGCTCTGCTTTCTCGATAGCTATCCAGGCTATTATCAGACAGGCCTAGAGCCTAAGGATCAGATAAGGACCTCGTTCATCACGCCGTTCGGTGCTCCTTTGGCCTTCGGTCTGAAAAACGCCGGCGCGGTCTACCAGAGGACAATTCGAGCGCGTATGGATCAATTGACCCTGGACACAGTATAACACCTACATCGATAAATCTATGGAACATCGAGCACTTACAACGTTTGTATGCCTGAATCAGTTATGTATTTATCTTTTTTATTTTAGATTTATTTTTTCCGAGTGATTTTGGAGGGTACTCACCCCCAGTTACGACTCGGCATGTTTATAATGAGTTATCAATAAAGTTGATTTCATCTTTCATCTATTCCTACTACTCGCATTTCCTCTTTCGCGTCACGCACATAAAGTGAGTGGAACAAACCTTAAATCGAGAGGGAAAGTACTCGCCAAGTCAAAGCTCTAAACGTACGACAAAGACTCTGCGGCATGAGACTGAGACCAACGAGGCTAATCTACTCCGTAACAGGTCAACCACTCAGAAATTAAGGCCAGCGTAGAAAGAAAGGGAGTTGTAGACCAATAAAAACTTATACACAATAACAAAAGCTTAAACATTGTTCAAAAGTTCTACCTCGACCAAATACTACAAATATTTTATTTACAATGCAGGGTCACCAGCACCAGACGGGGCCGCTTCATCCGAGTCATCAACAACATCCTTGGACAGGATATTGGCGATGGGCTCGACTTCATGGAGCAGTCTACCCACGTCGTCTTCGGAGGTGCCAGCAGCATACCCGCGGCCGAGTGGCTCCAGGTCTGACGCCGGGAACAGCGACTTGAGCACCGCCAGGACATGGCCACAGCTGGCCTGGCTGATGGAGCAGAGCTGCCGCCGGAAGTAGCGTGGGAGCGCCCGAACCCGGTCGAGGATGGAAGCCGAAGACGATGACGCCTCCGGCTCGATCTCCTCCGCCACCACTCGGATAGCGTCCTCCAGCGCTATCTTCTCGGTGCGCAGCGCCTCAGCTTCACCTTGCAGCCGGGCCACCTTGGCAGTGAGCTCTGCGAATTGGGACATAATCCGATATCGATAATCTACAGAAAGTTAGATCTGAATAATATTTTCACGTCTGACAGAAAAACAAACAAGGAAGAACATACCTCTGAGCTCGTGCACGGCCTGGGCCTCGTTGAGCTTAGCCTGCTCTACCTCCCCGCGTAAATCGCGAGTGGTACGCTGGGCTTCCTCCAACTCAGCCTGGCGCTGGACCGCAGCAGCCTCGAGCTCAGCCACTCGGGCCACCAAGGAGTCGGCCTTAGCAACTGCAGAAGATAGTTCTTGAATAACCGAGGCTTTGGCCTCGGCATCAGCAGCTAAGTCCTGCAAAGACAAGTCAGATGACAATATGAATTGATGTACCACTCGGTACTTGATATCAACAAGATAAGTAGCTCAGAAAATACCTTAGCTATGTGGCCCATGCGAAGATGGAGTGACATGAACTCCTCCAGAGGAGTCATGGGAGCACCATCACTCAAAGCGCCGTCCACCGCAGAAGCAACCTCGACCGCCGCAGTCTGGGGCTCCTCCATTGCTGCAGTCGGTTCAACCACAGGAGCAGGCTGGGGGCTGCCTTGACGAACTGGCGGCGGGATCGGCGACGCCGGTGTAGGACTCGGTGGAGGCGGGGTTGGTGCTCGCAACGACTCTGGTGGCGGACCCACAGGCTGATCGCTGAGAAGATCAGCCGAGTGGATCGGCACCTCTGGACTTTGGATTGACAGGGCTTCGGTCTCAACAGCCGACTGAGAAGGAGGACCCGCAAAGGGGACCTCAGACGGCGTGCTACAGAATAGAGCATATATGGATCACTAATAGAAGAACATAAAGGAAAATCAAGAGATGATAAGGATACTTACAGAGTAGAAATGCGCATTCTCGGGCGCTTTCCTTTCCGAGTAGGGGAAGGGAGGTCCCTCGGACTTGCAGCACTCAGAGGCATTACTGCAAGGGGAGACTGCTCCGAGCTTGTGATTGGCGGTAGGAGTGACGACTCGGCGACGCCAGCTTCATCTCCTTCCGAGTCAGACGACTCAGAGATAAGGAGTTGGCGCCGGCTTGGCGCATCCCTAAACACGATCCCCGTGGAGATCTTCCGCTTCTTCAGGGCAGGGGCAGCCTTCCCACCACTCGGAGATAGCACGTCGGGAGAAGGAGAGGATGACAGAGTGATATCCGAGTCGCGCAGATCACTCTCACTTCCCCCGACTGCTTCTTCAGATCCAACGGCCCTCCGCCGAGCCGGTTGATCCACTCCCTTTGGCATCTCAGGCAAAGGAGGGAGGGATACAAAGGCAGCTCGACCCTGCAAAAATTGGGTTTAGTTCTGAGATTACACCCAATGGGTGGAATTGAAGTAAAAAACAACAACAGATTGGGTAAATACCTCAGGGCGTGGATTTCCTAAGTTGAACGCTGGAGGACAGTCAGTGGTCCTCAGGGAGGTTCCGGTCGCGAAGAATTTGCCAAGCCGAGCGGCGGCTTGGACTTTGTCGACGCGCTCGGGGGCTTCGCGCGTGTTGTCCCCCTCGGCGTAATACTCGTACGCCGGGTGAGCCCGCTGCTTGAGGGGCTGGACCCGGCGCAAAACGAAGTTGGCTGCCACTCCGACGGCAGACAACCCATTGTCCTTCAACTGGGTAATAAGACCCAGGAGTTCCCGAACCTGATCCATTTCACTCTCCTTGGGAAGAGCGGTCCAGGACTGGGAGGGAACAGGACTGGCAGGCGAGTAGTTTCCTATGTAAAACCACTCGGATTGCCACCCCTTGTTGGAGGTAAGGAAAGGGATGTCAAAATACTCCCGAGTTCGACCCTCGCGGAGTTGGAATCCGGCGCCCCCGACTACTTGCGGGCAGTCGGTTCGGGGATAAGGTTTAAGAAGAAAAAGATGAAGAAAAAGATTGAAGTGAGGCTCTATCCCAAGATAGGCCTCACAGAGGTTGATGAAGATGGCGATATGGAGAATGGAGTTGGGATTCAGTGCGTAGAGACTGATCCCATAAAAATGCAGCAGCCCGCGGAGGAAAGGATGCGCGGGCACGCCAAAACCACGGAGAAAGAAAGATTCGAACACCACCAAATCAGAGGAGTTTGGGGTGGGGAAAGACTCACCGGCGGTGGCGCGCCACTCGGCGGTTTGCTGGTCGGGGAGGATGCCGTCGATGACGTGTTGCTCGAGGCGCCTGGTGGTGGTGATGGACTCCCTCCACTCGGCGGCGCGATCCACGGCGACCTCGGCGGTGGCCTTTGCCTTGGACGGCCGGGCCCTTGCCGGCAACCTCTCCTTCCGCTTCGGGCCTTCCTTCCTCTTGGGCGCCATGGCGACGAGCGGGGCTGAAGAACGAGGAGGAAAGCTGCGGGAGCGGATCTAGGGTTTGCTCTTGCGCGAGGAGAAGAACTGGAGCGTCGGGGAGGCAAATGGCAAGTAAAGGAAGAAGATTGCGGCGGGGATGGCTTATAAAGGAATGAACCGTTCCTCCCGCGCGCGGCGCGATGCGTGTCTCGGGAACTCAACCGACGCAGGCACGTCCCGTCGCTTTGAATTCAAAGATGCGGTAAGGAGTCGCGATATCTCGCGATATCTCGCCTTCCGTAAAGCAACCGTTAGGGACTCAACGGACTTTGCGGAGTAGTGGGCCTAAATGGGCTGAAATATAGCACGACCCTTCGGTTCTGTTACGCTAACAAATTTGTGGGTTCCTGAGCTAGTGCTCAGGGGCACAAACCACTCGGTCGTGAGGCTAAAATTAGTCGACGGCCAGACTTGATTTTGCAATTAATATTGCATCCTTGCAATTGATTTTTACGTAAGGCATGCGATACTATCGCTAAATTGACTCAGAAATCTGGGTCAAATGCTGACAAGTATAAATCTTGTGAGAAGATGGCTTACCATATGGTCAAGCTGAGTCGTGGGACACGACTCGGAGGTCATGCCGAGTTCAAAGAACTTGAGGACAAAATCCTTATAAGGGGGAAATAAAAAAGCCCCTGAAGGAAAAGATTATCTAAAATCCATGTCCAGAGGCATGGGGGCTGAAAAAATCAGTCAGAATTCACGGCTTTCAGAGTCTTGACACGATCATGCTGAGTCGTAACAAGACTCGGGGGCTACACCCAATGGGTGCACCTGGAGGTGCACACCATTGATGGATTAAGTTCAAATAGAGATTCATAATATTTTGCTTTTTGACCCTCGACCAGAATATTCTATTCTGCTCAAGGCTCGGGGGCTACACCCAATGGGTGCACCTGGAGGTGCACACCATTGAAGATCAAGATACAGATGGATAAAAGTTGAAGACCTTTGGCCAATTTCATACAGAAATTGCCCAAAGCTCGGGGGCTAAGTGTATTCACTTCGCTGTCGCGTCATGAAGAAGAGCACTCCTTCCCCTCACTATGGCTATAATTGAAGAATTGTTTTCAGGAACGTCTGAGCATGCACTCGGATCTTCCTCGAAACCACTCGGATCTTCTTCGAAACCACTCGGATGAGATCTTAGACAACTTGGAGCACTCGGGTCATGCAAGGAAAGACAGATTAATTACAGCCATCGATCGGTCAAGAAGTGCTCGGGGGCTACTGTGGGGGATATAGTACCCGGGTACCTCACGAGCAAGCCTGGCAGCCCACCAGAAGGGGGGCAGCCCAGCCCATCGTTCTGGACCTGATGACGTGCGGGACAAGTCGGCGCACGGAGGAAGGATCTGGAAGGAGAAGTCCTAGTTAGAATAGGAATTATTGTAAAGAAGGAAAGGATTCTTAGAGATAGGATTGGATACAAACCGACTTATAACCCTGCCCCCCGATATATAAGGCGGGCAGGGACCCCCTCCAAAACATCGGAACACATCAAGTCTTAGGACGAAATCTCTCAACACACAATCCACGCAATACAACACCCCAAAACAGGACGTAGGGTATTACGTCGAGTCGACGGCCCGAACCTGTATAAACCCCTGTGTCTGTCCATCCTAACCATCCTGCTTCCGATCTTTGCGATCTTCCCTGCATTACAAATCACTTCCGTGGGCTACCCCGTGGAAGACTGCCGGAGATAATATCACCGACATGCAGGGCTCGTTTTTGCGCTATCGTACTTGGCCAAGGAGCCATTTGCTCCCGGGCCTCTCCGAAGTTCCGAGGTAGTTACCGATGAAGAGCTCGGTGAGTTGGTCCCAGTTATCAATGGAGTTCCGAGGGAGTCCTGCTAGCCAGTTGCGACAATCTTTGGTCAGCATGATGGGGAGGTAGTTCGCCATCACATCTTCGTCGCCGCCAGCGGCTTGTACGGCGGTGTAGTAGATCTGAAGCCACTGGAATGGATCAGATTTCCCGTCGTACTTGTCGATGTCCGATAGCTTGAAGCTCCTAGGCCAAGTCACGCTTCTCAAGCGCTCGGTGAATGACTGGAATCCGCCGATCCGACCTCTGGGGCGGGAATCACTCGGATCCGAGCCACCCATTGTCTTTGGGGGAGTGCGCTCCGTTCTGCGATCTCGATCCCTAGGTGGAGAACGGGTCCTCCGAAAGGTCCGAGCCCTGGGAGGAGATCGGTCCCGTCGGTAGGTTCTGCCGCGCGATGGAGTCTGCTCCCTTTGCGGGGTCGGCTGCCTCCGTGAGGGAGTTGCTCGTCTTCGCGACGGAGTCGGCCGTCGAGATGGAGTACGACCGTCGTCATTGCCGCGTCCTGGGCTACCGGAGAGATCGGAGTAATCAGTATACTCTGACTCTGTCGAGTAGCCGTTCCGGTTAGAGTTACGATGGGGATTCCCATGCTCCTGATCGTATTCCTCGCGACGTCGAGCCTCTTCGCGGTCACGTTACTCAGCGCTGCTGCGGATGATGTTCCTCGCGTCTCGGTCTCGGTTGATCGTGTCACGAAGATCTTCATCACGGTTCAATCCGCCGCTGGTCCGGTGTCGAGTCGACCCGGGCTCAGGAGCGGCCGTACGCGATCTGTTCTGCATCTGGTGAACCTGGACGGAGGCGGCTTGCACGAAAGCCCTTACCTTATCCAGGCCTGGAGTACTAGGCGGTAGCCGACTGATCTCTTCGTCGATGGTGACGAGGTTCCGGACTGGTGTCTCGTAGACGTTGAATCCATTGTACTCGAACATGTCGTTACGCATCAGGTTCCGCTGGCTTCTCCTGTCGCGTCGATCCTGACGACGACGATGGTCCTCCGAGGGTGGTTCTCGAGGTTGAGCGGTGCCAGATCCTGATGCGTTGGCCCCTTGTGGTCGAGCGGCTCTGCGAGTCGCTCGATTGGCGTTGCGTCCTCGGAGCTGATCTCTGGCTTCAGGCGCCTCATCGGCCGGGGTGAGTTCACCCTCCGACACGGGGTTAGATGGCGATGATGGTGCTACCATGTAGCAGTATGACCCGGCTCCGGCTCTTCCTTGCGCGAGGTAATCTTCCTCGGACTCGGAAGGATCGGTGGTGGGCGTGCCACGTTCCGAACTACTCGGACTTGACCCTCCAGGTGATCCAAATTGCTCCGGCTCCGTAGAGGAGTCGGACGCGGTGTAACCCTCTTGCAGGTCATCCAAGATTCAGGGTCCCCGTGAGTTTGACTCGTAGGAGTCGCTCTCAGAGGGGGAATCATCCGCCTGAACGATCTCTTTCATCTTCTGCTGTTGGGTAAGTGCGTGGAAGCCGGGGGTCTAGATGGTGATGACCTCAGGGCTCGGAACGCGCGTCTGCTGAGCGTTTACGCTCTGAGATGACTCGGCGACGCGACTCTCAAGAGCCGGATCGGAACCGAGTGGTTGCTGATCCGCTCCCGACTGGTTGGTCCCCTCGTTTTGCGATGGACTCAGTGGGGCAGATACGGCGCGATCAGATGCGATCGGACCGGATTGGGTCGTGATGGCCGAAGTCGGCGCCAGAGAGGAGTCCTCCGTGGCGGTTGTAGCTTCTGCCGCTTGGGGATTCGAAGCGGCGGTGGTGCTCCCGAGCTGGATCTCGACTCCGTCGACGTCCGGGAGGTTGTAGCTGTCCAAGATCTTGACGTGGTCCATCAGGCTCACCAAATTGATCTCGGCGATATCCCCTACCTGGCGCGCCACTGTCGGTGATATAATCTCCGGCAGTCTTCCACAGGGTAGCCCACGGAAGTGATTTGTATGGCGGGAAGATCGCAAAGATCAGAAGCTAGATGGTTAGGGTGGACAGACGCAAGGATTTAGACAGGTTCGGGGCGTCAACTCGACGTAATACCCTACGTCCTGTTTGGGGGTGTTGTATTGCGTGGATTGTAGATTGGATCCTTCTCTCGATAGACTTGGTTGTTCCCGGAGGGGGTCCCTGCCCGCGTTATATATCGGGGAGGCAGGGTTACAAGTCGGTTTATAGCCGATCCTACCTCTAAGGATCCTTTCCTTCTATACAAAAACTCCTATTCTAATTAGAACTTCTCCTTCCGGGTCCTTCCTTCATGCGCCGACCTGTCCCGCACGTCATCAGGTCCAGAACGGTGGGCCGGGCCGCCCCCTATCGGGGGGTTGCCAGGCCTGCTTGTGAGATACCCGGGGACCATATTCCCTGCAAATACGGGAGGGCTTTTGACATGAGCGTTCGTTTGGGGTCCCGCATCTCTTCCTTAACCTATGGTGTGCTGATGTTAAAAGTTGATGCTCCCGTGGCGTCGCCACCGAGCGAGGCTGCGGTCACCGGGGCAGGCGAAGCCGAGGGAGGGCCTCAGCCCCGGGCTCCGGGTAAGGAGTCTGCCGTGGTAGGGGTCGCCGGAGCTCGAGGGGGCCTCGATCTCTTGACGCGTCAGGTAGGGGTTTCCCCAATTGGTTTCCTCGAGGCCGCAGTGGTGGTTCCTTTAACATGCGCTTTCCTTGTTTTGCTTTTCAGATTTTGAGCGGGTGGTTAAGGGCTACGAAGTGAGAGATCTGGCCGCTCTGGCTGTGAAGTACGGCCGGAGGGTAAGCCGCTTTTCTTCGCCTCCGCGCGCTTGGTCGTAATTTGGATTTGTAGTGGCTGTCCACTGATTGCGGCGTGTGGCCTCCGCAGAGCTGTGTTATAGGGCATGTCCTTGGGGAAATGGAGGCTCAGCGGGAGGGGCGGGAGAAGCTGGAGGCGGTCAGCCTTCGGGAGGAGGTTAGTTGCTTGGCGACCCTGAGAGGGCTGCTTAAGGAGTCGAATTTCGAGCTTGCTATGCAAAATACTCACCTGAAGGTTGCTTGCACGGAGATGGTCAACGAGATAGCGAAGCTAAAGGCGGAGCTGCGCAAGAACGTGGGGGTTGTCGCTAGGCTCCGCGACTTGGTGGAGGCTGAGACAAATCTCCGAGCCAGGGCCGAGCAGGATAGGAGGGGAGTCGCGGCGTCGTTGGAGGAGCGGTCCCAGCAAGTTGCGGGTCTTGAAGCCCAAGTTTTGGAAAAGACGCGGGATATCAATGGGCTCCGCTCTGAGGTGGCCGGACAGGCCAAGCAGATTGAGAGGCTTCGAGAACAGTTGGCCGACACGAAGCGGCGCTCGGCTGATCGCGAGGCCGAGCTCCTGGCTCAGTGTCGCAAGGCAGAGTGCGCTTATGCGGCGGCCCTTGAGGAGTTCGGCTCCTGCCCCGCTCCGTTCCCCACATCGGCTGACAGCCTGGCCTACTTGGAGTGGCTCGAGGCTGAGTTCCAGTCGCTCCCGACGGTCTTTGAGGGTACCAGTGACTACGCAGCGGCCTTGACTGCGGAGACCGTGGGGGAGGCGCTGGAGAACGCCGGATGTGACCACCTTCCCAGGGTGGGCACAAAATCGATGGCCTTCCGCAGGGCCACCTTTGCGCATTCTTCCGAGGCTATGAAGGACCTGCGCCGAGCCTGCATCCGAGGCTGGTGGAACACCGACGGGCGACTCCTGGCGCGTACGACGGCACGCGCTCGGCTGGCGGAGGTACGTGCGTAGCTCTGGTCTGGTTCAAGCAGTCCGTTTTACGAACGGCGTCGCCTGAGTGGCGTGCTGAGACGTTGTTTGCTCGTGCGCAGATGAGGGCTAAGGCGGAGCTCGAAGAGGGCGAGATGGAGGCGGGAGATGAAGCTAAGGCCTCCGACGAGGAGAGCTCAGAGGACAGAGGGGAGGAGGCCCTGGGCTCCGCTGAGGAGGAGCTGGAGCCTTCCCCATGGGCTCTGAGCCGGATCCAGGCCCGAGCTCCGTGGGAGATGTGAGGGACTGAGCTTTTCTCTTTTGGGCATGTTAAGCCCTTGTTTTGCTTGTAAACTTTTGCCACAGTGATGTATTTAATTGGAAAGGCCCATGGGTGCGCAGGTTGCGCCAGATGACTTTGATGACGAGGTTATGCCTCTGCGTGTGGAGAGGGATGGGATTATTGTTAGCGGCTACGCGCTTTGGTACTTTGAGCGCTGCTACCCGTACCGGGATTTTCACCACTTCTGGGAATACGTTCAAGCCCACTATGATTGCGGTAGCCGTTGTGGTAGCCTAGTGTTTGATGGCTGGAGTGGGCCTCGCCGACAGCGCTCCCCGGCTCCGGGGGAGGCTAACGTGAAGGTGGAGCCCGAGGACTTCGCGGGTTGCGAGCTTTTTGCCTATGCCTGTGACGCGCCCGTGGGAGCTGCGCGGTTGCGCGGTCACGTTGTGGAGCTGTTTTGAGTCTTTCATGCTCTTGTAACCATTCTAAAGTATTTTAAGTAATTGATCTGCGTTCGCGTCTCTTGGATCTTGGGGTGCTGGGCCTTGGTGACAGCCCTTGACGTTTTTGCAAAAAACGCCACCCCCCGCCTGGCTGTCAGCGAGGCCTGAGCTTCGTCGGGTAGGCTAAGCGCGGTGTCGCGCTGGGGCTTCGGCTTTTTGGGAAAAACGCCACCATCCACCTAAGCCCCGGGGGGACGCCCGCGCGTGCCTCTACGGCGATTCTTCGTGCGGCGGTCGGAGCTCGCTCGCGAGCTCATAGTGGCGGGGCCACGGGCGATTCACCGGCCACCGGGTCCCTCGAACCAAGCCTACTTGTCTCTCCGCTCCTCGGAGGCCGCCATGGTTAAGACCTTTCGCGCCTGTTCTTCACCTGCACCAATGCAATCAAGCCGCATTCTACACCTGCAATACTTGAGCCAAGGGAAACGTCAATCCACGCCACGTTGTCAATCACTCATCACACCAAGAAGCGACCATCCACCGGTCCTCGGACACACCGGGTCCTCAATCTCCCCCTTGATGAGTGCATTGACAACACACACATAGTAACCATTGAGATAAAGAAAATATAAAAGAAATCGAAAACAAGACTCAAGCAAGTGACTAAAAGCAAGAACAAGCCGAGAACAAAGTCACTCTGTAAGAGAAAGCTCCAGAAATGCCGACCCTTCAAGAAGAAGCGAGAGGGCTCAACACCATCGGCAAAAGAGCAAAAGCACAAAGCACAAATCACAAATTTCAAAACCTCCAAATCACTTTTCAGGACACTCAAAGCACTCCCCCTGCAAAAATGCAACTCCCCCTGAACAAGTGAACTTGTGCGTGCAAAAATCACTCGAAAATGGCTCAAATCTCCACAAACCATGTGCACTCAGCACAGGGGCGGTTAAACCGCCCAGGGGGGCGGTTAAACCGCCCCTGGCAGATGACCAAGGCCAAAAGTGCCAAAATTGCACAAACAAACTCGCAACGATGCCATTCCAACTTGAAAACCTTCCAAATATGCCGAGCAAGATATTCCAATGTTTGAACTCACAGAAACTTCACCAATTTTCAGAAAACCTCATTTGGGAAAAACTTTCAATCTCTCACACAAATCCGACAAAATCTAGAGCAAAAGCTTTCTTACAAATTCAGCAAAGTCTCCCCCTTGTTGACAATGCACACATCAAGGAAAAATGTACAAAATGCAACTACAAGCTTCTCAAATATACAATGAGCAATACAAAATGCTACAAGTTAGAGAAGAGGCAAACAATATAGTTTATCGTGTCACACGGGCATTGCCATCAAGAAGGTGAAGACATATATCCAATTGACAAAGCCATGAGCAAGTTGTGTAGTTTTATCAAAAAATGTCACCACACGAGCAATGTCCTAACCATGGATTGTTCAAGCAAAAATGAACTTCATCTCACCAAAATCATGAAAGGACAAGCATTCTTGACAAAAGATCATCATAAACGCCCAAGTTCTACCTCATGTCATGTCAAAGCACGGAGCCATGTGTTCACTTCTCATGGGAGACTTCTCCGGCAAACAACATGCAACCGCTTAGCACCCATGTGTGCAAGTGTGTGCAATGGTGAAAGCATAGAGACATGAGCATAATTTTCTGCAAATATTTCTTTTTCTCATCTTTCTTCTTTCAAGCATAGACATCTCATTTTTCAGGTTTTTCAAATTAAGCATGGTACATGAAATGTCTTTGCAACAAAAAGAAGCTTATGCTCCTCCACAAGATAAAGCATGGGCTAAACATTTACAATGACAAAGGTCTTTGACCCAATTGAAAAGAATATCACACCCTAGCATGATCTTAAGCAAGATATAGCCATTTCGGCTCAAACAAGACATGCAAAGGCATTTACTTATGGGTGAAGGATTTAAGTTCAGTTTGTCATTTTAATTCAAAAGGAGACTATCTCAATAGAATATATATCAAAACCATCAAGAGCATAGCCATCCATACAATCAATCCCTAGCCAGCCTGCCTAAACTCTAAAATTTAGCAAGTTGTACCAATCACTGCATATAGGAGAAGCTCATCCTAAGATATGATACAAAAGATGAAATCAAGATACAAAAGCAAGAAAAATGTACATCAAGATACAAAGATGGTACAATAGTATACATATGCTATAAGAGAAGCCTCCAAAACTCAGCTCAGAAAACCGCACACACACCAAGTTCTCCTCGCAAGCAGGTGAAGGTAAATTGGTCAAGTGGCTTAGTGAAAATATCTGCAAGCTGGTTTTGGGTAGAAACATGGGCAAGCTCAATATCACCTTTCTCCACATGATCTCTCAGAAAGTGGTACCTCACTTCTATGTGTTTGGTTTTGGAATGAAGCACAGGATTTTTGGCTACGCTTATGGCACTGGTGCTGTCACAAAGAAGTGGAACATGGGACATGTCTAAGCCAAAGTCTCTCAAGGTGTAGGTGATCCAAAGCAACTGGGAACAACAGCTAGCAGCAGCAACATACTCGGCTTCAGTGGTGGATTGGGCTACACTAGACTGCTTGCGAGAAGACCAAGACACAAGAGACGAACCAAGAAACTGACACTGACCAGAAGTAGACTTGCGATCAACACGACATCCAGCAAAATCTGCATCAGAAAAAACCATGAAGTGCAAGAGTGGAATCGGCAGAATACCAAAGACCCAGCTCAGGAGTAAACTTGAGATACCTGAAAATCCTCTTGACGGCCTGACGATGTGAAGTCCTCGGTGAAGCCTGAAAACGAGCGCACAGACACACGCTGAACTGTATGTCCGGCCTCGTCACCGTCAAGTAGAGGAGGGAGCCGATCATGCTCCGGCACTCCTTCTGGTCCACTGGTTCTCCGTCCTCATCCGCATCCAAAGCTGTAGTCGTACTCATCGGCGTAGTCATCGGCTTGGAGTCGCTCATGTCGAATTTCTTGAGAATGTCCTTGGTGTACTTGCTTTGGTGCACAAATGTCCCATCCTTGGTTTGCTTGATCTGCAGCCCGAGAAAGAACTGCAACTCTCCCATCATCGACATCTCAAATTCCCTGCTCATATCGTCTGCAAACTTGGCAACCAGATCATGAGAAGAGCCATCAAAAATGATATCATCCACGTAAATCTGAACGATTAAAAGATCATTGCCAGTTCACAACAAGAAGAGCGTTTATCAACCTTCCCCATCACAAACCCCTTGCTAAGCAAGAACCCTCTCAACCTGCCATACCACGCTATGGGTGCTTGCTTTAGGCCATATAAAGCGCGGTGGAGTTTGTACACTCGGTGTGGGTATCTCTCACTCTCAAAACCCGGGGGCTGCCTCACATACACTTCTTCCTCGATCACCCCATTCAAGAAGGCACTCTTCACGTTCATTTGGTACAATTTGAACCCTTTAGCAACTGCAAATGCTAGAAGGATCTGAATTGCCTCCAAACGGGCAACAGGAGCAAATGTCTCCTCATAATCTATCCCCTCCTGCTGCGAAAACCCCTGAGCAACCAACCTCGCTTTGTTTCTCACAATCTCACCACTCTCATCCCTCTTGTTCTTGAACACTCACTTGGTTCCTATGGGATGGCAATTTGGAGGTGGTTCTACTAACTTCCACACCTGATTTCTCTCAAAGTTTTCAAGCTCTTCATGCATGGCATTGACCCAATCAGAATCAGATAAAGCGTGTCCAACATTTTTGGGCTCAAAAGACGCGACAAAAGCAGAATGAGCATAATGAGAGATGTTCTGTGACCTCGACCGTGTAGTGCATTCATCCAAGTTCCCGATGATCTTCAAAGGTGGATGATCCCTCTGTACCAGCCGGGGAGCTTCTCGCCTCGAGATTGCCTCCCCCTCAACATTAGCTTCCACTTGAACTCGATCTGGAGCGCGACTCGATGAAGGTGTAGCAGAGGGGCCGTCGTCGAACGTCGTGGTAGTAGTGGAAGTAGAAGGTACACGATCTCCACACAGTGCACGAAACTCTTCATCATCTTCATCATCAGGCTGTTCTTCCTCAAAGATGGGCTGTCCCAAATCATCATCACCTGCACACTCAAAAGCAGAAGAGCTACACGGAATGGTCTCGTCGAAGGGCGACTTCGCAAGTCTCCATGATTTGGTTAGTCTCAAGATTGAGCGCACGATATGCTCGAGAGTGATTAGCATAACCAAGAAAAATTCCATCCATCGAACGAGACTCAAACTTGTCCAAATTTCCTTTCTTCGAGATGAAACACTTGCAACCAAAGACCCGAAAGTGACTCACATGGGGGGAACGACCATGGAAAAGCTCATAGCAAGTTTTCTTCTTGAAAGCACGAAGGAAAATCCGATTTGAAACATAGCAAGCTGTGTTCACCACTTCTGCCCAATAGTTCCTAGGAGTCCTATGCTCATCTAGCATCGTCCTAGCCATTTCACAAAGTGTTCGATTTTTCCTCTCAACAACACCATTCTAACAAGCAACATATGGCGAAGAGTATTGATGTTCAAGACCAAGATCACGACAGAAGGCATCAAAACGAGTGTTCTTAAATTCCGTACCATTGTCGCTACGTATAGCTCTCATGGCACCCCCATTACTCTCGTTTTCAACCTCAAAATCAGATCTCGAACAAACTCAAATGTCTCATCCTTCGACGCCAGAAAGAACACCCAAGCATACCGAGAAAAGTCATCCACAACCACAAGAACATACCACTTCCCACCAACTGAACGAACTCGAGCGGGGCCAACCAAGTCCATATGCAAAAGCTCCCCTGGACGCTCAGTCATAACATCTGTCAAAGGTGGGTGGGAAGCAGCAACCATTTTACCATGCCTACAAGGTGCACAAACCAAATCTTTCTCGAACTTGAGCTTGGGCAATCCTCGGATAAGGTCAAGAGCACTCAAGCGTGTGAGTAAATCAAAGCTCACATGATCCAATCTCCTATGCCACTTCCAAAGCTCAGAAGAAGTACCAGCGATCAAACACCGTGAAGGACCAAAAGATCGAGAAAAGTCAGCACGAAAAATCTGTCCCTCGGGAATGATCATACACACAAGGTCACCTCGAGAATCAAGAATTTTAGAATCACCACGCTTAAATCGAACCTCATAACCCTCATCAAGAAGCTGAGAAACTGAAAGCAAATTGAAACCAAGATTCTTGACAAGAGCAACCCGCTTCAACATAAAATTGTCACTCACCTGAATAGCACCCTCTGACAACACTCTACCTCTACCCTTATCCCCGAAAGTGATGTACTGCCTGGACACCACCGGGGTGAGACTGGAGAACCACTTCCCATTACCTGTCATGTGTCTCGAGCATCCAGAATCCATCAACCAAAAGTTCTCAAAGCCTCCCACCTGCACAATCAGAACCGAGAACGAGAATGAGCGAATGACTCGACACTGGGGTTAGCACAAAATGAGTCAAACCAGTGTCGGGCCATCTGCTCAAAAGAGGGGTTAGCAAAATCAACTCTACCACGTGAAACCCTCTCGTCTCTCACCATCTGACCTCGAGCACCACGCGGGGGAAAACGTGGCCTAGACTCTCTCCTAGCCTCAAAGCTACGGTCGAACCTCCCTGATCCAAACTGACCACGAAACGGAGGCCGCCTAGCAAACCCACGAACAGCTGAAACACCACGACTGGCAACCACAGGAACTGTGTGCACAAAGGCGTCGTCTCTCGGCCAGGGTGAACGAGACACAGGCACACTACGAGAAGAGTAGTACCTGTCCCTGTTCCCCACCTCCTTCTCTCTTCTCACCTCCCTCTTCTTCCTCCAACAGAACTCCTCAAGGTGTCCATCCCTTCCACAATGCTCACAATGGAAGCGGACTGGCTTTGGCTTTGGGGTTTCTCTCGGCTGTGCCCTTTCTCTCGGCTGGTAAACCCCACTCCTCACAAAGGTCACTCTCCTCTGAAAGTTATCTGTCTTCGGTGGAAACTTGGGAGGATCTGGAGTGGTGTCAAGCTTGTTTAGCAGGTGGTTTGGTTTGGGTGTGAAGGTGTTCTTGAGAATGGCTTTTGGTGGGTTTGTGGGAATGTTTGTGGTGGAGCTCTCAGGATCTCTCTCTCTCTCTCACCACTACTCTCACCAACCTTCTCAGAACCCAGACCACGACCATCAGCTCTCTTAAAACCAGCAATCAACATCTTAAGCTAAGGCTCGCAACTCGACAACCAACCCAAACACTGTCGCAACTCATCATTCTCATCTTGCAATCGATTCACACACTGTTCTAGTTCAACATTCTTCAAAGCAACAACATCACAAGCAGAGCAGGAATTTGCAATGGGAGATTTCAGTTGTGCTTCAAGTGAACTAATCATGGTGCGTGATTCAAGCAACTGAGCATGCAAAGTAGGACAAGAAGTACAAGCTCCTAGCAAAGATGATCTAGACTTCAACTCAGCAAGCTCAACCCTAGCACCCTCTAGTTCATCTAAACAAGTCATGTGTTTCTCCTTAAGCACAACCAGATCAGCAATATGCACATCACAGAACGAGCATTCAACTTCATCAGACACAAGAGGAGCATCTTTCAACATAGCAATCTCAGACTCAAGCTTAGCTGCTCTCTCCCTAGACTCGCAAAGCAAAGACTCAAACTCCATAGCCTTCTTTCCAGTCTCAGAAAGCAAGGTCTCAAGCTCAGCCACTCTATCCTTGGACTCTCCTAGCAAAGACCTAAACTCCCTCTTTTCCTTGTTGGACTTTCTAAGCACATCATCGCGGTTATCGACCAACTGCTCTAATCTAGCAATCTCCTGACGCAAAGAGGTGGGATCGGTCAATACCTCATCCTCGGAGTCGGAGTCGGAGTCGTCCTTGCTCTTCACGGAGTCGTGCGCCATGGTGCAGTAGTCGACGGCGGCGAAGGAGATGCCGTTGAAGTTGCGGTTCAAGCTTTTCTTCTCCTTGCGGTGGCCGTGGTCTTCATCTTCGCTGCTTGAGCTTGACAACGTGTTGGTGGAGCTTGTGTCGATGTCGCTCGCATCTGCCACCATCGCTCGAGATCTGTGCTTCTTGTGTCCACCGTGCTTGTTCTTCGATCTTCTCTCGTCCTTGTTCTTGTGCTTGGAGCGGTACTCGTCCTTGGGATGGTGCTTGTGGTCGTCTCACGGGCGGTGCTTGCGGTTGTAGTCGTTCTTGATCTCCTCGGGGCACTCGGCGATGAAGTGGCCCATCTTCCCACATCTGTAGCACGTACTCCTGGCACGCCTCGAACCCTTCCGGTTCTGGTACATCCGCTCGAACCTCCTCGTGAGCAACGCGAGATCCTCCTCGCTCAACACCTCATATTCTTCATCTGGAAGAGACACAAGAGAAGACAAAGCAAAGTGTCTGGGAGAGTTAGCATGTCCATATCCAGAGCCACCGACTAGAGTCAGACTATGGGGATCAGTCGGACTCTTAGCCTTGGCAAGCAACTATCTGTCAACTTCAGAAGATTTCAACTTTGAGAAAAGCTCATCAACAGACAAAGTCTCATAGTTTGCCGACTCCATGATCGCCTCAACCTTGGCACCCCACACGGATCTATCAAGTGCTTGCAGGAGCTTGATAGCTCGGTCATGATCCGAGTATGGGAGTACAGTAATGTTGGCTTTCATGTTGTTGACAATAGAAGTGAAACGCTGAAACAAAGCATCAACCGACTCTCCTGGCAAATGAGAAAAATTCTCATATTCTCTTCTATACATCGAGAAAAGCCTAGCCTTGACATGGCTATCACCACCGTGGGCTACCTTGAACTTCTGCCAGATCTGGCTAGCTAGGTCCTCGCCCAAAACACGCTCAAACTCCTCGGCAGACAAAGCACAGAACAAGTAGTCAACTGCTCTAGCATTCGCCTCAAAATTATCCTTTGCATCCTGGGCATATAAGTTGGTGGGATTGACATAGTTTTCATCTTTCGTCACATCCCACAGCAACTTTCCTTTGCCTCGCAAGAAAGCGCCCATACGCGCAACCCAGTTCGGGTAGTTCTTCCCATCGAAGTGCGGAGGCCCGGAACCCCGATCTTGGTACGCCATCTTTGGATCTTAGACTGGTTAGAGTCGCAAAGACCCGTAACCGGCTCTGATACCAATTGAAGGACCGAAACGGCGACCAGAGAGGGGGGGGGGGGAGTGAATGGGAGCCGATAAAAATTCTTTCCAACTAATCCGGCTATTCTCCCAAATCAACTCCGAAACCTCCGAGAGCAATCTTGCCAAGATCACGTAGCCACTGTCAAGCTACTGACCCTAGGAACAAGAAATACGCAGCGGAACTCGAATCGATCGAAACGAACACCAAAATGACCCGAAACACGACTCGATCCAACACACCCAGGGGGGCGGTTAAACCGGGTCAGGGGGGCGGTTAAACCGCCCAAACCTGGGAGGCTCGGGAAAAAGTCAAACCAAAAGTGGATCTCCCAAACCGCTTGAGCTCTTGAGGCGAGATTTTGGTCAGATGATCTAGACCTCCAGTGGAGTGTTTTCCCAAAAGATCTCGGCCTCTAACTCAGTACAACTCCCGGAGTCGCAGATCTCGTGATGAACACCATGACCTCGAGTTCATCCCGAAAATCTCAAATCCAAAGCGATTCTCGGCGTTTGGGGGCAAAGGATCACCAGCAAAAGAGGCACAAGGCACTCATACGTGAATCCCCCAAAGAAATCCGAGAGAAAACGCCCTAGAAAGAGAAGAACGAAAATCCCCCAGAAATAGTGAAGGACCGAATCGGCGACCAGAGAGGGGGGGAGTGAATGGGAGCCGATAAAAATTCTTTCCAACCAATCCGGCTATTCTCCCAAATCAACTCCAACGCCTCCGAAAGCGATCTTGCCTAGATCACGTAGCCACTGTCAAGCTACTGACCCTAGGAGCAAGAAACACGCAGCGGAACTCAAATCGATCGAAACGAACACAAAACAAACCGAAACGAGGCAAAACCTTCTCTACCCAGCCATGGGCGGTTTAACCTCCCTAGGGGCGGTTTAACCGCCTAGGGGGGGCGGTTAAACCTCCTGGGGGCGGTCAATCTGGGAGCTCTCGGGAAAAAGTCAACTCGTGAGTCGATCTCCCAAACGGCTTGAGCTCTTGAGACGAAACTTTGGGGAGATGATGTACACCTTCAGTGGAGTCTATTCCCCAAAAATCTCGGCCTCAAACACACTAGAACTCCCGGAATCTTAGATCTCGTGAAGAACACATCCACCCCGAGTTCATCCAAAAATCCCCAAATCCGAAGCGATTCTTTGCGTTTTGAGGGGGCAAATCACCAGGAAAAGAGTGTCCACGACCTCATGTGTGAATCCCCCAAACAAACACGCAAGGAAACGACCTCAAACACAAGGAATCGAAAATCTCCCAAAGGGGCCAAAAAGAGCCACGGGATGAACAATGAAATCACACAAAGAGGGATACAAGAAAGCCAAATCTTCCATACATCACGAGGTCAACTTCTTTACAAAGAGGCTAGCTATCCTCCCTTCATCCAACCCTCTCAAAGATTTCTCCGGTGAAGCACTTGGCTAGCCTAAGGAAAACTAGAAAGAAAAACTAAAGGAAAATAGTTCAAGTGCAAGGGAAATAAAACTAGACTACATGGATGACAGCCACCAGCCCCTAGGGGGTCTATTATATAGTCCAAGTGGTGCTGCTCTAAAGACTAAACTACCCCTAAGTGATACATACCCCTCAGGGGCAAATTTGACATTTTCCGCGAAGATTTTTCCGGCTGGGACACCTTCCACTGCAAGCTAGCTTTCCTCTGACGCAAGCCTTGCAGTCACGCCGCGTGTCCTCCGGATCGAAGCTCCTCGACGCCGATTTTGGGCCGGCCCAGGGGGAGGCGGTTAAACCGCCCCTGGGGGGCGGTTAAACCGCCCCTGGCAGCCACACTGGCCCAGTTGCCCAAATTCGCCTCGTCGAGTCCTTGGTCCTTGGTTTTGAGGCCCAAACCAAGGGAAACCGTCCACCGATGATTTTGTGGCCAAATCACCAAACCCCGCGCGCAAACTTCGGTTGTTAGCCGCCACCTTGCGCCGGCTTCTCGTCCGCGTACGAGCTTCGGTTGTGAGCCGCTACCTCGCACCGGAACCACGTCCCCTTGCTCGTTCTTGCCAGCATGTGAACCGCACTTGATCCACCGGCCACCGGGTCCCTCGAACCAAGCCTACTTGTCTCTCCGCTCCTCGGAGGCCGCCATGGCTAAGACCTTTCGCGCCTGTTCTTCACCTGCACCAATGCAACCAAGCCGCATTCTACACCTGCAATACTCGAGCCAAGGGAAACGTCAATCCACACCACGTTGTCAATCACTCATCACACCAGGAAGCGACCATCCACCGGTCCTCGGACACACTGGGTCCTCAATCTCCCCCTTGATGAGTGCATTGACAACACACACATAGTAACCAATTGATATGAAGAAAATATAAAAGAAATCGAAAACAAGACTCAAGCAAGTGACTAAAAGCAAGAACAAGCCGAGAACAAAGTCACTCTGCAAGAGAAAGCTCCAGAAACGCCGACCCTTCAAGAAGAAGCGAAAGGGCTCAACACCATCGGCAAAAGAGCAAAAGCACAAAGCACAAATCACAAACTTCAAATCCTCCAACTCACTTTTCAGGACTCTCAAAGTACTCCCCCTGCAAAGATGCAACTCCCCCTGAACAAGTGAACTTGTGCATGCGAAAATCACTCGAAAATGACTCAAATCTTCACAACTTGTGTGCTCTCAGTACAGGGGCGGTTAAACCGCCCTGCGGGGGTGGTTAAACCGCCCCTGGCAGATGACCAAGGTTGAAAATGCCAAAATTGCACAAACCAACTCGCAACGATGCCGTTCCAACTTGAAAACCTTCCAAATATGCCCAGCAAGATTTTCCAATGATCAAACTCTCAGAAACTTCGCAAATTTTCAGAAAACCTCATTTTGGCAAAAACTCTTCCTTCTCACACAATTTCGACAAAATCTAGAGCAAAAGCTTTCTTCTAAATTCAGCAGCGACTCCCCCTTGCCAAATGCTCCAGAAATTCTCCCCCTTGTTGACAATGCACACATCAAGGCAAAATGTACAAAATGCAACTACAAGCTTCTCAAATATACAATGAGCAATACAAAATGCTACAAGTTAGAGAGGAGGCAAACTAGATAGTTCATCATGTCACACGGGCATTGCCATCAAGAAGGTGAAGACATATATCCAATTGACAAAGCCATGAACAAATTGTGGATTTTTATCAAAAATGTCACCGCATGAACAAAGTCCTAAGCATGGATTGTTTAAGCAAAAATAAACTTCATCTCACCAAAATCATGAAAGGACAAGCATTCTTGACAAAAGATCATCATAAACGCCCAAGTTCTACCTCATGTCATGTCAAAGCACGGAGCCATGTGTTCACTTCTCATGGGAGACTTCTCCGGCAAACAACATGCAACCGCTTAGCACCCATGTGTGCAAGTGTGTGAAATGGTGAAAGCATAGAGACATGAGCATAATTTTCTGCAAATATATCTTTTTCTCATCTTTCTTCTTTCATGCATAGACATCTCATTTTTCAAGTTTTTCAAGTTAAGCATGGTACATGAAATGTCTTTGCGACAGAAAGAAGCTTATGCTCCTCCATAAGATAAAGCATGGGCTAAACATTTACAATGACAAAGGTCTTTGACCCAATTGAAAAGAATATCACACCCTAACATGATCTTAAGCAAGATATAGCCATTTCGGCTCAAACAAGACATGCAAAGGCATTTACTCATGGGTGAAGAAGTTTAAGTTCAGTTTGTCATTTTAGTTCAAAAAGAGACTATCTCAACAGAATATATATCAAAACCATCAGGAGCATAGCCATCCATACAAGCAATCCCTAGCCAGCCTGCCTAAACTCTAAAATGTAGCAAGTTGTACCAATCACTGCATATAGGAGAAGCTCATCCTAAGATATGATACAAAAGATGAAATCAAGATACAAAAGCAAGAAAAATCAAGATACAAAGATGGTACAAAAATATACATATGCTACAAGAGAAGCCTCTAAAACTCAGCTCAGAAAACTGCACACACACCAAGTTCTCCTCGCAAGCGGGTGAAGGTAACTTGGTCAAGTGGCTTGGTGAAAATGTCTGCAAGCTGGTTTTGGGTAGAAGCATGGGCAAGCTCAATATCAAAACACAAGCGCAATCAAAGCACAAATACAAAGCTCCCCCTGGAAGGTGCAACCAAAATGCAAATCCAAGGTTCAGGTTCAAATTTTAAACACCCATGAAATGCACAACCAAAGTGCCAACTCAGCAACCTCATAAACTCATGCTATCCAAAAGCTCTAAGCAAGATCCTCTCCTTTCCAAACGAAGTCGAGCAAATACTCCCCGTTAAATAAAGCGAGCTCCCCCTCAATCAAAGACACCTAGAAAAACTAGAAAAGGTGTACAAAAGCAAATCGAAAGCTCCATCATAAAAAGGAAGAGAAATCTCAAATGAGCAAAATGCAACAAAAGATACCAACTAAAAGGATAGCAGATAAGCAAATGTACAATGCTACACAAAACATAAAAACCAAGATACAGGCAGATAGCAAGCTAAATATACACAGATGAACACAAGAGTGTACAAGGGATATACTCACAATACATAGTGTACAAGGGCCACATCGGGGCCATCCAAAAAAGGTGTGGAGAACCATCAAACCTTGATCATGCAAAAGACCAAGAGTCACTAAGCTCATGTTCTCCATACCTCACACCTGCACAATCAAAAGCGAGAACGAGAACGAGCGAATGACTCGACACTGGGGTTAGCACAGAAAGAGTCAAACCAGTGTCGGGCCATCTGCTCAAAAGAGGGGTTAGCAAAATCAACTCTATCGCGTGAAACCCTCTCGTCTCTCACCATCGGACCTCTAGCACCACGCGGGGGAAAACGTGGCCTAGACACTCTCCTAGCCTCAAAGCTACGGTCGAACCTCCCTGAACCAAACTGACCGCGAAACGGAGGCTGCCTAGCAAACTCACGAACAGCTGGAACACCACGACTAGCAACCACAGGAACTGTACGCACAAAGGCGTCGCCTCTCGGCCAGGGTGAACGAGACACAGGCACACTACGAGAAGAGTAGTACCTGTCCCTGTTCCCCACCTCCTTCTCTCTTCTCACCTCCCTCTTCTTCCTCCAACAGAACTCCTCAAGGTGTCCATCCCTTCCACAATGCTCACAATGGAAGCGGACTGGCTTTGGCTTTGGGGTTTCTCTCGGCTGTGCCCTCTCTCTCGGCTGGTAAACCCCACTCCTCACAAAGGTCACTCTCCTCTGAAAGTTCTCTGACTTAGGTGGAAACTTGGGAGGATCTGGAGTGGTGTCAAGCTTGTTCAGCAGGTGGTTTGGTTTGGGTGTGAAGGTGTTCTTGAGAATGGTTTTTGGTGGGTTTGTGGGAATGTTTGCGGTGGAGCTCTCTGGATCTCTCTCTCTCTCACCACTACTCTCACCAACCTTCTCAGAACCAAGACCACAACCATCAGCTCTCTTGAAACTCGCAATCAACATCTTGAGCTGAGGCTCACGACCAGACAACCAACCCAAACACTGTCTCAGCTCATCATTCTCATCTTGCAAGCGATTCACACACTGCTCTAACTCAACATTTTTCAATGCAACAACATCACAAGCAGAACATGAATTCGCAATGGGAGGTTTAAGTTGTGCTTCAAGTGAACTAATCATGGTGCGTGATTCAAGCAACTGAGCATGCAAAGCAGGACAAGAAGTACAAGCACCTAGCAAAGATGACCTAGACTTCAACTCAGCAAGCTCAACTCTAGCACCCTCTAGTTCATCCAAGCAAGTCATGTGTTTCTCCTTAAGCACAACAAGATCAGCCATATGCACATCACAAAACGAGCATTCAACCTCATCAGACACAAGAGGAGCATCTTTCAACATGGCAATCTCAGACTCAAGCTTATCTGCTCTCTCCCTAGACTCGCAAAGCAACGATTCAAACTCCATAGCCTTCTTTCCAGTCTCAGAAAGCAAGGTCTCAAGCTCAGCCACTCTATCCTTGGACTCTCCTAGCAAAGACCTAAACTCCCTCTTTTCCTTGTTGGTCTTTCTAAGCACATCATCACGGTTATCGACCAACTGCTCTAATCTAGCAATCTCCTGACGCAAAGAGGTGGGATCGGTCAATACCTCATCCTCGGAGTCAGAGTCGGAGTCGTAGTCGGAGACGTTCTTGTTGTTGGAGTCGTGTGCCATGGTGCAGAAGTTCATAGCGACCCCAGAAAGCCCATTGAAGTTGCGGTTCTTGTGCTTCTTCTCCTTGCGGTGGCTGCGGTCTTCTACCTCGCTGCTTGAGCTTGACGAGGTGTCGGTGTTCTCCTCCTTGTTCTTGTGCTTGGAGTGGTGCTTGTCCTTGGAGCGGTGCTTGTGCTCATCTCGCGGGCGGTGCTTGTGTTTCTTGATTTCCTCGGGGCACTCGGCGATGAAGTGACCCATCTTCCCGCATCTGTAGCACGTACTCCCGGCACGCCTCGAACCCTTGCGGTTCTGGTACATCCGCTCGAACCTCCTCGTGAGCAACGCGAGATCCTCCTCGCTCAGCACCTCATATTCTTCATCTGGAAGAGACACAAGAGAAGACAAAGCAAAGTGTCTGGAAGTGTTAGCCTGTCCATAACCAGAGCCACCGACTAGAGCCAGACTATGGGGATTAGTCGGACTCTTAGCCTTGGCAAGCAACTGTCTGTCCACCTCGGAAGATTTCAACTTCGAGAAAAGCTCATCAACAGAAAGAGTCTCATAGTTTGCCGACTCCATGATCGCCTCAACCTTGGCACCCCATACGGATCTATCAAGTGCTTGCAAGAGCTTGATAGCTCGGTCATGATCCGAGTATGGGAGCACGGTAATGTTGGCTTTCATGTTGTTGACAGTCGAAGTGAAACGCTGAAACAAAGCATCAACCGACTCTCCTGGCAAATGAGCAAAATTTTCATATTCTCTGCGATACATCGAGAAGAGCCTAGCCTTGACATGGCTATCACCACCGTGGGCTACCTTGAGCTTCTGCCAGATCTGGCAAGCCAGGTCCTCGCCCAAAACACGCTCAAACTCCTCCGCGGACAAAGCACGGAACAAGTAGTCAACAGCTCGGGCATTCGCCTCAAATCTATCCTTTGCATCCTGGGCATCTAAGTTGGTGGGATTGACATAGTTTTCATCTTTCGTCACATCCCACAGCAACTTTCCTTTGCCTCGCAAGAAAGCGCCCATACGCGCAACCCAGTTCGGGTAGTTCTTCCCATCGAAGTGCGGAGGCCCGGAACCCCGATCTTGGTACGCCATCTTTGGATCTTAGACTGGTTAGAGTCGCAAAGACCCGTAACCGGCTCTGATACCAATTGAAGGACCGAATCGGCGACCAGAGAGGGGGGGAGTGAATGGGAGCCGATAAAAATTCTTTCCAACCAATCCGGCTATTCTCCCAAATCAACTCCAACGCCTCCGAAAGCGATCTTGCCAAGATCACGTAGCCACTGTCAAGCTACTGACCCTAGGAGCAAGAAACACGCAGCGGAACTCAAATCGATCGAAACGAACACAAAACAAACCGAAACGAGGCAAAACCTTCTCTACCCAGCCAGGGGCGGTTTAACCTCCCTAGGGGCGGTTTAACCGCCTAGGGGGGCGGTTAAACCTCCTGGGGGCGGTCAATCTGGGAGCTCTCGGGAAAAAGTCAACTCGTGAGTCGATCTCCCAAACGGCTTGAGCTCTTGAGACGAAACTTTGGGGAGATGATGTACACCTTCAGTGGAGTATATTCCCCAAAAATCTCGGCCTCAAACACACTAGAACTCCCGGAATCTCAGATCTCGTGAAGAACACATCCACCCCGAGTTCAACCAAAAATCCCCAAATCCGAAGCGATTCTTTGCGTTTTGAGGGGGCAAATCACCAGGAAAAGAGTGTCCACGACCTCATGTGTGAATCCCCCAAACAAACATGCAAGGAAATGACCTCAAACACAAGGAATCGAAAATCTCCCAAAGGGGCCAAAAAGAGCCACGGGATGAACAATGAAATCACACAAAGAGGGATACAAGAAAGCCAAATCTTCCATACATCACGAGGTCAACTTCTTTACAAAGAGGCTAGCTATCCTCCCTTCATCCAACCCTCTCAAAGATTTCTCCGGTGAAGCACTTGGCTAGCCTAAGGAAAACTAGAAAGAAAAACTAAAGGAAAATAGTTCAAGTGCAAGGGAAATAAAACTAGACTACATGGATGACAGCCACCAGCCCCTAGGGGGTCTATTATATAGTCCAAGTGGTGCTGCTCTAAAGACTAAACTACCCCTAAGTGATACATACCCCTCAGGGGCAAATTTGACATTTTCCGCGAAGATTTTTCCGGCTGGGACACCTTCCACTGCAAGCTAGCTTTCCTCTGACGCAAGCCTTGCAGTCACGCCGCGTGTCCTCCGGATCGAAGCTCCTCGACGCCGATTTTGGGCCGGCCCAGGGGGAGGCGGTTAAACCGCCCCTGGGGGGCGGTTAAACCGCCCCTGGCAGCCACACTGGCCCAGCTGCCCAAATTCGCCTCGTTGAGTCCTCGGTCCTTGGTTTTGAGGCCCAAACCAAGGGAAACCGTCCACCGATGATTTTGTGGCCAAATCACCAAACCCCGCGCGCAAACTTCGGTTGTTAGCCGCCACCTTGCGCCGGCTTCTCGTCCGCGTACGAGCTTCGGTTGTGAGCCGCTACCTCGCACCGGAACCACGTCCCCTTGCTCGTTCTTGCCAGCATGTGAACCACACTTGATCCACCGGCCACCGGGTCCCTCGAACCAAGCCTACTTGTCTCTCCGCTCCTCGGAGGCCGCCATGGCTAAGACCTTTCGCGCCTGTTCTTCACCTGCACCAATGCAACCAAGCCGCATTCTACACCTGCAATACTTAAGCCAAGGGAAACGTCAATCCACACCACGTTGTCAATCACTCATCACACCAGGAAGCGACCATCCACCGGTCCTCGGACACACTGGGTCCTCAAATAGCTCCGAAAATACCCACGAAAATAGAAAAAGAAAAGGGAGCTCGGGAAATCAAATCATGGCACAAAGATGAGCAGCACAAACTCCATCACATAACCATGAATTCACCTATACAAACTAGGAATGATTCGAAGTAGTTCTAGGTGGAGGGGATGAAGGGGAAAACTAGTTCAAAGGAAAAATTAAAGAGATAACTAAAGGATAACCAAAGAGATTTCTAAAGAGTTGGCAGCCACCAACCCTGGGAGGGGCTATTAGTAGTCCAAGTGGTGGTGCTCTAAAGACTAAACTACCCCTAAGTGATACATACCCCTCAGGGGCAAATTTGACATTCGGTTCTTAGATATTTTCCGGCTCGGGCACCTTCCACTGCAAGCTAGCTTCCCTCCGACGCAAGCCTTGCAGTCACGCCGCGTGTCCTCCGGATCGAAGCTCCTCGACGCCGTTTTTGGGCCGGCCCAGGGGGAGGCGGTTAAACCGCCCCTGGCTGATGCCACAGCCCATTGGCCCATCTTCGCCACGTCGAGTCCTCGGTCCTTGGTTTTGAGGCCCAAACCAAGGGAAACCGTCCACCGATGATTTTGTGGCCAAATCACCAAACCCCGCACGCAAACTTTGGTTGTTAGCCGCTACCTTGCGCCGGCTTCTCGTCCGCGTACGAGTTTCGGTTGTGAGCCGCTACCTCGCACCGGATGCACGTCCCCTTGCTCGTTCTTGCCAGCATGTGAACCGCACTTGATCCACCGGCCACCGGGTCCCTCGAACCAAGCCTACTTGTCTCTCCGCTCCTCGGAGGCCGCCATGGTTAAGACCTTTCGCGCCTGTTCTTCACCTGCACCAATGCAATCAAGCTGCATTCTACACCTGCAATACTTGAGCCAAGGGAAACGTCAATCCACACCACGTTGTCAATCACTCATCACACCAGGAAGCGACCATCCACCGGTCCTCGGACACACCGGGTCCTCAGGAGCGACAACATTTCGCTGTTAGCTGCGTCGTCTACCACGGTCTCGATTCTCTCCAGTGGGAAATCATCCTTGGGGCAGGCCTTGTTTAGATCTGTGAAGTCTATGCACATGCGAATCTTGCCATTCTTTTTCCTGACGGGTACCATGTTTGCGAGCCACTCCGTGTATTTGACCTCGCAGATGATACCGGCGTCGAGCAGGCGCTGGACCTCCGCCCTGATGGCCAAGGCCTTTTCTTCTGACATCTTGCGGAGCTTCTGCTTCTTGGGCTTTGCCCCATCAGCCACGTCCAGCTTGTGCTCTATGATGCTGCGGTCCACTCCGCGCAGGTCCGAGGTGGACCACGCGAAGACGTCCATGTTCGTGAGCAGGAACTCCCTAAGCCGGGCCTCCTCCTCGGCGGTCAGGTCGGTGCCCAAAACGACCTCCCTGTCAGGGCCGCATGCTGTCGAGCTGCACTCGCTTTGTATCCGAAGCCTGTGTGATGCTGATCTCGTCCCTGTCTTTGGGTGGTTCGTGCCAAGGTTCCTTCCTTTCTGGGAGATCTGCCAACGTGATGCTCCCTTTGACGAGGGCTTCAACGATGGCCAGGTGGTGGACTGGCCTGTGCCCGGGGGCCGTGCCCCTCTCTATTGACTGAGCTTGTTCCTGATTCCCCTTCACAGAGATGACTCCGCAAGGTCCGGGCAGTTTCATGAGCAGGTAGGAGCTCCGGATGACGGCATCAAACTTGTTGATGGAGCCCCTGCCGAATATGGCCTTGTAGAGGTAAAACATTTCCACTACATCGAATGTCACATCTTCGGTTCTTGGGTTGCGGAGGTCTCCCAGCGAGACAGGCAGAGTGATTTTACCCAGGGCTTTGACCGTGGTGCCTCCGAAGCCGATGAGCAGAATGCTGGCTGGCTGCAGTAGTTTTTGGTCTAGTTTCATCGAGTCGAAGGTGTTTGCGAACAGAATGTCTGCGGAGCTGCCAGTGTCGACCAGTATGTCGTCCAGGACCCACCCTGCTACGTTGGCTTCTATCACCATGGCGTCCTCGTGGGGGTGGCAAGCTAGGTCCAGATCGTCCTCGGTGAAGGAAATGGGGACGTGAGACCAGGCGTCCCTCCTGATGGGCCCCCCACTGAACTGTACTGCGTGCACTCTTCTGAAATAGTCAGCTCTGGCTCTCTTGGTCTCAAACTCGCGGGAGGAGCCGCCAGCAATGGGCATAATGAAGCCCCTGGTTGGGAAAGCCACTGGTTGGCTTATAGTCTGAGCCGTGACTGGCTCCTGTTTAGGCGGGTGTGGGGGTGGGGGGAGTTCCTCCCCACGATGCTCGCTGGTTGAGCTTGTGGCGAAGTGTGCCAGTGCCGAGCCGATCTGTTGGTATGGGACAGGCTGGGAGGTAGTCGGAGCCTGATGATACTGTCCCTGGCCCGGAGCTCTCCATTCTTGGCAGGGTGGATGGAAGGCCGTAGGGGGCTGCGGGTACTGTGTCTGTGGAGGTGCGAGATTGAAGGGGAGTTGCCAGTGTGGGCTCGGGCGCAAATGTGTGGCCGCTTGCTCCTGTTGCTTTCTTTCCCATTCTATGCGTTCAAGGGTCCACGCTCTTTCTGGATACTTCATCGTGCCTTGATCATCGTCTTGCATGTGGAAAGCGCAGAAAAACATTTTCTTGTCTTGAGGCCTCTGGTCTCTGGGAGCTCCGCCTCTATGGTTGTGCTTCTTGCTTTTGCCCTGTCGGCCCTGCACCTGTGGTGCGCTGTATGGGCAGTCCTGGGGTCGGGATTGAGGGGGTGCAGGAGTTTCCCCTGCTGGATATTGCAGACCCGCGTTTGCTGATATTGCGCGGGTGGGTTCTACTGGAACTGCTACTTGGGCTGGTCCTAGTGCGGAGGCCCTTTGGATTGCCCTCCGCCCGACTGTCTGTCCCTTCTGCGCTCTGCCACCCTCCAACGGTGATCTTCATCTGACTTGCAGTACTTTTCTAGCTCGGCGTAGAGCTCAGTGAGGGTCTTGGGATCCTCCCTCCAGAGGTGGCCAGCCGTGGGACCTGGGTTGAGTCCCGCGATGCACGCTTTGATGGCCTTGTCATTTGGGATGTGGGGTGCTTGGGCTTTGAGCTGCACAAACCTTCTGAAGTAGTCGACCAGAGGTTCTTTGTCCCTCTGCTTGCAGTTTTGCTGGTCCTTTTCTGTGACAGAGGCTTTTTGGAAACCCTGGAAGTTTTCGGTGAGCTTGTTCTTGAGGTTTTCCCAGCTGTAAATTGACAGAGGGGGCAGAAGGGAATACCAATTCAGGGCCGCACCCTCATAGGCTATTATCAGCGACTTCGCTAATACTGTGTCGTCTCCCCCAGCTGAGGCTATGGTCGTCTTGTAACTCATGAGGAACTTGCGGGGGTCATAGGATCTGTCGTACTTGGGTAGGGGCACCGGCTTGTATGCCTGGGGCCAAGGCATGGCTTGCAGCCCGCGCGAGAGTGGTGCCATGTCGTCTACGGCTCCAGGTCTTGGGGTCACGTGGACCACGTGGGGCTGCCTCGAGGGTCTAGGTTCGGCGCGCGAACGACCAAGTGAGAGCGTGACCTCCGGGATGGGCGGTGGCTGCTCGACCCTCCCGCTCTGCATGGTGCGGAGCCCTTCTAGCCCAGTTTCCAAGTCCAGCAATTTTTGCTTGGCCTCCGCCAGCATTCTGGCCTTTCTCTCTTTTTTAGCCTGCTGATGCGTTCCGAAGCTGATCTTGTCCCTGGCCTCGGAAGCCCTCTTGAGCTTGGCGAGGACCTCCGCCAGTTCCCGCGTTATGGGGTCGTGATCCTCGGCTGCCTGGGCCGGTATTGCGGTCTCGGGAATCGGAGCCCCCTCATTTCGGGTTCCCCTGGTTTCCAACCTGGTTCGGGGGTTCCCTGTTTTCCTGGTCCTGGGGTGGACATCATCATCTGAGTTGTACAGGGCGAGCTGGGCGTCCGCCTCCTGCGGAGCCCCCTGGACTTCGGCTGTAGAGGTCGACGGGGCGGTTGCCCTCTTTTTCTTCGGGACTACCATGGTTCTCGTGGATCTTACTTCGTGCCAAGCACAAACGGTGGGCGCCAAATGTTGGTCCTAGGGTTCCGTGGGCCCCCTGGGAGACCAGACAATACAGAAAGCCGAGAACAAAGCAAGAGGCCAAACGGTCCTTCAGTTCGTTCAAAATGCCATCCCTTTTACACGCGGTGGAGGGTGCCTTTTATACCCCCACCGCCTCACCCTGGAAGGACAAGTATGCCCTTGCTCTACATTACAACTTCATAGGCATGCAAGCCTTCTCCCGTACATTCACTGCCGGGTTCAACCACCCCGGCAAATCCAACTTGTACACCTACAGCGCTACCGTGACTGGCCAGCCTACCTAAGGGGCCTTCTCGAGAACCCCCTCCAACGTCGTCTGCTTTACGCCCCCGGGAGTTGTTCTGGCGGGGCGCCCGGCCTTCGCTCCGGTCGATCGCCGCAGCCCCGGTCCAGGGTCCCTGGCCGGTCGCCCCTCCAGGAGCCTTCTTCCGGAGACCCGCTGTCTCGGCCGCCTGCCGTGCTCTGCCGGGGCCCTGGTTAGAGCTCCGCTTCCGTGATGCGGCTATCCCAGGGCTTTGATACCTGAAATAAGAGCATGGTGAGTGGCCCACGCCCTTGGCCGCCTGCCGGGCTTTGCTGAGGGCTCATTCGGAGCCGTGCCTCCAGGTGGTGGCCGTCTTGGGTCTTCGGTGTCTGAAAAAGGAAAATCGGGTTAGTCGCCGCGGAGCCGCCACTAGGGGCTCCACGCCTCTCGTGGGGAAAGCCCCTAGGGCGTCGCCGGGCCTTCCAGAGGGGCTCGAGGCGGGCTTCGTTTTGGCGGTCCCCAACAGAGGGCATCACCCAGGCAGCACTTGGATCCATGAGTGTTGGCGGCGCAAACGCACACCAAGATCCACCGCAAGCGCACGGATCATTGTAGCTCTTCCCTCAAGAGAGTATTCCCCCGAGGTTTATCAATCCGTGGAACTAAAGACACAAGATCCAATCTAACTAGCAAAGAAACACTTTAGACTTGAATAAATCTAATCTACTAGAGATCAATCTGAAGAACGTCACAGGTAGCAAGAGAAAGCATAGAGATAACCAATCTAGATCGCCTAGATCATGCGAACGCTGTAGTTTCAAGCAAAGTAGTGAAGCAAGAAAGATGAGAATCTTATTGAAAGCATCTTTAAATCATAGCCTCCGGTCAAACTCCCGAGGATCATTGCCATACACGAGTAACGTCCCATCATGACGCTCTCTATCTGCGAGATGAATCACAAGGGCACGTTCTACGAACGTGTTGAACATCCTTGGTAGATCTGGTATGAGCCCCTAGCCACCACGGCTAAAAGAACATCCTGGTTGAACAAAAATGACTTTATTGCTCCTGAATGAAATGGGAGCTATTTATAGCCCTGGGAAACCCAAGGTCAAAGGGGAAGGCGAGGGGCCACAAGAATGGCCTGTGCCGTGCGGCCAGAGGGGGCCTCGGCCACACTACCTGGCCCGTTCCAGGGCCGCCTCGGCTTCATCTTTTTCCCCAAGCTTCATGGTCGGTTCTCAAGTGTTCCTCTCTATGCATGTGGGCCCTTGACGTCGTTTACTTTGGGATAAAATTATCTCTTGATGACTTTCCATTTGAATTTGCCTTCAGCTCGAAGTAACTTGATCTTATCTTCATTTGCGTAGTCCTTAAGCAATCTTGGAGTTTGGTGGGCTGGATCCGGGCATGAGTGGGCTTCTAGCCCATATCACAGGCGCCCAGTAGGCCTTCTTTTGTGGGCTTCCGACCTTCGCTTTACGCTTGTCTCGAATTTAGCCCAATTCCGTCTTGATTTTATCATTTATTCTGCATAAACCAAAATTCTCCAAAAACACATGCATATACGAAAACGTCCCGATTATAGGGTATGATCATTAGTTCAGACATTGAATCTATGCAATTATCAAAGTTAAACTGGGTAAAAGTGTGTCATTTAACAGCGCCAACAATCCTCTCATGCTTAGACCTTGCTCGTCCTCGAGTAAGTCTTTGATAGAAATCAGCGTTGCCCTCCGATGTCCAATCCCTGCACTTGATCACATACGAGAAAGAACAAAACACTCCCAAGGATTTTTCAATTAATGTTCAAGTTATAACCAACTCTTTCTAGTATGAAGGGTAGATATGAATGAAGTGCAACCCACAGAGAATTTGAAACACATGCTCTCAAGTTTAAACAAGTCTCTGGCGTAAAGATTTTAAAACAAAACTGAACCGATATCAGTAATTTAAACCTTGCAAAGCTGCTCATGGAAACTCTCAACTCATCTTGTCTCTCAAACCTGCTAATCACTCAATCCTTTCTTTCTCTCAGGTACAAAAGTGTAGGCTTTATCTGGAGCTTGGAAAGGTTAGTCCTAGCAAAAGATATTATAATCAAGATATTATCGAAACAAGAAAAACATCTTACAGATTTACCGAGATTCGTCAAAAAGGCCATAAGAAAATAATCTTTCTGGAGAGGGAGAGAATGGACACACACTTTTAGATGGTGGACATGTGTAGATGGCAAATGACGACAATGAGGCGCAAATGAAGTCCTCTATGTCGGATTGCACATGGTTGGAATAGTTGAGTATGGAGTAAATCTTTTTAAACATCAAGAATTTAATGAAGTAAGAGAACTAAGGAGCATATTTATTACTATTTCATTTTTCTTTCTTTCTTTTCTTTCATTTTTCTCTTTTCAACTTTTAATATGCTCCAAAGAACTCTTTACAACATTAATTCTACTCACCGATGCTCAGAGATAATGCAATGACTCCCCCCCATGCTTAAACGATTGCTCGTCCTCGAGCAAATGAGAGGGAAATCAAATCAACGCTGAGCAAAATATGAAATATTGAAATTTTGCATATAACGACTTAGATCTTCGGGAAGGTCTTGCACAAAAATTTTCAAGGCAATAAGAGGCAAAAACGCCTCTGGCCGCATGGCTCGTGGGGTCCTGGCCGCGCCGTCCTGCTCTTTTTCTTCTCTATTTCCTCTGGTTTTTCTCCAGTACGCTTGTAGGCTCCTCCAAAATGTATATTCTTCATGTGATGGCTCCGTCTTATCAGGAACTCCGTCAAAAATAAATCTCCATACTCAATGTGTTTGGGCTGTGGTCAAGGAAGTAATCACAAAAAGAATTTTTGGGGTTTGGGGTGGATATCCAGCAAAGTTAGCCAAATTTTCATTATGAAAATTAGCAATGCATGGATAGAGAGGCTAGCAATAAGAATATACGCAAAAATGGAATGACCAGGTTCTTAGTCTTGTACCGAAGAAAACAAATCTTGAATCAATTCACTCGAAAATAAATCTTGTTTATCTAAGATTTATTGTGATAAATAATGTAGGCTTTGGATGGGTAGAGCAACTTGCAAAGGTATTATTGACAAGTTCAGCACACAAGGAATTTTTAATAAAACAACCTTTGACAAATTTAAACAAGAGAGCAAGATTAATGCACATGGGTTTTTATTTAAATCATATCCTTCACAAGAGATTGAGCCGGTGTTTAATTTATTTTCATATCATGTTTAGGGAGAGTGTTAGCTCAATCAAGTAAATGATTAATGTGAGAAAAAGAACAAAGCAGCAACGATCATCATTTTTTAGCATTGCATAAATTTAAATAGCCCTCACCGCTAATCATATCATTAAGCAAAGGTGATCACATTTATTCAATCATAGATACACGACTCTCACACATGCTGAAATTTAAATAAAGAAAACTGAAAAATACACGACGCACACACAAAGCTTGCACATACTGAAGAAAGAAATAAAAGAAAGGTTGGAAAACGCAAACCAAACGTGCAAGCTTTATTCCGATGTCCCGCTGATCATTGTCCACTGTAGTCGCCGCTCGGTCCTCCTTGGTCATAATATCCCTGATCGTAATACGGTTGAACCACTCCTCCTTGAAATTCCTCCGAGGGCACAACTCTGAGCTGACCAAAGTGATATGTCACTCCAAAAATCCCATCCGCGATCCTTTGCGTATGCCTCTGAATTTCTTCATTATCCTCCAGATTCTTGTTGGCATATGCACCGAAAGCTTGGACACTGCGCTGTGGCTGTGGCAAATGTGCAAGCTGTGCCCTGATAGATCCATCTGGTGCTCTTCCTTGATATGGGTCAGGAAGATATGGCTGCTGCCCATACTGTGGCACATAACTAGGCTGTGGCATTGCATAAGCAGGCTTATGAGGAGACGGGACAATATGTTCTCTCCCCATGCTTCAGCTGGCGCCTCTGCCTAGACTGTCTAAGTAGTTGCACTTGGTGCTTGACCCCATGGTCTGATCTGGCAGTGTGTGCTGTGGCTGCACTTCTTCTTCTTCTTCTTCTTCTTCTTCTTCTTCTTCTTCTTCTTCTTCTTCTTGTTCTTCTTCTTCTTCTTCTTGTTCTTCTTCTTTTTCTTCTTCTTCTTCTTCGACGGCTGCTGCTTGTGATGTCGATCCCGCACTTCTCATCTGTACCATGATCGAAGTATCACACCAATCTTTCTTGCCTCTTGTAAATAATCTGAGTCTTTTTTCCGGCAAGGATATATCAGTTCCTAGAATTTTATATCCTTTGCTTTCATTTCCACAGATATATTTTCCTTGCACCAGAAATTTCCCATCCATCTCCGTGCCTTTCACGAAAAATCTGACATTTTTTGCTATGTCAGGGACTAAGGCAAAGGCAATAGTTGTCAAGTAGCATGCCATGCCTATCTTTCTGGTGCCTCATGATGCTTCATCGACCCATCCTTTCATCGTGATATATGAGGGATCGATTTGTTGTTTCTTCACCAATGCAATGTACATCCAGTTCAATTCTTGCTCAGTTACTTTGCCCTCCTTCATTCTTCCAGGAACCCGCTTGCTCATCCATTTATGAAATATTTGTGACACAATGTTGCAAATTCCTTGCCTTGTTTGCTTCTCTCCTATGGCGATTTTCTTCCAAAAATTGTCTAGCTCATTTTCTTCAACTTCCACTGACTCTGAAGCTTCTAAATCGAAACCCAGTAGTCCAGTCGCACTGGAATATGAAATATATCTTCTCTCATCCTTGACGCGGAATGGGAGAAACATGGCCTCTTCTCCTTGGTCATCTACCACTCGTAACTCAGCCTTTATTGTGACCAACATCTCTAGTGCAATATCTATCCTGTGATGCACTGATTCTTCCATTGCAAACTTTGTCCAACCAATGTTTTGCAGCAACTTGTAAATGTCGGAATAAAAACACAGCTTCATTAACGTGTCGTCATGGAAAGTTGAGTTTTCCATGAGCCTTTCCTTGAGATTGTTGAGTCTCAATTCTTCCGCTTCACTAACAATGGTGAACCCATAGGGTGTCAGCTTCGGCTCGTATGGTGGTGGTATGGTTGAGCGTGTGGTACGTCGAGGTGGAAGCGGCGGCGCGCTAGCTTGAGGACGGGGATTCGTGAAGCGCATAGAGGCACTTCCCGAATCACGCATGCCTCCAAGTAGCAGCATGTCTCTTCTTGGCTCGACGATGTCTTCCTCCATAGGATGAGGTGACCCGGAGACCAAGTGCCTTCTTGATGAGCTTCTGGAAGTTGCGTCGGATGTTGACGACCTTGACTTCCTCTTTGCAAATGGGTTTACTTTCTTCCACATGGCTGCACACAAACTAAAATCACTACAACACCGAGGTTGCTGTCCGGTGGAAGAACACAATGGGAAAGAGTGGAGAAAACTAGGATTTTTGGTGAATTTTTGGTCATTTTTCAAGCATCTTGTTGATCTCGAATTTTTCTAGGGGGTTTCTGGTGTTGAACAAGTATGAACTCAAGAATGTAGAACAATAACAAGGTGGGTGACTTACCTGCGAAAGGGGAGCCCGAGTGGGGCCTTGTAGGGAGCGTGCCACGCGGCTAGGGGGGGCCCTGGCCGGCCGGCCAAGCCTGTTCCTGCCTCCTCTCTTCTCCAAAATTTTCTCACATGTTTTTGTCTTAATTATTAGCCCATGTCCTTGTGTTCCCTCTGATTGCATCGTCCATTGCTTGTGAACCACTCCTTTTGATTGAAGATTTTGTCAACTTGCACATGATTTACTCCTTTGAGTCACCTCCATGTCTTGGCATCAATTATGCACCACATGAAGCCACCAATTCTGTCATATCTTGGTGCTTTGCATGCATGGGTGTTCCCTCTTTTGTTTGATCTTGCATGTGGTGGTAGGTGGAAGTAAAAAATATTTCTCGTGAACTCAAATCAAGCCATTAGATGTTAATCAACTCATAAACCCTTCAAATTATGCTTAGATGCTTAACCTTCCTCCAAATTTTGAAAATTCAAAATTAACTCAGAGCTAGCAATGAGTTTAAATAAATATTTTGAAGAATTTTGAAGCATCAAAACATTTGTAAGTCGAAGAAGTTTCCGACTACATTGATTTTGGTTGCACCGGTATCACTCTTTTTCATGAATTGAAAGAGAGCGGTTTCGATTTCAACCGTGTGGTCTTGGGTTTAGGTTCTAATTTTGGCTAAATAAGAGAGAGAATTTTGAATGAACAAAATAAAATTGGGCTCAGAAAAATCCTAATTCTAGAGAAACCTATAAATTTTTCATGTCATCACAACCAAAAACTGAGATTTTTCACCTTAAGGTTTACGTTAGAGCCTACATGCGAACGACAAAATAAAACAATTAATATAAACACGTGGCTCTAGTCGTATGGTTTTGATATGAACAAGAACATTTTACGTAAAATTTGTCATGGAAATGACGAATTTACGACGGGGTTTCAGGATTTTTGGTTCTAGTTTCTGCAGAAGGAGCAAATAAGTCATGGGAAGGCTCCGACCATTGGTTTTTCTAGCAAATAAATTGATCAACTGGCAGAAATCTTTCAAATGTTCAATGTCTTGCGCAGTGAAAATTCTGCGACTAACTTACTTTTATTCAGGGTTGTCCTCCTAGTAGCTTATTCTTCAGGTCCTAGTAGCTTTATTCTTGACTCGACGAACGGGTTGCCTCCCGCAAAGCGCTTCGTTTATAGTCTATACCTAGGCTTTTCACTTCGTCTTCACTTCTGGCCAGCACTCGGTGATGGTGCTGCAGCCTTGGGTACCCACTTCTGCATGATCTTTGGCTTCGGTGCAGGCTTATTCTTCGGCTTCATCATCTTTTTGGTCTTCACAGGCTGGTCTTCTTTCTTGGTCTTGACGGATGCAACGACTTCTTTCACCTCCTTCGCTTCTTTCTTGGGCTCTTCCTTGGTGGTGCGGCGATGAGGCAGAACATATTTAACATTGATCATGTTACATACCTCAACTCGTGGACGAAACTTGTACGCGCTCTTCACTCGATTGATGTCGAACATGATCTCTCCCTTGCCGACGTCGATGTTTGCCCCGCGGTCTTCAAGAACGGCCTCCCAAGGATGAGTGGAACCTTGGCTCCTTCTCCCATGTCGAGTATCACAAAGTCTACAGGGACTAAGTGATTCCTGATTAGCACGGGCACGCCTTCGGTGATCCCTTCGGGGTAGCGACCTGAGTTGTCTGCAAGCTCGAGACACATGGCTGTCGGTTCCGGCTCTGGCAGGCGTAGCTTCTCAAACAGGGCCTTCGGCATGACGCTCACACTTGCGCCAAGGTCACAAAGTGCTCTCTCAAATGTGAGTGCACCGATGATACACGGAATGGTTGGACATCCCGGGTCCCTCTTCTTCTCAGGAGCCCTCTCAACAATGGCTGCGCTGCACTCCTCCATTAGCTTGATGTAGTCTGAAGCTGTCGGTGTCATCTCATACTTGCGAGCAAGTATATCTTTGAAATAGCAAGAGTAGGTGGGGACTTGTAGAGCATCCAAGAGCGGCATACTGATGGTCAACCTGCGCACCACTTCAACAAATTTCTCAAAGTTTTCATCGATTTTACCTTTGCGGAAGTGTGGCTTCTTCGGTAGGACCCTCGTGTCGCTTCCAACCATCTCAAACTCTGGCTCGAGCATCTCGATCTTCAGCGCTTGAGCTGGCGCCTTTTCCTTCTCCTTCGAGGTAATCTCTGCCTCAGCGGCTGGCTTAGGCTTCCTTGCTCCAGCTGGAAATTCTGGATCTTCAGTTTCTCTTCCCGAGCGAGTCTGAATAGCTTTGGCTGTTTCTGGAAGTATGGGTTGTCCCAGCAATCTTCCTTCATTTCTTGGTTGGCGTCCGACGAGCTGAGCCATCTGTGTCTCTATTATCTTCATCATGTTGATCACTTGGTGGTTCGAGCTTCCGACCTCTGTAACTCTTGCGTTGATGCTCTCTAATGCCTTGTCCATGGCCTTGAACTTGTTTGCGGTAGCCAGATTCACCTTGCCTTGCTCTTCTATGAATTCCTTCAACTGCATACGTAGAGGCAATGAAATCTGAATAGAAGAGCGTGCATTGAACTGAGGTCTACCTTGTCTGTAACGGAAGTTGGATTGGGGGTACCAATCTCCCTTCTTGATGTAGTGGAGCACTCTGGCTTCCTCTAGACAATTCTTTTGGACGTGGCCGTACTCGCTGAAGGGACCGTGACACCCTAAGAGGGGGGTGAATTAGGGTTCTCTTAAATAATATGGCTAAGAGCACATATAAAAACCTATTTCAATTTCTATCTAAATGTGCACTAGGCTTTTCTATGTGTTGCTAACTCTACCGCTAAAAGTTTTGCACCCTAGGTTCCAATCCTAGCAACTACACATGGCAATTCTAGGAAAGGTAAATGCGGAATGTAGTGCAATAAGTAATGCGGAATGTAAAGAGATAGAGTAAGCAAACTCCAGACACGGCGATGTATCCCGAGGTATCGGAAAGCCACGGCTTTCCACTAGTCCTCGTTGTTGGAGCCCCTCTCAAAGGGAATGCCCGCGCAAGGATAGCCTACTGGACTTCCCCACTCGCAAGTGGGTCTCCGCTTGGCCTCTCGCGGATGCTCCTCGCCGCCTCCACTTGGTTGAGCTTTGGCAAATGCCTAGGGCCTCACCTCCCTAGCACAAAGTAGCGGCAGCCTCTCCACAAACGCGGTTGGAGCGTCTCGCAAGACTTACAAGCCCCGATACTTACAACTCTTGGTGCGCGCAAGCACCAATACAAAGAGGTGTGCAAACCTCGCCTAAACTCTAGGCTAACTGTGGGGGATATAGTACCTGGGTACCTCACGAGTAAGCCTGGCAGCCCACCAAAAGGGGGCGGCCCACCTCATCGTTCTGGACCTGGAGACGTGCGGGACAAGTCGGCGCACGGAGGAAGGATCTGGAAGGAGAAGTCCTAGTTGGAATAGGAATTATTGTAAAGAAGGAAAGGATTCTTAGAGATAGGATCAGATACAAACCGACTTGTAACCCTGCCCCCCGATATATAAGGCGGGCAGGGACCCCCTCCAAAACAACTAGACAGCAAGCAACCACAACTCGACACATCTGAACCACGACTCGAGCCAACTCGAATCACAATCTACGCAATACAACACCCCAAAACAGGACGTAGGGTATTACGTCGAGTCGACGGCCCGAACCTGTATAAACCCTTGTGTCTGTCCATCCTAACCATCTAGCTTCCGATCTTTGCGATCTTCCCTGCATTACAAATCACTTCCGTGGGCTACCCCGTGGAAGACTGCCGGAGATAATATCACCGACAGTGGCGCGCCAGGTAGGGGATATCGCCGAGATCAATCTGGTAAGCTCGATGGATCGCGTCAAGATCTTGGACAGCTGCAACCTCCCGGACGTCGACGAAGTCGAGATCCAGTTCGGGGACGTCATCACCACCACCGTCTTGGATACCCAGGCGGCAGGTGCTACGGTCGCCACGGAGGTCTCCTCTCTGGCGCCGACTTCGGCCATCACGGCCCAATCCAGTCCGATCGCCTCTGATCGTACCGGATCTACCCCGCTGAGTCCTTCGCAGAACGCGAGGCCAAACCAGTCGGGAACAGATCTACAATCACTCGATTCCGACCCGACTCCTGAAAGTCGCGTCGCCGAATCATCGCAGAGCGTAAACGCTCAACCCACACGCGTCCAGAGCCCTGAGGTCATTGCTGTTCAGACCCCTGGCTTTTGCGCGCTTGCTCGGAAGCAAAAGATGAAGGACATCGTCCAGTCGGATGATTACTTCTCTGGGAGCGACTCCTACGGGCTAGATCTACTGGGACCCTCAATCCTGGACGATCTGCCGGAAGGATACACGGTGTCCGATGCCTCTACAGAGCCAAAACTACTAGGATCACTCGGAGAATTGACTCCGAGTAGTTTGGAGCGTTACACGCCCACATCCGACTTCTCCGAGTCCGGGGAAGACTACCTCGCGCAAGAGGGAGTCGGATCATATTGTTACATGGTGGCGCCAGCAACACCAACCAATCCTGTCTCAGAAGATGAGGTCACTCCTGCTGAGGAGACGACCGAAGCCAGGAACCAGCGTCGAGGACGCAATGCCAGTCGGGCGACTCGCAGAGCCGCACGACCACACGGAGCCGCCGCGTCAGGATCTGGTACTGCTCGACTCCAGGAGCCTCGCTCTGAAGATCATCGTCGCCAACGGGATCAACACGAGCGGAGGAGCGCCCGGAACTTGATGCGCGACGGCACGTTCGAGTTCAACGGACACGAGGTCTACGAGACACCGGTCCAGAACCTCGTTACTATCAACGAGGAAATCAATCGGCTGCCGCCTAATACTTCGGGCCTGGAAAAGGTAAGGGCTCTCGTGCAGGCCGCCTCCGTCCAGGTTCACCAGATGCAAGGCAGAACGACCACCGACGCTCCTGAACCCGGTTCATCTCGACACCGGGCCGGCGGCGGATCGGGTCGTGATGAAGACCTCCGCACCACGATCAACAGAGATCGAGATGCGAGGGACATCATCACCAACAGCACTGAAGAGCGCCATCGCGAGGAAATCTGACGGCGCCAAGAGTACGATCGGGATCATGGAAATCCCCGTCGTGACTCCAACAGGAGCGGCTACTCGACGGAGTCAGACTACTCTGACCCCTCCGGTAGTCCAAGGCGCGGCAACGACGGCGGTTGCACTCCGCCATGAGGACGAGCGCTTCCACCACCCAGGCCACCGACTCCGCCAAGGGAGCGAACTCCACCGCGCAGCAGAACCTACCGACGGGACCGAACTCCACCCAGGACTCGGAACTATCGGAGGACCCGTTCCCCGCCCAGGGACCGGGATCGCAGGAGGGATAGCACTCCCCCAAGAATAACTGACGGCTCGGGTCCAAGCGGTTCCCGCCCCAGAGGTCGGATCGACGGATTCCAGTCATTCACCGAGCGCTTGAGGAGCGTAACATGGCCCAGAGGCTTCAAGCTCTCGGACATCGACAAGTACGACGGGAAGTCTGATCCATCCCAATGGTTTCAGATCTACTACACCGCCGTACAAGCGGCCGGCGGCGACGAGGACGTGATGGCGAACTACCTTCCCATCATGCTCACCAAGGACTACCGCAACTGGCTGGCAGGACTCCCGTAGGACGCCATCGACAACTGGGATCAGCTTATCGCGCTCTTCGTCGGTAACTATCTCGGAACCTGGGAGAGGCCCGGGAGCAAGCGTCTCCGGCCAGATACGACAGCGCAAGAACGAGACCCTGCATGACTTCGTGCGCAGGTTCTCAGAGAAACGCAACTCCATTACGGACGTGACGGATCAGGAGGTGATGACCGCCTTCTAGAACGGCATCTCCGATGGAAGACTGATCCACAAGTGGACTCGGAAGCCACCCGCGACTATCAATGACATGTTCCGGGTCACTAGCACGTGGTCGGACGCGGAGATCGCGTAGAAAGAACAACTCAGCGAGCTCAAGAATCGCTGGGAGGAGGAGAACAAGACGACCTGCAAGCGCGACTGCCGCGAGGACGAAGACCGACTCGACGACCATCGTCGCAGCGACAGTCACCCTCGCAAGAAGAAGAGCGAGGGCGATATGGTCGCCACTCTGGACCGGCCCAGAGGCCGGATAACTCCAGAAGATTTCCAGCGCATGCTCGATAAGCAATGAGGCTGACCGAGTGGTCCGTATGATCTACGGAGGACCGGAAGGTTTCGAGACGAAGCGCCAGCAGAAGCTCACCAACCGACGACTTGGTTAAGTTACGTATTAATCTCTTATTTCTTTAAGATGTTTTTTAATAATCCTCGCCGAGTGGTTTCTGTGGATAATCATCCCCAGTTTCGACTCGACAGATTCATAAATGTCATATGAGTTGTCAACAAAGTTGATTTCATCTTCTATCTACATTATATCTACTACTCGAATTTCCTCTTTCGCGTCACGCACATAAAGTATGAGTGGAACAAACTTTAAATCGTGGGGGAAAGTACTCGCCAAGTCAAAGCTCTACACGCACGACAAAGACTCCGCGGCATGAGACTAAGACCAACGAGGCTAATCTACTCCGTAACAGGTCAACCACTCAGAAATTAAGGCCAGCGCAGAAAGAAAGGGAGTAGTAGTTCCATAAAAACTTATATACAATAACAAAAGATTAAACATTGTTCAAAGTACTTCTATTACCAATACTACAGATAATCTACAAAAATTAATTTGCAGGATCGCCACCACCAGAAGGGCCAGCCTCGTCAGTCTCAATGACGACGTGATTGATACATAAGCAGCTCGACCCTGCATATCAAAGTTGGGTTCAGTTCTTCATTGAGATTACACCCAATGGGTGGAATTGAACACACAAACGGCAACAAATCGATTTATTACCATATGGCAAGTAAAGGAAGAAGAATGCGGCGGGGATAGCTTATAAAGGAATAAACCGTTCCTCCCGCGCGCGGCGCGGCGCTTGTCTCGGGAACTCAACCGACGCAGGCACGTCCCGTCGCTTTGAATTCAAAGATGCGGCAGGGAATCGCGATATCTCGCGATATCTCGCCTTCCGTAAGGCGACCGTTAGGGACGCAACGGACTTTTAGGAATAATGGGCCTAAATGGGCTGAAATATAGCACGACCTTTCGGTTCTGTTACGATAATAAATTTGTGGGTTCCTGAGCTAGGGTTCAGGAGCAGAAACCACTCGGTCGTGAGGCTGAAATTAGTCGACGACCAGACTCGATTTTGCAATTAATATTGCGACCTCGCAACTGATTTTTACGTAAGGCATGCGGTACTATCGCTAAATTGACTCAGAAATCTGGGTCAAATGCTGACAAGTATAAATCTTGTGAGAAGATGGCTTACCATATGGTCAAGCTGAGTCGTGGGACACGACTCGGGAGTCATGCCGAGTTCAAAGAACTTGAGGACAAAATTTTAATAAAGGGGAAACAAAAAAGCCTCTGAAGGAAAAGATTATATAAAATCCATGTCCAGAGGCATGGGGGCTGAAAAAATCAGTCGGAATTCATGGCTTTCAGAGTCTTGACACGATCATGCTGAGTCGTAACAAGACTCGGGGGCTACACCCAATGGGTGCACCTGGAGGTGCACACCATTGATGGATCAAGTCCAAAAAGAGATTCATAATATTTATTTTTGACCCTCGACCAGAATATTCTATTCTACCCAAGGCTCGGGGGCTACACCCAATGGGTGCACCTGGAGGTGCACACCATTGAAGATCAAGAAACAGATGTGTAAAAATTGAAGACCTTTGGCCAATTTCATACTAAAATTGCCCAAAGCCCGGGGGCTAAGTGTATTCACTTCGCTGTCGCGTCGTGAAAAAGAGCACTCCTTCCCCTCATTTTGACTGTAATTGAAGAATTATTTTCAGGAACGTCCGAGCAGGCACTCGGATCTTCCTTGAAACCACTCGGATCTTCTTCGAAACCGCTCGGATGAGATCTTAGACAACTTGGAGCACTCGAATCATATAAGAAAAGATGGAACAATTACAGCCAACGATCGGCCAAGAAGTGCTCGGGGGCTACTGTGGGGGATATAGTACCTGGGTACCTCACGAGTAAGCCTGGCAGCCCACCAAAAGGGGGCGGCCCACCTCATCGTTCTGGACCTGGAGACGTGCGGGACAAGTCGGCGCACGGAGGAAGGATCTGGAAGGAGAAGTCCTAGTTGGAATAGGAATTATTGTAAAGAAGGAAAGGATTCTTAGAGATAGGATCAGATACAAACCGACTTGTAACCCTGCCCCCCGATATATAAGGCGGGCAGGGACCCCCTCCAAAACAACTAGACAGCAAGCAACCACAACTCGACACATCTGAACCACGACTCGAGCCAACTCGAATCACAATCTACGCAATACAACACCCCAAAACAGGACGTAGGGTATTACGTCGAGTCGACGGCCCGAACCTGTATAAACCCTTGTGTCTGTCCATCCTAACCATCTAGCTTCCGATCTTTGCGATCTTCCCTGCATTACAAATCACTTCCGTGGGCTACCCCGTGGAAGACTGCCGGAGATAATATCACCGACACTAACACCTAAAGCAATGCGCTAAAAGGTCTAACTAGCACTTAATCAAGAACTAAGCTCTATGTTAATCACCTAGATCTTCTATTTAGCACTTTGTTGGAATGAGCACTTGCAAATGAGCAGAGAAACTCACAATAGCTTCCCCAAGTCTCAAGCACATTCAAATGCCTGGCCAAGTGTGGCTAAGTTGCTGCATGAGCACCGACCTAATTTCTGAGCACCGTAGCAATTTTCCAACTAGCCATTGCACTGGCTGTTGGCTTTGAACTGAGCACCGATCCATCCGCTGCTCTGGCCTATGTAGTGCCGGACCATCCTGTGCTAAGTGAATTTCTGCTAGAGCCGAATTTGAGCCGACCAAATGAGCCGAGCCGAGCACCGACTGATACGGTGGTCCTCTCTCCTTAGCACCGGATCAATTGATGGATTGCACTTGCGAAGTGCACCCATGGCTTGACACGTTCACCGATTCATCCGGTGGTGCTTCTCTTCGAGCACCAGACCATCCTATGGTCCATTTTCCCGAGCTCTGTCTTCAACGTGATCCATACCACCGATTCATCCGGTGGTACCTCTGTCAGAGCAACGGACCATCCTGTGGTCTTGTTGACACACATATCTTGGCCCTGCCACGGTAGCACCGACTCATTCGTATTGGTGGTCATTACGATACGGTTTCACCACCAACATTCCGTCACATTTCAAGCTCATCTTGCTCATAACAAAGTGAAATTGATTATTTCTAATGAGTTCCACAAGTTTTGTATAATTTGTGTGTGCAGGAGCAAGCAAGCAAAAGCTGAGCCATATTTGACACAAAGCCAGGCCGGCCGGCCTATGCCAGGCCGGCCGGCCCCCTTCTGTGTCCCCTTGCCACGTCCCTGGTCCAGGAGATCACAAACACAACACAGATGATCATGAGACGTGCGATCAATGTCGGTTTGATCCAAAGAACCCGAAAGGCCTAAGCTACATTTGCATGGATTGAAGGGTCCACCAACCTTGGATTCTCTGACAGCTTTGATCCAAAGCAACTGTTACCGACCTCAGGGTGCAATCCAGAGCGTCCATGAAGAAGGCGGTGCCACGGGGCAGCCAGGCCAGGCCGATCGGCCTGGCCTAGGCCGGCCGGCCTCCCACTGAGGCCGCCACCTGTCCCCCTTCGCGTGGCAGTTAAGCAGAGGGTTAGCTTAATCCTAACGCTTGCAACTGCCCCTGAAGACTATAAAAGGGACCCTCCTTCACCTTGAGAAAGCATCCATCAAATCATCCAAAGGAGAGAAGAGTAGCTTAGTGAGTTTTTGCTCTTATCTTTAGAGTTAGAGTAGGGAGAGAGTGGGTGAGTTGCTCGGGTGACAGCCGAATTTTGTAGAGAGAGTCCGGGATTTCTCTCTCGGTCTCGTCTCAACATTTTCGCCCCCGAGGAATATATTCAAGAGTTATCTTCAGTAAGTCCTCGGTCTCTTGCCTTTAGTACCTCGCTAGTTTACAACTTACTTTCAGCAAGTTATCATATTTATCTTTGATCTGCGGGTACCTGAGTCTGCGCGAGTGACAGCGACTCTTGTTTGGGGTTTCCTCTATAGCCCTTCGCGTTGGGTGGAGGTCAGTGACTGAAAGCTTAGGCGTGGTGCCTGTGCTGGCTAGTCACCTCAGGTTGTGTTGCACCCCACGGAACTGCAGTGGTAGGCGGCAGGTGGTGACAGCCCTGTCCGTCCTTTGTATTCCACCACGTTCGGGTGTACTCATAACAGTAGTGCTGAGCCCGGAAGAACCCCTCTCTCACCCCGTTCTGAGTTCTTCCCGTTCTAGCCGTCGAAGCAGATCAGGTTAGGTATCGATAGTTTGTCTGGGGTAACGAGTAGCTAACTAAAGTCAAGCTCTCTACCCATTTATCCTTTTTCTCCTTGGTGGATCCGGTTAGAAAAGTTCTAAGCTGGTCGCGTCTATAGTTCCTTGGATTCGATATCCAGGTTCTTACTCCCCTGGTGAAAGGCTACATCGGGCTCCGTGCGCTTGCGGATTTTAGTTAGGCTAAGGAGTGCCAACAAGCTTTTCTGGCGCCGTTGCCGGGGAACGGTAGCAACACTAGTGTAGGATCTTTTTAGCCGTACACCTTTACCCCCATAACCATCTACCACATGGAGTTTTCTCCTAGTTACCCGACGGTTCCATCTAGCGAGTATTTGGAACCGCCTTCATCTTTCCACCCCATACCACCTCATGGCTTCGAGATCCGTCCCAGTCTCGTTGCCATGGTTCGTGCACAGTCTTTCGGTGGAACGAAGGACGAAAGTCCCTATGCTCACTTGCAGGTTTTTGAGGAGAATTGCTCTCTTCTGATTATACCCGGCGTAAACCAAGACACTATACGATGGAAACTTTTCCCATTTTCTCTAATGGGAAATGCAAAATCTTGGTACGACCGGACTGCAAGGGGATTTAGCAGAGATTGGATCAAGTTGAAGGACGAGTTTTGTCTGTTCTTTTACCCTGTCTCCAAGATCTTGAAGCTCATAGTTGAGTTGATGACATATCAGCAAGGCAATGAGTCACTTGGAGCCACGTGGGAGCGGTTCATAAAATTGGCCAACTCAGGGCCACCGCATAACATTCCAGAGGAAATGCTTATGCAGCATTTTGTTGGTGCATTGAAGCCGGAGAGTGCACAGTTCTTGAACATCACCTCCGCAGGGTCAGTGCTATACAAGATAGTGGATGAGGTACGAGAGATCTTGGAAAAGGTTCTCAACTCTACCGAGTACACTGGCGTCTTCGACGACCCACCAACACCACCAACAACCCCCACAGACAAACAGCCACTACTCGCCCTCACATTCGATCCGCCTCCTCCGATCATAGAGGAAGTGCTCGAACACCCCAAGTCCTCAGGCCGTGAAAATATTCTTGACGATCTGCCGCACTTCATTCCCGAGCTTTTTACAGAAGAAGAGTACTTGGAGATCGGCAATACATCACGTATGCCCATGGAACAAGTGTGCACAAGTTCAAGGTCTAAGGCGTTCATTCCAGAAGCCGTACCGCAGATCGAGGGTTTATCTACGATCATGAGCAAGGAATGGACGGAGGAAATTGAAAGTTGCGAAGACATCATCCGAATTACCCGCAACTTCAGAGTACTCCATTGCGCTATTGAGGGAACTGACTCTCAGGAAGTTGCCTACGACCCGAAGGTCGGGAGTAATATCATATCAAGTGCACTCGCATCACAAGTGCAACCAGACGAACCCCGGTCCTTCTCCCGTAAGCACCTCAAGTGGATCGATGGCCAAATGATGGAATGCAGAGGAATCATTCGTGTTGTGCCCGTACACATGGGACGCAACAGGATTTTCTTAGACTTCCACATTTTCGATATCCCGAGAGGCGACAACTTCTTCCTGATTGGACAGCCAATAGAGCACCTTGCCAACCCGAACCATGATCGAGCCACGATACAGTTCAAGGTTGGTAAAGAGATCATCCCGGTAAGCCTTGTGCGGCCAGTGAACACTATCGCAGAGGCCCGATCCGAGACAGACCCAGTGGAGAAAGCAGTTAGCTCCGCTCAAGAAGAGCAAGCTCAGTCCTCACAGGCTGAAGAGGCTAACCATTTCATCCAAGAGGCAGAAACGGACGGTTTTATAAAACTTGACGAGGAAGAAAAGCCACAACACCCCCCTCCTGAGTTGAAGCCGCTGCCTCCCGGACTTAGATACGCTTTTCTCCACAATGACCGATGCTCGCCAGTCGTCATCAGTGACAAACTGACAGAGAATGAGACTCGGTAGCTTATCACAGTCTTAGAGAAGCACCGGTCTGTCTTCGGGTATTCTCTACAGGACTTGAAGGGGATCAACCCCAGCTTATGCACCCATCGCATACCTATGGAGCTGGACCATACGCCATCTAGAGAACATCAAAGACGGCTGAATGATGCGATGAGGGAGTTAGTCAAGAAAGAAGTATTGAAGCTTCTGCACGCAGGTATAATCTACCCCATGCAAGGCAGTGAATGGGTCAGCCCAGTTCAAGTTGTGCCAAAGAAGGGTGGAATGATAGTTATCCAGAACGAGAAGAAGAACTTATCCCTCAGAGGACCGTTACTGGATGGAGGATGTGCATCAATTACAGGAAGCTTAACAAAGCTACCCGTAAAGATCACTTTCCTCTCCCCTTCATCGACGAGATGCTTGAGCGGTTGGCAAACCACTCATTTTTCTGCTTCCTTGATGGATACTCTGGTTATCATCAAATTCCTATTCATCCCGATGACCAGAGAAAGACTACATTCACCTGCCCCTACGGAACGTTCGCCTACCGGCGGATGTTTTTCGGCCTATGCAATGCACCTGCTACATTTCAGCAGTGTATGATGGCGATATTCTCTGACCTGATCGAACAGATAATGGAAGTATTCATGGATGACTTTACCGTCTATGGTAAAACCTTCGACAACTGTCTTGAGCACTTGGAAAGAGTCCTCAAGAGGTGCGAAGAGCATCACCTTATCCTAAATTGGGAAAAGTGCCACTTCATGGTCAGAGAAGGAATTGTGCTGGGACACAAGGTGTCAGAAAGAGGAATAGAAGTTGATAAGGCAAAAATAGAAGTTATTGAGCAACTACCACCCCCGACGAATGTCAAGGGTGTGCGAAGTTTTCTGGGTCATGCTGGCTTTTACCGAAGGTTCATCAAAGATTTCTCTCGGGTAGCCAGACCTCTTACAAGCCTCCTGGCTAAAGAAGCACCCTTCAACTTCGACGATGATTGCCTTCTCGCCTTCTACACCCTCAAGAAGGCACTTATCTCAGCTCCCATCATACAACCGCCCGATTAGAATCTTCCATTCGAGATCATGTGCGACGCTAGCGACTATGCAGTCGGGGCAGTGCTCGGTCAATGCAAGGATAAACAGCATTACGCTATATCTTATGCAAGCAAGACATTGACCGGAGCTCAGTTAAACTATGCAACAATGGAGAAGGAACTCCTGGCAGTGGTGTTTGCCATGGACAAGTTCAGATCTTACTTGGTTGGTGCCAAAGTGATAGTATACACAGACCATGCTGCACTAAAGTACCTCTTGACCAAGAAAGATGCCAAGCCACGACTCATCAGTTGGATTCTGCTCCTTCAAGAGTTTGATTTAGAAATACGGGACAAGAAGGGGACAGATAATTGTGTGGCGGATCATCTCTCAAGAATGCAGGTTCAAGGGTCGGATCTTCCGATCAATGACTATCTCAGAGATGATACTCTCCTCAAGGTCACCACATCCAGTCCATGGTACGCAAATTTGGTAAACTTCATGGTGACTGGGTATGTGCCTCCAGGAGAAGACAAAAATAAGTTAATCTACCTCAGCAGATTCCACCTTTGGGATGACCCCTATCTGTTCAAGGTTTGTGCTGATAGATTACTCCGACGATGCATCCCTCACGAGGAAACACATAAGATCCTTGATCGTTGCCATTCATCACCGTACGAAGGACACTACGGAATTTTTCGAACCCATGCAAAGGTCTGGCAGAGTGGATTCTTCTGGCCAACCATGTATGGAGACGCTAAGGAATTCGTACGGAGATGTGCCAGGTGTCAGAAACACGGGAATATCAACGCCCGTGATGCTATTGCAAAATAACCTCCAGTTGGAGATTTTCGACGTGTGGGGAATAGACTTTATGGGTCCTTTCCCTACATCCGAGCAGTGTGAATATATCCTGGTGGCAGTCGACTATGTTTCCAAATGGGTGGAGGCACTTCTGTGCACGGCAGCTGACTCGAAGAATTCAAGGAAGATGTTCGAAGTGATCATCTTTCCCGTTTTGGAGTACCCCGAGTCGTGATCAGTGATGGAGGATCACACTTCATCGACAAGACGTTTCGGAAGTGCCTAAGTGACTTAGGAGTGGACCACTGAGTGGCTACACCTTATCACCCCCAGACCAGCGGGCAAGCAGAAACATCAAACAAACAAATCAAGAACATTCTACAAAAGACGGTCAATGCAATGGGGACGGGATGGAAGCGAAAGCTACCGGAAGCACTTTGGGCATATAGAACAGCATTCAAAACACCGATAGGGATGACTCCCTACCAACTGGTATATGGCAAGACATGCCACTTACCGGTTGAGCTAGAATTCAAGTCCCATTGGGCGATCAAGAGGTGGAATATGGATCTCCAGACAGCCGGACTCAAAAGAAGAATGCAATTGGCTGAACTGGATGAATGGAGGGAAAAGGCCTACCACAACGCCAAGCTATATAAAGAAAGAACAAAGAGATGGCATGACAAGCGCATCAAGATCAAGCATTTCAAAGCGGGAGGTCAGGTATTACTCTTTAACTCCCGTATTCGATTGTTTGGTCATGGTAAGCTTAGAAGTAAGTGGGAGGGTCCTTTTAAAGTCTTAGATGCCACTGATCATGGCGCGACAACCCTCCAGGATAATGACGGAAATACTTTCAAGGCCAATGGCCAAAGATTGAAAATATTTCTCGAATCTGAGATGCCGGAGCTCAAAGGGATGGACGTCTACGAGTTAACCGAGATACCTAGTCCAGGTCCGGGCGGGACCTAAAAATGGCCCTTATCTAGGATATATTTCCCTTTCTATTTTCCTTTCCTTTCCTTAAACTTTTTCTAGCCAAACCCTAAAGACTTTCTGGTAGAAGAGCAAAGGAAGCATACCTGAAAAATTTCAGGGGCCCTCGAGACAAGGCCTGGCCGGCCGGCCTCTCCCAGGCCGACCGGCCCAGCACTGGCTCGACTCGGGACGCTCCTCGTTTGAATGAGTCTCACTGCTATCCTTTCCGAGAATTCGTGGGGTTTTGAAAGGAGGAGCGTCGTTTTAAAACGAAAGGCCCCCTCTCTTCTTCTCCCTCAGAACTCTCGAGCCTCCTTCTCCAGAAACGTCCCTTCCTTTGAGAAATCTGAGCAATGGCCTCGCAATCAAGCCACCAAGACTCCAACTCGGCCTCTCAAGGCAGCCGTTCCCCATCCGAGCCCTTGAAAGGGACACCTGGCTCCTCCAACTCCAGCAGCGTAAGGATCATCGAGAAGGCGGCGTTCGTCGACATCGTCGCCGCGCAGCCGGAGGCCCGGCGGCCCCTCTCCCAGGCCGATTGGCCTAGGGCAGGCCGGCCGGCCTCCCCTCGCCGCCTCTCTGGCTCGCCTTTGGGCAGAACCTCCCTCCGTGATCCTCAGGAGGAGGGTCAGGGGAGTTCGCAGCCCAAGACGCCCCGAAGGCCAACTACGGGACTTTTCTCCCCAAAGAAGGCCATCGGGAAGCGCCTCGTCTCCTCGCCGCTCAAGAAGGAGATCGTACCGCTCTTCATCTCCACCTCGCCGGGGTACTCACGCAGTACACCACGGGAAGTCCTAGCCCTCCACGCCGGGAAGGACCAGGCATCGGGAATGGGCATTTCTTAGCCCCTAAGAAGCCCGACGAGGGGAGGAAGCGCTTCATGACGCCCCCTCCGATCCAAGGACCTCCCGGACAGATGGAGTGGTCCGATGAGGAGGAGGAGGAGGACATAGAGGAGCTGAGGAGGAAGCTCGCCGCGCTGCAACTCAAAGTCAACAACATGGACGAGCGTGTGGCGGAGGCGGTGATCGGGCAGATGGAGGCCGATGACAAGATCGAGATCCTTCGCAAGGCAATGGCCTCCAAGGTCAAGCGCCTCGCGAAGGCCACCGGCAATGAGCACCTCTATCGCCCGAAGGAGGAGTAGTTAGGGCTAGATTTAGTTTAGATTTTTGGGTGCTAGTTTAATTTTTCCTTTGATTCATTTTTAGTTTAAATTTCCCTTGTATGCAGCACCCCCATATTTGTTTCCCTTCAGTTTGAATAAAATAAATTGATTTATTTGAAAGAAGAGACTCATATAAAAAGAGAAAACAAAATGAATGGTTGGTGCACACTTGTGTGCCAACCAGCCCCTCGGACTGATATTTAAGTGAAGCACGCAGAAACACTGATGTCAAGGAGGTGCACTGGTCGCTGGCCAAGGCAGGACGGCACCTGGCCCAATGCCAGGCCGGCCGGCCTAGGCCAGGCCGGCCGGCCCCCTGCTGAAGCCGTTCGAGGAGATCCCGAGCCCACTGCGTAATCTCACGAATCACAGGAACGAGGAACCTGAATCGGGACGCTTGGCTACAATGCCAGGCCGGCCGGCCTCTACTGGGCCGATCGGCCTGGGCCTGTGGCCAACGTCGTCGACTCGACTCCAGGACACAGTTTGCAACCCCTACATTTGATCCTTTTGTGGTTTTGATCCAAATAAAATTCCTGGCTAAATAATTTTAAAACTTGATCAAAACTCATGAAAGTGAACCCCTATGCATGACACCTTGGATATACTTGTGATATTTCATGAGAACATATTTCATTGCCTTGGAACTTTTATTAGGAGTGCCTGATTCTCATTAATTGATTCTTATGATATGATGATTTGAGAACTTGAGCCTTCCGATTCAAGGTTTTGGAGATTGTTTTTTTTTTTGAAAACAAAACTTAAGGCAACTCTTGTTATCATCAACTTGAAATGTCCTATCCAAAGCCATATACCAAGTTCAAGTTGAAACTTCTACATAGCCACCTTCTAAATTTTGAGCTTGCTCGAATTACTTGCCTTCACGTTCGTGCTATCTTGTTCATCATGGCCATCCACGTACACGAGCATCAATAAAGTCCAAATTGTCGAAAGCTCTTCATCCCCCTGAAAAAAAAGATGATGAAGAAAGATATGATACACTCCTTATCTTCGGAAAAAAAAGAGAGAGAAAGAGAAGGGGAAAGATGAAAGATGCTTGAACAAGGACTCAACCATCAAAGTACACATGCACTTGGCCAAAATGTATGAGTAGTAGGAATGATTAGACAAGTTCTTCGATCTTGCAAAATAAATAAAGAAGAGTGAGCAACATCTCAAAAGCTCCACCTTATAACATAGAGAGGCTTGATTCTAAGCCCAGGTGAGGATCTAAACACTATGAGTGATCGAGAGATGTTGAAAAATAACAAGGGAATGCCTCGTTTTCTTTATCAAAAACTCCAAATGCCAAGAGGAAGAAGTACTCGACCAATCAATGAGTTGTTCTAAGACTCAATTGATGAAGGGTGTTAGCCACTAGAATCCAAGGTATGAAAGAAAACTCAGAGATATGACTTGTGTATACCTTGAGTTCATGACCCTAATCTTGCTAAGTCCCGGTGGTTTAATTCATTCTTTGCTAAGGGACTAGCAAAGTTCAGGTAGGGGGGGCGTGTTGGTGGTCGTTACGATATGGTTTCACCACCAACATTCCGTCACATTTCAAGTTCATCTTGCTCATAACAAAGTGAAATTGATTATTTCTAATGAGTTCCACAAGTTTTGTATAATTTGTGAGTGAAGGAGCAAGCAAGCAAAAGCTGAGCCATATTTGATACAAAGCCAGACCGGCCGGCCTATGCCTGGCCGGCCGGCCCCCTTCTGTGGCCCCTTGCCACGTCCCTGGTCCAGGAGATCACAAACACAACACAGATGATCATGAGACGTGCGATCAACGTTGGTTTGATCCAAAGAACCCGAAAGGCCTAAGCTACACTTGCATGGATTGAAGGGTCCACCAACCTTGGATTCTCGGACAGCTTTGATCCAAAGCAACAGTTACCGACCTCAGGGTGCAATCCAGAGCGTCCCTGAAGAAGGCGGTGCCACGGGGCAGCCAGGCCAGGCCGATCGGCCTGGCCTAGGCCGGCCGGCCTCCCACTGAGTCCGCCACCTGTCCCCCTTCGCGTGGCAGTTAAGCAGAGGGTTAGCTTAATCCGAACGCTTGCAACTGCCCCTGAAGACTATAAAAGGGACCCTCCTTCACCTTGAGAAAGCATCCATCAAATCATCCAAAGGAGAGAAGAGTAGCTTAGTGAGTTTTTGCTCTTATCTTTAGAGTTAGAGTAGGGAGAGAGTGGGTGAGTTGCTCGAGTGACAGCCGAGTTTTGTAGAGAGAGTCCGGGATTTCTCTCTCGGTCTCGTCTCAACATTTTCGCCCCCGAGGAATATATTCAAGAGTTATCTTCAGTAAGTCCTCGGTCTCTTGCCTTTAGTACCTCGCTAGTTTACAACTTACTTTCAGCAAGTTATCATATTTATCTTTGATCTGCGGGTACCTGAGTCTGCGCGAGTGACAGCGACTCTTGTTTGGGGTTTCCTCTATAGCCCTTCGCGTTGGGTGGAGGTCAGTGACTGAAAGCTTAGGCGTGGTGCCTGTGCTGGCTAGTCACCTCAGGTTGTGTTGCACCCCACGGAACTGCAGTGGTAGGCGGCAGGTGGTGACAGCCCTGTCCGTCCTTTGTATTCCACCACGTTTGGGTGTACTCATAACAGTAGTGCTAAGCCCGGAAGAACCCCTCTCTCACCCCGTTCTGAGTTCTTCCCGTTCTAGCCGTCGAAGCAGATCAGGTTAGGTATCGATAGTTTGTCTGGGGTAACGAGTAGCTAACTAAAGTCAAGGTCTCTACCCATTTATCCTTTTTCTCCTTGGTGGATCCGGTTAGAAAAGTTCTAAGCTGGTCGCGTCTATAGTTCCTTGGATTCGATATCCAGGTTCTTACTCCCCTGGTGAAAGGCTACATCGGGCTCCGTGCGCTTGCGGATTTTAGTTAGGCTAAGGAGTGCCAACAATCCGCTGGTAGTAGCGAAATGCTCCGGTGGTCTTCTGGAATTGCATCAGTGATCTTCTGAGCAGGATTCGCTTCATCAACTTGCGTGATCTTGTGTCTCTAGATTTTTAGTATAATTTGGATGGCTTAAATACCGTCATTTGGAACCTAATAATACCTTCAAATATACACCTTGACAAACATGTTAGTCCCAATGACTATGTTGGCATTAATCACCAAAATCATAAACATGGCCTAGGGCCATTTTCCTTACACTGGCTACATTCTTCACATGTTGACTTAGCTTCCGCTTCCTTTAGATCTTGAGCTTCATTCTTCTCCATCTCCATCCTTTCAATCTTCCTCATGAGAGAATCGATCTTTCCCTCGAGCAACTGTTCATGATCCACTTGCAACACACTTCTCACATTCCCAGTCTGCGGGGCTGGCACTAGCCGCCTAGATGATGCCCATGCATCGTTGTCTGCCACCTTGAATAACTTGAAAGCTTGAGTAGGGGTGAGATCAATCATCGAACCTCCGGTGGATGCGTCGATGATGATTCTTGATGTCGGCTGCAGACCTTGATAGAATTTCTAGACAAAATCCTCTTTTTGGAGCTTGTGATGAGGCACAACACGGACGTAATCGTTTAAGCGCTCGTAGGCTTCCGCGATCGTCTCCGTCGGGTATTGCGCGAAGTTGAGAATCTTGTTGCAGAAATTCTGTGTCTTGCCTGGCGAGTAGTAGTCCTTCAAGAATGTTGTCACCAGTCGCTCCCAGTTCTGCATTGTGTCTGGTGATAGCTAGTAGAACTACTGTAGCGCCTTCCCCTCCAAAGGCAACGGGAAGAGCCTTGAGTCACCCCCTCCATGTCGAAAGTGAGGCATAACTGCGTGAAAGCTTGAATATGAAGATTAGTGTGGGGCATGCCCGTGAAATAGAGCTCCCCGAGTACCTGCATTAGCCCTGGAAGTTCTAATGCAAGTAGTTCATCACAAGCGGTATCGAAAACCATCATCGAGTAACCTTTTATTCATAATTTACATCAATGTACAGCTTAGAGTCTGTACAAAGCTACAAGCGGGCCTCAAGGCCTCCGCTTATTCAGAAAATATAAAACTACCAGTACTATGTAGAGCCTCAGCATCACGGTGGAGCACGTCACCATTCCGAGCCTTCGTCGCCTGCGCCGTCTTCAGTGAAGTCCTCTGGTATGAAGTGAAAGCAAGGGTGAGCACTCCTGTCAGGGGTACTCAGCAAGTCCCAAAGTAATTTAATAGATTAAGTTTGGTCCTGGAGGGGCATAACCTCCCTACCAGTCCCGGTTAGTGAACAGGGTAAATCAACCTACGGTAAGGGAAATCCGCGGGTCATGCTCATTGTAGTGAATCTAATCGACGGGGACTTTCACCAATTGGACTCTTGCCGGAGTCACGGCCATCCAGATAGGTTTGTCGCTCTGAAGAGGTCGTACTTTCCTGTCCCGCATTCAGTCAGCCCGTACCGTGTACTTTGGCAGTGCTGTCCTACGAGATCCATTCCCACCAGCGTCTATCACTAGACAGCCACTCCCTAGCTCTGTCCACGGAAACTGTTGGGGCCTAAGTAGGAGTCGCGCACGTCCACACAGGGACCTTCCCGGGGAAAGATTCTTGATGCATCAAGAAAATATCGTGGCACTCCGCCACTGGGTCCTCCCGACCCTATCACCTGCGGCTCGTACCGGCCAGACCCAGCCCTCTGTCGGGGTCTGTCTCCAAGAGTCACGTGGCCCACCGTGGCCCCTTGGGACAGTGTACTAAAGCTGGCTACTGGGGTGTGGATCAAGGCCTCACATAAATAAGCATTCTCGAAGGCCATGCTTTTTTGGCATGCGGGACTGTACTAGGCAATGGAAAGATTCTCCCGCGAACCGGTCCTTAGTGGCGACCCGAAGTGGCTCTTAGGACAGAATCCCCTTCCTTGGGATCTTCCATCCACTCCCCGGTCTAAAGTAAAGACTGTGCAATCAAGTTCCGGTTCTCCAATTATTCAGCATGCTTATAGAACAACAGTAATATCATAATTATTAATATGGCGGGACTTGCCTTGTCCAGCGTCGGGGTCGTCCCCTGCTTCCTCTTCGTAATCTGGATCCTCGGCGTTGTTTTCCGGGTCGGAGTCTGTAGTTAGTCACCCATATCAATACATCAATCAAGGGTTAGCGGGTGATTTCCATAACTGGATTTGAACCTAAGAGAGGTGCCTATTTAATCTAGGGTTTGTAGGTGAGATTTTTGGGAAAGGAATATATTTCTAGGCTTAAGAATTATTCTAGGATTTTTGGTGAATTTTTGGGAATTTTTGGAAAGCTCTAAGAGGGAGAATTAATTTCTTGTGTGCATTTAGCCGGGTGTACCTAGCAATTTACCAAGGGAGGGGGAGACAAACAGGCGGGGCCCGCGGGGCGCGGCCCGCGCTCGTCACTGTGCTGTGGGCCGTGGACTGCGGCCCATGGACCCGCGACCTCCTTGGGTCAGCGGTCCACGAAGACCGAGTGCAGGGAGGGGAGAGAGGGCGAGGTGGCGGTCACGGTGGCGGGCTGTGCCGCTGGCCTGTGGGCCCGCGGCCAGCGTGGTTGCCACGCGGCTGCCAGCGGGGCCGAACGGAGGGGAGCGGCGGCGCTCGGCGGCGGAAACAGGACAGCTCGTCGGAGCTGCCTGCTCCGGCCATCCCAGGCCACTAGAGGGGCCGGGGTTCGCCGCCAGGGTAGCTGGCGGTGCGGCGGAGCGGCTGGGCTTGCTCTGGCGGAGCGGCGTGGCCTACGGCGGTGGCGCACGCTCGCCGGAGTTTGGGCGGCGGGCGGCGCTAAGGGGAAAGAGCGCGGGGAGAGGTTTTGGGTGTAGCAGGGCGGCGGGAACGCGGCTGGCGGTGCACTGAGCACGGCGGCGTGCTCAGGCGTGATGGCAGATGGCCAGGACCCCCCAGCGGGTCGCCGGAGTGCGGCGGCGCTCGGGTTCCGGCGGTGCAGGGCCAGCGGCGCATGGGGAGGGGAAAAGAGGGCGGCGGTGAGGTTGTGGCGTGGGGAGGCTTACCAGAACACGGCGTCGAGGCTTCCCGCGTAGCTCCGGCCAAGCGCGCGCGGCAGCAGAGGAGCTCGTGCTCGGCGGTGCCGGCGAGCGAGCGTGGGTGGTGTAGGAGGGGAATGAGCGGGGATGGCCATCAAGGGAGGGTGCCTGGGGCTATTTATAGCCCGGAGGTGAGCTCCCGGAGCTCCCCTAGAGCTCTCCCCGGCCAGACGCGTGGCGCGCCGGTGAGCTGGGCGGCGACGAGTGTCCCCGGCGGCGAGCTCCGCACGGAGCCGCAGGGCGCGGTCGCCGCCGCATTCGTGGTGCGGTGGAAGGCCGTGGGGGTGACACGCGTTGCGCGCGTCCCCCTAGGCTTCATCCACGCCGGTGGAGGCGGATCGAGCGGCCGCGGCGGCGGGGTTGAGCGCGGTGGCGAGAGGTAGGAGAAGGGGGATGGATGGTGACGTCAGCGCGACGTCACCAGGGGGAGCAACGCACACGCGGGCGAGTTGGAGGGGGTGGAGCGGACTTCGGGAGAGGGAAGGCGGGGCTGGTTTGGGCCACGGGCGAGCGGAGGGGGAGCTGGGCCGGCGGGCAGGTTTCGGCCCAGGGTGAGGTTTTCACCTTTTTCATTTTATGTTTTCCTTTTTCTTTTCTATTTTGAGTTTGAATTTGAATTTGAGTTCCATTTCAAATCTAGTTTTGGATTTTTGGACGGTTTCTAGGGTTTAGAATTATCCTAAGGTTAGAACAAGCATATGCATATGGTTGGTTTCAAAATACTCTAATGCAATTCATTTTTCTAATGCATTATCCTACCCCACTTAAAGTGAATCTCGTCCTCGAGATTCGTCTGGTTCCTGGAATAAATACGGAAATTCTTTTCGGAGATTTTCCTCTTTTTCCCATGTGGCTTCTGCTTCGGTATGGTTGCTCCATTGTACTCAGCAAAACTTAGCCGCAGTTCTTCGAGTTTGTCTGATGGTCGTATCCAATATTCGCGTGGGTCTTTCTTGATACCTCAAATCTGGTTGTAAATCTACTATTTCTGGAGCTGTTTGTTCCTCCGGTATTCTTAAGCATTTCTTTAGTTGAGATACATGAAATACCGGGTGTATATCTCCTAGTTCTTCTGGTAATGCTAATCGATAGGCTACCTTTCCAATTCTATTCAATATCCGGTAGGGGCCGATATATCGGGGTGCTAACTTTCCTTTGATTTGGAATCTTTGTGTTCCTCGGATCGGAGCTACTTTCAGATACACATAGTCATTGACTTCGAAAGTCAATTCTTTTCTTCGGGTATCAGCATAACTTTTCTGCCGATTTTGTGCTATCTTTAGATTCTCCTGTACCTGTCTGGTTTTCTCTTCAGCATCCCGTAGTATAGCTGGCCCGAATAATGATCTTTCTCCTGTCTCTGACCACAGTAAGGGAGTTCTACACTTTCTGCCGTACAAGGCTTCAAAAGGTGACATTTGCAGACTGGCTTGGTAGCTATTGTTGTATGAGAATTCTGCGTATGCTAGGCTTTTTTCCCAGTCCTTTCCATATGTCAAAACGCAAGCTCGTAGCATATCCTCTAGTATTTGATTTACCCGTTCGGTTTGTCCATCAGTTTGCGGGTGGTATGCCGAGCTATAACCCAGGGTGGATCCTAAACTTTTATGCAGGGTTTTCCAGAAAGTGGAAGTAAACTGGGGCCCTCGATCTGTTACTATCCTCTTAGGTACTCCATGAAGCTTTAAAATATTGTCTATATATAGCCAGGCTAACTTGTCACCTCCATGTGTTGCCTTGACAGGAATGAAATGAGCCACCTTAGTTAGCCAGTCCACGATTACCCAGACCGAATCATTTCCTTTAGCTGTCCTGGGTAAGCCAACGATAAAATCCATACTAATTTCTTCCCATTTCCATTCAGGTATGGGTAAGGGTTGCAGTAATCCGGCTGGTTTCTGGTGCTCTGCTTTAACGGTCCTGCAGATGTGACAACTGGCTACATACTCGGCTATGTCTCTTTTCATGCCTGGCCACCAGTAGGATTCCCGTAGATCTTGGTACATCTTGGTGGATCCAGGATGTATAGAGTAGCCTGAGTTATGAGCTTCATTCATGATCGTTTTGCGTAACTCATCCTGGGGTGGTACACATATTCGGTTTCGAAAGTAAAGGGTGCCTTCTTTATCCAGTCGAAGGTCCGGCCCTTTTCCAAGTCCAATGGAATCTTGAAGCAGCATGATCTCCTTGCTTCTTTTCTGAGCTTCTTTAATTTGCATTTGGAGTAGAGGCTGTAAATGTATGTTAGCAAGATATCCAAAGGGTATCACTTGCAGATTTAGAGCTCGCATCTCCTGGGCTAACTTTTCTGGTCGGTAGCTGGACTTCCGACTTAAGGCATCGGCTACCGTATTTGCTTTTCCCGGGTGGTATCGTAGCTGTATGTCGTAATCCTTCATTAATTCCAACCATCTTCGTTGCCTTAGGTTCAACTCCTTTTGTGTGAAGATGTACTTAAGACTTTTATGGTCCGTATAGATATCACATCGTTTGCCCAATAGATAGTGTCTCCAAATTTTTAGGGCATGGACAACTGAAGCCAATTCCAAGTCATGGGTAGGGTAGTTCACTTCGTGGGTCTTCAATTGTCGTGATGCATAGGCTATTACTCTTTCGTTCTGCATGAGAACTGCCCCTAGTCCCTTGCGAGAAGCGTCGCAGTATATTAGAAAGTTTTGATATATGTCTGGTAAAGCTAATACAGGGGCGGTTATCAACCTTTGCTTCAGCTCTTGAAAGCTATTTTCACAAGCCACTGTCCATTTGAACTTTACCTTTTCCCTGGTTAGTTCTGTCATAGGTTTGGCTAGGCGGGAGAATCCTTTAATAAATCTTCGGTAGTAACCGGCTAATCCCAGAAAACTTCGTACCTCATGCACGTTTCGTGGTTGTTGCCATTCCATAACGGCTTCGACTTTGGCAGGATCCACTTCAACACCTCGTTGGGTTATGACATGTCCAAGAAAAGCGATTTTCTCTAGCCAGAATTCGCACTTACTAAATTTGGCATATAACTTATGTTCTCGCAATTTTTCCAGAACAATCCTGAGGTGCCTTTCATGTTCTTCGGCCGTTTTGGAGTAGACTGATATGTCATCTATGAATACCACTACAAACTTGTCCAATTCTCCCATGAATACTTTGTTCATCAGATTCATGAAGTATGCCGGGGCGTTAGTCAGACCAAAGGGGAGAACGGTATACTCGTATTGGCCATATCTTGTTACGAAAGCCGTCTTTGGTATATCATCCCATCGAAGTTTGAGTTGATAATATCCAGACCTAAGGTCTATCTTTGAGAAGTATTTTGCTCCCTTCAGTTGATCGAATAAATCATCGATCCTTGGCAACGGGTACTTATTTTTGATAGTGACCTCATTAAGCGATCGATAGTCGACACACATCCTCAAGGTTCCATCTTTCTTTTTCACGAATAACACCGGTGATCCCCAGGGTGAAGAGCTTGGACGTATAAATTCCTTTTCCAACAGATCCTTAAGTTGCTTCTTCAATTCTTCCAATTCATCGATAGCCATTCTATACGGTCTTTTAGCTATCGGGGCGGTGCCTGGTAATAGGTCTATAACAAACTCCACATCTCGATCTGGGGGTAACCCGGGTAACTCTTCTGGAAAAACATCGAGATATTCTCTAACCACCGGTATTTGCTCTATCATAGTAACATCCATTTGATAGATCATGGTGGATATATTCTTATTTTGCACCTGACATTGTACCCTCTGATGGCTAGGGGTAGTAAGAGTGACTATTCCCTTCCCACAATCTATCTGTCCGTCATGCTTCTTTAACCAATCCATTCCCAGGATTAAGTCTATACCTTCTGAGTTTAGGACTACCGGGTCTGCTAAGAATTCTACCCCACTTAAAAGGATTCGAACTCCTGGGCTACACAGTTGACAGGATATTTTAGCTCCAAGGGTGGTAGCTAAGATTGGATTTTTCTAGTGGGGTGGTGGGTAATTGATTTTCTCTAACAAATTTTAGAGTAATGAAGGTAGGCGATGCTCCGGAATCGAATAAAATATTCGCGGGATGGGAATTGATTGGAAACTTACCGAGTGCTACATCAGGAGTAGCTTGAGCTTCCTCGGTATCCACATAGTTCAGGCGTCCTTGAGAATAGGAGGACACCGGCTTTTTGTTTTGTTGGCCATTTCTCCCATTGGACGCTGGGCGGGAGCTTCCTACTGAAACGGCTGGTGCGGATGCTTTATTCTTGTAGGGACAGTTGGCTATGAAGTGGCCGGGTTCGCGGCAGTGGAAGCAAGTCTTGTCTCCAATGCTGGCGGTAGGGGTAGTAGCAGCTTTGGCATAGGAGGTTTGCCCTAAGTTGTAGGTACGACCGGAAGTAGCTGGTTGTGCAAAGGTGTTACGGCTGGATGTTCGGGGTGCATAGCTTGGATTGAAACGGGTTCGTTGTGCTGAGAAGTTGGTCGTCCGTATGTTCCGCTATTGAGTACGTTGGGTCTGGTATTTCTTTTTGCGATCCTCTTCATCGTGAGCAGTTTCTGCCGAAATAGTCTGACTGACTAGGACGTTGAAGTTTGGATAGATATGTGGGGTCATCTGTTGTCGGTAAATACTATTGAGACCCATCTTGAATCGACCTTGCTTCTTCTTGTCAGAACTGATTTCATCGGGAGCATAGCGGCCTAACTTCATAAATTTCCGATGATACTGAGATATGGTCATACCACCTTGCCGGAGTGGTTTAAACTCATCGGCCTTATGGTCCATGGCTCCTTCCGGAATGTGGTAGCGTCGGAATTCTTCCTGGAATTCTTCCCAGGTAATATCGGTAGCGTCGTTCGCCGCCATGCAGTAATTATCCCACCACTCACTGGCGGATCCCTGCAGTTGATGAGCGGCTAGTAGCACTCTATCTCTGCCTTCAGCATGAATGGCCTCTAGCTTCTTAGTAATAGTTTTCAGCCAATCGTCGGCTTCAAGGGGTTCATCAGTACTGTCAAAGGTGGGTGGGTTAGTTCGGATGAACTCAATGATCTTGCGAGGTTGTCCTAGTTCATTCCCGGGACGAGGATTTTGGGTCTGACCCATGCCTTGAACAATGGTCTCCATTAGGCGGGTTTGGTTGGCCATAACCGCCACTAAATCAACCATTGGCAGGGGTGGTGGATCTTGAACTTCTTGTTGTCCCTCAGTGTCTCCTTCTTCATCTGCCGAAATGTCCATGGCGTCCTCGTGGAGTTCTCCTTGAGAATCGGCGGAAGGATCTCGCTTCTTTCGGACGCGTGCCCTGTCATGCACACTCTCCTCTTCCGACTGGCCTTGGCTTTCCTGGCCTTCGGAGCTTCTAGCTTGTCGGCTCCGCCGTTCTTGTATCCGGACCGACCTCTTGGGCTTCATCTGCATGTTAAATTCCATATCAAGAGGGACGATTTATCAAGAGAGGGTGAGATTATGTAATTTATCCTTCCTACAGAAAACAAATGAGTATAAGAAACATGCTTTATGCCATGCACAACAATATGTACTTTTATTTATTTCCAGGAGGGGAACTCAAGTCCTTATCTCGACAGATTGCCATTACTGCCTTCTTGGCCACTAGCTGCAAAGTATCTGAAAAACGTGTGCCAAAGGCGCTAATAGTCCATACTTTTCTCGTAGATGGTCTAGGGGCTGGTGCTATAGTTACCCAGACTTCGCAAGTCAAGTTTCCTTTGGCCACATACTCACGTCCTTTATACTGCGGGGTATTTGAGAAACCTAGCTCCCTAAGGGCATTCCTCAAGAGGCGCGGAAATCCGATATTCCGGTTACAGTCGGAGTGCAACCATCCTTTTTCGTCGGTCCACGTATCTCCGTCCATATCCTAGCCCAAAAAATCATGGGATTATTCAGAGATTATTCTGCTCAGCTTAATAGCACGGGAAAGACTTAAAAGAATTTCTAGCTTTATTTTTCGGGCCATCTTATAGGGCACTAAGGTCCAGATGGCTCTGATACCACTGCTGTGGGGCATGCCCGTGAAATAGAGCTCCCCGAGTACCTGCATTAGCCCTGGAAGTTCTAATGCAAGTAGTTCATCACAAGCGGTATCGAAAACCATCATCGAGTAACCTTTTATTCATAATTTACATCAATGTACAGCTTAGAGTCTGTACAAAGCTACAAGCGGGCCTCAAGGCCTCCGCTTATTCAGAAAATATAAAACTACCAGTACTATGTAGAGCCTCAGCATCGCGGTGGAGCACGTCACCATTTCGAGCCTTCGTCGCCTGCGCCGTCTTCAGTGAAGTCCTCTGGTATGAAGTGGAAGCAAGGGTGAGCACTCCTGTCAGGGGTACTCAGCAAGTCCCAAAGTAATTTAATAGATTAAGTTTGGTCCTGGAGGGGCATAACCTCCCTACCAGTCCCGGTTAGTGAACAGGGTAAATCAACCTGCGGTAAGGGAAATCCGTGGGTCATGCTCATTTTAGTGAATCTAATCGACGGGGACTTTTACCAATTGGACTCTTGCCGGAGTCACGACTATCCAGATAGGTTTGTCGCTCTGCAGAGGTCGTACTTTCCTGTCCCGCATTCAGTCAGCCCGTACCGTGTACTTTGGTAGTGCTGTCCTACGAGATCCATTCCCACCAGCGTCTATCACTAGACAGCCACTCCCTAGCTCTGTCCACGGAAACTGTTGGGGCCTAAGTAGGAGTCGTGCACGTCCACACAGGGACCTTCCCGGGGAAAGATTCTTGATGCATCAAGAAAATATCGTGGCACTCCGCCACTGGGTCCTCACGACCCTATCACCTGCGACTCGTACCGGCCAGACCCAGCCCTCTATCGGGGTCTGTCTCCAAGAGTCCTGTTGCCCACCGTGGCCCCTTGGGACAGTTTACTAAAGCTGGCTAGTGGGGTATGGATCAAGGCCTCACATAAATAAGCATTCCCGAAGGCCATGCTTTTTTGGCATGCGGGACTGTACTAGGCAATGGAAAGATTCTCCCGTGAACCGGTCCTTAGTGGCGACCCGAAGTGGCTCTTAGGACAGAATCCCCTTCCTTGGGATCTTCCTTCCACTCCCCGGTCTAAAGTAAAGACTGTGCAATCAAGTTCCGGTTCTCCAATTATTCAGCATGCTTATAGAACAACAGTAATATCATAATTATTAATATGGCGGGACTTGCCTTGTCCAGCGTCGGGGTCATCCCTGCTTCCTCTTCGTAATCTGGATCCTCGGCGTTGTTCTCCGGGTCGGAGTCTGTAGTTAGTATCCCATATCAATACATCAATCAAGGGTTAACGGTTGATTTCCATAACTGGATTTGAACCTAAGAGAGGTGCCTATTTAATCTAGGGTTTGTAGGTGAGATTTTTGGGAAAGGAATATATTTCTAGGCTTAAGAATTATTCTAGGATTTTTGGTGAATTTTTGGGAATTTTTGGAAAGCTCTAAGAGGGAGAATTAATTTCTTGTGTGCATTTAGCCGGGTGTACCTAGCAATTTACCAAGGGAGGGGGGAGACAGACAGGCGGGGCCCGCGGGGCGCGGCCCGCGCTCGTCACTGTGCTGTGGGCCGTGGACTGCGGCCCATGGACCCGCGACCTCCTTGGGTCAGCGGTCCACGAAGACCGGGTGCAGGGAGGGGAGAGAGGGCGAGGTGGCGGTCACGGTGGCGGGCTATGCCGCTGGCCTGTGGGCCCGCGGCCAGATTGGCTGCCACGCGGCTGCCAGTGGGGCCGAACGGAGGGGAGCGGCGGCGCACGGCGGCGGAAACAGGACAGCTTGCCGGAGCTGCCTGCTCCGGCCATCCCAGGCCACTACAGGGGCCGGGGTTCGCCGCCAGGGTAGCTGGCGGTGCGGCGGAGCGGCTGGGCATGCTCTGGCGGAGCGGCGCGGCCTGCGGCGGTGGCGCACGCTCACCGGAGTTTGGGCGGCGGGCGGCGCTAAGGGGAAAGAGCGCGGGGAGAGGTTTTGGGTGTAGCAGGGCGGCGAGAACGCGGCTAGCGGTGCACTGAGCACGGCGGCGTGCTCAGGCGTGGTGGCAGATGGCCAGGAACCCCCAGCGGGTCGCCGGAGTGCGGCGGCACTCGGGTTCCGGCGGTGCAGGGCCAGCGGCGCAAGGGGAGGGAAAAAGAGGGCGGCGGTGAGGTTGTGGCGTGGGGAGGCTTACCAGAACACGGCGGCGAGGCTTCCCGCGTAGCTCCGGCCAAGCGCGCGCGGCAGCAGTGGAGCTCGTGCTCGGCGGCGCCGGCGAGCGAGCGTGGGAGGTGTAGGAGGGGAATGAGCGGGGATGGCCATCAAGGGAGGGTGCCTGGGGCTATTTATAGCCCGGGGGTGAGCTCCCGGAGCTCCCCCAGAGCTCTCCCCCGGCCAGACGCGTGGCGCGCCGGTGAGCTGGGCGGCGACGCGTGTCCCCGGCGGCGAGCTCCGCACGGAGCCGCAGGGCGTGGTCGGCGCCGCATTCGTGGTGCGGTGGAAGGCCGTGGGGGTGACACGCGTTGCACGCGTCCCCCTAGGCTTCATCCACGCCGGTGGAGGCGGATCGAGCGGCCGCGGCGGCGGGGTTGAGCGCGGTGGCGAGAGGTAGGAGAAGGGGGATGGATGGTGACGTCAGCGCGACGTCACCAGGGGGGAGCAACGTGCACGCGGGCGAGTTGGACGGGGTGGAGCGGACTTCGAGAGAGGGAAGGCGGGGCTGGTTTGGGCCGCGGGCGAGCGGAGGGGGAGCTGGGCCGGCGGGCAGGTTTCGGCCCAGGGTGAGGTTTTCCCCTTTTTCATTTTCTGTTTTCCTTTTTCTTTTCTATTTTGAGTTTGAATTTGAATTTGAGTTCGATTTCAAATCTAGTTTGGATTTTTGGACGGTTTCTAGGGTTTAGAATTATCCTAAGGTTAGAACAAGCATATGCATATGGTTGGTTTCAAAATACTCTAATGCAATTCATTTTTCTAATGCATTATCCTATTAAAGTTAATCTAGTTTTTAATATTAAAAATACTTTTAATGTTCTTTTTAAATGCTTTCTAATTTTAGGGTGTCACAATTAGCATCTTCTTTACAAGTGAACGACGAGTTATGCACCATCCTTAGTGTCGGGATCTTGATCTCGAACGGTCTTGCAATGTTGTTGAGGTTCATGAGGGGCAAATCTGCGATGCTCGGGATGAATAGCTCCCCAATGGTACGCTCCGGTTGCGGTTCGTCTCCTATCTTGTCGTTCGATCCTTCTCCCTTCGGTGTTGTCGGTGGAGTATCTTCTGAGGACGATTCCTCTGTCTTGCTCGAATCTCCCAACTCCAGTTTCTTTAGTCATGCTTCTCGTCTCCTTTGCCTGTAAAGTTTTTCTGGATCATCCACAAAATTTTTCAGTTTGTTGGAGAGTTAGCCGTCCATCTCCTGTTAGCGGTTAGTGAAAAGAAAAAGTATATACATGATCTAAGAAAAGGTTTTAGTGAAGTAAGTCAAATGAATCTGTGGATGAATTTTCAAGAGAGTTAGAACAGATCTAATCTAAAAAAACAAAAAGTCAAAAATAGATCTAATCTAAAGAAAAAGAGTCGAAAACAGATCTAATCTAAAGAAAAAGTCAGAAAATATTTACGATTGCATCGCTAAATTAGAACTTGGTCATTAGTTCCCTCAAGAGAGAAAGCATGGATCATTGTAGCTCTTCCCTCAATCCGTGGAACTAAAGACACAAGATCCAATCTAACTAGCAAAGAAACACTTTAGACTTGAATGAATCTAATCTACTAGAGATCAATCTGAAGAACGTCAGAGGTAGCGAGAGAAAGCATAGAGATAACCAATCTAGATCGCCTAGATCATGCAAACGCTGTAGTTCCGAGCAAAGTAGTGAAGCAAGCAAGATGAGAATCTCATTGAAAACATCTTTAAATCATAGCCCTCTAGTCAAACTCCCGAGGATCATCGCCATACACGAGTAACGTCCCGTCACGACACTCTCTATCTACGAGATGAATCACAAGGGCACGTTCTACGAACGTGTTGAACATCCTTAGTAGATCTGGTATGAGCCCCTAGCCACCACGGCTAAAAGAACATCCTGATCGATCTATCTCGATAATAGATCTTAGAAGAAGCAAACCCAAGAACGAGCAAAATCATAGAGAGTGGCACTTGATCATTAAGAACAATCAGAGACTGAAATAGACTTCACTATGAATGATTGAATGTACATCATGATCACCACCGGGATCCTACCTTGATCTTGATGAACTAGCTCCAGAACTCCGACGTGGTCTTCCTCGCAGGATTTCCACGTCGGCTAGGGCAACCCTAGACAACTAGCATGTGGGGACCTTCCTTTAAAAGTCCTTTAATCACCTGTAACAGTCCCTAGATCAGTACACTGATATAGGTTTTACACAGGATTAGAACCGGAAGCAATAAAAGCGCAGCAAATGAGGAATATCTACCTTCACCTTAGTGGAGAGCGGCATTATGACCCATTCCATGGAGGGAATGGGACAAGGTGCCCTACATGTCCATGTATCTATAACAGTTGAAAGCAAGGCTGAGTACACCTATGATTGGTACACAACAAATCCTGTGTAAAGTTATAATGCATGCAAAGGTGTGAGGTTATCCTTTGGTGGGAATGTAAAGTAATGTTATGTTTATAACAGGGGGTGGGAGAGGAATTAATAAGTTGTTTTGGTCCTGGAGGGGAATTCTCATCCCTGCCAGTCCCCATATTTTAGTTCCATCCCAGAGACCGTCAGGGTCCTCCTGGGCCGGCTTATGCCTCGCTCCTCTGGGCCTCCGCCCATCTCACCATCTCATATTTTATTAAGGTGAATTCTAATTAACGGGGGCTTTGACTATATGGGCTAATGACCGTGAGCCACGGCTATCCAGATAAGTTATTAACTCTGTAGAGCTTGTACCTTATGCCATACGGTCGGTCAGCCCATACCCTCGCGAAAGGCGGTGCCGACCTACGAGATCCTTACCCGCTGGTGTCTATCTCTAAACAGCATTCCCTAGGTCCATCCACAGATAGTACTGGGGGCTAAGCAGGGGCTACTAATCATCCGCCTTGCGGATATCGACCCGGGTATGAGCTCATAAATTAGGGTCGGCGGCCCTCAGGGTCTCAGACCCTATACTCTAGTCAACCCGTGCCGCCCAGTCCCAGCCCTCTGTCTAGGGCTGTCTCCAGTACATCCGTTTCCCGACTTGGTGCATGCATGACTAGGCACCAGGCGCTACCTGGTTCGCCGGTCGGCACTCTGCACCAATCATACGGCTCCTTGGGATCGATTGGCTAGGATCTGCTAGCGGGGTGTGGATCAAGGCCTCACATTACAGGTCATTCCTGAAGGCTATGTCCTTTTTGGCCTGTACGGCGGTACTGGCATTAGAAACACTCTCTTGTGAACCGGACCTTATGTGACCAGAGTAAGCCTTTGGGACAGGATCCTCTGCCGAGGCTGCCTCCCTTACTCGCAAGTCCGTCCTTATGGGGTTCTATTCTTAGTTGGTTCATTTTATATTAATTCTAGCATTCACTCTCTTCTCTCAGAAGCTCTTCATAATAATAAAATATTCAAAAATTCCTAAGAAATCTACTTCTAAATAGCACTCGGTCATCGACGGGTCGTGACCGGGGTAATTAATAGGTTGTTTGGCTAGAAATGGCTCTAAACCAAGGTGGGGGTGAAATATAGAGGGCTTTCCTTAGGATTTAATAAAATATGAAGGCCATATTATTAACTTGGTTGATTTTATTATGCACGAACTGGAACTGGCATCACCAAGGAGGTGGTTGCCAGGACTTGTCTTCATGGACGATACTTGGACGTCCGCTAATGCGTACGTATGCTCGATGCCGACCAGGCTTGGCTTCTAGGCCTTCTGGAGCTTGGGCATCTTGATCGGGGCCTGGTCACGCCATCGACCTATCGATCAATAAAACATGGAAAATAACATTCATTATAACAATACATCAATCAATTCCTGTAGAATGGAAACAAAGGATAAAAATGGGGTATTGGTGTTATTGGAAAATAATCCATTCATTACGATAAATAATTAATGGACTCAAAGGAACGGAACTTCCAGGAAGTTGATAAGCAATTTCTCAGAAATGATTGAACGGTCGGGGAATTATATGGATTTTTAAAGAATAACTCTCGGATGACGGTGGCTTCTAAGAAAGGTTTAGAATAGTGGGTACGGGGATTATTGGATTGCTAAGCAATAATCCCGGAATAATTAGTAGATGATTATATTAATTATTTAGAAATAAGTTTCTAAATAATTACTGGTGTGAAATGGAATTGGGTAGCATAACGGCTAGGGTTTCATCAAACCCCGGGTTTCGATCGGGCGGCGAAGCGGTGTCCGCGGGGCTTTGGACGGCGTTTCGGCAGGGCATTAGGATAGAGCGACTGGAATTTGGGGCTAGGGTATAAATCCTAGGGCAAGAAGCATATGAAAATGCTTAGAATAATCCCTAGTATTTATAAAAATTCATGGGGATTTTATGGAGCTTTGCAATGGAAAAGGGAATATTTGGGGTACCCTAATGGGGCTTTTCTATTGGATGAGAGCTACCCTTTTGGTATTTGGGGTTAAGAAATATCCTAAAATGGTTTAGATGGTTCTAATAGGTTTATAAATATTCCTAATATTTTTGGAGAATTTTGGGAAATTTTTGGAGTGGAGGAAGTGCTTGAAATACAAAATTGGGTGCGATTTTCTGGGTGTACCTAGCATTTTCTGGAGCGGGCTGGCGTCAGCGTGGGGTCCGACGGCGCACTGTTCTGTGCGCCGCTGTGGCAGAACCGCTCAAATTAATCTGGCTTAAGTGCGTTAATCTTTCATTGGTCGTCACGCAATTAAATCAGAGTAATCTGATAGTCTGTCGGGTCAAGCCCGATGCAACCACGAACAGTTACCTCGATCGAAATGAGCTGTACAAATACCCACTCGAAGGTGGATCCCAGAGATTACAACAATCCACAAGTATTAAATAGGTCCCACTTGAGGTAATTTATTACAAACCAAGTTCAATGCATAAAGCAACAGTGAATCAGAGTTTTCGAAAACAGCGGAATTAAACTAATTTATTCGAATGGAATGACGTCACGTGAAGCCGTCGTGACATCACTCGGTAGCATCCTCGTCCCACACAACAGTCCAGCCAGGAGGAAGGGTGGTTGGCCAGGTAAGACCCGCAACCATCTCCTCAAGAGCACTACCTAAAACATTTCAACAAGCAAGGCTGAGTATACTAATACTCAGCAAGACTTAACCGTCGGGTGACAGCTACATCACCAACTTCTAGACATGCAAGGCTTTTGGCTGGTGGGTTTATTTTGCCAAAGAGCGACTAAGAGTGGATCCTTACTTTCAATATTTTAGCATCAAGTTCTAGTTAAGTTAACCATTCTAGGTAAGCAACATGTACTAACCAAGCAAGTGGAGCAAACAATTAAGCAAGCAGCAAGTTTATCATCATCATGTTCCACTTTCATTACTCGGTGCGGCAAGAGATCAAGTAGTCTCATTAGCTGCGAGAAACAGACAGTTCAAACCGATTTAACCTTGCAAGGTGGATACTAAACACACGGAAAAGCACCAACCCCGAGGGTCGACGCTAACCAGGTCGTTCCCATGTCTTCCGGGTTTGTTAATCCGAGCCCACTCCCCTTGGACACAAGCCTTAGCCGGTCATACTTCGCGGCCGTAGCCGGCCGGCCTCGGTCTTGAGCCACGTGTCAGCGACAGGGGGATAAATCCTAGGGAAAGTGAGAGAAGGCCACGCCCCCTTCCGAACAGGTACTAAGCTTACCGGTCCCATGCCCAAACAAGTGCTTAGTGCTTTCAAACACTTGACCAACATCGCCGGCACACTTCGACCTTAGCAACTTTTCATAAACAGACGGGGCATCTACATGACCAAAAATCCCCGTCCGTCATCCTTATGATTCCAACATAAGTAAAGCAGTTGATTCCTATATCTCGCGAGTGACAGGAAATCACTCGACTTTTACCGTGTCCTTATAGCAATGGCAACTATCAACCTATCATACTAGTATTGCAAAGCATAGGTTCCTAGGATCAGTGCAACTAAGGTTTCAATCAACGCCTGAAACGTAAATGCACAAGCATAGAGTACAAAACATAGTTGCAAGATTCAAACATGGGATATGCTCCGGGGCTTGCCTTATTCCCGAGCTAAGTTAGTATTGACTCTTCCGAACTTGGTTCGGGTCTTGACTTGCTTGCGACGACGTTCGGCTTCTTCTCGTGTCGTCCTTCTTCTTGCGCCGGGATCGGCTTGTGGCTTCCGTCGGCGAGAGTCGTTCCTATACGAGATGCAATGCATAAGAGAATGATGTTATATCGAGCATCGCGTTTCACACGATAAACCCGGGGTGTATTGATTGGCACATTCACCTGGAGAAACTTTGTCTAACCTTCCCTTTCTTTAACTAAGTTTGTATTTACTCATAAAAAGAAACTTGGGTTTGTGATGGTGATTGTGTACACATCATGTTCTCAAGTTTGTTGTTAGCATTAGACAGCAAGGTGTGTGGTGGTGACATGTGATTAAAATATTTCATTAATTTAAACATGTGATTCCTTCTTTTATTTAGCCGTTTACACATCAAACTTTAACAGTTTATTCTGATAGTTTGGTGTATTATTTTAATGTGAGAAAAGTACAGTGTGCTGTCTATATCAACATGGATGTACTGACCAAAAACCAACTCAAAAGCATTTATACATCTACCACAATAAATCAAACAATACCAGCACACTAACATCAAGAATAAATCCTAGTAAATCACACTATTATCAATTGGTCCTTAGAAAATTACCAGAGCATATACTAGTTTAGACAAGATCACATGCCAAAGGGTAGCTTAAAAAGGTCAAAGGATCTTGCTGTTTGAATTAGCCAAGATTAAACTGTTATTAACTAAAAGAGCACGTTAGCTAGCTCGAACTAAGCTCTACTTCTTACCAGACATGCATCAAGATATTATAGAACTACTGTAAAAAGTTTGGGCTCATTGGTTGAATAGATTAATTATTACAAATTATAGATTCAGACATGGGCTGACAGATTAATTAAATCATAAGTCAAACTCTAGTATGTAACTTTGTGCCAAATCTTTACAGCAAGCTAGAAACTACTCAGAGCATAACATATCCAAAAATCAGCACAAACGAAGTAGTAGATCTCAAACTATGCACAAATTTAAATTTGAACAGATTTGAATCTAGTTCGAAATCTAAGAAGTAAACACCTATACAATCTATCTAGAAAAGGTAGAGAACAACACCTGGAGTACAACAAAAATGGGTTTGCATTTTTCTGATTTTTCTACGATTTTTAACTGATTTTAGAAGTTCATAGACTAGATCTAAAAACTTAAACTCGATCCTTACGGACAGGTCCCTGGAATTTGCAGAAAAGACCCTAGAAAGAACTCAATCGTTACAATGTAGTCCCTTGGTGGACCGGCGACGCTCCGGCCTAAATTCCGGCGAGGTGAGGGTTGGACTCGGTCGGGAAAGGGCATGGAAATGATTAGGGGCTCACCGGGGTTCGGTTCGATGCGGGACTTGGGTCCGGAGGTGGCTCGGAGGGGGCTCGCCGTGGGGAAGGGGATCGGCGGCGGTCTGTGCTCGGTCTCCGACGAGCTCGTCGGTGCTGGAGGCTGGCTGAGGGGCTGGGGAGGTGGGGTGACACCAAGGGGAGGCGTTGGAGACCTCAGAAAAATGCAGGGAGAGGAGGACGCGGTGGTGGTCGGGCAGCCCGGCGGCGGAGCGGAGAACAGAGAGGGGGCGCTGGTGGAGCTCGGGTCTGGCGCCTTTTATAGGCGCGGGCAGAGATGGGAGAGGTGTGGCTTCGCGACGAAGCGAGCTCACGCATTGGCGGGCGGCGGCAATAGGCGGTCGGCGCAGAGACCGGCCGGCGGCCCATGGTGTGCGGAGGACGGCCGGTTTGCCGTGGGGGTCAAGATGGCGCGTGGTTGGGCGGGTGTCTGCGCGGCGCCGTGCTGTCAGGAGTATGCCGGGGGGTTGGGGTGGCGCGAGGCTACGGCAGGCATCGCCAGCCGCATGGCAGATCAAGAGCGGGCGGACGCGCGCGGGAGGCAAGCCGGTCGGAAGGGCGGATCGAGGGCGGGGGCAGCGCGCAGGCGGCGGCGGCCACGTGAAGCGCGGGGGGAAGCCGGTCGGAAGGGTGTCGGGGAACCTTGGCGTTCGTGTCAGGTGCAGGACGCCGCGTGGCAGGCGAACGCGGGCGTGAACGCGAGCGCCGGCGCGCGCTCTCGAGCGCAAGGCATTTCATCGAACATCTACCGCGCGCTGTTTCGCAGGTGAATAACTCCAAATATTTGAGCTGAACTCAAAAAACTCCAAAAACAAAAGTTGTGTCCCACAGTAGCCTCTACAACTTTCGTAAAGGGTGACCATAGGTAAATTGTGTAGATCAGCGAGAAAACTGAAATGAAATCTGGTGAACTTGAGTGTCGGCCGGCAGTGAACTTTTGCGGCTAGGCTGACTTCGACTGAGTTTTTGGGCTGGTTACACTCAAAATCTCATCAAGCTCCAATTGAAAAAGTCGTGTCCCATGAAAATGTGAACAACTTTATATTGGCGCATGTTTGAGTTCTTAAATGAAAATTCGAATTTGAACCATGCCAACCGAGAAAGGTCAAAGTTCACCGAGTTGCCAGGAGTTCATTCGACTTAACCCTCTTCCCAAGCAAATTTAAAATGCTTAGGGTGTGAATACTTGGTGGAGAACATGACCAAGGGCAAGTAAAAACATCAATGATTCAACTTAGAGGGAAGTTCATAAAAATTTATATATGGAAATCCAAATGGCAAGCCTCAACTTTTGTTAAAAACTGCTGCTGTCCAGACTTAGAAAATTTTCTAAGTGTTGGCTGATAAACAGGTTTGACTGCTGTTTGACCATGATTTAGAGCATCTTCCACTCCAAATTTTGAAAACTACCAATTAACAAAGTTGTTCCTTATAAAATTTGGGACAACTCTCTTATTGACAGATTTTCAAGTTTTTAAGCGAAATTTTGAATTCAACTCAATTCAAGCTCTAGAGGTTCGGTGCATGGAATTTTAATCCATTATTTCATGCGCTGACTTTGGTCAAAACCACAAGTTTAATTGTCCATTAAGCCTTAATGAGGTGATTAGACATCAGAGATGTCACAACCAACCCCCTTAAAAAGAATCTTGCCCCGAGATTCAGGTAGACTGAGGCTAGACGGAGGGGCTTGTGGACTCAACTTGCACTTCGTCCATCGGTGTCAGGCATACTCTCGCCTTGGTGAGGTAAAATCTTCTCCTTTTTCGTTTTGGTTGTCGGACACTCGCTTCTTCCTTGGGGGCTGAGGACAGTCATGAGCAAATGCCCTAGCTGACTGTATTGGTAACCACAATCTATTTTAACAGACTCTCCCTGGTAGCTTAGGCGGTTAGATCCATGTTCAAACTCTTGCCGTTGGCGTGACATGGGATTCTGTTTTTTTTTTGAGTTATTCCAATAGGTGGAGGGGCAGTCCTGAAGGAAATGACCATATTCTCCTCACATATGACAGGTTAGGCAGCATGGGTGATGATATTCCTCACTTAACTCAGACAACCTGTTGACTAATGAGCAGATACAAATTCTGGCAAGCCGGTCATATTTAGATAACTCCCTTATGCTCCTAGGCTTGCGGTAACGATGCGGTCGATATAGACGTCACCATAACTCCTACCTAGTGCACGTCTTTCCTGGCGATAAGATGTGGGTGATCCTTGTGAGTCTATCGATAGAAACTCGTACGAATTCTTGCTTCGAGGAGTGAGTGGTAATCCAAGGGAAGATCATATCCAAATATTCCCACTTCCAAGAGGTATGGGTGGCAGTTTGAAGCGTCCCCACTTAAGCAGAGACTAAATGTGATACAAATATCAGTCCCAGGAGGCTGATACACATTTATTCCACAGATGGTTCAGTCATCGTGCGACCTCAAAGGGGCACGGTACTCGATACAAACGATAATAGAAATCAAAAGTACAACAATACATAACCAGAGATAGACTATGACTGGATCTAGCCCTATCTCGATGAGGAACAGCGGAAGCATCTTGGAAAGGACCACACCACAGGCAACGTCGGGTGCGGACACGACCTCTACTCGAACTCTTCAGGGACAAAGTCCGGATCCTCCTCTGTTGCAACAAAATAGGGGGTGAGTACGAACGTACTCAACAAGTCCAACCACGTCCACGGAGGGAATATAAAGATTATGCACAGGATAATTCAAGGATACGGCTAAGGTTTAATTTGCGTAAAAGCTGGATTTTATGCAAGGGTCTATTTTAAACAGGTTTTCGTAAAAGCAGATTTTTAATAACAAGTGGGTTGATCCTCCACAAAGGATCCACATTTTATGCTACCGGACTCCCCGTCCGCCGTAGCTCACGGCACACCTGCCGGACACTTTCCAAAACACTCACACCAAAAGATCCCACCCTTTTTCCCAATACTAGTTTCAGGCCCAAGCCGTGACTCATCCAATACCGTGGATACGGCTATTCGAATAGATTTTAACTCTGCAGAGGTTGTACACTTAACCCACCCCAACGGTTTCCGCAACACGAACACCGAAATGCCGGCGCGGACCTGTCAAAGCCATTACCACACCGTAGCTAAGCCGGACTAGCCAATATGGAAGCCACCAAGGGGTTCATGTCCTCCCCACGAGGCATGACCGGGACGTAACTCACATAGATCGTACTCCTGCTCCTTGTTCTCCCATTGCTCACAGCTCACCCATTGGCTAACCGACCAACTAGTGGGATTTATGCTAAGCCGTTGCCACATACAACGGTAGGGCGGTAGCACTAAACTGGGCCAGGCTAGATGACAATCAACTCGGTCCTTAAAATAATGACAAGATGGATATCTTCACATCCCGCTCAGCCAGACAGGCACGAGCTCACCAATTTGGTGTTTCACACAGAACACACCATCCATCCCATCGGTTCAATCATTATTTTATTTTCACCGAAAACCACCCTTTCCTTTTAAACACTCACACCATTCTTTATTTTAAAACACGTGAGTATTTGCAATATGATAGCGGTATGAGTAACAGATCCTAAGCGTATCTAGCACGGCTATCATCCAAACAGAGCAAGTCATATTTAATGATAACCTAGGTGATCAAGGAATAGTCATAGCAATCAAGGGGTGGCTATCCAACCGGGTCTTGCAATAAAACAATGCATTTTATAAACAGGCCAATAGGTTGTGTTTGTAAAACATAGGTTAAACATGCATCAAAGGACGGGATTGAACTTGCCGTCGTCGAAGTCGTCCGGAAGTGCCTGCTCGCGGTACGGGTCCTCGGGCTCCGGCTCGCGGTACTCGCCTGCGTACTCCGGCTCGTGGTACGGTCCTCCGAACTCTTCGCGGGGCTGCTCCTCGGTCACTCCGTGGTCTACGGTACACACAAGCAAGCATACATTAAAATAAAAGAAAAGAAAAACAAAAAAGGATTTTTTTAAATGAGCTCGGAAAAGAGAAATAGGAAATAAATCGTAGAAAGATTATTTTTGGGAGATTTCTGTATAGCTCGGCCGGAATATATTTGGAAAGGCCGTGGTCGAATTTGGGGAGGAACGGGTGAAGTTCGGCGCATGAAATGACGCGTCAAACAAATATTTAGGGGGTGGTTTAAAGGGCTAAGGGTTGTTTTGTAATTATTTTTCAGGGGCAGGGGTTTATTTGTAATATTTGAAGTTTGTAGGGCTGGTTTAGAAAGGACAGGGACTTGGTTGTGAATAGTTTTAGGGGTGGAGGGGCTTTTCTGGAAAAGGTGGAAAGGTGGGAGGTTTCTTTTGATATTTGGGAAGAGTGGAGGGGGTTATGGGCAAAACCTCCCTTTCTTCTTCCTCTGTTTCTTTTCGAAACAGAGAGGGGGAGGTAGGGGTGGCGGCCGGCCGGCCGTCCGGCGTCGATTCCCGGCGCGGCGGGCATGGCGGCGGCCGGGGAGAGGGGGGAAAGGGAGAGGGGAGCAAGGGGAATCCGTTTCCCCCCTCACCTTGGGCTGTGGCGGCGCGTGGAGGCGGGCCGGCGGCGGCGCACAGAGGGCGGCGGCGGCTCTGGTGGCGGTGGCGATTTGCAGCGGCGGCGGCGTGATTTGGAGTGGGGAGGGGCTCAGGAGGTGGAGAAGATGGTGGTGGTGCCGGTGGGCGAGCGAGGGAGGGCGAGGGCGGCTTTTATAGGGGCGCTAGGGGAGTTCGGCCGGCGGCCGTGGGGCCAGTCCGGCCGGCGGGTCGTCGCCGGGGCTGTGCTCCCGTCGTCCCGCACAGGGGCGGCGCGGACCGTGGCAGGGGTGGGGCCGCGGTGGAGGGCGGCACGGCGCCGGTCGGCGGCAGCGCGACGTGCGGCGCCGGGCAGGTGGGGCCGGCGGCCGGGCACGGCTCTGGCGCGGTCGCCGCGGCCCTGTGCGGCCGTCGCCGAGCACAGGCGCGCGCAGGCGGCGTGCAGAGGGGGAACAGGGCGGCGGTGCTGTTGAAGGGGAGGAGCTGGGAGGTGGCGCTGGCGCAGGGCAGGGAGAAGGCAGGCAGCGCGCGGGAGAAGAAGGAGGAAGAAGGAGAAGGAAGAAGGAAGAAGGAAAGGAAGGAAAAAGAAAAAGGAAAAAGGGAAAAAGAAAAAGGAAAAGAGAAAAAGGAGGGGGTGGCGTGAAGAGACGGAGGTCCCGCGTGGCTCGCCGGGGCAGCGGCGGTGCGGCCAGGTGCGGACGGCGCCGACGGCGGCCTTGGTGGCAGCGGACGGAGTAGAGGGGGTGTAGGGTGGTGAGGCGCAGCCGGTGGCATGCCACGACGATGGTGTCGTGCACGCTCAGTGGCGGCGCCAGCAACTGCGGTGCCAGTGGCGTGGGCTCACCGTAGCGGTGGCGGTGCCGGCGGCGGCGGTGGAGCTGGAGGAGTGGAAGGTAGCTGTGCGGCTGGTTAGGGAGCGGGCGAGGGGTGGCCATGACGCGGCGACAGAATGCTTTACCGAAGGGTGGTGGCGCGCGTGTGGCAGTGTCGCCGACGAACGGTGGCGCCGGGGTAATTCCCGGCGGCGGCGGTGCCGAGCGGAGGAGGGAGCATCGGGTGACGTCTGCCAGCCAGAGCGCGGGCCGCGCGCGCTGGGCTAGACGAGGGGTGCACGGGCCTGGTGGGTCGGTGGAGGTAAGGAAGGAAGGCGGGGAGAAGGGGAAAGCAAGCCGGGCCGGAAGGAGTGGCGGGCTAAAAGCGATGCTGCGGCCTGCTAAGGAACAGTTGCCTTCCTTTATTTGTTTGGAGGGATTTTTTATGAATTTGAATGTAAATTCAAATAGAATTGAATTGAGGCTTGGGATGGCTGTGGAAATGGAATATTTTGGATGGGCATTTGAGATGGATCAAGAATAGGTCAAGGCTAGTGATAAACTAGGAGACTCTTAATATGGGGTTGGGGTTAATATTCAAATGGAAATTTGAATATTAATTCTAGGGATTGGAAGAAGGATAAATTTAGAAGATTTTCTACTATTTGGAATCTGAAAAATATGAGAGGGTTTCTAAGCATTCAGATGCAACACATATGACAAGTTATATACATGGTTTAATTTAGGAAATATATTTGGAATATTGTTAGGAAAGGATGTATGTTTAATTAGAGGAAAAATTTTGTAAAGCTTGTATTTCTAAATGCCCTAAAAAGCAGGGTGTTACATAGCACGACCCTCAGCTCTCCGAGAGGTGTCCCTCTAGCTTCTCTGCTCCTTCGGCGTCAAACCAAAATGACTTGATAGCTCCCGAATGAAATGGGAGATATTTATAGCCCTGGGAAACCCTAGGTCAAAGGCGAAGGCGAGGGGCCACAGGAATGGCCTGTGTCGCGCATCCAGAAGGGGCCTGGGTCGCGCGGCCTGGCCTGTTCCAGGGCCGCCACGGCTTCATCTTTTTCCCCAAGCTTCATGGTCGGTTCTGGAGTGTTCCTCTCTATGCATGTGGGCCCTGAACGTCGTTTACTTCGGGATAAAATTATCTGTTGATGACTTTCCATTTGAACTTGCCTTCATCTCCAAGTAACTTGATCTTATCTTCATTTGCTTAGTCCTTAGGCAATCTTGGAGTTTGCTGGGCTGGATCCGGGCATGAGTGGGCTTCTAGTCTATATCCTGGGCGCCTGGGCCCAGTAGGCCTTCTTTTGTGGGCTTCCGGCCTTCGCTTTACGCTTGTCTAGAATTTAGCCCAATTCCGTCTTGATTTTATCATTTATCCTGCATAAACCAAAATTCTCAAAAAACACATGCATATACGAAAATGTCCCGATCATAGAGTATGATCATTAGTTTAGACATTAAATCCATGCAATTATTGAAGTTAAACAGGGTAAATGTGTGTCATTTAACAGCGCCAACAATGAGCCCACAAAGAGCAAGAAAACACACTCTTGACAATTCAGAGCAAGAAAACACCCAAGGAGCAAATCAACTATAAACACTAGAGGCACACCATGCCCACTGGGGGGCCCACGTAGGAGTCACCTGCCAAAGGCAGTTGTGGTGGGTCGGCTGAACCCCCACAACCTCCTCTCGCCTCCAGCTTCCACGTGTCTTGTCCTAAGGTCGGTTGTAGAATATTCCCAGTATATTCCTCTCGAGTTACTGGCCTCACCTGCGTATTAATGCTCAAGGGGGTCAAACTGAAGACATCAATCACCAACACCACCAAATCTAATTTAAATCCTATCAAGAGAAGAGCTCTCCAGTGAAGTTCGTCTTAAACAAGTGCTTAGGATAGGGCAGAGAGTAGAGAGAGGGACAGGAGGAGTTGGAGGAGTGTTTGCTTATCCAGGAGTTATTTAACTTGCTCAAGGTATAGATTTTAATTTTTATTTGTTGCCATGCTCATCAAGTCAGTTTGGTAAGTGCCTTTGTTCCCAATTAGTTTAATATAATGAGTGTAGTAACAGTGGATCGTTGGAAATTTTAGACTTCAATAGCTTGTGCTGAGGTTGTTTCCATAAGGTCCTCTCACAGAAGCCCTCCAACAACAATCATGCTGCTATCTCTTCTCATGAACAAGGTTCAGCTGCTCTCCATGAACAAGTGGAAGACCTCAAGAAGAAGAATAAAGCAGCAAAGGAATCGCTGGCGAAGGCGCAAATGCAGTATGACGAGCTCAATACGCAAGAAGTAGAGGCCAACGTAATGCTTATCAAGATCTTGAACCAAGACTATGCTGATATCTATTTACAACCCTGATTATGTCCGTGGAACTATGTTGACATACTTCGCATTCTTTTGTGTGGATCCAAACTTTAGTCGTACAGTGAACTTTTTGTCAACTCTGACATACTTTGGCTTCAGTTTAATTATGGCGAACTTTCTATGAAAGATGTTGTAAATTATGGTATATTGTGATCAATGGTACATATATGAGGAAAAGTGTACGATGTGGCATCATCTAGAAAACGACACATGGAGGAATAAAAAGACAACACATGGCCGAATAAAATGACAACACGTGGACAAATGAAAACGTGAAACATGGCAAATAAAAATCCAACATGAGGACGATTGAAATTGCGACAACTATCCGTTTTCTGTCGGTCCACGTTGTCCAATAAAAAGGTGTCATGTGGGCCATTAAAAAAGGGACATGCAAACCAATAAAAATAGAACACATAGACCAATACAAATGTGACATGTGTGAAATTTAAAAGGGACAAGTGGACTAATGAAATGGTGACACGTGGACCATTAAAAACGTGACACGTGGACGAATACAATTTGGACACGTTGGCGGCACGCCCCACACGACACGTCACCAGCTAGCACGGAAATATGTCATATCAAGTGCCAGTGTTGCCGCACCACGTCACTTGCCAGTATGGATACGATCCATGTCATGAGCTAGCGTGGAGGCATGTGCTAGCGTGGGCGGTGCCACGTGGATCTTTTGGATCCGTGGCAAAATTTAGGTGGCATCGTAGAAGGGAAAAAATGCTTCTATGACCAAAAGATTTTCGTCATTGAAATAAGCACTTTAATGATGAAACCGACCATTTCATCACGAAAATAAATATACGACGCTCGGTTAATGATTTTGGGGAGTGCTCGCGTTACGGACTCTCGAAGTACCTGCATTAGTCCTGGAGTAACCCCAATGCAAGTAATTTCCACACAAGGGGTATCGAAACCATCATCGGGTAATTTTTATTGATAATGTACATCAATGTACAGCTTAAAGTCTGCACAAGGGTTTACAAGCGGGCCTCAAAGCATCCGCTTTATTCAGAGAGTACAATACTACCAGTACTATGCAGAGCCTCAGCGTCGCGGTGAAGTACGTAACCATTCTGGACCTTCGTCGACTCGTCGTCTGCTCTGTCTTCGGTGAAATCCTCTGGTACGAAGTGGAAGCAAGGGTGAGCACTCCTGACAAGGGTACTCAGCAAGTTCCAAAGTAATTTAACAAGTTTGATAAGTTTGGTCTTGGAGGGGCATAACCTCCCTGCCAGTCCCGGTTGGTGAGAAAAGGTATTTACCAACCTGCGGTAAGGGAAGTCCGCGGGTCGTGTTCAATTTAGTGATCTAATCATCGAGGACTTTGACCAGTTTGACTCTTGCTAGAGTCACTGCTATCCAGATAGATTTGTCGCTCTGCAGAGGTCGTACTTCTCTGTCCCGCATTCGGTCAGTCCGTACCGTGTACTTAGGCGGTACTGCCCTACGAGACCCGTTCCCACCAGCGTCTATCTCTAGACAGCCTTTCCCTAGCTCTGTCCACGGAAGCTGTTGGGGCCTAAGTAGGAGTCGCGCACGTCCAAAAAGGACCTTCCCGAGGAAATTTGATGCATCATTAATTTATCGTGGCATCCCGCCACCAGGTCCTACCGACCCTGTCACCTGGGACTCGTACCGGCCAGACCCAGCCCTCTGTCGGGGACTATCTCCAATAGTCCCATTGCCCATCCATGGCCGCTTGGGACAGCTCACTAAGGCTGGCTAGTGGGGTGTGGATCAAGACCTCACATAAATAAGCATTCCCCGAAGGCTATGCTTTTTTGGAATGCGGGATTGTACTAGGCAATGGAAAGATTCTCCCGCGAATCTGTCCTTAGTGGCAACCCGAAGTGGCTCTTAGGATAGAATCCCCTCCTTGGGACCATCCTTCCACTCCCCGATCTAAAGTAAATAGTGCAATTTGAGTGCCAGTTTCCAAGGCTAATCATTATTGCATACTTAAACAATAAAGGTAATTTTTCATAATTATTATTGTTGGTGGAACTTGCCTTGTGCAGCGTCGGGGTCGTCCCCTACTTCCTCTTTGTAGTTCGGGTCTTCGGCGTTGTTTTCGGGGTCAGAGTCTGCGAGTTAGTCACACAGATCAATACACCAATCATTGGTTAAAAAGGGTGGCTTTACTATTAAATAGATTTAAACCTAGAAGGGGAGATAAATTATTACAGGGGTTGTGTGTGATGTTTTTGGGAAAGAAAGGTATTTCTAGGCTTAGAAATTATTCTAAGATTTTTGGTGAATTTTTGAGGATTTTTGGAAAGCTCTATGGTGGAAATATAACTTTTTGTGTGCACTAAGCCGGGTGTACCTAGCAATTTCCTAGGGGAGAGAGAGACAGACAGCCGGGCCGGGGGGGCACGGTCCCGCGCGGGGTACTGTTTCGTGGACCTGTGGACCACGGCCCGTGGACAAGCGGCCCTCTGGGTCTGCGGTCCACGAGAACCGGGTGTAGTGAGAGGGGAGAGGGGGAGGTGGCGGCCGCGCTAGCGCGGCTGAGCCGCTGGCCTGCGGGCCCACGGCCTACGTGGTGGCCGCGTAGGCGCCACGCCAGCGCTAGCTGGGGATGCGGCGGCGGCGCGCGGCGGCCGAAACAGCGGCTTCGCCAGAGTCGGGTGCGCTGGCCATCCTGGGCCGCGGGAAGGGCTAGAACTTGGCGTGGGTGCAGAGGGCGGCATGGCGGGGTGGTGGCGCATGACCTGGCGCGGCGGCGGGGTGTGAGGCGGTGGCTCGAACTCGCCGGAGCTCAGGTGGCGGGCGGCGCGAAAGGGGGAAGCATGGGTGGGGGTGTGCCTGGGCGCCTAGGAGCGGCGGGAGCGCAACCGGGGCATCTGGGGTGCGCCGGCGTGCTCAGGCGTGGAGGAGGGTGGCTAGGACCGGCCAGCAGCTCGCCGGACTGCAGCTGCGCACATCGGCTGACGGCTTTCGGCCGGCGGCGCTTGTGAAGGAGGAGAGGGGCGGCGGCAAGGCTTTGGCGGGGGAATACTCACTGGAGTACGGCGGCAGGGCTTCTGGCGAGGCGCTTGTGAAGGAGGAGAGGGGCGGCGGTGGAGCTTGCGCTCGGCCGGCGTCGGCGTGCGTGCGTGCGGTGTGTGGGAGGGAAGGAGGAGAGGAATGAGGCTCAAGGAGGAGCACCCCGGGCTACTTATAGCCCGGAGATGAGTTCCTCCGGCGTTCTCCCGGCCGGACGCGTGGCGGGGAGGCAGCTCGAGACAGCGACGCGTGCCCTCGGTGGCGAGCTCCGTGCTGAGCCGCGGGACGCGGTCGGCGCCGCACCCGTGGTGCGGTGGAGGGCCGTGGGGATGACACGCGGCGTGCTCGTCCCCCTAGGCTCGATCCGTGCCGGTGGAGGCGGATCGGGCGGCGACGGCGGAAGCGTGGGCGCGGCGGCAGAAGGAGGAAGAAGGAGGGAAGAATGGTGACGTCAGCGCGACGTCACCGGGGGTGTAGGACGCGCGCGCGGGGAAGTTGAGGGAGGTGAAATTGACTTCGGGAGGGGGAGGCGAGGCTGGGCTGGGCCGTGAGGGAAGGCGGGGAAGGTTGGGCCGGCCAGTGGGTTTTGGCCCAAGGTGAGGTTTTGCTCTTTTCTTTTTTATTTTCTCTTTTCTTTTCTATTTTGGGTTTGAATTTGGATTTGAATTCCATTTCAAATCCAACTTGAGTTTTTGGCAAGGATTTAGGGTTTAGAATTATTCTAGGGTTAGAACAAGCATATGCATATGGTTTATTCCTGAAATAAACTAATGCATTATATTTTCTAGTGCATTGCCCTATTTAAATAAATCATTAGATCTTTTTCCTAAGTTCCTTTTAAATGCTCTTTAAATTCTAGGGTGCTACAATGATGAACGCGATTTCATCATTAATTCATCACAAATCATTTTTAGTGACAAAAATCGCTTGACGTCACTTAAGCAACTATTTCTACTAGTGGTTCTTACCCAATAAGTGATGACTAAGTGTCTTTGATCTCTTATGATTCAGTATTGTAAATGGAAGTAAGTTTTGATCTGTCACTCATGGGTTCATCGCTTTATATTTATATGGCGTGTTGTGGTCTGGCTATGTGTCAAAAAGTGTAGTTAGCTCACAGTAGTAACCACTGGCATAAATGTGCTGTCTGGGCTACAGTTATCTTTCATTTGCACATCTTATCCCATGGTTAGGTTGGGGTAGGCCGCAGGTGGTGACAACACTGTTGGACCCTTTGAAATCCCTCAGATGTAGTTAATTCATAGAGCTGTAGGGCAGAGGCACCTGGATTCTAGGGTAAGCTTGTGCCCAAAGCAAGTAGCTAAACTGAGAGATTGATCTTAACTTCTTAGTACTGATTATATGTTAGCCTTTCTATCTTTGATCCACATTTGGTTGGTTATCCTTGGACTACTAGAATCATATGTTTGCGCACACACTCCTCAAAATTCGATTCCCTCGAAATACTTCTAGGAGAAAACTATAGTAGTATCTGTGTGCGTTTGGATTCATTCATATCACTCAGTACAAATCGGTGAGTTTGGCAACTCTGCACTTTTAGCAATTATGTTAAGAAACACCAACACGTGTATGAACTCATAGCCACCATGGCTAAAAGATCACTCCAACCAATCTATCTCGATAACAGATTGAGAAATAGGCAAAACCAAGCGAAGAACAAAATCATAGAAGGATACACTTTGATCGCTAAAGAATCGGAAAACCATTGAATATTCAGCATGAATGATTATAGACGACAAGATCACCACCGAGATCCTACCTTGATGTTGTTAATCCCAGCTCCAGAACTCCTACGTACATCTTCCTCGAGGGGTACCCATGTCGACTAGGGAAAAACCCTAGACAACTTGCACATCTCTCGACCCTCCACTACTACACAAACCACTTTCACAAACGGGCTATCACAACCGGTTTTGAGAAAACCGTTTGTGATAGAGCTATCACAACCGGTTTTTAAAAACCGGTTGTGATGTCGCCTATCACAACCGGTTTTTCTCAAAAACCGGTTGATAGTCGGCCGGCATATCACAACCGGTTTTTCTTACAAACCGGTTGTGATGCTCACTATCACAACCGGTTTTTGAAAACCGGTTGTGATGGTGAGCATCACAACCGGTTCTTTACTAACACATTTTTGGAGGGCAAATTTGAAAATTTAAATTTTGTAAACGACCTCGGATGAACTTTTGACAAAACGAAAGTTGTAGATCTTGAAAAGTTATGAAACATTGTAGTTCACCACTTTTTTATTTAAAGTCATCTTGTCAACCGAATCTAAGTTTGATTTTTTCAAATTTGAAATTTTAAATTTTGTAAACGACCTCGGATGAACTTTTGACCAAAACGAAAGTTGTAGATCTTGAAAAGTTATGAAACATTGTAGTTCACCACTTTTTTATTTGAAGACATCTTGTCAACCGAATCTAAGTTTGAATTTTTCAAATTTGAAAATTCAAATTTTGTAAACGACCTCGGATGAACTTTTGACCAAAACGAAAGTTGTAGATCTTGAAAAGTTATGAAACATTGTAGTTCACCACTTTTTTATTTGAAGCCATTTAGAGCCTCAAATAAGCAATTTACACTCAAAAAACATTAATATGAGGGGAATCAAAATGGTATATATACACAAACACACTAGTGGTGCAGTGGTAGAGGAGGCTATGCACGAATGTGAGGTCGCAGGTTCGAATCCCGCCGACCGCGTAGCGCGCGATTTTTTCGCGAAAACCGGTGGGTAGTGGCTGATGGGGTCCATCCCCAAATAAATAAAATGTTTTGCTATTTTATTTTGGTTTATTTTCGGTTTAGATGAAAACCGGTTGTGATGGGGTCATCACAGCCGGTTTTTGAAAACCGGCTGTGATAGGAGGGACTATCACAGCCGCTTTATCTCATCCACCCCCCAAAACCGGCTGTGATAGCCCTCCCCAACCGGCTGTGATGACCTTTTCTGTAGTAGTGCTCCGTAAGGTGTCCCTCTAGCTTCTCTACTCATTGACATTGAATGGAAAATGGGTTGATGCATGGGGAGTGCAATTGGGGGGGGGGGGGGGGGGGGTGTATTTGTAGTTTGAGGAAACCCTAGGTCAAAGGTGATAGGTCGAGGTGCCATCATAATGGTCTGGGCGAATCAGCTAGGGTGGGCCCAGGCTGATCGCCCCGGCCCATTCCTTTGCCGCCTCGTATGCAACTTTGTTATCAAGTCTTCTTGATACTTCTAGAGCCTTCATTTTGCATGCATGTGGACCTATCACATCGGTTGCTTTGAGATAAGAATTGGTCTTGATATCTTTTGAAATCCTCATTTGATTCGCCCTGATGCCAAATTCATATAGCCTTTTCTTCAGAGACTTAGCCCCTAAGAATCCTTGAATGTCAATTCACCAAAATTGAGCACGGGCCAGCTTCAAAACCCACTAGGCCAAGCGGCATTGGCCTTGCCAGGCTGATTGGCCTAGGTCGTTCTTGTAGCCTATTTTTTAGATAAGGGAATATATATTAATATTCCAGCCGCTGCATCGACCAATGCATATAGCTGTTCTTGTAGCCTATGGCCTTCATTTTTCTCTGGGTCGATGTTGGTCGTAAGCCTTGTCCAAATACGGTCCAAAATAGCTCAAAAATCTGCATAAGCAGAAATCTTCTAGAAATACATGCATATACGAAAATGGCCTAGTCATTGAGTATGATCAATGGTTTTGATATTAAAAATCATTCCAATGTGAAGATAAACAGGGGTAAAAGTGTGGCAATAACGAGTGCCAATAGACTCACGACGACTAGTCAGATAGGACCAGCCGACTTGAAGCATGGGCCAATTAAGAAAATTATCATTATATTTCTAGGCAGGAACATGCAACGAACTGCCATTCAAAATACATTTGCAAGGCCGATGCATGGCATGGACTACCCCTTAAAAAGCATCCATTATGATCTTCTTCCTTCCCCAACCACCAGCAGTACAGTATAGCATGTGCAGTGGTTGCCGACATCTATGATCCTCCTAAACTAGCCTAGCCAATTTGGTTACACGGCAGTAGCCAACTGGTAGGGCCAACAGCCCATGATAGATCTTAATTCTTATAAATCGCTTACCAAGTCTTAGCATAACCCATCCATCTCCCTTAGCCAATCCTAGGGATCTCTCCCTTGCTTCGTCAGGAGTCTTCTCTAGAGTTCTGGTGACCCTCGACTAATAACTTGTCACGCATACGCGTACATGTCATTAGGGATTAAAACGAATCAGATATGAACGGATACATACAAATACGAACACAAATAGTTATTATTTTTTTCTATCAAATTCGGGTACAAATAGTGCCAAGATGTATGGAATATTGATGTCCGTTCTATTCGCACACTAGGTACCCATCTTAGAGTATTTGGAATCGGATATAGTTCGAATACGACCTATCCATTTTACTGTCTAAATCACTTCAGTAAAATGAATGGATGAATAATATCCATACCACTTTCGTCCCTACATGTGGTCTTTGGTATGTTTTATAGCAAGCGAGATCGTCACCCTTATGGCGCTTCTTGCACACTAGGCGGGTATCTATATCGCTCTATTTTATGAATGTTTATGAAGCTATGATTATAATACCTGCGCATAAGTTTACCTTTACTTAGGCATATGTGATGAGTTGAAACCATTGGTCATGATCACCTTTGGTTAGCCCATGTATCCTAGGATGTGAGTGTGTGTGCTCTACCGAAAATTATTATATATCATACTTAGCCTTGCTTAGACTGGTAGAAGTCAAGGATGGCAAAGTCACCAACACTCTTGAGCTTGTACGGAATGCTTGACAAGGAAAGGACCTGATGTTTGTGGTAACGTAAGGTGATCCATTCGAAGAGACTTTGTGTGCTCCTGTGGTTGGGCTGTGATGCTGCAAACTCAGGTAGTTATGGTAGACTAGCCTATGTTAGGTTTTGAGGACATTTATGTAATTAGCTTACTCTGGGCTCTTATGTGTGCGGATTCTATGTAGACTGGGAAGAGAGGTGTATATTTTGGACTCCGTTGTATACTTGTATCTGTCCAACATAGTGATTCGTCCAGCATTCAAGACGGGCTGTGAAAATACGATAACTCAACCAACACCTACGCATGTGGGCGGATCAGAGAATAAGCATTGGTGCAATGGATCCTAATCGAGAAAAGGACGAGGAGGAAGAGGAGTTTCAAAAGAAGAAGAAAAAATGACCTTAGAGTATCTATAAGAAACGGTGTACTAAGTATATGTAGATTATATATGATTGTAACGTAATATTACTTTATACGCAAAGCGCATTAGGACGGATACGATACGAATACGCATTAGGACGGATACGATACGAATACGCATTAGAACGGATACGATACGAATACGCATTAGGACGGATACGATACGAATACGCATTAGGACGGATACGATACGAATACGCATTAGGACGGATACGATACGAATACGCATTAGGACGGATACGATACGAATACGCATTAGGACGGATACGATACGAATACGCATTAGCACGGATACGATACGAATACGCATTAGAACAGATACGATACGAATACGCATTAGAACAGATACGATACGAATACGCATTAGAACGGCTACGATACGAATACGTCCTAATGCGTATTAAACTGCCTGCCCGCGGCGCGCGGCAGGGCACGCACGTTAGTACCGGTTGGTAACACCAACCGGTACAAACGTGCGCATTTTGGTACCGGTTCTGGAACCGGAACTAAACAACCGCCACGTTAGTCTCCAAACGTTAGTACCGGTACTAACGTGGCCTTCCCGACCGGTACTAAAAGTGCTTTTTCCTGTAGTGGTACACCCTCTTGCATGATCTTGGTTTATTCGAATAGCCACTCTCTGTCATAAGCACAGTCTTTACCTTATTTGTCATCATAGAATCAGACAAGAGCCCATGGAAAATTGTGCTCATGGTTATGTATTCCTTTAGTACTGTTGATTGATGCTTAGACTTAGAATATGTAACACCCCAAATGCTAACTGCAGACGGCTAAGGAAATTCAGTGTCAAAAATACCCAATCCAAGTGTCCTCCCGAGCTGTCAACGTAGCTTCCGCTGCCCACTTCTGATATATATCTGCCATTGCCGCTGCTTCGACGCCAATAACCCAACGCCAAGAAGCGCTTGAGCTTGATCTTGTCCATTCTCTTGCTCTCATTTTCTCGCCACAGTTAGCCCCATCTTGGGAAGAAGTGAGATGGAGGTAGACTGCTTGTACTGGATTTTTTTTAGAAACGGGAATATATTTCAATATTCCAGCCTCTGCAACAATCGATGCATATAGCTGTTTGGAGTTTTGCTTATTACAACCACAAGAACCAAAAGCGCCCCCTTGGGCCTCAAACCAAAAAAAGTTTCATCCATGATTAACTACTAGGAAGTCTATTCTTGGAAAACCAGCCATTATTGGCGAAAACCTCCATGATCGCAGTCTCAAGCACACGACACCCCCAAAGGATATGGGGTTGTTCCTCCTTTTTCTACAGCATTCCCCAAAAACGGATCCAGTATGTCCCTCTGTATAAAACCTGCATAGAAGAAGCAACTTTTGTAATGTTAAAAACCAGATCATTTCGACTTAACCAAATTGCCCAACAAAGTGCTGAAGCCCCAACCAAAGCCTTGTACCATAGCTTCCTATCCACTCTGGATAACTAACCATCAAACAAATGATGTATATTTACCGGAGGTGCGATATTAAAAGAAACTTGTACCATTCGCCATATCAATCTAGCATTATTACAGTAAAAAAAAGATGTTGTATTGTTTCATCTAAATTACAGTAACAACACTTCATACATCCTTTCCACCGTCGTTTTGCTAGGTTATCTTTGGTTAGAGCTACACCTTTTAATCAAATACCACATGAAGATTTTAACTTTGAGAGGCAATTTTAATTTCCAAATAATAGGCTTGCGAGGTACAATGTTTGGTACAGCCAGCGCTCTGTACATTGAGCGAACTGTAAAAATCCTGTTTTGGCACATAGTCCATTGAAAAGTGTCCCTTTGATCGATTAGGTGTACATTTATAACTTTGGCTACTAGCGTTTGCCATGCCCTTAAGTTATTACCCACCAAAGATCTTCTAAAAGCAACATTCAAAGGCCTTGTACTAAAAACACTCGCAACTGTAGCACTTTTCTTTCTAACAATGCTATATAGACTCGGAAACTGATTTTTGAAAGATGAGGCATCTAGCCAAGCATCCTCCCAGAAACGTACTTGATTACCATCACCAATGTTAAACTTGCCCATATGCAGGAACTCTTTTTTGACCTTCATTAGGCCAGACCAAAAATGTGAGTCTCCAGGCATATATTCAACTTGTGTGATGGTTCTGTATTTCAAATATTTTTTCCTAAGGAGTTGTTGCCACATCCCATCTCCATTTATTAATTTAGAAAGCCATTTACTCAACATGCATTTATTCTAGTATCCCTAGTCCACCCTGATCTTTGGGTGTACAAAGAATTCCCCATTTAGTTAACCTATATTTCTTTTTGTGTCCATAAATTTGCCAAAAAAGTCTTGATTTATAATAATCTAGTTTTTTTAGAACTCCCCGTGGGATTTCAAAGAAGGACAACATGAAAATAGATAAGTTACTAAGTATAGAATTTATAAGGATCAACCGACCTCCAACAGAAAGTATCTTTCCTTTCCAATTGCTTAGCTTTTTCTGAAATCTCTCTTCGATTTCCTTCCAGTCTTTATTTCTAAGTTTTCTATGGTGCATTGGAATTCCAAGGTACCTAAAAGGAAAGGATCCTAAATCACAACCGAACACTTGGGAGTACTCATCCTCCAGTTCTTTGGCTGTACCGTAACAAAATAGCTCACTTTTGTGAAAATTGATTTTTAGGCCAGAAAGCTGTTCAAATGCACAAAGCAGTAGCTTCATATTTTTAGCCTCTTCTAAATCATTCTCCATAAAGATAATAGTATCATCTGCATACTGTAGTATGGATAAGCCATCATCAACTAAGTGAGGAATGACCCCCCTAAATTGACCATTGTCTTTAGCTCTTGCTATAAGAATTGCCAGCATATCCACCACTATGTTAAGAAGAATTGGTGAAAGGGGATCCCCTTGTCTAACACCCTTTCTTGTTTGGAAATAATGACCAACATCATCATTAACTTTCACCCCAATGCTGCCTTTGGCAGTCACTTGTTCTATCCATGAGCACCATAGAGGTGAAAAACCTTTCATTCTCAACACCTGTTGAAGGAATGGCCATTTCACCTTATCATAAGCCTTTTCAAAGTCTAACTTTAGGATTACTCCATTTTTCTTTTTTCTATGTAGCTCATGTATTGTCTCATGTAGAACAACAACCCCTTCCAAAATATAACGCCCAGGTAGAAAGGCTGTTTGAGAAGGTCTAATAACTTTTTGAGCCACTAGACTAATACGGTTAGTGAGAACCTTTGTAAAAATTTTGAAGCTAACATTTAGTAAGCAGATAGGTCTATACTGCTGGATTTTAACTGAATCAGTCTTTTTGGGCAAGAGAGTAATAACCCCAAAATTAAGGCTGTGAAGAGGTAAATTGCCGCTATGGAACTGATCGAACAACTGTATAAGGTCAGGTTTAATGATATCCCAGAAGTTTTGATAGAACTCAGCAGGGAAGCCATCTGGACCCGGTGCTTTATTATGTTCCATTTGGAAAATTGCCTCTCTAATCTCCTTTTCACAAAAGGGGTTTGTAAGAATTTCATTTTCAAGCTGGGAGACTTGTGGAATATCTCCAATATTTGCCTCATCTAAGCTAAAGAAATTATTCTCCGGTGCACTAAAAAGATCTTTATAGAAATTAGTAATATATGTTTTCAAGTTCTCCTGACCAACAATCACTCCTTCATCTTGCTCTAATTGATGGATTCTAGTTTTTCTATGTCTACCATTAGCTAAAAGTTGGAAATATTTTGTGTTCTCATCACCTTGTAACAATCTTGTTGCTTTGGATCGTTGTAGCCAGTACAACTCTTCCTCCCAAAGCAACTTTGTTAACTCAGATGATAGATTATGTCTATAATCCAATTCTAGCTGGGTAAGCATAACAACTTCTGCCTTCCTATCCAAAAGATCAAGATTATGGAGCAGAAAGTTTTTCTTCTTTCTATTTTCACTACTAAATTCTTGGACCATCCTCTTAGAAACCTACGCAATGACCTTATTTTATTTTGCCACCGCTGCATAGGACAAGCACCTCTAGTTTCTTTTTGCCAAACATTTGTTACCAACTCATGGAAACCATCCTTAAGAAGCCATCCCAATTCAAATTTGAAAGCAGGATTGTTGCCTCTGTGAGATGCGTCCCCAGTGTCTAGTAATAAAGGTGTATGGTCTGAGATTTCTCTAGTAAGTGCTTGGACCGTAGACAACGGAAACTTTTGTTCCCATTCAGTACTTACAAGAATCCTATCTAATTTCTCAAAAGTAGGGACTGTGGCTGAGTTTGCCCAAGTGAACTTGCGGCCAGATAACTCGAGTTCCCTAAGATTCAAGGTTTCAATACAAGCATTAAAAAGGAGTGGCCATCGGCCATCATATCTATCATTATTTTTTTCTGACGGGTTTCTAATTATATTAAAATCCCCTCCCACCATTAGGGGTAACGTCTCGACACTACAGCTATTAACAAACTCAGCAAGGAAGCGGTCTTTATGTTCGGGTTGAGCTGCTCCATATACAGCCATGAGAACCCAACGAAAGCCATCCTCTTTATTTTTAAGCGTGAATTTAACAAAGAATTCACCCTTATGAACACTTTCTACCTGAAAGGTCTAGATATTGACTCCTAACAAAATCCCACCCGACCTACCAGCAGGCAGTATCCACTACCAAAAAAAATCTTTACCTCCACAAAAACCATCTAAAGCTTCTACTGAAAACTCCCTCTTATGAGTCTCTAAAAGAGCAATGAAATCTAAATTTCTATCAACCGAAGTATCATAAAGAAAAGTATGTTTAGCCAAGTCCCGAAGACCTCTGCTATTCCAAAAAACACCTCTCATTTAAAAATGATTTGTTTTTTGGTTTCTTGTCGTAGACGGGGTTTCTTTGGTTTGACTTCCTGTCTAGCTCTTTTTTTATGTAAGGTAGATAAAATAAAGTCATCATGATTATTGTCATCCATTAGCTCCTCCGTTAGATCACCACACAGGTGATTAAGAGCAAGATGATCAATGTCACAATCTGAGTTTGTTTCATCCACGCTATTATCCTTAGGAGTCTTAGAAACAGGTACTTTAAATCTATTAAATTCTATGTCTTTGATTAGTAAAACAGATGATTGAACATTATGAGATTCTCTACCCATAGAGATACCTATGTTCGAAATATTATCTGTCACATACTCATCTGAAAAAGAAATAACAGAATTCTTAAACTTATTACCTCCTGGGATTTCAAGGTTCCTTATAGCAGTCAAGCGCTCCGCCCTCTGCAGTGAATCCTCGTCCACCGATCCCTCCCTGCGTTTGCTCCTCCTACATGGCGTCAACATCATCTCAGGCTGTACACTATCCTGCAACTTATCTTTCCCCATGCTATATTCCTTTAACTCAGTTAGGGCCTTGTCTAGCATAGGTCCGAGAGTCACTGAAGGACTAGCATGATGAATATTCTGAGATTTTTCAAGTATAGCCACAATTTTCGGATCCACTGTACCACCACAGAGCAATGACGCCGGCCGATTGTCACCAAACACGGTTTCACTTACAGCCATTGCCTGATCTTCCTCTGTCACCGGGTCATTTACCATCTCCTTGGCCGGTAGCACACCCAACCCCTCAACATTCACAGACACTTGATGTTCCCTATGCTTTCCTGAAGGTAAGGGATCGGTGCCTGTCGACATTACTGGAATGTCTACATCATCAGCCAAGTGATCCTCTGCTGTACCCCATAAGTCATCTAACAAATCATCTTCATCCTCCCAATCCTCCGTCGTATCATCAGCCATTGGCCCTCCACTAGATGAGGCGCCAATGTTCTCTGAGGCAGCATTTTTAGACAAAGAACCCTCTGAAGTATGCTTCAGTTTCTTGTTACGTTCCTCCATCTCCGCATCTTTATTACCCCTCGGTTCATCATCATCCTCATTGTTTGGTGCTGCTGTCTTGTTAGCTGCTCCTTGACTATTCTCAAAAGGCTCAATAGAGAACTTGAGCTCAAACAAGCGTGATCCTATGACAACATCCATTTCAGTTGGAACCACCTTTGGGTCTAACACAGCAACCTTAAACCGGCCATAAACATTTTGCCGTGTTGTGATCATGTCGACCCTTTGTGTTGCCCCAAACGTTGTCCCGATTGTCCAAAGTACCTCATATGTTCTAAGCACTTTTGGTAGATTAAGTACCCTCATCCAGACAGTTGGCAGCTCATAACCAAAATACTCCTCTTCTTCAAATTCTTCAAATTTCAGCAATAGCCCATTCTTCAAATCTGCAGACCCAAAATTTATTGTTCTCTTTAGCTCATTCTTTGACGGAAAAGGAGCTATCCAACTATCCGGTGCATGTAGCTGCACATCCCAAATGAAATTGCATGGAACTAATCTTTTCAAGTGACCCACTAATTCTTCCTCTGTCAACGTGCCTCCAATCACCTTGATCAATCCAGTGATCCCATCTTTCTTTGTGGTTGAATATGGAGCTTGTGGAATGTGATAGAAGCCGAGGTTATCAACTGCATAACCCACCGCATGAGCCACCGGCCTGGGTCTCTTTTTTATGGGACACTTGGCTGCCACATGTTCATCACTCTCACAGACTTGGCAAAAAAGTTGGGCTACACATTCTACTGCAAGGTGACCTCGAGTACGACACCTAAAACACCATTTATCTTTGTCATTGCCCTTTGTTACTTCCCCTTCAATCTCCATTGGTGCTTTGCCACTTGATTGTTGCTGTGAAACATCCTCCGCTGCATCACATTTCTCCTTCGTCGATCCTTGTCCAACAACTTTGATTGGCAGCACAGCAGGTTGGACCGTAGCCTCTGGAACGACTTGTGGCTGGACAGGTAGTTGCACCGGTGGCGGCGCGACAGGCACAACGTTGGTAGCATCAGGCCGAGCCCCAGCATAAGGTGGTTGCTGCCCTCGGCCTCCTCCAATTCCTACTTGCTGCTGCGCCCGCCCTCCATTAAACCTTCCTCTGCCTCTGTCACGTCCACGACCGCGCTGCCGGAAACCCCCTCTTGCTGCCCTTCCCGACCCATAGCCAGGATTGAAGCTGCGATCAGCATCAGTACCACCATTGCCAAGTCCTGCTACTTGATTAGCATTAAAATTACTACCACCAAAAATGCCCCCAGAACCTCGACCAACACGTTGTGAATTTGGGAACCCACCATCTGTACCAAGGTTGTTGTTAGGAAATCCACCGTTTCCTGTATGCACAAAGCCACCCTGATTCTGAGGCACATATCCATTCCCATTGCGATGTTGTCCCTGCTGAGTAGCATTGTTGAAACCATTCCAATTTTCCCCACCTTGGAAATTGTTAGGAGGCTGAAAGTTATTTGATGACGAGTTCCATCCTCCAGCATTTGGACCGGTTGGGAACCCACGTCCATCACCATGCTACTGTCCCTGGAACCCACCGCCATGCCCATCTTGAAACCCTCCATTGTTGCCTCCCTGAAAAGCACCATGAAATCCACCAACGCCAACACCACGGCCATCTCCCTGATGGTGCCCCTGAAAAGCTCCACCGTTCTCATCTTGATGGCCACCACCATTGTACCCTCCCTGAAAGCCTCCACGATTGCCACCCGCGCCCCGTCTTCCGTTCGGATCCATGGTGCCGTACCGGAGGACAGCAGCGTAGGATGGGCGGTGACTATGGACGGCGGCTAGGGTTTGCAGAGGGTTGGTGCAACCACGATACTGCAATGGCAAAGTGCCTCGGCGTGCAAGTAGATGACCCACGGATGACTTGAGTACCACACGGGTCCATGACGGCCCGGCCTTCATCCAAATTTTATTTCGCAGCCCAAATCCACGTTGGCCCGAAACCACACGGTCACTGTTTGAATTTTGAAACACCCCTTCTTCTTCGAGCGTCTGGTAGATCTCAGATCGCCGGCTGTCCCTTCGTCTCAGATCTTTGACGGGGCATGATCCTAGATTCATTGCAGGTGATTCCCTCGGCGGTGGAAGAGGACCATGCCATTCACCACAAGGTGGTTGACGAGCCTGAAACAGAGTTGAGACAATCTTCCTTGCCCTGAGCGTTGATCGATCCATCGTGACATCAGTTGGGGCTACGATCTTCTCTCTCTGATATGAATCTTGTAGAGCTCGAGTTGCTTCCTCGATTTCCAGATTGGTGAAGCCGGCTTCTCTTGCTCGTCGGCACAACGATGTTGTGGACGGCAGTGTTGGTGAACGTGGAGTTACCGGCGGCGACAGGCAGTCATCATCATCCCAAAAACGAGAATAAGATCCCTCTGGACGTAGGCCCTTCATAGGATCTCCATTGTCTTCATAGGATCTCCATTGTCTACTGGATGCCTTTAATGTTGGCTGCGATGGGAGCTGGACTCTGCTGGAGTACGGTGGGTTGTTGCCTTGTTGGCAGGTTGGCAAGCGGATTGGTACAGTTAGCTGATGCAGCTACAGCTGCTGGTGCCAAGGCAAGTTGGACTGGCAAGCAAGCCTTGGGATCGAGATGACTGGCAGGCAAGATTTGGGAGATAAGCGTGCTGAAAACAAGATTAGGGAAATGAGACCAAAGAAATGTTGGCGTGTGCAGGGGATGGGCGGGGTGGGGGTTGGATTGTAGTGAACTGAAATCAAAGTGGAAACGTAAAAGGAAAAGAAGAAGAAATAAAATCGGAGGTTGGAGCATGAACCAATCAGGTGCATAAACCCTTCCAGAGCATCGTGGGTCGGTTAATAATGACGTCTCACGATGCAGCGGTAAGCCGTCCCGTTTTAATTTACCGTCTGTCAGTTTCGGTGCCCCTAGTTTGAAGCACGTCACTTCGGTCCAATCTATGTGTTGCAATGCGGAGTACAGATCGAAGTTTTTGAAAGTTTGTAATAGTGGGAGTGTGGGACGACAATGACTGGCCGCCTAGAATGTTGTTATCATAGCCGGCATTGTTGTTCTTTCGCCCCCATTGTCCCAGCAGCAAATGAAACCAACCCAATGATGCAAGCATGGAACCACACGCAACAATATTTCTCCTCTTGCTTTCATATATGTATTGCCTGATACCTAGCTGTACCCCTGTGTACGAGTATAACGTCACGATCTATCAATCTCTGTTATCCAATAATTGCGCACCGGGCTGTTTAGCTTTTGTCCCAGCACGGAGCCGGGAAATCGCATATCCGGACCAATTCAAATGCAGCAATTAATCGATATTTTACATCAAACTGTGTTGAGTTAAACGCGGAGCACAAAAGGATGCAACAAGAAGAAAATGACAAATGTTGCACGTATATAAAGACGCTCTCTCCAGCAGATGGTCTGCAACTGCTTTCACTTGATAAGATTCATTTATCTGACGACAAGTGCCAAGAAATAATAACGCTGTATCTAGATTAATTGGCATTGATCTAGCAGCTAATAATCAGATATGGCTTCAGCCATGCCTCTGGCACTTCTGCTCCTGGTCCTTCTCGTTACTCAGACCAATGGATCAAGGCGCGTCCTTCTCCGTTCGACCGATGATCACTCCGGTGACTCGCCATCGTCGAAAGCCTGCCCCTCCATCCTTTCAGGTACATTACACCAAATCAACCTTAGCTTAGTGACGTGTTAACTAGCTCTTGCGTTGATGAATTATAGGACATAACAAAGGGAACAAGCTGCCTGTAATTCACCGGCTCAGCCCGTGCTCTCCTCTCCGCGGCGGCGTCCCGAAGCACGGAAAGGCAGCGCTCCATGAGATCCTCGACCATGACAGCCTCCGCATGCGCTACATCTCTGAGATCCAAGCTTCAGCTGTAGCCGCCGCCGCTCCTGCCCCCTCTGCCATGCCACCGTCGGGCGTGTCAATCCCCGCCACGCAGAACGTCATCAGCAGCCTCCCAGGAGTGTTCTCCTACACGGTCCTCGCCGGGTACGGCACCCCGGCGCAGCAGCTCCCGCTGTACTTCGACGTTAGCGGCATGTCCAACCTGCGCTGCAAGCCATGTTTCTCCTCCGGGTCCGGACCCGGAGTTGCCCAGTGCGACCGGGCCTTCGACCCCTCCGTGTCCTCCTCCTTCCGCACGGTGCCGTGCGAGTCGCCGGACTGCAGGGAGACATCGTGCTCCTCCGGGTCCTCGTGCACCTTCACGTTCTACAACTCAACCTTCGTCTTCGGCAACGGCACCGTCGTGACGGACACGCTCACGCTCTCGCCCTCGGCTACGTTCGAGGACTTCTCCATTGGCTGCATGCAGCTCGACAACATGTTCAGCGACGGCGCGGCCGCCGGGAACATTGACCTCAGCCAGAGCCGCCACTCGCTGACGACCCGCGTGATGCTCTCATCGCCGCCCGGCACGGCCGCGTTCTCGTACTGCCTCCCGGCGGACACGGACACGCACGGCTTCCTCAGCATCGCCCCCACCCTGTCCGACTACTCCGGGAACGCCGGCGTCAAGTACGTGCCGCTGGTGACCAACCCGAGGGGCCCAAACTTCTACTTCGTCGACCTCGTCGCCATTGCCGTCAACGGAACAGACCTCCCAGTCCCGTCGGCCACGTTCAGGGGCAACGGGACCATGATCGACTCGCAATCGGCCTTCACCTACCTGAACCCACCGATCTATACGGCGCTCCGGGACGAGTTCCGGAGGGCCATGGAGAAGTACCAGCTGGTGCCGGCGTTCAGCGACCTCGACACGTGCTACAACTTCACTGGGTTCAACTACATCGAGCTCCCAGACATCACGCTGAAATTTGGTAACGGGGAGACAATGGAACTCGACGACAGGCAGTTCATGTACTTCTTCCGCGAGCACCTCGACGACGGCTTCCCGTTTGGGTGCCTGGCGTTCGCCACGACCCAGGACCCCAGTTTCGCGTGGAACTTGATGGGGTCTCAGGTGCAGCGGACCAAGGAGATCGTGTACGACGTGCGCGGTAGCAAGGTTGCTTTTGTCCATAGCCGGTGCGGGTTGCGTTGAAGATGTGTTTGGGTGCCTCTACATACACTACTAGAGAAACGACTTTTGGTCCCTGGTACGTTAGTACCGGTTGTGTTATAACCGGTACTAATTGATGAATTTAGTACCGGTTTGTAAGCACAGTGCCTCTATATACATAGACTCTTTAGATTAATCTAAAACATTTGATGTTCATAAAATTTGGTGATGTAGGAGTGATGTAGTCAACATGGACTCTTTAGATTAATATCGAACACACTACTATAAAAAACATTTTCAGAGACTGTTTTTTCTATTAACAGAGGCGGTTTTTGCGACCGTCTCTAAGCTGGGGCCACACATATTACCGACACTAGTATAATGATTTTGCATATTAAAAATAAATTGATTTTGAATCCTAATTTTGTCAGGCCACACATATTACCGACACTAGTATAATGTCCGTGCTAACGCTACGGCAAATTCTTTGAAGCATACAATGAGATGAATTTAAGATTCACATGGAAAAGAAATAATTTTAAAACAAGCATACATAGCACCCTGCCTCCATTTTCTTTGAAACACGAGTTTTACAACATTTCGGTTAATAGAATAATAGAAGCAAAAATATGATACAAAGTATGGAAGAACATGCATGGGAATTTAAAATCTTTAACATACCTAAAATAGAGGATTCAAGGATATATACTTTGCAATGTCAACAAAGCAATTAGCTGAACCTGGAACGGACTTGGCACACAGAATAGATTTTGAATGAGAAGTGAAAAAACTGTATCAGCAATTGAGCAAATCAATGTATATAAAATTGCAGCTCAACAATAATAAGCTCTAAATATTATCCAAGTGAAACTGCATGATGTTTGATCATCTTATTTGGATACTGATTAGTAATGGCATCATAATAAGAAACAAGACAGTCAAAACTCCCACATACTATTTCAGTTCCACTTATTAGTCCCTAAAATGGTTGTAGAAGTTGTGTGGTTACTTCAATTTCTATTTCTTAGGGAACAAAAGAGAAACGCCCTCAAATATTAAATTTCCCTCAGAAACAAGACTGCTATTATCTTGAGCAAATTAAGCAAACCTTTTTTACATAGAAAGAATTTAAGAGCCTTAACGGTGAAAAATGGTATATGAATAAAGCATAACAGTAGTTACATTATAAAGGAACAACACATTTTTGACTGTAGATGCTGTCACTAATAGCAGTGAATTGGCAGTTGGGCACAAGCATGTTTTCAAATAATTACCTAAACATGACTACTTGCTTAAAACATTTTTCAGGTTTTTGTCCAGAGTCTTATGCTCTTGTCCCAAGAATTTTCAAAGTATTGGAACAAAAGAAAGCTGCCAGGCTCGCCTGGCGATGCGCCGTGCCTCGGTTCGATCTGATGGCAGGACACCACGATCCATCCAGTCGAGGTACTGGTGCCGCCAGTCTCGAGGAGCCTGTTCTTCGTCGATTTCCATTGCCTCTGCTTCATCAGGCGAGGATACCTTGAGGTCGGCATCCTCGAGGCCTCCCGTCGAGGGGTTCTCGTCCATGGGCTCGATGTGGGCTTCCCTCGAGGCCGCACACCCCGTGGCGCCCGTGGGTGCCTTCCTTCGGGTTTTTTAAGATCGACGGAGGGCTTCATGCAGTCGCGAGTGAAAACGTTTGGGGGGCTCGTCCGCCTCTTCGTTGTGCTTGCGCGCGATGTGATGGAGCTCTAGACCATGGAAGCTATCCTCGAGACGTCGCACCGCATTACAGTACGCCTCCATCTTTTCGTCGTGACAGCTTGATTCTTTCATCACCTGATCAATGACCAACTGCGAGTCGCCTCGTACGTCGAGGCGCTTGATGCCGAGCTCGATGGCGACACTGAGACCATTGAGGAGGGCCTCGTATTCCGCCACGTTGGATGCTGGGAAATGCAAGCGCATGATGTAGCGCATGTACTCTCCGAGTGGCGAGACGAAAGAATCCCGGCGCCCGCGCCAGTTTTCATCACCGACCCATCGAAGTACATGGTCCAGCATTCCGTTTGGATCTGAGGTGGAGGCAGCTGCGTGTCGGTCCACTCGGCAACAAAATCGGCGAGGATCTGCGATTTTACCGCCCTCCGGGGTGCGTACGTGAGGGTTTCGCCCATCAGCTCTACTGACCACTTCGCGATCCTACCTGAGGCATCCTGGTTGCGGACTATCTCCCCCAGGGGGAAGGATGAGACCACGGTGACAGGGTGTGCCTCGAAGTAGTGTCGAAGTTTACTCCTGGCCAGTATAACTGCGTACAATAACTTTTGGATTTGGGGGTACCGCGTTTTTGTCTCGGATAACACCTCGCTGATATAGTATACCGGGCGCTGGACGGGCAGAGCGTGGCCCTCTTCCGTTCGTTCAACCACAATGACTGCGCTAACCACTTGGGTCGTCGCCGCCACGTAGAGGTAGAGGGGCTCGCCATCCATAGGCGGCATCAAGATTGGAGCACGCGCGAGTGACGCAGTCAGCTGGTCGAGAGCCTTCTGCGCTTCGGGAGTCCAGGAGAAGTGTTCACTCTTTTTCAAGAGTCGGTACAAAGGCAGCCCTTTCTCACCCAGTCGCGATATGAATCGGCTAAGTGACGCCAGGCAACCTAAAACCCGCTGCACCCCCTTCAAGTCCCGAATTGGGCCCATGCGTTCGAGGGCGGAGACTTTCTCAGGATTGGGCTCGATGCCCCGCTGAGAGACGATGAAGCCCAAGAGCATGCCTCGAGGTACCCTGAAGACACACTTCTCTGGGTTCAATTTCACACCGCCAGCTCGAAGGGCCTCGAAAGCGACGCGCAAGTCGTGTACCAGGTCGTCCGCCTTTCTGGATTTTATAACGACGTCGTCGACATACGCTTCCACCGTCCGCCCGATTTGTTTTCCGAAAACATGTAGCATACATCGCTGGTACGTAGCCCCCGCGTTTCGAAGCCCAAAGGGCATAGTGGTGTAACAGTACATACCGAAAGGGGTGATAAAAGAAGTCGCGAGCTGGTCGGACTCTTTCATCTTGATTTGGCGATAGCCAGAATACGCGTCAAGGAAACAAAGGAGCTCACATCCCGCAGTAGAGTCTACGATTTGATCGATACGTGGCAAAGGAAAAGGAACTTTAGGACATGCTTTATTTAAACCGGTGTAATCTATACACATCTTCCACTTCCCCGTTCTTTTTCTTAACTAATACCGGATTAGCTAGCCACTCGGGATGGAACACTTCCTTGATGAATCCGGCCTCCAAGAGCTTGCGCAGCTCCTCACCAATGGCCCGTCGCTTCTGTTCGTCAAAGCGTCAGAGGCGTTGTTTTACTGGCCTGGAGTGGGGCAGGATGTCAAGGGAGTGCTCGGCGACCTCCCTCCATATGCCTGGCATGTCCGAGGGGCTCCACGCAAAGATATCTGCGTTGGCGTGGAGAAAGTCGACGAGCAGCACTTCCTATTTGTTGTCGAAGGTGGAACTGACCCTCAACTTCATGCCAGCTGGGACGTTGGGGTCGAGGGGTACGTCCTTGGTGTGCTCGGCGGGCTCAAAGCTTCCCACGTGTTTCGGCGTCGGGCTGGCGGCTTCGTTTGCCAGTTTCCCCAGGTGGGCGACGCATGCTTCATGCTCTTCGAGCGCCTCGGCCCGCTCGACACACTCCACATCGCATTCGAAGGCGTGCCCGAACGACGGTCCCACGGTGATGACTCCCTTTGGCCCTGGCATCTTCATCTTGAGGTAGGTGTAGTTCGGGATGGCCATGAACTTGGCGTAGCAAGGGCGCCCGAGGATGGCATGATAAGCCCCGCGGAACCCCACCACCTCGAAGGTGAGGACCTCTTTTCGGAAGTTGTCAGGCGTGCCAAAGAAGACAGGCAGGTCGATTTGCCCGAGGGGTTGGACTCGCTTTCCTGGGGCAATGCCATGAAAGGGCGCCTTCCTGGGGCGCAGCTGATCCTTCCCAATCACCAGGAGCTCGAGGGTAGGGGCGTACATGATGTTGAGGCTGCTACCCCCATCCATGAGCACCTTGGAGAAACGGGTGCTGCCAATGATGGGATCGACGACAGGCGGATACTGCCCTGGATTTGGAATGTGGCCGGTGTGATCCTCTCTGCTGAAGGAGATGGTCTTCTCTGACCAGTCGAGGTAGGTCGGGGCCGCCCGATGAACTGCAAGGACCTCTCGTCGCTCCCTCTTGCGCTATCGCGAGGTCATGTTCGCTATGGGCCCCCCGAAGATAAAGAAGACATTCTCTACTTCGGGGAAACCACCGTCACCCTTGTCGCCCGCATCCTTCTTGGCGTTGTCGTCCTTCGTGGCCACGCGGTTGTAGTATTTCTTCAGCATCTCACACTGTTCGAGGGTGTGAGTGACCACGCCCCTATGGTAGGGGCATGGTTTTTGAGCATGTCGTCAAAGATGTCGGGCCTCGAGGGTGTCCCCCTGGTCCTTTGCGTGTAGGATCTGCCACGAGGGCCTCGTCAGAGTCCTCGTCTTGCTCCTGTGCTTGCATCGCTTGTTGGGGCTTCTTGCCTTTCTTGTTCCGCTTCTGCTTCTTGTCCTTGGGTTTGCTGCCTTCCACAGGCGCTTGTTCCATGCGTTTCCCCTTGTTGGCGGGGAACATGGCACCCACCGCCTCTTCTCCAGAGGCATAACGAGTGGCCACATCGAACAACCCGCCCACGCTGGTGGGAGATGTCGTCCCAGCTTGCGCACCAAGTCCTTGCAGGTCGTGCCTTGCAAGAAAGCGTGGATGATCTCCGAGTCGCCGACGCTTGGAAGCTCGGTGCAGCATTTGGACAAACGCCGGATGAAGTCCCTCAAGGATTCGTCGGGCTTCCGGCGACACCCTTGCAGGTCTCAGGAGTTTCCCGGGCGCACGTATGTGCCCTGGAAATTTCCCGCGAAAGCTTCGACCAGGTCGTCCCAATCATGGATCTGGTCCGCAGGCATGTGTTCGAGCCAAGTCCGCGCAGAGTCCGCCAGATGGAGAGGCAAGTTGCAGATGATGACCGCATCATCGGTTGCACCACCCAGCATGCAAGCAAGACGATAATCGTTGAGCCAAACCTTGGGGTTCGTCTCCCCTGAGTACTTGATGATGGTCGTGGGTTAGCGAAAGCGCGAGGGGATCAAAGACGCGCGGATCTCTCGACTGAACACGCGGGTGCCAGGAGGTTCCAGTGACGGGCTTCGATCTTCCTTGCTGTCGAATCGTCCTCCTCGTCGAGGGTGGTAGCCAGACGTGGTGTCTATCTTCTTCTTGTTCAAGGCATGTTGCGCATCGTTATCATCGCCGCGCGTGTCCAGGAGCCGCTGCTTCACGGGCGTCTTTTTGACCCCGTCTCGAAGTGGGGTGTGCACTGACCCTGCACGATCCTGCTTGCCCCCCATGACTTCTGCGGTGGTCGAGTGGCGCATGCGGGACACAGAGCTCTCGACCTGTTGCACTGCCGCTTGCTCGATGAGCACCTGTGCTTCGCGGCGCAGGTTGCGACCCTCGAGCGTTGATGGTTCAGACATGGCCCGAATCAATGTTGCCGCAGCGATGAGCTTCTGGCTGGTCCTCCCCAGAGCTAGCGGATCATCCACGTTGTCATCGGCCTCGATCCGGGTTCGTGCGACACGCGCCGCCTCCTTGGCACGTACGTGCGGCTCGGAGCGTGCCATCTCGAGCGTGGTGCGCAGCCTTCGGACTTGACGACGCTCTTCCTCCAGGTTGGTCTCCAGCCCTTGTACTTGAGCCAGTTGTGCGTGCCGGAGGGCGTTGTCACCTGGGGGCGTCCCCGTTCGTGAGGGCGCCGGGTCGCGTGGACGGTCCGCTGCACCGCTTGTCCCCCGCTGGCGGGGCCTTGTTCCTCCGTTCCGAGCACGACAAAGCACTTCCTCGTGGGGTCATAGTCTCCAATGCTGGAATCGTCAGAGTAGCCGAGGCAGTAGTCCGCAGCGGCTTGGAACAACAGCAGAGCCCTTGGGTCTTGGACCCCGGAGTAGTCCCATCCTGGGGCCTGCGCTGGGCAACGGCTGCAGAGGTGCGGAATCTTCCGTCTGCGGTGGCGGCTCCTCCGCGCTGGAACCTCGTGAAACGAGGCGCATGAGGTACTCGTTGCCCGTGGCCTCGAACTCTATGCTCCCGAACCAGATGATGAAACCGTCCGGGAACGGATCGGACTCGTCGTACGAGCAGCGGACCTTGGGGAACTCCGTGTGGATTGCCATCGAGAGAACCGGAACCCCTCCCATAAGGGTAAGCGGTGCGTACGTAAAAGTCCTGTGACCAGGTCCAACTGACTCGGCCTAAGCCAGAGCAAGCAAGTCCCCGTCAAATGCGTATCCACACAGTGGTCCGCGAATCGGCACCCATCATAGGTATGGCTGCTCAACTCCTCAAGTCCATCCATATCACAAATCATATCACGAGTACCCGCTACGGTACAGGAGGTGTCCAATAGCCTCCAAGCCCCGACCCGAAGGTCGGTTAATGTCTGCTCACTCCAGCCGGGGGTTCGAAACTCTCCATGTTTTCCCACCAAAATACTCACGCCAAGAGGTTTAAAACCACCACTATATCCCACGCATGCAAGCAGCAGCATAACAATCATATATAGAAGTGTAATATGCAATCAAGGAATCAGGATATATAAATAGGCTATGCGGCTCATCATCATCTCATCAATGCAATAGAAGCGCTAGCAATTCTACTTGCAATGTCTAATAGGTAAAAAGTATCAGATGGGCGTGAACCTGGAGTATCGTCCTTATATTCGTCTTCAGCGTAGTCGACGTCGTCGAAGAAGTCCTTGTCCTCCGAGGAATCCTATTGCACACAAAAACAAATAAACAACGACATCTACTAGCAAATGAACTCCAAATAAGAACCAATAAAGATCCAAATAACACCAAACTCTGTTCTCACGTGTTCGTCCTGATTTTAGAAAAATACTGAAACTGGTTTCATATTTTTCTGAGTTACGATTGATTTATTATAATTTCCTGAAGTTTAAATCAATTTATGGATTTTTAAATCATTCCGTAAAGGAAAAGAAAAGACAGGGACACGTGTCAGTGAGGCTAGAGAGAGGCTCGGCAGCGACTTTGCTCAGACGAGGGCGACGAAGCTATCGGCTGCACGCGGACACGGAGACCGGCTTCGGTCGCGGCAGAACGACATATCGTGGCGGTGACAAAGCAAAGCGGAGGCAAGCGCGCGGGCACACGGCATGGCCATGGCCGCGATGGCGATGGGCGGTGGTTGACGGCAACAAGGCTGCTGGGTTGGGTGCGGTTCAGCTCGGCTAGCCAAGGGTCTTGCGCGTGCGCGGGCACATGGTTAACCATGGCCGTGACACACTGACACGGCTGCGGCACACGCGCGGACACCCGACCAAGCGAGTCTGCGGTGGCGCACAGCTGCAAGGGCTCGGTGGCGGTGATGGCAAGCGGCACCTGCAAGGAAAAAGGGAGCACGACACGAAGGCCGACATCACAAGCGACGGCGGGCTGCGGCAACACGGCGAGCTGCTATGAGGGCTCATCGGCAAGATCACGCCGGACAGCACGGAGGGCCAAGGGAAGAGAAGGTTGAGCGCGGGCTCACCTTGGTCTCGTTGGAGTTTAACACGGTGCCGTGATGAGTTGTGGCTGTGGCGAACCGAGGCGGTGCAGGCAGACTTGGGCTCGCGGTACTGACTCGGGCATATCATCGAACAGCTTGTAGGCGAGGCAGACGGACACAGCTGCTCACGGTTCAGCTTGTGGCCTTCAAGCATTTCGCCAAACAGGTTGAGAGCGAGGTGGTCAGCAGCCATGTTGTGGTAGAAGAGAGGCAAAGGCAGCAGCTTGGCGTCGTTGTTCACCAGCTCCAGCTTGGCTTGGTGTCGTGGATGGCGTTCCCCCCTTCTGCGTCCATCTTCGAGCTCGTGTCCGGCTTCTGCTCACAGTACCAACCTCAGCTTGGTGTGGCGTCCTTGGCGGCAGCGCTTTGGCGTGGTGGTGGTGCGGCTTCTGAAGAAAGGAGAGCAAGGCTGCTGCTTGCAGCTTGCTTGTTAGCTCGATCAAGGAAAACAGAGTGAAGTAGAGGCGCTGGCTGCCTTGGGCAAAGAAGAGGGGGGAGCTGCTGCTAGTGGCCGATTGGAGAAGAGAGGAGGAGAATTGAGCTGCTGCAGGCTGGCGTGATAAACAGAGGGGGCAGGGAGCCGCTAGTTCATGCAATTTGTGGAAAAGAAAAGAACACCGAGAGAGAGGATTAAGCTGGAGTGTCGCTCGGCGGAAAAGAAAAGGGTGGAAAGCAGCTCTGCTTCACGGTGAAGAACAAAGGGAGAGAACGGGTGGGGATTAGAGCCACTATTATAATTATAAGGTCCACTCAGCAGGCTAAATATATGTCCGTGTGATCAAAATTCTAGGTGGAGGAGTGAGAAGATAAGAAAGAGAATGGAACGGGCGTCTGGTGGTACGCCCGGCTGAATCGCGGAGCCCGAGAAACATACGCCCGTTCTTAGCCCGTTGCGAGCAACTGGAGCGAGCGCGTACTCCTCGCGATCCCGTGTGTCATCCCGTCCTGCTGCCTCCTGCTCCCCTCCTTCATCCCTCCGCCTCTGACCAAATCCCCTCATCAGACCCGCCGTCGGCGCCTCTGCAACGTAGCCCGACAGTGTATGAGGACCTCTACCCAGTGCGAGGTCAATGAACTGCGGCAGCCACGGCCACCCCGTGAAGGATTACTCTTCCAGCTGCACAGACATCTTCCTCCCTCTCATCGATTTGGCAACGGAAAGATGCTTGATTTAATTCTTGATGCACGCGGGTCCTTGATTCAATACAAGATTCAATTTGCTTGTGTTGCTCGATTCGATTTTGAGGTGCTTGATTTGGATCTTCCTTCCTTGATTCGATCTCTCTCGATTCGATCTGCCCGCATGTTCAGTGGCCAGGTAGTATGAAGTAGCAGCAAGCAGCATGGGTGGGCTGCCGCGCGGGGTCTGCTGTAATGGGCGACGAGGTGGCTGCCACTGCGGGCGGCGGGCGGCTTCGTGAAGGATGTACAGTTGTGGTATGAATGGCCACAGAGATGCAGTCCACGGTAGATGGCATGTACAAATAAGCATTGAATAATTGCATCTTTAATGAAATTAACCTCTTAGCCAATCTAATAGTCAACCCATTATATGAGCAGGCTGTATTGTAGGCTATATGTGACATGGCACTTCTATTTAGCCAGCAGCGGGCTAAATTATAAGCCTTGCTCTTAGAGAGAGGGCAGTAGCTTCTTGCGGTGGAAGAAAGAAAAGAGCAGAGCGAGGAAAGGCTTGCGGCGGCGGTGGGAGTTGAGAGACAGATGAGAGGTGTGGGAGATATTTATAGAATGTGGTTAGGGTTAGATTAGGTGGGTTTTTAGATGGGCCTAGATTTGGGCCAAGATATTATTAGCCCGCAAAATAAATTGATAACAATTTATTTTTCCCAAACTTGATACGAATGAATTAGACTATTTTCCGGAAATAAATTAGTTAGCAAGAAACTAATTCGAGAAGCCGGAAAATGACGTCATAATTCAAAATGTGCCGGTGAAAATTCATTACAAATGAATTAGGCTATTTTCGAAATTGAATTAATTCACATGAAATTAATTCGAAGAGTTGACAAATAAAATCATAATTCATGTAAGGAATTTTTAAATGGGCTTAGGATTTAACAACTCGGGTAGGTTTAGTCAAGAGGCTTCGAATTGGACATTTAGCCGAGCTAGCATAAATGCCCACGCTGGGTTAGCGAGTTAGCAGATTGGTCTCGGGGGCAAGGTCCAAGTCAGATAGGTTAGTTAATTAGCTTTTGACTTATATTTGAAATTAGGTTCAAATATAAATCACACTCAGAACAAGGAATGGAAATTCCAAATAAAATCCAAATTCACCCTAACAAATGCATGGCCTTAGAGATAAAATAACGGTTTAATTGATTACTATGAATTAGGTAAGGGCACAAGAAGACACTCTTATGGTTTTCTAGCTACGAAACAACCAATACAAGAAAAATTTTTTAAAATCCACATTTTTTGTACTTTTAACATTCCAGACAAAATTTTGGGATGTTACATATTAATCTCATACTACTGGGCGCTCCTTCCTGCCTCCTGCACTTGTTCCATCCCCATGCGTCATCGAGTGCTCTAGACTCTAAACTGTCGCCTCCTAATGCGTAGTCTCCGCTACCCCTCCCGGCCACTGTTGGCACTCATTAGCCTAACTAAATCCGCAAGCGCACGGAGTACGATATAGCCTTTGACCAGGGGAGTAAGAACCTGAATGTCAAATCCAAGGAACGGTAGACGCGACCAGCCTAGAACTTTTCTAACCGGACCCACCAGGGAGCACAAGGTAAGTGGGTAGAGAGTTGACTTTAGTTGGCTACTTTTTACCCCCAGACAATCTATCTAAATCTAACATGATCTGCTTCGACGGCTAGAATCAGGAAGAACTCAGAATGGGGTGAGAGAGGGGTTCTTCCGTGCTCAGCACTACTGTTATGAGTACACCCGAATGTGGTGGAATACAAAGGACGGACAGGGCTGTCACCACCTGCCGCCTACCACTGCAGTTCCGTGGGGTGCAACACAACCTGAGGTGGCTAGCCAGCACAGGCACCACGCCTAAGCTTTCAGCCACTGACCTCCACCCAACGCGAAGGGCTATAGACGAAACCCCAAACAATAGTCGCTGTCACTCACGCAGACTCAGGTACCCGCAGATCAAATGATAGATGAGATAACTTGCTGAAAGTAATTCATGAACTAGCGAGGTACTAAAGGCAAGAGACCAATGACTTACTGAAGATAACTCCTAAAATATATTCCTCGGGGGCGGAAATGTTGAGATGAGGCCGAGAAGAAATCCCGGACTCTATCTACAAAGCTTGGTTGTCACCCAAGCAACTCACCCACTCTCTCCCTACTCTAACTCTAAAGATGAGAGCACTTTCACTAAACTTCTCTTCTCTCCAAGGATGGTGTGTCCTCTCAAGGTGAAGGGGGTCACTTTTATAGTCTTCAGGGGTGGTTCCCGGCGTCAAGCTTAAGCTAAGCTTGTGCTTAACTGCCACGCGAAGGGGGGCACGTGGCGGCCTCAGGGGGAGGCCTGCCGGCCTAGGCCAGGGCGATCGGCCTGGTCTGGCTGCCCCGTGGCACCGCCTTCTTCAGGGACGCTCTACATTGGTCCCTGAGGTCGATAACTGTTGCTTTCGATCAAAGCTGTCCGAGAATCTAAGGTTGGTGGTGTGGGGACCCCTTGGCCAGGACGTCCCTCGACCACCCGTATCAGTCCCTGGATCAGTACGCTGATACGGATTTCGATACAGAATAGTGTCAGAAGCAGTAAATAACGTATAAGTTAAATATTTACATCGATTTAGCTAGCGGTGGGCGGCGGGCACTCGTTCGCCACCGGGGTGGGTGGCAGCACCATATCGCCCTGGAGCTTAACCCTGTATGACAATGAAAGGCAAGAGTGAGTATTCAGAGTTGAATACTCAGTAAATCTCACAAATTCAATAATATAATTATAAATTAGAAGAATGTAAATGTTGGGCCTGGAGGGGCATTTCCTCCCTGCCAGTCCCGACATTAACCCCAGAACCCTGTCATCGGCACTCCTGCCGTCCGGGTTCCCCATGCAAGAAAGTAAATATAATCAGTGGGGGCTTTGACTAAGTGGACTCATTCCGGAGTCACGGCTATCAAGATAGGTTTTACACTCTGCAGAGGTCGTACGTATCTACCCCGCATTCTGTCAGTCCCTACCTTCGTCAAGACAGGTACTGCCCTACGAGACTCGTACCCACCGGTGACCATCGCTGGTCAGCATTCCCTAGGTCCAGCCACAGGTAATACTGGGGGCTAAGCAGGGGCCACTAATCATCCGCCTCGCGGATGCTGACCCGGGTCTGTGAGCGCATTAGTTAGGGCCCTTGGCCCTCAGGGTCTCCGACCCTGTATCCTAATCGACCCGTGCCGCCCAGTCCCAGTCCTCTGCTTGGGGCTGTCTCCAGCATACCCGTTCCCGACTTGGTGCGTGCCCGACTCGGCACCAGGCGCTACCCAGTTCGCCGGTCGGCACTTTGCACCAATCATACGGCTCCTTGGGCTGGGTTACTAAGTTCCGCTGGTGGGTGTGAATCAAGGCCTCACATAAATAGGCACTCCCGTAGGCTGTGCCTTTTTGGCATGCGGGGTTGTATTAGGCACTAGAAAGACTCTCCCATGAACCGGTCCTTAGCTGAGATCAGAGCGGCTCTTAGGATCCTCCTAGCGAGGCGATCCTTCCACTTCCAATCTTAAAGCATCTATATAGCGAAGCCAGGCTTCCACCCACGTGAAGCCTCCTTATAGCTTAAGCTGCAGGAATGATAAACTTTAGTGATTCGGGTGATATTATTGGTGAGACTTGCCTTCATTGTCGGTCCTTAGACGTGCCGTACGCGGGCGTAGTCTGTATGTCGACCGGGCGGGGCTTCGGGCCTTCTGGAGCTTCGGCGTCGCGTCGGGCCCGGTCATGCTATCGAACAATAAAACACATAAAATAATATCAATTCATCAATCAATGCCTATAGATTAGAAAGAGAAAGGGGAGATGGATATTCCGGGGCTTACCTAGGGATCGGGATGGATATCTGACGGATTATCCATTAATTATTTAATAATAATTAACGGATAGGATGATGGGGTTTAGAAGGGGTTTAGCTGGTGAGATGGCTTTGTAAGTGTGGAAGAAGGGCTAGGGATAATTATTCCGAGAATTACTGGATATCTAAATAATTCCCGAATAATTATATTAATTATTTAGAAATAGATTTCTAAATAATTAAGGATATTGGATTGAATTTCTAGTAATATTCCAGAAAATTATTAATATAATTTTCTGAGAATATTATGGGCGGAATGACTGCTAGGGTTGGCTAGTATCTGGGATTTTGGGTTGGGCACCATAAGGGCTAGGTTTTACCTAGAGTTTTACTAATACTAGGGATTTTTGGTCGGGCAGTATATCTGCGGGGTTTTATTTGGGCGGCACAACGGCTATATGGGGCTAAGGTTTAATAGCCGGAGTTTGCAGTTGGGCGGCATAACTGCTATATGGAGCTAGGGTTTAGTAGCCGGGGTTTTTGGTTGGGCGGCATAACGGCTATGCCGGGCTAGAGTTTAGTAACCGGTGTTTTTGGTTGGGCGGCATAACGGCTGTACCGGGGAATATCTGGGGTTTGGATTTGGGCAGCGCAACTGCTAGGTGGGCTAGGATCAGGGTCTCGGTCGGGCATTATAATGGCTAGGGTGGACTGGCCTTGAAACTGGGGAATCGGGCAGCATCCCGGCTAGGGTTGCGGAGTAGCGAGCAGCGATGGGGTTTAGCGGCGGGGGTCGGGCATTGCGCGGCCAGCCGAACTGGCATCGTCCGCAATGCTGGGCGAAATGGCTAAAGCAACGCCGCTGGTTAGACTGTTCCGAGCGCACCCGAAAACATAATAGAGCAGCAGTTGGCGCACCTTTTCCTACATGTACGTGGGCAGTGTGGTATGACTAAAGCTACGCCGCTGGTTAGACTGTTCCGGGCGTACCCGGGAGCAGAGCAGAGCAGCAGTTGGCGCACCTTTCTATTGTGTACGTGGGCAGCGCTTCCGCATTGCGGGGTGAATTCTTGTGCATGTGTGATGGAGAGCTGGAGCTCTCGTGCATGCAGAGAGCTGAGCCCTCAGCTCTCCGCGTGCGCACGTGTGTGCTCGCAGGAATGAATGCGAAGGCCTTCATGGCCTTTTATAGGCGCAGCAGGGAAGGCGCTGGCGCTGGGCTCGCTTCGGTAGCGTGGCTCCGACGCTAAGGACCCAGGGCAGGGTCTACGCGGCGCTCGGGCGTTGGCAGGAACAACAGGTGAAGGCAGTAGCGCTGCTGCCTTCGGCACAGGCCGGGCGACGGGCGACGTGGCGTGCAGACGGCATGCCTGCAGGGGCGACGTGGCGGCCTGGGACAAGGACCGGGACGGCGCGGCGCTCGGGGCAGGGCCAGGCGGCACGGCCGTGGAAGAGAGGAGCGGTGCCCCTGGCACAGCTGCACGGCCGGCCCTGTGGCCATGGCGGCCGGGGCTAGGGCTCGCGGTGGCCAAGGAAGAGGAGAAAAATGGAGAAGGGGGAAGGAGGGGGGTCCCAGCGTCGAACGGCGGCGAGGTTTGGCGGCCTGCAGTGGCACCAGAGCGGCGGCGGCGGCGCTGGTGAAGATGGCGGCGGCGCCAGGGTTGCTGAGGGAGACGACGCGCTTTAGCGCTACGTGGGCCGCGTGGGTCAGGCGAGCGCGCGGCTGGGCCGCGGTCGGCCTGCTGAGCGCGCGCGTGGGCCGTTCGTGGCCGCGGGCTGCGGGAGTGGCGCGCGTGCGGCCAGCCTGGAGGAGACGCTAGGCCGGGGGCGCGGGAGGCTGGGCCGAGGAGAAGGGAGGGGAGGGGGCCGCGGGCGTGCGAGAGCTGGCCTGCGGCCTGTGGGCGAGGCGCGCGCTCAGGCTGGCGGTGGAGCGGGCCGGGAGAAGGCGGAGGGGCGCGCGGTGGGGAAGGCGGCTTGCTGGGCCGTGGGGTGAAGCGCGGCTGGTGGGCCGCGGGAAAACGTGGGCCGCTTGGCCTGATGGCGCGCGGGCCGCAGGGAGGAAGAGGAGGTGGCGTGGGGGAGCCGCGTGTGGGGGCTGGCTGGGCCGGCAGAGGAGGGGAGTGGTGGCGGGTGGAGTGGGGAGTTTAAGGGGCAGGGGCGGACTTTAGCGATGGGCCTGAAAGGGGAGTTGGGCTGAAGTTAGAGTCCTGGCCCAACAATCGTTTAAGAAGGTTTTCTATTTATTTTTCATGGGATTTGAATTCGAATTCGAATTCTCTTAAGATTTGAAGGAGGTTCTAAGGCATTCAAAATGCATCACTCATGTCAAGATTAAATGCATAGCTTTATTATTAAAATGTATTTTGAATATTCAAGAGAAAAGAAATATATTTAATTAAGGAAAATTATAGAAAATGCATATTTTTAAATGCTGTTAAATAGACGGGGTGTTACAGGGCTACCCCACTTAAAGAAATCTCGTCCCGAGATTTGAGGCTAGATAGAAAGTCTAGGGTTTCCTTTAGCACTCTCTAATTTACGGCGTCGATGAGTATTTCCAGTATTTATTAAAAGGAATTTCTTCTCCTTTCTAATCTTTAGAAATTCTTCTCTTGGTAATATTCCTGTCTCTTATTTCCATGCGTGGGAGTATGATTGTTGATACTTACTTCCTTTACTCCCAGATGTATCCAACCAATTTCTGTCGTACCTGGGGTGACTCGATGAAATACTTTTCCTGAGTTGTTTTAATCCTCAAGTTCTTGAGGTCAAGTACCTTTTCCTTTGTTTGGGTTACTACCCCACTTAAAAGGATTAACTCAGGATTTCCTTTAATTTCAATCCGAGATTTTCCTTCCGAATGGATTTCTCAAATTTCCTTTTGAAATGAAAATCTCGGATTCTCATATCTTCTCAAGGTTTTTGTCCAAAGTTCTTATCCAAGTTTTCCTTTACTTGGATGTATTTATGCTCGGTTTTACTACTCCTTCGAATGTCCTATTCTTCATTATTAACGGAATTGTCTTTATCTAGGTTTTCTTTGTCCGTCTCTGGGAGTGTCAATTCTGATTCGGGGTTTCTCTTTGATTTGAAGCAGGTGTAACATGCTGAGATACCTAATTTTTTTCCGACTGTGAACGTCGTCTCTTCTTTGTCCTATTCTTGATCGCTCAACTGCCTCGGTCGTAATTCTCTTCTTGGTAACTCTGCTTCACCTGGGGTGGATAGGTTCGGGGAAAGGTTATAGCTAGGTTTACAAGGAATCTGGTTATTGTTTCGGGGTTACCAGACGGGGAGAAAGGAATCTAGGGTAGAAAACTTGGGTGACCACTTCTCACCAGAAAATTTGGTATGGTGGTTCTTCTGGATTGAGAAGTGTCTCCACGAATGGACAGATGGTTGTGGACCTGGGGTTGGTGGGTTGGCTAACCATTCTTAGTGGAATTTGGTTTCCAAATTTTTGTGTGGTGATTTTTCTGTCAAATCACCCAATTATTCCACTAAGATCCTTTCCCTATATTTCTTTTATCCGGACGGATTATCTCGGATTCCTTAGGGATGTTGCTAAGGCTGGGGGGTTGTTTCTGGGGTATTGGATGGGAATGGCTGCTCCAAGGGGATGAACTTGGTTTAACCATTCCTTTGATGAGAGGACGGTTCTACTGGGTATCTGAAGATTTGTCTCCTTTCGGAGTGAGGTGACGGTCATGGTTAATCTCAGGAGTGCAAATGTTTATTTGGGCCATGGTTTCGGCTAAGGTGACTGAGAGAAGACGGTTGGATGATGACAGTTGCCGGAAATAGTGAGGGGAAGGGTTAGGGGGTTCTTGGTTATGAAGGGAAAGGAATGCGACTGAGGAGCATTTGTTTTTAAAGAAACTTACATGCCTCAGTGATTATGAGAACTGAGGTTGTTTATTTCTAACGGCAGAGAATAGATGGGTGAATGATTATGGTTGTCGAATTGGGATGGGTGATATTCTTGGGATGGTGGTGAAGTTGTCGTGGATGGATGACGATCGAGGGGCAGGCTTAGAGGAGCCTTGCATGCCTCAATGATCTGTTAGGAAATAGAATAATTTCCTGTCAGGGAGGGGTTTCGAACTTCTATGGTAGCCGGGGGTATTTCTGTATAGCACTGGTTTGATTGTGAATGTGCCGTGGAAAAGAAAGTGAATGACGGTAGGTTTCTTGAAATATTTTGGAAGGGAGTGTGTGTTGGAAGCGATGTTGGGGTTTCTTTCAGAACTTCAGGGAAATATACCGAGTCGGGGATGGTATGGTTGACTCGTACAAATTTCTTTTGGTGGCTCGATGGTATTCTAGAGGATGGTGTGTTGGAAGGGAAATGTTTACTAGAGAGAGGAATATATAGGCTTCTCTAGTATTGTCGGTATGGGGAAAATGGACAGAGATTTCTTGAAGAAATTGAATGGCGTGGTTTGATTGTACTCATTGGTATTAGCGAAGGAGCGGGTTTAGCTAGTTCTCAGGAGCGAGGAGCTTGGATTTCTAGAGAGGGTTACTGGGGACTTGGTAGGAGAGAGTGGTGGATAAAGGGGTCTGGTTTCGTCAAGAATCGGTTTGCTTTCAGGAATAAGCGGAGGTTTGGTTATTCCTGTGCAAACCTTCGTGGGAGTTGGCTTGATGAAAATGGTATTAAGATTTTCAAGGTACGGCGTTGATGAACAGGCTTTTCTGGAAGCTGAGGGGAATCAAGGGAGAGATGGTGTCAGGAATGACAGGGATTTCGGAAATATATGAATATTGTCAGTCCTGATTCAAGAAATGATGTCGGTCAATCCTGAGATATTTATGGTGGATGGGGTTGACCTTGGGATTGATAAAAGTAGACGTTAATTTGTCGGTGGTGGATTCAGGGATTGTAGAACCTAGGGTCAGGGTTTCTAACGGAGATCCTTATATCTTCTTTTTTTGGTTTCTTTAGCTTTCACGGATTTCCGTTCCAAAATTCTACACAGGGATTTTGTCCTTGTCACATTCATAGTATAAACTCGATTTATACTATTCCTGTGATTATTCCATATTTCCCTGAGATCTGTAGGTCGTGGCTCACGTTAACTGATTCCTCTGCGGTTTCCCAAGTATAATGTCTTAATGACTTCGGAATCTACCCCGCTTAAGAGGATTAGACTCCGTATTCCGTATTAGACATTTAGAACTATTCTTCAGAAACTTTTCTTTGTTCCTGAATCTTGGTTTGAACTGACGACGTTAGAGGGACAAGGGCTATGGATATTCCTTAGTTTTTAAGGAAAGAGTGGTTCTATCCACGCATTTCTATAATCAACTACCAATCAAATCCATATCTATTATATGGAAAAGGGGAAAACATTATCCGGGGTTTAATCAAACATTATTCAATCAAAAGTACGTTACTATATAGTCATAGGCTTATTTCCAGTAGAAAACTCATTATTATTATTTTAACTCGATTTCTAGTTACTCCGGCAGCATTTGCTTTTCGGCAAATCTTCATCTCATAATTTCCATATTACGGATCATCTTCCAGACTTCATTCTCATGATCCATACCTGTCAGAGTAACATTTGGCGTTAAGCACGAGGTGAGGGGAATTCTGGGAATGAAATAAGGATTTTTCCGACAATTTTGAAAAAATATGAAAAGAATAGAAGGTTTCAGGCTTCCTAATGCGTGTGGGCTGTCTTATATGGTGCTAAGAATTTATTTACGGCTCTGATACCACCCTGTGGGGACCCCTTGGCCAGGACGTCCCTCGACCACCCGTATCAGTCCCTGGATCAGTATGCTGATACGGATTTCGATACAGATTAGTGTCAGAAGCAGTAAATAACGTATAAGTTAAATATTTACATCGATTTAGCTAGCGGAGGGCGGCGGGCACTCGTTCGCCACCGGGGTGGGTGGCAGCACCATATCGCCCTGGAGCTTAACCCTGTATGACAATGAAAGGCAAGAGTGAGTATTCAGAGTTGAATACTCAGCAAATCTCACAAATTCAATAATATAATTATAAATTAAAAGAATGTAAATGTTGGGCCTGGAGGGGCATTTCCTCCCTGCCAGTCCCGACATTAACCCCAGAACCCTGTCATCAGCACTCCTGCCGTCCGGGTTCCCCATGCAAGAAAGTAAATCTAATCAGTGGGGGCTTTGACTAAGTGGACTCATTCTGGAGTCACGGCTATCAAGATAGGTTTTACACTCTGCAGAGGTCGTACTTATCTACCCCGCATTCGGTCAGTCCCTACCTTCGTCAAGACAGGTACTGCCCTACGAGACTCGTACCCACCGGTGACCATCGCTGGTCAGCATTCCCTAGGTCCAGCCACAGGTAATACTGGGGGCTAAGCAGGGGCCACTAACCATCCGCCTCGCGGATGCTCACCCGGGTCTGTGAGCGCATCAGTTAGGGCCCTCGGCCCTCAGGGTCTCCGACCCTGTATCCTAGTCGACCCGTGCCGCCCAGTCCCAGTCCTCTGCCTGGGGCTGTCTCCAGCATACCCGTTCCCGACATGGTGCGTGCCCGACTCGGCACCAGGCGCTACCCAGTTCGCCGATCGGCACTTTGCACCAATCATACGGCTCCTTGGGCTGGGTTACTAAGTTCCGCTGGTGGGGTGTGAATCAAGGCCTCACATAAATAGGCACTCCCGTAGGCTGTGCCTTTTTGGCATGCGGGGTTATACTAGGCACTAGAAAGACTCTCCCATGAACCGGTCCTTAGCTGAGATCAGAGCGGCTCTTAGGATCCTCCTAGCGAGGCGATCCTTCCACTCGCAATCTTAAAGCATCTATATAGCGAAGCCAGGCTTCCACCCACGTGAAGCCTCCTTATAGCTTAAGCTACAGGAATGATAAACTTTAGTGATTCGGGTGATATTATTGGTGAGACTTGCCTTCATTGTCGGTCCTTAGACATTCCGTATGCGGGCGTAGTCTGTATGTCGACTGGGCGGGGCTTCGGGCTTTCTGGAGCTTCGGCGTCGCGTCGGGCCCGGTCATGCTATCGAACAATAAAACACATAAAATAATATCAATTCATCAATCAATACCTATAGATTAGAAAGAGAAAGGGGAGATGGATATTCCGGGGCTTAGCTAGGGATCGGGATGGATATCTGACGGATTATCCATTAATTATTTAATAATAATTAACGGATAGGATGATGGGGTTTAGAAGGGGTTTAGCTGGTGAGATGGCTTTGTAAGTGTGGAAGAAGGGCTAGGGATAATTATTCCGAGAATTACTAGATATCTAAATAATTCCCGAATAATTATATTAATTATTTAGAAATAGATTTCTAAATAATTAAGGATATTGGATTGAATTTCTAATAATATTCTGGAAAATTGTTAATATAAATTTCTGAGAATATTATGGGCGGCATGACGGCTAGGGTTGGCTAGTATCTGGGATTTTGGGTTGGGCAGCATAAGGGCTAGGTTTTACCTAGAATTTTACTAATACTAGGGATTTTTGGTCGGGCAGTATATCTGCGGGGTTTTATTTGGGCGGCACAACGGCTATATGGGGCTAAGGTTTAATAGCCGGAGTTTGCAGTTGGGCGGCGTAACTGCTATATGGAGCTAGGGTTTAGTAGCCGGGGTTTTTGGTTGGGCGGCATAACGGCTATGCCGGGCTAGGGTTTAGTAATCGGGCAGCATCCCGGCAAGGGTTGCGGAGTAGCGAGCAGCGATGGGGTTTAGCGGCGGGGGTCGGGCATTGCGCGGCCAGCCGAACTGGCATCGTCCGCAATGCTGGGCGAAATGGCTAAAGCTACGCCGCTGGTTAGACTGTTCCGAGCGCACCCGAAAACAGAATAGAGCAGCAGTTGGCGCACCTTTTCCTACGTGTACGTGGGCAGTGTGGTATGACTAAAGCTACGCCACTGGTTGGACTGTTCCGGGCGTACCCGGGAGCAGAGCAGAGCAGCAGTTGGCGCACCTTTCTATTGTGTACGTGGGTAGCGCTTCCGCATTGCGGGGTGAATTCTTGTGCGTGTGTGATGGAGAGCTGGAGCTCTCGTGCATGCAGAGAGCTGAGCCCTCAGCTCTCCGCGTGCGCGCGTGTGTGCTCGCATGAACGAAGGCGAAGGCCTTCACGGCCTTTTATAGGCGCAGCAGGGAAGGCGTTGGCGCTGGGCTCGCTTCGGTAGCGTGGCTCCGACGCTAAGGACCCAGGGCAGGGGCTACGCGGCGCTCGGGCGTTGGCAGGAACAGCAGGTGAAGGCAGTAGCGCTGCTGCCTTCGGCACAGGCCGGGCGACGGGCGACGTGGCGGGCAGACGGCATGCCTGCAGGGGCGACGTGGAGGCCTGGGACAAGGAGCGGGACGGCGCGGCGCTCGGGGCAGGGCCAGGCGGCATGGCTGTGGAAGAGAGGGGCGGTGCCCCTGGCACAGCTGCACGGCCGGCCCTGTGGCCATGGCGGCCGGGGCTAGGGCTCGCGGTGGCCAAGGAAGAGGAGAAAAATGGAGAAGGGGGAAGGAGGGGGGTCCCAGCGGCGAACGGCAGCGAGGTTTGGTGGCCTGCAGCGGCACCGGAGCGACGGCGGCGCTGGTGAAGACGGCGGCGGCGCCAGGGTTGCTGAGGGAGACGACGCGCTTTAGCGCTACGTGGGCCGCGTGGGCCAGGCGAGCGCGCGGCTGGGCCGCGGTCGGCCTGCTGAGCGCGCGCGCGGGGGCCGTTCGTGGCCGCGGGCTGCGGGAGCGGCGCGCGTGCGGCCAGCCTGGAGGAGACGCTGGGCCGGGGGCGTGGGAGACTGGGCCGAGGAGAAGGGAGGGGAGGGGGCCGCGGGTGTGCGAGAGCTGGGCCGCGGCCTGTGGGCGAGGCGCGCGCTCAGGCTGGCGGTGGAGCGGGCCGGGAGAAGGCGGAGGGGCACGCGGTGGGGAAGGCGGCTTGCTGGGCCGTGGGGTGAAGCGCGGCTGGTGGGCCGCGGGAAAACGTGGGCCGCTTGGCATGATGGCGCGCGGGCCGCAGGGAGGAAGAGGAGGTGGCGTGGGGGAGCCGCGTGTGGGGGCTGGCTGGGCCGGCGGAGGAGGGGAGTGGTGGCGGGTGGAGTGGGGAGTTTAAGGGGCAGGGGCAGACTTTAGCGATGGGCCTGAAAGGGGAGTTGGGCTGAAGTTAGAGTCCTGGCCCAACAATCGTTTAAGAAGGTTTTCTATTTATTTTTCAAGGGATTTGAATTCGAATTCGAATTCTCTTAAGATTTGAAGGAGGTTCTAAGGCATTCAAAATGCATCACTCATGTCAAGATTAAATGCATAGCTTTATTATTAAAATGTATTTTGAATATTCAAGAGAAAAGAAATATATTTAATTAAGGAAAATTATAGAAAATGCATATTTTTAAATGCTCTTAAATAGACGGGGTGTTACAGGTGGGCCCTTCAATCCATGCAAGCATAGCTTAGGCCTTTCAGGTCCTTAGATCAAACCGTCGTTGATCTCACGTCTCAGGATCATTGGCTTTGTGTTTCTGATCTCCTGGATCAGTGACATGGCAAGGGGCCACAGAAGGGGGCCGGTCGGCCTATGCTAGGCCGGTCGGCCTGGCCTTGTGCCCAAAGTGGCCCTTCTTTCACTTGGTTGCTCCTGCACTCACAAATTATACAAAACTTGTGGAACTCATTAGAAATAACCAAATTCACTTTGTTATGAGCAAGATGAGCCTGAAATATGATGGAATGTTGGTGGTAAAATCGTATCGCAATGACCACCAACAGCCACGCCTTGGCAACAAATGCCACGCACTATCACTGCATGCGGTACCAGGCTGTGATGGGGCCAGCCGGCCAGCGGCTGCAAGTAACTAAACACGTGGTGCCTCTTCCTGTGCCACTGTGCGTCCCATCGTTATAAATTTAGGGCAGTTGCCCTCCTTTCCCCATTCACATTTCCTCTTCCTCTACACCTCCATCCCCGGCCTTCTCCCCGCTTCCTCTGCACTCGCCGCCGTTGCCGACTGATCGACTCCAAGGCAATGTGTAAGCTCTCCTCCTCGCATCACCAGCGAAGGTGCGCCACCACCAGCAATCGACTCCGAGGTAATGGCAAAGGCAATATGTCCCCTCCAATCTCTCCTTGTGTTCTTGACACACTGTTCATTGTTCTTATTTACTGTTCACTATTCGGTTGCAGTCAAGCGAAGGCGCGCCACCAGCGTAGTCGTATGCACGACGCAGTGAGTCTTCCTCGCCGCCGGTGAAGCGCCATTGCGGTGGCACCGACCCGGCGTCCTCATCGGTGGTTCCACCACTGTCACCAGCACAGGATGGTGATGGCACCGGCTCCAGCCGTCGGTCACCCTTGCCTCCGCCGCAGGGACCGCCGCAGGGACCAGCAGAGGATAAGTCCCTGCGGGTCTTGTGTAGGACGACGCCGAGCGGCAAAATGTGGTGGCGATACCCCCTTTGCCCCCTCTTCGTGGAAGTGGACACCAGAATCAAGGTGATCCTGCACGCCATGAGAACCGCAAGGAGCAGCATCAAAGGCTTCTTCGCTAGGAGGAGGAGGAGGACGACGACGACGACGAGGAGGAGGAGGACGACGACGACGATGAGGAGGAGGAGGAGGACGACGACGAGGACGAGGATGAAGAGGAGGACGAGTAGGCTGATGGTGCTGGCGAGTACTCCCAGCACAAGTGATGTTGTTTGTTGATGATGTTTTGTTGTCGGTTGTGTTGGAAACATTGAAATCTTTTGCTGGCCTTGTGCTTTGCCAATCTGGGCAACAATCAAATGGATGTATATATATCTAGCTGTTTGTGTCTATGCATGCCTGAACTAGTACTACTTTGATTTAGTTAATGCTGTGATCGCCTTCTCCATAGCCGCCGCCACCGAATCATCCACCTTCCCCGAAATCCACCGGCCAATCTGGGCAAGAGATTGGAATGGCCTCATCTCGCTTTTGCTCTGCGAGAGATTTGGAACGTAAAAGTGCAATTTTTTGCATTTTTGGCGAACCTGTATATGCACACCCCTTTTTACATGTTTTAGTGAATTGTACACCTCCGATTTATAATATTTGACATTTCAGACATCTCATTTAGCCTGCGGGCGGTTCATTTTACTTGTCAGAAACGTCAAATAAAAAGAACCACAAGTAGTATTCACGTGTGTGTGTGGGAGCAGTACCATCTCAACATATATATGGTCACTCAAGTCAAACTAAAGGGTAGACCATCAATACACAAATCCATGTCCACTGCTGTGGACCCACTGAACACACCACGATATATATAACGTATTCGCCACCGAAAAGTTTTCGCTGCTACAGGTTCTCGCGTGCCTACGACAGGCGGGACCTGTCGGTGATATTATCTCCGGCAGTCTTCCACGGGGTAGCCCACGGAAGTGATTTGTAATGCAGGGAAGATCGCAAAGATCGGAAGCAGGATGGTTAGGATGGACAGACACAGGGGTTTATACAGGTTCGGGCCGTCGACTCGACGTAATACCCTACGTCCTGTTTTGGGGTGTTGTATTGCGTGTTGAGTTGTTGTCTCGTGAATCGAGTTGGCTTGAGTTCTTTTTGAGGGGGTCCTGCCCGCCTTATATATCGGGGGGCAGGGTTACAAGTCGGTTTGTATCCGATCCTATCTCTAAGAATCCTTTCCTTCTTTACAATAATTCCTATTCCAACTAGGACTTTTCCTTCCAGATCCTTCCTCCGTGCGCCGACTTGTCCCGCACGTCTTTAGGTCCAGAATGGTGGGCTGGGCCGCCCCCTTTTAGTGGGCTGCCAGGCCTGCTCGTGAGGTACCCGGGTACTATATCCCCCACAGTAGCCCCCGAGCACTTCTTGGTCGACTGTTGGCTGTAATTGATCCGCCTTTTCATGCATAATCCGAGTGCTTCCAAGTTGTCTTAGGACCTCATCCGAGTGGTTTCGAAGAAGATCCGAGTGGTTTTGAGGAAGATCCGAGTGCATGCTCAGACGTTCCTGAAAACAATTCTTCAATTATAGCCATAGTGAGGGGAAGGAGTGCTCTTCTTCACACGCGACAGCGAAGTGAATACACTTAGTCCCCGGGCTTTGGGCAATTTTAGTATTAAATTGGCCAAAGGTCTTCAACTTTCATCCATCTGTATCTTGATCTTCAATGGTGTGCACCTCCAGGTGCACCCATTGGGTGTAGCCCCCGAGCCTCGAGTAGAATAGAATATTCTGGTCGAGGGTCAAAAATATTATGAATCTCTTTTTAAACTTAATCCATCAATGGTGTGCACCTCCTGGTGCACCCATTGGGTGTAGCCCCCGAGTCTTGTTACGACTCAGCATGATCGTGTCAAGACTCTGAAAGCCATGAATTCCGACTGATTTTTTCAGCCACCATGCCTCTGGACATGGATTTTAGATAATCTTTTCCTTCAGGGGCTTTTTTGTTTCCCCTTTATAAGGATTTTGTCCTCAAGTTCTTTGAACTCGGCATGACCTCCGAGTCGTGTCCCACGAATCAGCTTGACCATATGGTAAGTCATCTTCTCGCAAGATTTATACTTGTCAGCATTTGACCCAGATTTCTGAGCGAATTTAGCGATAGTATCGCATGCCTTACGTAATAATCAATTGCAAGGATGCAATATTAATTGCAAAATCAAGTCTGGCCGTCGACTAATTTTAGCCTCACGACCGAGTGGTTTCTGCCCCTGAGCACTAGCTCAGGAACCCACAAATTTGTTAGCGTAACAGAACCGAAAGGTCGTGCTATATTTCAGCCCATTTAGGCCCACTACTCCGCAAAGTCCGTTGCCTCCCAACGGTTGCCTTACGGAAGGCGAAATATCGCGAGATATCGCGACTCCTTACCGCATCTTTGAATTCAAAGCGACGGGACGTGCCTGCGTCGGTTGAGTTCCCGAGACACGCATCGCGCCGCGCGTGGGAGGAACGGTTCATTCCTTTATAAGCCATCCCCGCCACAATCTTCTTCCTTTACTTGCCATTTGCCTCCCCGACGCTCCAGTTCTCCTCCTTGCGCAAGAGCAAACCCTAGATCCGCTCCCACAGCTTTCCTCCTCGATCTTCAGCCCCGCTCGTTGCCATGGCGCCCAAGAGGAAGGAAGGCCCGAAGCGGAAGGAGAGGTCGCCGGCAAGGGCTCGGTCGTCCAAGGCCAAGGCCACCGCCGAGGTCGCCGTGGATCGCGCCGCCGAGTGGAGGGAGTCCATCACCACCACCAGGCGCCTCGAGCAGCATGTCGTCGACGGCATCCTCCCCGACCAGCAAACCGCCGAGTGGCGCGCCGCCGCCGGTGAGTCTTTCCCCACCCCAAACTCCTCTGATTTGGTGGTGTTTGAATCTTTCTTTCTTCGTGGTTTTGGCGTGCCCGCGCATCCTTTCCTCCGCGGGCTGCTGCACTTTTATGGGATCAGTCTCTGCGCACTGAATCCCAACTCCATTCTCCATATCGCCATCTTCATCAACCTCTGTGAGGCCTATCTTGGGATAGAGCCTCACTTCAATCTTTTTCTTCATCTTTTTCTTCTTAAACCTTATCCCAGAACCGAGTGCCCGCAAGTAGTCGGGGGCGCCGGATTCCAACTCCGCGAGGGTCGAACTCGGGGCTCTACAGAGCCACACTCCAAGCTCCATCGGACTCTGTCGAGCCCAATCGACAAGTCTTCATGGCTGGTGCTGCAGCGGCTGGTGACGTCGACAACGACCCACGCTACGCGTTCGAGCTCGAAGGAGATATCTCCGAGAATGAAGACCCACCCGCTGGTGAAACCACTCAAGCGACTGCGGACAGAGAAATCCGGAACAATAGGAGGGCTCAGCGCAGCCTAAACGCTCGCAATCGCGTCATGGCTGGTCGCAACCTCGCTCAAGAGTTCGCACGAGTGGCACGCTACGACTCTCCTATGGCTAACGCCATGGAGATTGCTTACCACATCCGCAGTCTGCCAAGAACTCCAGAGACGGCAGCTGCACTCGAGAGGATCAACGACATCTGCCGCACTCTCGACAAGGCCATCGCCGCCGCACCAGCACGCAGCGAAGAAGTCGAGAGCAGCGGACGACAACATCCCCGCGACAGGAATCATCCTCCAAACCCAGCCGACTGGGAGAAGGCAACCGCGCAGAAGGCGCACCCCCACACCGACCAGAGGATGATCGTCAACGAGGTGGACGCACTCACCGCAACGACCCTGCCACATCATCCCATGGGCCGGCACACAGTGCCGACCTCCGGCAGACTATCAACGCCAATCGCGATGCGCGCTCCATCCTTGAATCCAAGAGGCGTGATAAGGCCCAGAGATACAAGGAAGAAGAAGACGAGTACCCAATGTTCTCCAGGGACATCCGGATGGCGGTTTACCCGCAACCATTCAAACCAGTCGGCTTCGAGAAGTACAACGGCAATACCTCCCCCGAGTCATGGTTGCGCATCTACTCTACGGCTATCGAGTGCGCGGGTGGCAACAGCGCCATCAAGTGCAGGTACTTCCCAATGGCACTTGAGCCCGCGCCACTCACATGGTTTGAGAACCTGCCACGACGCTCCATCGACTCCTGGGAACGCCTGAAGATCTTCGTGTCGAACTTCCAAAGCACATACAGTCGCCCCAAGACTCGACACGACCTCGCCATGTGCAAGCAGCACAAAGGAGAAAGCGCGCGCGACTACATGCGCCGCTTCATGGAAATCAAGACTCTGGTGGTGGACATTTCTGACCGCGACGCATCGACTTGTTCCAGAACGGCATCACCAACAGGTTCTTTGACAGGCAATTTGGCCTGCATCGACCAAGGAATCTGGACGCCCTGCGCGATCAAGTCGAGACGTGGTCTGAGCAAGAAGACCGCGACCTCGAGAAGTATGGCCCTCCCCAGGGTAGGGAGAGGCACAGCAACAAAGGTCAGCAGGGCTCCTAGAACAACAAACGCAAGCCAGACGACACAGTTGCAGCTCTGGAGACTGGCATGCGAAGCCAGAAGAAGAACTACCCCGGCAAGAGCGACGTTGAGAAGATCATGGACAGGCCGTGCCCAATGCACCGAAGCACAAGCACACCATGGGCCAGTGCTACGATCTCCAACGCATATACGCCGAGAAGGATCGAAAGACCAAGGCCAAGAAGAAGACGGCAAGGGAACCACTCGATCCCGAAGCCAAGAACAAGGACAGGGCGGAAGATGAAGAAGAAGACGACGAGGAGGATCAGACGAACAAGTTCCAGAAGCCCAAGAACGTACTCATGGTCATCATGGGGGGCGACTATGGATTCCCCACTCGGAGGAAGCATAAGCTCGCTCTGCGGCACATAATGGCAATTGAGCCAGCCGTCCCCAGATACCTAAAGTACTCGGAGGTTCCGATCACCTTCTCCAGGGCGGACCAATGGAACAGCTACGACGAACCAGGGCAATTGCCACTCGTCCTGGACCCCACGGTGGCAGGATCACAACTCACCAAGGTGCTGATCGACGGCGGGCGGGGCTGAACGTGCTATTCTCTGGCACCCTGAAGAGGATGGGGCTCGACATTGAAAAAATGTTGACTCCACCGACTCCCCGTTCTACGGCATTGTCCCTGGTAATGGCAGTCTTCCCCTCGGTCAAGTCACATTACCAGTCACATTTGGCACGCAAGAGAACTACAGGACATAATACATCAAGTTCGAGGTGGCAGACTTCGAAACTTCGTATCAAGCGATCCTGGGACGACCTGCGTTGGCCAAGTTCATGGCTATTCCGCACTATGTCTACCTCGTCCTCAAGATGCCAGGACCCAAAGGCGTCATCTCCAGCCGTGGCGACTTGCGATGGTCATACAACTGCGACAGAGAGGCTGTGGAGTTCGCGGCTACCACTCAGGTACCCAACGCCATGGCCCAGATCTTCGCAGCGGCTCAGAAGCTGAAGCAGACAGAGTATGAAGTCCCGAGCAAGGAGTCCGGACCACTCAAGGCGGCTACCCTGAAGACGTGGCGACCAAGGACGCACCTCTACTGGAAGGAGACCAGTCGAAGACCACGAAGATCGGGGCTGGCCTAACCCCAAAATAGGAAGGCGAGCTCGTCAGGTTCCTGCAAGCCAACCGCGACATCTTCGCGTGGAAACCGGCAGATATGCCGGGAGTACCAAGGAACCTGATCGAGCACAGCCTCAATGTTGATCCCAAAGCTACCCCCAAGAGGCAACGGTTGCGACGATTCGCAGCCGACAAGCGAGAGGCGATCAAGAAGGAGCTGGGGAAACTACTCGCCGCAGGATCATCAAGGAAGTCTTCCACCCGACTGGTTAGCAATCCAGTCTTGGTGCGAAAGAAGAACAACAACGAGTGGCGCATGTGCGTCGACTACGCCGACCTCAACAAGCATTGCCCCAAGGACCCCTTCGGACTGCCGCGCATCGACCAGGTTATTGATTCCACGCTGGCTGTGCCTTACTTTGCTTTCTTGATTGCTACTCGGGTTATCATCAGATATCTCTGAAAGAGGAGGATCAAATCAAGACGGCGTTCATCACCCCTTATGATGCTTATGCATACACCACGATGTCATTTGGGCTGAAGAGCGCTGGTGCGACTTATCAGCGCACGATCCAACTCTGCCTCGAGAAGCAACTTCATCGCAACGTGGAAGCCTAGGTCGATGACGTGGTCGTGAAGACCAGAAATCCAGAAGACCTCATCGCTGATCTGGAGGAGACTTTCGCATCTCTGCGGAAGTGGCAATGGAAGCTTAATCCAACCAAGTGTGTCTTTGGAGTACCCTCTGGGAAACTACTCTGGTTCATCATCAGCCATCGCGGCATCGAGGCCAACCCCGAGAAGATCAATGCTATCACAGCAATGGAAGCTCCAAAGACGATCAAAGACATCCAGAAGCTTACTGGGTGCATGGCGACGCTACACCGATTCATCTCACGACTTGGAGAAAGGGGCCTCCCCTTCTTCAAACTACTCAATAATCGAGCAATACGACGAAGGAGTTGCTGATGACACAAGACGACTGGAGCTCGACTTGATCGAAGAGGAACGTTGTGGAGCTTTGTTAAGATCCACTCGATATCTCCAGGGAGTCCGGCGCTATCATGACAGAAACGTCCAAGAGCGCTCGTTCAACGTTGGCGACTTAGTATTGCGAAGGATACAGAAGACCACGGGTATGCACAAGCCTATGTCCCGCTGGGAAGGACCTTTCATCATACACAAGGTGACAGGACCCGGGTCGTATAGATTGAAGAACAGTGAAGGAGTCGAAGAGAAGGATTCATGGAACATCGAGCATCTACACAAGTTCTATGCTTAGGATCTTTGTCTGAATACATAAAGAGTCTGTACCATATTTTGAAATTTCATCAATAAAGTGCAGTATTCTCAGCAATTGATCCGCAGTCTCTCCGCTTCGTTCATGCTTTGGTGACTTATAAAGACTACCTTAGCTCATAATACTTCCGGAGTTCCCTTTGATACTTGTTGATTCAGCAAAGTATACATCGGTCAAAATCCGAAGAGTAGATCACATGACTACTTTCCAGGATCCCTGAGTACTTAGTTCTAACTAAGACCAGGCTGAACACCTGTAGAGGCCAGCTAGCCTTATAAAGCAACTACCCACGAGTGGTTATTTCAAATCTTTAAGTACTTATTTCAAAGTACTACAGAGTCTACTCGGCAAGAAGAGTAGTGATTTCAAATCTTTGAGTACTTATTTGAAAGTACTACAGAGTCTACTCGGCAAGATGAGTAGTAATCTCAAATCTCTGAGTACTTATTTGAAAGTACTACAGAGTCTACTCGGCAGGAAGAGTAGTAACTTCAAATCTCTGAGTACTCATTTGAAAGAACTACAGAGTCTACTCCACAAGGCGAGTAGTAACTTCAAATCTCTGAGTACTCATTTGAAAGTACTACAGAGTCTACTCCACAAAAAAGAGTAGTGATTTCGAATCTCTGAGTACTTATTTGAAAGTACTCTAGAGTCTACTCCACAATATGAGTAGTGATCTTCAAGTGCCAGTTATCAAGTGCTTTGAAGTACAACTCGCCAAATGAGTACAACTTGCGGGGGCTTCCTGAAAACACTGCAAGAGTGGTTTGGATGACTCTTAGGGCGCATCATGGTCAATGGAATTCATCAATATGGTGGTCGCCTCAACCCGTTGCAAGTTATCAAGTCAAGGTTCAACTTCAGCTTGTGCAGCGGTACTGCCGCATCGTCAATATGCTTCTGATGAACTCAAACTAGTCGGAATCAACTCTGAACTAGTCGGCTTCATCGACAAACAACATCAAACAAGCTAAGTTACTTTGTTTGGATGACAACTTTCTCGGTCGCACAGCATGTTATCACATCTTCGCCAGCTTCCAGGCTCGGGGGCTGACGCTAAAATCACAACTCGGTTAGCCATCGGGCTCACCTAGTTGTCTTTCTCCAGCATATTTGAGTCGCCAAGTATCAATGATGGGACATCGACTACATTGGCACCTGACTCCTGATTCCTGATTTTGGGGAAGATCGCGGCGTGACAAGTCAACCACGACCTCCTCTGTTCTGCTACTCTATTGATGGTGGCTATTTTGACTACATACTACTCGATGCATCTCCGCTGGCTCCTATGCTCGGGGGCTAGGTACAAGAAAACCACTCGAAAGAAGATCTCCAAGATGATTGGATGTGACTACTATTTCTGGGTGCAAATTACCACTCGGATGATATCTCTAAGATGATTTGAAGAACCCTAAAGCTCGCTGGACCCTTGAATTGATTATTCTGAATCGTTTCAAGGCTCGGGGGCTGGTAGGCGATATACATCGACTGCTGATTTTATTTTTTCTGAAGACTGAAGACTTAAATCAAGATCCTCGACTTGATTCGTTGATTCAACTCAAGGCTCGGGGGCTACTTGATATCAAGTGCAATTTTTCCAAAATTGCACATTTCAAGCACAAGATGAAGATTCAAGATTCTGTGGACCCTCAACCTGATTCTTCGATTCAACTTAAGGCTCGGGGGCTACTCCATATGGAGTGCGATTCTTATCGCACACCATATAATATTTTGAAGACTACTGATTTAATCAGAATAACGGGGCTTAAACACCTCATGGCCTCGTGACAACCAAGACCTGTCCAAGACTGATCAAGCACTCGAAGAACTCGAACAAGCACTCGATTGGCTTGGCAAGCACTCGGTTGACGATACTCGACGATGAAGCGCTTGGGGGCTTGTTGGAGGTACGACCATGGGCCCACAGGGCGCATGGATTGTCCCCAGACAGAGTCGTACCAAGCGTGAAGAACACGAGTAGAGTACTACAAGGACTCTTCTCGATTTGGAAACCAGTCGTATGACTTGTAAACTACTCGGATTGCCTTTTAGAGTAATCTCCGAGTAGTAGGACCCCTTCGCCGGGACGTCCCTCGATCACCCGTATCAGTCCCTGGATCAGTACGCTGATACGGATTTCAACACAGATTAGTGTCAGAAGCAGTAAATAACGTATAAGTAAAATATTTACATCGATTTAACTAGCGGAGAGCGGCGGGCACTCGTTTGCCACCGGGGTGGGTGGCAGCACCATATCGCCCTGGAACTTAAACCTGTACGACAATGAAAGCAAGAGTGAGTATTCAGAGTTGAATACCCAGCAAATCTCACAAATTCAATAATATAATATATTAAATTAAAAGAATATAAATGTTGGGCCTGGAGGGGCATTTTCTCCCTGCCAGTCCCGACATTAACCCCAGAACCCAGTCATCGGCACTCCTGCCGTCCGGGTTCCCCATGCAATAAAGGAAATCTAATCAGTGGGGGCTTTTGACTAAGTGGACTTATTCCGGAGTCACGGCTATCCAGATAGATTCTACACTCTGCAGAGGTCGTACTTATCTACCCCACATTCGGTCAGTCCCTACCTTCGTCAAGGCAGGTACTGCCCTACGAGACTCGTACCCACCGGCGACCATCGCTGGTCAGCATTCCCTAGGTCCAGCCACAGATAATACTGGGGGCTAAGCAGGGGCCACTAATCACCCGTCTCGCGGATGTCGACCCGGGTCTGTGAGCTCATAAATCAGGGCCCTCGGCCCTCAGGGTCTCCGACCCTGTATCCTAGTCGACCCGTGCCACTCAGTCCCAGCCCTCTGTCTGGGGCTGTCTCCAGTATACCCGTTTCCCGACTTGGCGCGTGCCCGACTCGGCACCATGCGCTACCTAGTTCGCCGGTTGGCACTCTGCACCAATCATACGGCTCCTTGGGATGGATTACTAGGTTCAGCTGGTGGGGTGTGAATCAAGGCCTCACATAAATAAGCACTCCCATAGGCTGTGCCTTTTTGGCATGTGGGGCTGTACTAGGCACTAGAAAGACTCTCCCATGAACCGGTCCTTAGCTGAGATCAGAGCGGCTCTTAGGACAGAATCCCCTTCCTTGGGATCTTCCTTCCGCTCCCAATCTTAAAGCATCCTATACTACGGCGATGCTGGGCATACCCTCAGGTCATGCCCCCCGTAGCTTATGCTGCACATAATGTAAAGTTTAGTGGAGGGGGGGTGATATTATTGGTGAGACTTGCCTTCATTGTCGGTCCTTAGACGTTCCGTACACGGGCGTAAACTGTATGTTGACCGGGCGGGGCTTCGGGCCTTCTGGAGCTCCGGCGTCTCGTCGGGCCCGGTCATGCTATCGAACAATAAAACACATAAAATAACATTAATTCATCAACCAATGCCTATAGATTAGAAAGAGAAATAGGAGATAGATACTTCGGGACGTACCTACGGATCCGGATGGATTTGTTGACGGATTATCCATTAATTATTTAATAATAATTAATGGATCGGACGATGGGGCTTAGGAGGGGTTAGCTGGTGGGATGGCTTCTAAGTGTGGAAAGAAAGGTTAGGGGTAAATATTCTAGAAATTACTGGATATCTAAATAATTCTCGAATAATTATATTAATTATTTAGAAATAGATTTCTAAATAATTAAGGGATAATAATTTTCCGGGAATATTATGGGTGGCATAACGGCTAGGATTCGCTAATATCTAGGATTTTGGGTCGGGTAGCATATGGGCCGCGTTTTATCTAGGGTTTTATTTGCACGGCACGACGGCTATATGGGGTTAGGGTTTAATAGCCGGTGCTTTTGGTTGGGCGGCATAACGGCTATACCGGGGATATGTGGGGTTGGGAATTGGGCGGTGTAACTGCTAGGTGGGGCTAGGATCAAGGTTTCGGTCGGGCATTACAACGGCTAGGGTGGACTGAGCCGGAAACTTGGATCGGGTAGCATCCCGGCTAGGGTTGCGAAGTAGCGAGCAGCGATGGGGTTTAGCGGCGGGGGTCGGACATTGTGTGGCCAGCCGGACTGGCATCGTCCACAATGCTGAGCGAAATGGCTAAAGCTACGCCGCTGGTTAGACTGTTCCGGGCGTACCCGGAAGCAGAGCAGAGCAGCAGGTGGCGCACCTTTTCTTACGTGTACGTGGACAATGTGGTATGACTAAAGCTACGCCGCTGGTTGGACTGTTCCGGGCGTACCCGTGAGCAGAGCAGAGCAGTAGTTGGCGCACCTTTTCTATGTGTATGTGGGCAACGCTACCGCATTGCGAGGTGAATCTCCTGTGTGGAGAGCTGGAGCTCTCGTGCTTGTGTGCTGGGAGCTAGCGCTCTTCTGCATGTGTGCGTGCACAAGAACAAAGGGGCAGGGGGCTTTTTATAGGCGCTCGAGAGGGGGAGGGCTCAGGCCTGGCCGCTGCGTGCTTCCTACGCGAAGCTAGCGAGGCAGGGCGAGGTGGCGCGCAAGGAGTGGTGGGACGAGGCGAGGTGGCGCGCGCCGGCGCGTCGGGGAAACGTGGCGGGCAGGGGGGCTGCAGTGCCGGCTTGAGGGCGCGCGGGTGGCGTGGCAGGCGGTTAGCGAGCGAACGAGGCGAGGGAAGGGGATACGTGGCTCGCTGGCCTGTTAGTGAATAAAGAAGGTTTTCAATTGTTTGAAGGAGGTTTTGGGTTTAAATTCGAGTGGGAATTCGAATCTTAAATGGGGTTTGAAGTGAAGGCTTGCGATGGTCATATATATGGAATATTTTGGAGGAATTTGGAATTAGGATTTAATATTCAAACTAGATTAAAATATTAATCCTAAGGATTTGAGAGAGAGAGGTTACTATTTCCTAGAATTTTAAAGATTAGAAAAGGAGTTCTAAATCATTCAAATGCATCACATATGACAACTTAAATGCATGGCTTTATTTAGAAAATGCATTTTGAATATTAAGGAAAAGGAAATTATATTTTTAATTACAGGAAATTATTTAGAGTATATATTTTTAAATGTTCTAAAAGGACGGGGTGTTACACTTCACCTCGCTCCCTCACCGTCGCCTCCTCGCCTTTGCCTCCCGCGCCGACGCCAGAGTCCTCCGAGCCCGTATTTTGGCGGTTCGGCCTAGCTCTGCGGCCTCCCCCTCCCTCCTCTGTCGGCCTGCACCGGCCACGAAGAAGGCAGATCGACGGCAGCCCCGCCGGCGACGCTGCAGGCTGCACGTCGCCTGCCGCCAACAGTCGTCGTCGCCAACCTGCTGGTGAGCCAACTAACTCTCTTGCCCTGTCCCCCTTTATCTTTCATTCTGTCCCCCTGATTTTTCCCTGTTGATTTGATTTGATTGTTCAGAAGGTTTGCAACACGGAGATTGCTTCTGCACTGCCGGTTTCACCGTGGATCCTCTGGACCATACATCCCAACTTGCAGGTGATTTCCCATTCTACGTCCATTAGCCCATGGCCTCTCCACCACTCTGTCCCTATGAGGCTGTAACCCTGTTAGCCCTCCTCTTAACCATTGTATCATCTACAATACCTCAACTGCATGCTTCGTTAATTAACTAGGAGCTGGTGTAGTTAAATAGCAGATTTTGAGGCACGATCTCTGACTAAACAGGATAAAAATAGACGTCTGAAGCCACTTTGTTGTTCCGATTCTATAATAGATACGGTGCTGCTCTTATTTTGTTTGTTCTGTATCACGAAGCTGATGAAAAAATTTATATAGTAAGACAAACATGTTTTGCAATGATAGATTTTTAGTACAAGGATAACTATACATCTACTCTTGTGTGTGTTTTTTGCCATGCTCTGATTATAACTTGCAATTAGAGGAGTATGCAAACAGGAAGGCTTCTGATTCTTAGTATATGGTTGTATTGTCTGTTACTGAGTATATGAGTATATATAGTCATACTCATATCCAGGGACGAAGCTAGAAAAAAATTTAGGAAGGGCTGAACAAAAGCACCAATTGGGATTTAGGGTTCTATTTTGTTCGATTGCTAGCCTAATGAACTTTAGCCCCTCCTAGTGTACATATTTTGGTTGAAATTGAACAGAGAATTACATAGGGGTTCCTTTGGCAGCGCAGCAGTAGGGGGGGCTCGAGCCCCCCTTGCCCCACCGCTGGCTCCGTGCCTGCTCATATCGCTATAAGAAAAGGAGGCATCCCAAGCCATAGTCACTGTACACGGTAAATATATATATATATATATATATATATATATATATACTCACGTAACCAGGGTTTTTTTCCTGCGGTTTTTTCCCTTTTTTTGGGACGGCTAACCGGTCCGGTAAACCGGTCAAACCGGCCGGTTAACCAGTAGGAGCGGTTTGGTAGGGTCGGTTTTGAGCGGTAACCGACCCTATTTAGCTACCGGACCGGACCGGTTTGACCGGTAACCGGTCAAACCGGTCCGGTTCCAAACGGTTTTTTTAACTATATAGGCCTAAATTGTTGCGTCCCTTTCACGATTGGAAACGCTTGTGTGGGAAACAAAGGGGGAAGAACATAATGAATCAAGAAAGAGAAAAAAAATGTAGTTCTGTTTATTATTATGATTGGTGATAATAATGTTCAACTCATATGGGCAAGTTTTCTAGAGCTTAGGCCACTTGAATTTAGTCATTTACAGGCCTATATAACAGGCTCATAGAATATTGTTGCATTATTCGGCTCCTACTGATTTATAGAATATTTTTTGTTATTTCGTATAATTGCTCCTTATTCCTTCAACTTTACTTTGGCTCATGTTGGGATGATGCAAGGATACGGATTTAAGTCTTTAGGATATTGTGCATCAATGTGGCATGGTGACATAGCAGTATAGCACCGCTTTTGGAACCGCAAGTAATTATCATATGGCCGCAATGTTTTGCATTTTTCAACGACATACCTTGAAGGTGGATACTGTGATTGTGGCACAAGAATATGAATTGTTCTAAAAAATGGGTTCTCCATGCATTTTTAGCTTCTAGTGGTTGCAACTTGATTAATGACTTCACAAAGAAATTGTTTTGCAGATCGCAGTCCACTATAAGATATCTAATGCTTAGCTTTGATGTTCACTGCAGGAAAAAATTGATTTACCCTAAGGTTATAGAGGCTGTCAATTCCATATACTCATCAATGACTACATGATTTCGGATGGAATTGACAGCATGTTGTTCTTCTTCGGTGGCCGCTCCCCCTTTTTTTTCTAGACCTCTATTCATCTAATTTTAAGCATATTGTCCATTCAGCTTACGAAGAGGGAAATCAGCTGGAAGACATGCTACCCTTTTTGGCAGACCTTCGAAGAGAGAGTCCATTTTCCTAACATATAGGATTACATAAGTGATTACCTATAAATTCAAAATGCATGAATACTGCTAATTTTTCCATACCAAGTAAATTAACATTACTTTCACAATCCATGCAGGCACATGGCGCAGAGAACACCTGTTGGCATTGGCAGTATGGGCAGGCCGGCTTTGCGGAGAAGAGTAGAAGACTACAGCAGCGACTGCAATGATAACCACGTGTCCACGTCGCGCTAAAGACGAGATGACGAAACTCAGTTCGAGACAGCCCAATATAGACGATAAAAAAGAAAGGAAACGAACGCTCAGCAGGTAGCCACGCACACGATAGTCGTCAGCTGGCGCGCCGGCACCTGCCTAGTTACTGTTACTATTACTATCCTATATTAAAGCTCCAAGAATCGGCGCGATCTCAGCCTCGAAGCTACTGTTCATGGTGCCTGACACGCGGTCCCCACGTCCAATCCCATCCTAGCGCCTGCTCGTACTTTCTGGAGCCTTCTTCCCGTCTCCCGACGAGTCGACGGCAGAGCACCAGAACCCTCACCGGCCTATATATCTCCGACGGCCGGTCCGTCCATACTTTTCAATGGCTCAACGCCGGCGGCAGGAGCGAGGACGCCGGAGGCAGGAGCGAGGATGAGGCGCTCCGCCAGGCCGCGCCACTCCGTCCGCCGTTTCACTAGGCCACGCCGCGCCTCCCTACCTAGCGACTGTTCCGGCTCACGCCGGTGTCGGAGCTCTCGCCGGAGTCGAGGAAGACTAGCCCCTGCGAACAGAACACACACGCAACGCGAACACACTGGACAGAGATTGGTGCGACCAAAACCTTAGTGCGTTTTCTGTTTACTTCGCTATATATAGAAATCAAAGACATGCAGGCCGTTGAGGCCACGACGCGCGCGCCGCGCGCCACGCTCCGCATGAGCTGCGCCATCCCACAGCTCGAGCGTGCCGCGCGACTCGCTCTGGACCAACGAACTCCCCGCGTGCGTGCACACGTCGAGTCCCTGTACAGGACGCGCCCAAGATTCGGGCTCAACTGAAACAAACTGGAAATTGGAAAGGAGAAAAACAAACTATCCTATCCTGAACGTGCCGGTGTTTATTCAACATTCTCCCCCTAAGCACCGAGCCCGTTCACTTCAGCTTGACGACGCCGATCAGCTCGCGAAGCTCCTGGAACTTGGACCTCCCGAGTGCCTTCGTCATGATGTCCGCAAGCTGCCCCTGGGTACTTACGAACGCCAGTCGCACCGCTCCAGTATCCACACTCTCACGAAGAAAATGAAATTTTGTATCAATGTGTTTCGAGCGATCGTGGAGTACCGGATTTTTGCTGAGTGCGATTGCAGACTGGTTGTCCATCTTTAGTTGTGGTGAGGGCACGCCGGCGCCCACCACGTCCTGCAACAGCCGCCTGAGCCAAACGCCCTGGCACGCTGCCGCTGCTCCGGCGATATACTCTGCCTCACACGACGACAGAGCCACCACGCGCTGCTTCTGGGATTGCCAAGTTACCGGGTTCCCACCGAGGAAGTAGAGGATGCCGCTGGTGCTCTTCCGGTCGTCGACGTCGCCGGCCATGTCGCTGTCGCTGTAGCCGACGAGCTGGAGCTCTACGTCGCCCCTGGTGTACACCAGACCGTAGTCGATCGTCCCGGCCACGTACCGGAGCAGATGCTTCATAGCCGCCATGTGCTCCTGCCTTGGATCCTCCATGAACCGGCTCAGGTAGCCCACGGCGAACGCCATGTCCGGCCGGGTGTTCATCAGATATCGCAGGCTCCCGATCAGGCTGCGGTACTCTGTTGCATCAACCGCTGGCGAGGAGCTCTGTTTTGACAGCTTCAGTCTTGTCTCCATCGGCGTTGCACACGGATTGCAGGCGCTCATCCCTGCCTTCTCCAGAATCTTCTTGGCGTAGGCACCCTGCAGGAGCTCGATGCCTCGCTGCCCCTGCCTAACCTCGATGCCGAGGTAGTAGGACAACAACCCGAGGTCACTCATGCGGAAGAGTGTCTTCATCTCCTCCTTGAATGTGTTGATTTCCTCAGTGGTGCTCCCGGTGATGATGAGATCGTCGACGTAGATTCCCACCACCAGCCGCTTGTCGCCGTCGCCGCGCGTGTACAGCCCGTGTTCACACTCGCTGCGGATGAAGCCGAGCGCGAACAGGCTGCTGTCGAGCTTCGAGTTCCAGGCACGTGGCGCTTGCTTGAGACCGTACAGCGCCTTGTGCAGCTTCAGGACCTTCCCTTCGTGCCCGGCAGCGATGAAGCCGGGCGGCTGCTGCACGTACACCTCTTCCTCCAGGTCGCCGTTCAAGAACGCGGATTTTACATCCATGTGGTGTACTGACCATGACCTGTGGGCAGCCACGGCCAGGAGCACACGCACGGACTCCATCCTGGCGACAGGTGCGAAGACCTCCTCGTAGTCGATGCCGTGGCGCTGGACGTAGCCCTTCGCGACGAGCCGGGCTTTGTACTTGGTGATGTTCCCGTGCTCGTCCTTCTTGATCTTGAAGACCCATTTTAGGCCGATGGCGCGCTGTCCCGCCGGCAGGTTCATCAGAGACCACGTCTGGTTATGCTCGATCGACGCCATCTCCTCAAGCATCGCGTCGCGCCACTCCTTGGTGCGCTTGGCCTCGTCAGCCGTCACCGGCTCATCTCCGATCGCCACCATGAGTCCCTCTGTCACTTCCCGCTCTGCAAGTCCGGGGGGCGATGTTGCCCCAAGGATGTTGTCGATGGCGCGAAAGCGAAGTGGGACGTCGTCGTCGTGGTCGTCGTCCAGATCGAGCTCCCCTTGCGGCGGAGAGGTGAACTCGATTGCTGATGTAGAGGATGGAGCCGGAGTACGAGAAGGTGTTCGTGGCGATGGCGCTCCAGCATGGCTTGGTGGCGCGGATGAAGTCGCGGGTGCTGGTGCTGATGCAGAGCGTGATGCAGCGTTCGGGGCCGCCGTGACGGGACTCTCCTGTCCTGCCGGCGCCATGGTGTAGTGCTCCACCAGGAACGGCTCATCGTCGTCGTCGTTCCCAGCCCCCTTCTCAGCTCCCCAGTCCCAGCTCCGCTCCTCCTCGAACACTGCATCGCGCGACACGTGAACGCGCCGCGACGCCGGGTTGTAGAAGCGGTACGCCTTCGTTCCTGCCTCGTACCCGACGAACACCATGGGTGTGCTTCTGTCGTCGAGCTTGGCGAGGCGCTGCCCACCGTTCTTGACATGTGCGACGCACCCAAATGTACGGAGGAAATGAACTGGGGGCTTGACACCGTGCCATACCTCATAGGGAGTCTTCCCGTCGACACTCTGCGTTGGAGCTCTGTTCAGGAGGAACACGGCAGTATTCACCGCCTCCCCCCAAAACCAGCCCGGCAGAGATTTGGCCTTCATCATGCTTCTGGCCATCCCCATCACGGTCTGATTTCTCCTCTCGACCACGCCGTTTTGCTGAGGTGTGTACGGCGCGGTGAGATGCCTCTGAATTCCCCGCTCGGCGCAGTACTCCGCGAACGCGTGCGCCGTGAACTCGCCACCACGGTCGGTGCGCAGTGTGCGCAGCTTCCGCCCGGCTTCCACCTCCGCGCGCGCCAGGAATCGCTTGATGGACTCCGCTGCTTGATCCTTGCTGCCGAGGAGGATGACCCACATAAACCGGCTCAGGTCATCGACGAGGAGGAGAAACAGCTTGTTCCCGCTTCGGGTCACCGGCGTCACTGGCCCGCAGATGTCTCCGTGCACCAGCTCGAGTTTGTCCTGCGCGCGGTACTTGGCTGCAGACGGGAACGGCAGACGCCGCTGCTTCCCGGCCAGGCAGCTGTCGCACACTTGCTCGACGTGGTTGATCAACGGCAGGCCGCGAACCATGGCGTCGCGGGCGAGCTTCTCGAGCGCGCGGAAGTTGAGGTGGCCGTATCTCGCGTGCCATAGCCAGGCCGCATTGCCTCCCTGCGCCGCGAGACAGACCGGCCTCCCGATGTCGAGCTTGAGGATGTAGAGTCGATTGGCGCTGCGTACCACCTTGGCGAGCAGACGGCGCTCCTTGTCCCAGATCTTGAGGACGCCATCTTCACAGCTCCACTTGAACTTTCTCCTCATCTAGTTGGCCGAGACTGACGATGTTGGCGGTGAGACGTGGGATGTGGTAGACGCCCTCCAGCGCCTGGTGCTCCCCTTCCTTGCACTTGAAGAGCACGGTGCCGCGCCCCTCGATGCCGACGACGGATCCGTCGCCGAACTTCACCGTACCGCGAATGCCGGTGTCGAGCTCGGAGAAGGCGGATCGCGTCCCCGTCATGTGGTTGGTGGCGCCCGTGTCGAGAATCCATCTGGTGGACTCCCCTTCACGCCCGTCGCCGAGCTGGACGAAGAGCCTGCTCTCGTCGAGATGAATCTCGGCGGGCGCCTCCGTCGGCGATGCGGGGAGCGGCGAGGTGGACGAAGATATGGCGTTGACTTGCGCCTGCGCCACCATCAGGATGGGCTCTTCTTCTTCTTCGCCTTGGGCCAGGTGGGCCTCATCTCGCAGACGAGACCGGCACTCCTTGGCCTAGTGACCCTTCTTGCCGCAGTAGCGGCACTTCCCCGGCTTCTTGCGCTGGGCTTGTCCATCTCCCGGCCCGGCGGCCTGCCGAGCACCGCCGTTGCCACGACCGCGCCCGCGCGGCGTTCCGGGACGCCCGTTCCCGCCACCACCGGCGCCGCCGCCACCGCCACTGGAGTTCCCGTTCTCCCCCGACCCTCCACCGATCTTGAGCTTGGCCATCCACTCCTCCTGAGTCAGGAGAAGTCGACCGTGGTTGTCGACGACGGGCGCCGCCTTGCGACGGCGCAGCTCGACGGCGCGAAGCCGCCCGGTGACCTCCTCAATGGAGACGGTGTTCAGATCGAGGAGCGTCTCCACGGAGACGGCGACCTGCTCCAGGTGCTCGGGGACGACCTCCAGCATCTTGCGGACGATGTCGACGTCGGGGATGTTGTCGCCGAGCGTACGTAGCTTGTTGGCGAGCCCGGTGATGCGGACGGAGAAGTCCTCGGCGTTTTCCCCTTCCTTCCAGGTCAGCGCTGCGAAGTCGCGCCGGAGCTGCTGCGCATTGCTTTCGCGCACACGCTCGACGCCGACGCGGATCGTCTTGATCGCATCCCATGCCGCTTTCGCCGTGCGCTTGCCGCGGAGTGTGGGGAGCATCTCCGGCGGGACGGAGCGGAGGATGGCCGCCAGGGCGAGGCGATCGTCGCGGTACTCGACCTCCTCGTCGGGGTACGGCTCGATGGCGTACCAGATCCCGGCCGCCTCCAAGTTCACCTGCATCAACATCACCCAGTCGTCGTAGTTGGAGCGGGTGAGCGTCGGGTATTGGACCGTCGTGTTGGCCTCCTTGATCGTGCGCCTGACGATGATCTGCTGCCCGGTGCGTCCACGGCTGGGCCCTGGCGAGAATCGACAGGCGACGACGGCGCGGTGGCGTGATCGAATGGCCGCCGCCCGGCTCGGAGTGCCGCGACATCATGTCTCCCCTTGATCTTCGGCTCTGATGCCAATTGTTCCGGCTCACGCCGGTGTCGGAGCTCTCGCCGGAGTCGAGGAAGACGACCCCTGCGAACAGAACACACACGCAACGCGAACACACTGGACAGAGATTGGTGCGACCAAAGAACCTTAGTGCGTTTTCTGTTTACTTCGCTATATATAGAAATCAAAGACATGCAGGCCGTTGAGGCCACGACGCGCGCGCCGCGCGCCACGCTCCGCATGAGCTGCGCCATCCCACAGCTCGAGCGTGCCGCGCGACTCGCTCTGGACCAACGAACTCCCCGCGTGCGTGCACACGTCGAGTCCCTGTACAGGACGCGCCCAAGATTCGGGCTCAACTGAAACAAACTGGAAATTGGAAAGGAGAAAAACAAACTATCCTATCCTGAACGTGCCGGTGTTTATTCAACAGCGACGCAGAGGGCCACCCAGATCGAGCGCTCCAGCACCCCAGGTCGAGAGCGTGACGCTCCGCACGAGTCCACGCTGCGCCTTCCCCGTGCACAGTGCACCCACCCGGCGTCACCCCGCCCACGCCACCCAAGACCCCACCACGGCTTCGACGCCAACCTCCTCCGTCTGGCCGCGCCGCGCGTTCCGGCAGCCGCTCGACCGCGCCGCTCCGTTGGTCACCCGCATTAAGGCGCATCGAGGCGCTCCAGTGGCCGCACACCGAGCTGGCGAGCTGCACCGCGCGTCCGCGCCACTCCGGCGGCCGCCTCCTGATCCGCACCGTACCGTTCCGTCCGGCCACCTGTGCCGCGCTGGTCCGTCCGCCCTGGCGACAGCCCGAGGCGGACCAAGCTGGTCCGACAAGCTGCGCCGGCTGCACCGCCCGCTCACAAAGAGCCGACGCGCTGCGCAGCTCCGCCGCTGTACGGTCCACAACGCCACGCACGCATCGCTGCCGGCCGCACGCGCCTGCGAGCGCCGACCGCCGAGTCACTCCGCAGCTCGGCCGCAGTGCCACCCTCCACCACTCCGCCAGCACCATCCACTCTACTCCATCGTCCCAGGTCGCTTCACCCCGCTCCTTCCTCTCCCGGCCGCACGCGCCAAGCAACACAGCCCACAGCTCTGGACGAGAGGCCGAGAGTGTTGGAATGAAAACGAGAGAGATTTTTTCCTTGAAGCTGACCCGGTCTAATAGCGGATGAGGCCGACCTTATCCCCATCCGTGGGTCCCACCGTTAGGAGAGGTTCAACCGGAACGCTCTGGCCTCTGGTGCTTTTCGAGAGTACACGTAGTAAAAAAAATTACTCCATCCACCGGAATCCAGACCTCTTTCTCCTCCGCGTGAATCGTGCCACGTCACAACCGTGTAACCAGTTGTTTTTCAATTGATTGTTGTTCTGAAGGCTGAGCTCAGCTACGTAGCTACCCACGCGTCGACGATTTTCTTCCTAACAGTGGCAACGCATCACGAAGCATAAAAAATAGAGGAGGTAAGCCGGCGCCTTCCAGAGTCCAGACTTCCAACAAAATTTTTTGCCACAAAAACGGGCGCGCAAGGCGCGCCTACCCGCCTAGTATTATTTAAACAAGGAGCACCTAGTCCGATCACTGACATTCTCATTCCACGACGACTGCGGCAGGGATCATAATGAATGCCAAGAATTGCCCGCGGGTTCTCGAATCGGTCACGCACATTCTCATTCCGCAGCGGCTGTGGCGAGGATCATAACGGTTGCCAAGAATTACCCTGCAGTTCTTTAATAAATAGTGTCTATAACAAGCTAATTAGTTTTTAAAATAAAATAAACTAATTAGCATGACTTCCTCTGTTCTTAAATTAAATATGCAGCTTGTTAACATTTTTTCATCACTTTGGCTATTTATCTTTCTATAAATATTTATGTAAATATAATAATCATTTGAATTTTAAAGCAATTTTGATGGTAAACGTAGTGGTTTCTCATTTTACTATATCTTATTCAAATTTTGAGAAAAAAAATTAACGGTGTCATAATTTAAGAACAGATTGTGTACATCAAACAAAACAATTGGTGGACTGAATCCATTTTTAGATTGAATCGATTGCTACGGCGGATTTGGTCTGTGGCTCCTTGGGAAAAAAAATGAGGGGGAAAGCAGGGAAACAAAAGAATAGGAAAAAAAATCAATTTCCCGGCTTCCCGTATCCTTCGTTTTGCCCAAGTTTTGGATACGCTGATTATCCGTCTTTCTCATCTACTCCGTATCTAAGAAATGAAAAAATGCGCATTTTGTGCGATAACTGCTAGCCCACCCTTCCTCTGCCCCATCCTCGGCGTCGCCGCGTGCTTCTGCGCCGGCGCCGGCAGCCATGCTCCCCGTCCAGAAACAACACCTTCCTCTCTCCTTCCGTCCCCGCACGACCGTCACGCTCCTCTCGTTGCGGCGCTACCAATGCCGTCTCCCCACGACACAATTCTCCACCACCGCCGCCACCTACTCGGCTAGCAGCGCCGCCCCCTTCGCCGTCGAGGAATACCTCGTATCCACCTGCCATCTCACCCCAGCGCAGGCGCTCAAGGCCTCCAAGGTGCTCTCGCACCTCAAGTCCCCCTCAAGGCCCGACGCCGTGCTCGCCTTCCTATCGGGCCTCGGCCTCTCCGACGCCGACATCGCCGCAGCCGTCGCCTACGACCCGAAACTCCTCTGCTCCGAGGTCGAGCGCACTTTGGCCCCGCGCCTCGCTGAGCTCCAGGACCTCGGCCTCTCCCCGTCCCAGATCGCCCGCCTCGTCCTCGTCGACCCCGCGCGCTTCCGCCGCCCCACCGTCGTCTCCAAGCTGCAGTACTACGTCCCCCTCTTCGGCTCCTTCGATAACCTGCTCGAGGCTGTCAGGAGCAACGGCTATCTCCTCAGCTCCGACCTCGAGCGGGTGGTGAAGCCCAACGTCGCGTACCTGATGGAGTGCGGGCTAGATGCTTGTGATATTGCCAAGCTGTCCGTCCCCGTGCCAAGGCTGATCACCACCAATCCTGAACGCGTCCGGGCGATGGTGGAGCGCGCCGAGGCTGTCGGCGTGCCCCGTTGCACAGGGATGTTCAGGCACGCGCTGCTCGCAGTCGCGTTCCTTAGCGAGGAAAAGATCGCTGCAAAGGTGGAGTTCCTGAAGAAGACATTCCGGTGGTCGGATGCTGAGGTGGGCATTGCAGTTTCCAAGTTACCGATAGTGCTGAAGCACTCCAAGGACAGGCTGCGCCGCATGTCGGAGTTCCTCATCACCCAGGTCGGGTTGGAACCAGAGTACATAGCTCACAGGCCTGCGCTACTTACATATAGCTTGGAGCGTCGCCTGATGCCTCGGTATTATGTTGTGAAGTTCCTTAAGGAAAATGGATTGTTGGAGCAGGACCGGAGCTACTATACTGCAGTCCAAGTGAGTGAGAATGTCTTCATGGAGAAATTCATATGCCCTTACAAGGAAGCTGCACCAAGCCTCGCCCAAGACTATGCTGCTGCTTGCAGAGGAGAAGTGTCCACTACCTTCAGATTTCAGAAACCCAACATTAGCTCAGCAAGTGTTTAACTGTGTAGTGGTTAGCAATGTTTTGACACTGAGCAGCGATCTGGTAACTTTGTTTTTGTTTCAGTATTCTGTCCTAACAGTAGAGTTTGCTACATGCGGGAACTAGTATTTGGTTCCTGAATCCTGATTGTAGACTCTTCCTTTGGTAATGAGGACAGCATGGCATAGTTATGACCATGACTAGATTTATCTTTGCTCTCTATTAATCAAGTTTTCTAAGACCTTCAGCATCTTTGCTGTTGTTCAATTTCACAAGAATTTTTGGCCATAATTTTAATTTTATATGCTTTCACCTTTGTTGACATAATTAGCATAAAACTTTACTCACAGTTTACAGACTGATGTTAAAGGGTAAAGACTGTCATGAAGCGAGGGGATAAATGTTGTTCTCTCTTTGCACTTGCACTGCAAATATTGTCATGAGATCATAACACACAGCGAGAGCATAATGGATTTGTCCCTTTGTACTTGCACTGCTACCTCTGATGCTAACCATGCAAAAGAATGTCATGAGACTCATTGATTCATGACACATGGTGAGGGCTTACATGAAGTTATCCCTTTGTACTTGCACTTGAAATTGGATGCCCGTGTAAACTAAATTTCTGATTAAACCAAGCACTCTGTATACCGTTTTGCTGTGTCCTGCTTTTATTGCAATTTCTGTCCAGAATGGCTGGACATCTATTTTCATTCCATCATGCTTGTTTTTCTTTCTTTTTTATTTCCATCATAGGCCAGTTACTATCAAAATTTGTGTTCAATGTTCACTTGTTTAGTATTTACACTGAACTATGTATACATGTATGTTCCTCGCAAGACTTTAAGAGCATATTTATTTTTCCTAACATTACAGTATGACTGAGTAAATTTCTGGAAAAGCTGTTGTCACAATTATGAATAAATTTCTAACAAGCAGTGCAAGCTGGCTGTCAGATAATTTTGACCTAATATGCTATGGACCGGTTATGCTTATTCCTAGTATTATTGCTGATTTAGATGGGGGAAATTGCTTTTTTCTTTTTGAACAGGAATTTCCAAAACTGTGATGACATTTGATTTGACAGAAGATAGCAGATCCACCGTGTGTGGGGCTTTGTCCATTTTCTTTTCTCGAATTTCAAATATATACTTCTTGGGTCTTGCATTTGGGAATTTGTTAGTGCATCTTTTTTTTAGCCAAGAATTTATTGGTGCATCTACAAAGCCTCATTCCTTTTCAGATGTGTACCTACTTGATCTCCCCAACTTGTACCTACACTGCCTTTCCTTTTCTGAAAAAAAGAAGGAAAAGAAAACCGACTATACAAAGCCTTGCTGGAGGAAGCCGACTACATTTTCCACGTGGCGATGCAAAGCGGCTGAGAGCTATCGTACTGCTCCTCCATGTGCTCCACCGAGCCTACAATTGCGTTGTGAAGATAAAATCTGCCAATGTTAATTCCAATTTGTTCCGGATATATTATGATTTGCTGCACAGCTTGGTAGATTGATCCAACGACGAATTATAGAAAACTGAAATATGGGTTTGCTGCTTGTACCCACCTATCAAGAATTCAAACTGTTACTTAGATTTAATAATGTAAGTGAAAATATTTTTATTAAATAAATGAGTAAAAAGCACGCGTTCGAAATTGTAGGCCGTTTGCTTTTTCTATATAAAAAGTATTTACTGTGTAGCATATGTCTATATGCATACAAAAAATCTACTGAATTATCTTTTTTTTTTACTTCTGATTTCATGCATTTCTAATAGTACACATACAAATAGAAAAAAAAAAACGAAATAAACTTACGCAGCAAAGCAATTTTTGTCCAAGAAAAGAGATAATCTCGGTTTTTTTTCTTGAAAACACCTTATCACCGTTGGTACAACTAGCAGCCATAATTTAGACCGCAAGAACAAACTCCAAAACACATTTTCATAACTGCCACATCAGAAGCTAAACGGGAAGATCGCACACAAAAGAACTAGACTGTTTGAGAAAACTTACCAAAGCCCATGGAGCACCTGCCAAAAAAAATATACAGATCCATATTTTGAGAGAACACAAATTTCTTTGGAAGCCACACTTAAAAGATTCAACAATTGAAGTCAGGGACCTTCCCGTCAATTTTCCCGAAATAACTCCATATGAATTCGGCAGTGCAACAACCAAACAAATCCTGTTTTATTTTGAACATATAAAGGGAACAGGAAACATTTTCTGTACAACCTCTTCTTTTCAATACACAGATTGTACATGTTTTGGACCACCTGCTAGACAGACCCAAGCCAAGAATTTGTAGAGTGAGCGACTTGCAAAGTTCTTGGACTTAACCGACTTCCAGAACACCTTATATCTTCCTCACTCCTCAACTTAACATGCCTTAAGTCCGACAACAAACCCTCCCAAGTGGAAGCTCCAGCCTACAGGTAAATCCTTGTCAATCCCTTGACTGAAAAAGACAGAAATGGCATCGGAGGTATTTATTTGCACATATGCACAAAGGAGAAAGGGGAACTAGATGATGTATAATCACTGCACCAAGTCCGGCTTATGAAATTGCAACAAATGGCCCAAGGATTTGTGGTAATTTTGGATCCTTGCTTTGATCACTGTTTACCGGTTTTCCTGCATGTCTTTTAGAGAATACTACATGTCCATTTCGTTGTCCCTATCCAAGTAAACCTATATTGCAGAGGCCAGTTTAGTGCATGGAACACATCCACTTTACCACAATAGATGTTTGATGCACAACGGTGTTAGAATTAGAGTACTAGAATATAATAATGTAACAACCTATCTCCTCGCTTGTAGGTTATCACAATAGATAACAATATTGCCATACTTCTGTACCTAGTGAAGCATCAAATTTTATATGCTAGCAAACAAGGCAAATACATGGATCTGTACTCAGAATGGAATAAAGCAATTTGCAATGAGTTCAAGGACAAAAGGAATCCGTATAGTTCAATACATTTTTGAATTCTTCACATTCCATATCCTTGAGAATCACAAGTTCTGGCAGATATTCATATCAAGTTATTCTCTCACACATATTTAATCTTGGTAGTAGACTGGTAATGCAAGTGTGCTACAAGGACTCCATCTATGCCCTCATAGTGAGTCGTGAGAAGTCTTTAGCTTAGGCCAGCTCTTCTAGAGTCATGGTTTGTACCAACAAGGTGCAAGAACATGAAAGCATATGCAAATTAAGATGACGAGTTGAAGACTTACACAAACTTAAGTAGAATATCAGTGAAAGATATTGAAGATGCAACAATACATAAAAAAAAATAAAAGAGAATATAGAGCATATAAACTTTTTAGTTTTGCAAAAAACCATACAAGCATACAACTATTTCAGAGCACAATCTAGATGTTTAACGTTAAATATTTGAAGATATTTTTACTGACATAAATATATGATGAGAAAAAAAGATAGGCATGATGAAATAAAATGGAACATCCAAGCAACTCTAGACAGAACTTGCAATAAATGCAGATAAAACAATCCGGCATCAAGATAGTAGTACAAGTGCCATGCAAGAACCCCATGTCTGTAGTCATGAATCATGACATCCCTTTGTCTCTTTGGTGCCAGCCTCAAAATTTAGTGCCATAGTTTATAATCTACGTGAATAACATGAAAGCATATACAAACAACACTGATTAATACAACCCTGTGAAGCTGTTCATATATGCTGAAAGTTCAAGTCAACTTGATTAGATCAATGAAGCGATAGAATCTAGTCATGGTTACAAATAGAATCTAGTCATGGTCACAAACAAATGTGTGAGACCACACTATAAAATCAAAATGCCAGCTTCATTGGGCATTAGCAATACGCGAACCTAATGGTCACACTATAGTAGGCGAAGAAGATCACCAGCTTACTACTACTAGTAAGTACTAACTCACAAACTTTGCAGGCAATACACAATTAACGCTTGCCAATTCAGTTCTCAGTTCCTGAAATCTTAACGTAGATGGCACATCCCCTCTGCAAGCAGCAGCATAGTCTTCAGCAAGGTGTGGGACAGATTCCGCGTAAGGGTGTATGAACTTCTCCATGAATTTCTTCTCGGACACCTGGACCGCAGTATAGTAGCTCGAGTCATGCTTCAACAATCCGTTTGCCTTAAGGAATTTCAGAACATAGTACCGGGGCATTAGGCATCGCTCCAGACTACGCGCCAGCAGTATCGGTCTGCAAGCAATGTATGCTGGATCCAACCTGGCTTCAGAGATCAGGAACTTCAGCCTGTCTTTGGAGAACCACATTGCTGACGGCATCCTGGCCACGGCAGTACCCGCCTGAGCATCCGACCACTGGAATGCCTTTTTCAAGCACTCCAATTTTGCAGTGATAGAATCCTTGCTGTAGAGTGCAGCCAACTTCAACGCATTCCTGAACATTAGGGAACCACGTGGTACGCCAATGCACTCAGCACGCGCCACCAGCTCCCGGATGCTCCCCTGACTGCCGTAGAGCAGCCTTGGCGCAGAGATGCAGATCTTAGTAACATCGAGAGGACCTAGCCCGCACTCACGCATCTCCTCACGCAGGCACGAGACGTTGGGCTTTACCACCCTCTCCAGATCAGTAGTGAGGAGGTAGAGGCCTTTGTTGAGAGCGCGGAGGAAGTTGTCGAAGGAGCCGAAGAAGGGAACATAGTACTGGAGCTTCGAGATTGTGATGGGTCGGAGGGAGTACCGCGGATCCAGCCGAAGTAAGCGATCGATCTGGGAGGGCGAGAGGCCGAAATCACGGAGATCGGCGACGGGCGAGGGTCTTGTCGACCGCGCAGACGAGGAGTCCCGGGTAGCGGCCGACGGTGGCGGCGATGTCGGGGGGCGAGAGGCCGAGGCCGGAGAGGAAGGCGAGCACGGCGTCGGGCTTGGAAGGGGACTTGAGTTTGGAGAGCTCCTTGGCCTTGGACGCCTTCCGGGCCTTGTCCCGGGAGAGGTGGCAGGAGGCGACGAGGTAGTCCTCGACGGCGAACGGGGCGGGGTCAGCCGAGGCGGCGGATGCGGCGGCGGCGGCGAATCGAGTGGCCGAGAAGAGCCATTGGTGGTGGAATGGGATGCCGAGATGTTTCCGGAGGTGGAGCATCGCCGGAGCGGGGAGGCCGCCGCCGGCGGCTAGGGTGGGTTCGCGTATGTTTCTAGCGTGCCAGTTTATTTCTCCTCCCTGTATACACAACCTAATAAAAAAACTCAAATCTTTTTCGTAAACTAAACACCTTTATCGAGGGGGAAAGGAAGAACTTGGCGGCGCTACAGAAGGCATAAAAAACATTAAAGAATCTTACATAGAATATTAAATGTAAACAAAAAAATAACCCATTATTTAGATGAATTGTATTTCGAGACGAATCTAATGAGCCTACTTAACCTATGATTCGTAGCAATAATATTTACAGTAACGGTTCGCTAATTATTGATTAATTATCATCTAATTATCTGTCATTAGATTTGTCTGGCGATGAGCATGCTAGATCTATAATTAGTTTTATTAGTAGTATACGTTTACTATTTTTAAATGATAAATTTCGCTTGATGTGACACTTACCTACTTTCATCGAAACAAATTTCACCTCATCTAAACACGACCAAGATGATGCAGGGGTGGTGTTACTTCAGTAGAAGATGCTAATCTAGAAGAGGTTCCAGAAGGTCAAGTCAAGGAAACTGTGTAGCTAGGAGTACTACGTGATGTTTAGATGGATGGAAACTTTTTATGGAAGTGTCATATCAAAATAAAATGTACCGTTTAGGGCACCCGCAGTGTTAGCGGGGTTTGGAATGTCATTTCACTGTCGAGGCTTGATTTCACTTTGTGTTGCAACGTACAAGCATCGGTGCTGGAAAAATCATGGCCCCATCCCAAAATAAAAAAACGTGAGCTCGGTCCAACCACCCCTTCTACCGCTGCTTCCGTTCGCGCGAGAAGGCCAACAGTTATGTGCTTTGTTGCATTATTTTATTCCTTTGAAAGACTGAGCATCGGAGAATGAATTGGCGCCGGTGCCAGCAATTTTTTACCAAGCATCGCAGGCTGCAGTGTGAAAAGCGATGCCCCGAGAGGAGAGAGAGTATTGGGGCATCGCTTTTTACCAACACTGTGGCTGCTCTTAGTGTAGTAAACGTAGACTACTAATAAAAATCTAGCCAGGAAATCGCGAGACAAATCTAATGACGGGTAATTAGAGGTAATTAATCAATAATTAACGGATGGTTTCTGTAACATTTATGTTGCGAATCATGGATTAAATAGGCTCGTTAGGTTCGTCTCGCGACATACATTCCATTTATATAATGGATTAATTTTTTCGTCTACATTTAATACTCAATGCATGTAAAATTGTCTTGATGTGATATTTTTTGAAAAGTTAGGGGAACAAAACAGGCCTGCGATGATATTTTGTAACAGTTCGCTCCATTGAGTATTAAATGCAGACCAATGCAAAATAGCTCCGATGATATTTTGTAACAGTCCTCTATAGTCTAGGATGGGTGGTGTGCTGCAAACCCGCTTGGTCTAGATGTCGTTTAATTGTTGCTTTACTTTTCTAACAAGATCGTCTCGCACTGTGTAATTTCGTTGCCGTGGTAATGAAATTTGGTGATGACCCATTACTTTTCTTGATATATCAATTTTGCTATATATGTTAGTTACTTAGGCACATTGCAAATTCATGTGCTTACAAAAATCAAAATGAATTGTAATTTTAGACGGAGGGAATGCAAACTAATGGATTTAATTAGGAATAGTAGATAACCATTAGATTTTGGTGCTAGGCAATTCATTTTTTACGGGATTAAACAAATGTTTTGTCCCCGTCCACTCCCCTACTGTTCTTTCTTTCCCCTTCTTTTCCATTAGGGCTTGTTCGGTTGACATGTATTGGTTCTCGGCCAGAAACTGTAGATATAAGAAACTCATGATAGATACAATAAGAGACCGGGATTTATTACGAGCCGGGAATCAATTTACTTATGACAAGTAGAACAAACAGTCGGATTGGTTCCCCATCTGTTAACTAGTGGATTAATCCCCGGTTTCTTGTTGTATCTATCATGGGAAATTGATTCCTGGCTCGTAATAAATCCCGGTCTTTGTTATATCTACCATTCCTGGCCGGAAACCAATACCTGTCAACCGAACAAGCCCTTAAGGGCGCACACCTGAATTTCATTACCACGGCAACCAAATTACATGGGTGCAAGTTCCTTATTAGTTTTCATGAATTTTTTTTTTCATGGGTGCAATTAACTTGCAATACTTTCTACGTAGGCCCATTGTTCCTCATGCAAGAACACCTGTGAGGTCTTTTTGGTGGAGGGATGTTCTATCACTTTTCAACACTTACAAAGATTTGGCTATTTGTACTGTGAAGAAGGGAAACACAGTTATGTTCTGGGAGAATGATTGGAGCTTGGGCTGCCTTAAAACAAGATTTCCCCAGTTGTTCTCTTTTGCTAAGAATGCCAAGGTGTCCCTACAGAAGTACACTGGAATGACTGCACCATCAGTTCTTCACTCCACTCTCTGAAATTGCTTTGGCTCAGTTACAAGAACTTGATTTGCTCTTAGCAGCATTGAACCTGAATCCTTGAGCTGATGACACTTGGGTTTGTAAATGGGGATCAGGTTCCTTCACTTGCCGACATGCTTATAAAGCCATCATGGGGACATTGCCAATGCCCACCACTTTTCAAGTGGGCTTTGGAAATCGAGTTGTCGGCCTAGGCTGAAATTTTTCTTCTGGTTGCTATTAAGAGATAGGCTCAACACAAGGAATATTATGAGAAGAAAAACAATGGTTTTACAGAGCTACAATTATGTCCTTTGCGGTGGAGCTGTTGAGGAGTCTTTGATGCATCTTTTCTTCCTCTGCCCTTTCAGCCTTTCCTGTTGGACATACCTTGGGATTTTTTGGAACACCGGACTTGATCCTGTTTCAATGGTCATTGATGCCAGACATGCTTTTGGGTTAAAGTGTTTCAGAGAAGTGATGATCACAGCATGCTGGAGCATTTGGTGTCACAGAAACTCAATCATCTTTGACCATGCGAGTACATCTCTGATAGATGAAAAGTTCACTTTAGGAAGGAAATTGAAAAGGCTTCGCTTAGAGCTAAGCCCTCCCTAAAGATTTCTCTCGATTCTTGGATTTGTAATATGTAACCTTCGAGTTGTTTTGTTAGATAGGGTCTAAAAATTGGGTCTTGGACCTTGTGCGTGTACATATCCCTTTTTATATCAATGAAAAAAGAGTCAGTGGGGACCTTCCCGCTGTTTCATAAAAAAAAAGTACTATAAATTGCTCGATACTTGGAATAAGCATGCATTGCCTAGCACCAAAGTCCATGGATAAACATCATCATCCTGTCACCATTCTTTTACACTATGAGCGATTCTTACGGCACGCTGAGCCGAAGTTCAAGGCCCACATGAGAAGGCCGGCGATGCCGGCCGCTGCTCCAAATCCTGACCGAATGTCTGCAATCAACTCACGCAGATCTCTCACGGTGCTAGCCAGCAACGGCGGCTCCTCTGCCACGTTCTTCTGATTAGACATCCTTCGGGCGGTTCCTTCGTAAAATCAGGAAAACAAATCAGGATAAATTTGCTTGGATCATCTCATAAGTTAGTGCCATCAAACCGGAGATCACCTGGCACCGGCAAGGCAGAGGGTGTGGGCTGGCGAAGTTTAGCATCGGCTGTATGAATGATGCTCAAGGAACTTTTTACACCCTTTGTCAGTTCTTGACTAATCTAGAAAATGATGGCATCAGTGGTTATGTTCACAAACAAGCGCAAGGAGAAATGGGCAAGTGTTGCTGAATCGCTACAACATGTTGCTAAATTCATGAAAATGCACCAATAAGGAAAGACTTTTATATTGTTCATTGTTCTTCCCACGTAGACTCTTGAGAATATATGCCAATTTGGTCGTCTCTATGTAAGCAAACGTATATTACAACTGTTGCTAAATATTGTGCACAATGACGTGTGATGCCCGGGCAAGGTGGACTACCGGAAGTATAGAGGATACTAGAACCTATCTCCTCCATTCTATTTCTAGGTAATCAAACTAGTCAAGAATATTGCTACATTTGCCTCAATAAATTGCTACATTACACCATGTGAATCATCAATTTGCATAGCCAACTTGAACAATTGCATATGTGGATGCAATCGAAAGATACTCTGGTAACCAAAAGGGAAGAAGAACAAGTGAGAAATATTACTACATTACCTTAGATCACTAAGATCTGCAGCCAAGTCACCAACCTCCCTTCCAACCAGTCTCAATGAAGCCATAGTTCAGGTAGTTTCTCTCTCAGTGAATGAAAGTGTTTCTCGAGAAACTCTGCCTCCCTCTTACATGCCTGAAAATGGTTAACATCTCATCAGTCATCAATAGTGGCCTTCCTCCCAAAACAAATCTGTAACGTGTAGGCAGCATACCAACATAGAGCGAATTGCCGAAAAGAATACGAAGCATGCAGAAACTGCAACCTACACAAGATAGCAACTGTGATATGGAAAAAGTAATCTTCTCAGATTATGCATGCATATGCAAACTAAGGGTGCACATACAAATGAAGAATACAGTCCAAGTTATGCATCAGCAAACTTGGCAAGATGTGGACCTGTATGAGAGTATTCAATCGGAATCTCATCAGACAAAAATGGATGATTTGATACAAAGCATAAACTACACTTCATGTTTGCAGTGAGTTTGAATATGATGCACAAGAAGCATGCACGTATTTCTGCACAAGTACGAATACAACAGACACTTTTCCACCAAGGGCGACGCCCGATTTCATCATCACGTAGAGCAACGAAAATATAGAGTTTCAAGCATATGCATTAGCTCACCATAGCACATCACCCTACCCAGAAATTCTGGGAGAAAACAGAAAAGTACAGAGGGCCTTCTTCAGGAAACCTGAACTAAGTGCCATTATTACAGATAGTACCAGACGACGAAAACCTGTCTAGGGAAACCAGCAAAAGACTACTATAACAGACACTATAAATACGATCCATCTGTGTCTGAAAGATTTCGAGTTTTCTGCAACTTCACCGTCTACATGTTATTAGAGTCGAATTTACAGAGCTGATAACTCCCAGATTCATGTCATGTGGATAACAAGTCTAGAAATTCACCATGATACTAACCGCGCCAAATTCAAACTCATATGAAGTAACATCCGGTCTACGTGCATTTGGCCAGTCGACTAATGTGCATTCGGTCAGTCGACTAATGTGCATTCGGTCTAGGGAAACTCATATGAAGTCTAGAAATTCAGCATGGTAACATCAGAGCACAGATTGGGTATAAACACTCGCCTCCGCAGGCATCTCACGCACAATTGACCCCACCTTCAAATTTCAATTCTCAGTGTCTGAACGGTGTTCATTCGGGTAGCCATCTAGTGGAATCAAATCTATATGCTCGCTGCTTGCTAGTTGCTAGTACTAACCCGGCGAGAAGCCGCAGCGAGCACTGGCTGGATTAGGAACGTGAGGTGAGACGGGGACAGGGGAAGGACATACCGCGGAAGCAGTGACGGCGAGAGCGACGAGGCCGCCGCCGCCGCCTGCGCACTGCGGGGAGGTGGAGTGGGCGGCGGCCACGGACGAGTGGTGGGAGCAAGCGAGGCCCGGGGGTGCGGCGGCTCTGGGCAAACCGCGCAAGAGGAGTTTCCGGGCGCGCGGCCGGAGGAGGCACGCGGAGGCACCGGTGGCCGGGAGCGTGAGGGTTGTGGAATGGCCGGGAAGCGGAGGCGACGACATGGGGAGCGCTGCGAGCTTGGGGTGTGGTGGAAGGGAAGCCGACTGGCTTGTCAGTCCCAGCGTTCCCCATTTCCCTTCCTCCTCCCTCCGCGCACATATGCTTGTAAATATAATCGGATGGTATTGGAGAGATTTTAAAATTTTTAATTTCAGATTTCTAAAGGAAAATTTCTTACCCATTGCTTTCTTACTCAGATTTCTAAAGGAAAATTTGAACCATTTACCATGAATTTCCTGCGAAATTCCTTATGAATTCAAGTCTCAACCAATGGGGTGGACTTGGTAACTGTGAAGAGCCTTTTTTTCAGCCTTGGAGCTTCTCTCATTGGCTTCATCCATCAGTTGCTCTATAGTCCACGTTTTTACATTTTAGATTTCAGTACAAAGAACGAAAAAATATTGTAGAACGCTATACTCTACTGGTACATCCGTACATGAGGTCAAAATTCTACAAGGCCTGCATCTTGCGGCTCTGAGAATCACTTGGCCATGGACAGTGGGCTCTTCAGTGACGAAGTTTCCAATCTTGAGTAGCGCCTGAAATGCAGCACGGTTTTGAATTAGGGCAAAATTATTAACTGTGACCACAATGTAAGTGTCAACTGAACATGAATGGTGGTATACCTCGATGGCGATATCGGTTGGTGTCAGCTTAGAAACATCACCATGGCCCTGCTTAGCTGCAATCTCTGCACAAATAAATGAAGTGTGATGCCATGTTAGTCAATGTTGTTTTATGCATGAAGGGGGCAAAAATTGACAGCGCAAGAACGGGGATAGTACCTTCAAGAGAAACTCTTGCATCGGCATTTGCATAAGCTTCGCCTCTTTGCTCCGCAAGCATGCTCAGTTTTGTGAAAGCCTGAAGCAAACTAAGTTCAGCTATTCGTGCAGACAATAGGGCAAAGTAGTAAAGATACAAGTAAATGGAAAGATAAGTGGATTTTCTATTGCAGCCTTCGCTAGCAACCTGAGTGCCTAACTAGCCTTACAGCTGTGACTTACGAAGTGGGTGATGGATGGGATCTAACTTATGCAAAAATTAAAACATAATAGTTTTAAGGATGAATATAATACCGCTGTGTATGGATCGTCAGATGGCTGGTCTAGAAGAGGACGAGAGGCAGTCCCTACTTGAGAAATACGCTTCGCAAGTGCATCCAAAGGCACATCCAACCAAACAGATAGACCTTTCTTCATGTAATTCCTGATTTTTTAAGGAAATTAGGCAGAAATATTATTTTTTCTGAGAGCAAACAGCAAGGTCAAATCAGAAACAGGAGAAACCAAAGTTATTCAAGTACCAGTTGATTGGCCTAATAACAGCACCCCCTCCAGTTGCAACAACTAATCGCCGCATTGAGGACAAATCCCTCAAGACGCTACTCTGCAACACAGGAAAGCAGAGAAACAAGAAAATGTTATTCCGTTTCATCATCATTACTGAAAAGACAATAGCAATTCAATGGATCACAAAAGAAAATAAAAATTGTCAAAAGAGCAAAGAAAATTCAGCAAACATTACCTCATTCTCTCTGAAAAACGCTTCACTATGAACCTTAAATATTTGAGCAACGGAAGGCATGCCAACTGCTTGTTCTACCAACTTATCACTGTCAAAGCATGAATAGCCCAGAACTTCAGCCAAGATCTTCCCCACCGTGCTCTTTCCAGAACCCATCATTCCTGCAGTAGGAACTCAGACTATCAATTTCTGAGGCAAAGACGACAGATCAATACTAGGTAAATGGACAGGTCCCAGAAGTTCAGAACTAACCAACTAGGTAAATGCACCGCCCATTCAAGTGGAACAGAACTTCTTCTGATTTTCTCTGCAGTTAAACGGGGATATATCAGAAACATGGCCAAAAGGCAAGGAAATTATGGTGGCACTGTCACATTTGATTTAATTCATATTACAACTTTAGCATACTATTTCTTTACCTTTAACAAGAGGGCCTCGTCCACTGAATCATGCAAGCTCTCACTGCCTACATAAGATGAGATAAAGAAAGCTAATTTGAGTATTTGACTGAATTACATATAAGATCTACTCATAGGTAGCTAGATTCAGATGTGACCGTAACATCTTCCAAGTAATCCACAGCAACAGATAGCTTAGTTGGTCTAAAATGCAAGAAAATATTTCCTACATGAAAAAAGTTGCCTTTTCCACTACAGCTTAACAGCACTCCCTTTTCCACGAAGTTCGTGTCTTCTTCATTACAATAACTCTACCATCCCAATCAGTATCGCAACTAGTACAAATCACATCAGTTCAGAGGCAAGAATAGTCTCCGGTTCATGCATTTGACCAAGTCAACCATCACCAACTACGAAGTTTCAAAGCTCCATCCAACCCACAACGTTTACTCTAACTAGACAACAACCCAGCCATTTCCCCCACCAAACGCGCCAAGTTTTATCCTCTAGAAGTCAGAACACGATCCACACGATCACACATAGCGCCAAGGAGAGACTCTGTTTTTTTTAACCGAATCAAATGCCAGAAGCATGCCCACCTCCTAAATCGCACTACAACCAACCCTGAACAGATCATGGTATCATCGACCCGATCCGATCCCCCAAATTCCCATCAACTCAGACGGGGAAAAAGTAAGAGAAAAACTCACCTCGCGATGCCCTGACGGAGCAGAGCGGTGTGACGGGCCTGGTCCCGCGAGCCCGCATAGCGACGGCTGCTGCTCCGGCAGTTGCTCCTCCAACCCGCAGGCTCCCCGCCTGAGCCTGCTTCTCCCATCCGGGGAACGCGCTCCGCCGCACAACGCCGGCCCCGGCGACACCGGCTCCAGGCGCGCGCGACGTCATCGCCATGCTCGCGCCCACCTCCATTCCAATAGGCTCCCGCGGCGCGGCGAGGTGGTACACGGCGGCTCGGGTGCGGGCAGCCTGCGACGCTGAAGGGAGGGGCGCGCGCGCGAGAGAGAGAGGACGATCGGACGGAGGGCGCGCGCACGGGTGGCGGGGGAGCGAACTGGTGGGGTGGGTGGCGCTCGAAAACAGCTGGGGCCGTGCTGCTTTAAATAGCGAGATCGGTGAAGGCGGCCAGCGAGGCCGCTGACGTGTCGCCCACTCACTTCGGGGTCGGAGACGGCTGTGCCCCTTCTGGACCGGGTTTTTTCTTTTTGATAGTAATAATGATTTTTTTATAAGGAGTTGATCGATCGGTTTGATCTTGACTCCTGAACATCCTTGTCAGAGCGTGGCATGTGACTGGATTTGTTTTTGTTTTTTTTACTCCCAAGTCCCGCATGAGAAATGAGATTCGTGGAAGGTGATGTTGAATTTCTGCATGGCGTCGTGCGCTGTTCCGGGTAACATCACACACACCTTTCACGTTTTGTGTTGTGTTTTGTTGTTTTCTTTTTGGTAACCACCGCTTTTGCGTGTTCAAAAGCCATGGCTTCACGAGTTTTTTTTTTAATTTTAGAATGTGTACCCGTTTAATTGTTCTATTATTTGCAAGAGAATTTAGATGCAAGCTAGTGGATGAAAATGATCGATAATGCACTTAGGTTAATTCCTGTGTGTTCCCAAAGTGTCAGTGTTTCATTTGCGTCGTGTGAGGATCTATTTGGTAGGTCCTCATGTATTTTGTTCTCTATGCGAGGTGGTATTTTAGGAGAGGTGATTATGTGTTTGAATGTAATTAACAATTCTCTAAGTAATTCTACACGAGAAATGAATTAGTTTTCTCTCTCAGCACCATAGTTCATTTCAGATAACCATTCCACAAAATCAGATTATTATCGGATTATGTGTGTGCCAGTCAAGGGGGGTTGGTGGGAGGGACGAAAGAGTAAGATCAAGTTCTCAAAAATAAAAACAAGAAGAAGAGTAGCTATATATTTGACTGTTTTTGGTGGATTAGGAGTGAGGGCTGGGCGCTGGCACACACATGGCCCATACATACTTATATTTTTTTTCTTTGTATGAATGATGCACGCGTCTCGGTATGTCACTCTATCCCGCACAGCGGTAAGTCCGGTACCAGTAGTACACTTAGGCTCTATTTAGTTCCCGTCAAAAACTTTACACATCAATGTTTAGACAAATGCATGATGTATTCAGTGGCGGAGCTAAGGGGGGGCTAGGGGGCTCGAGCCCTCCAAGCTGTCATGGAGCCCCCCATAGCCCCCTCTCTAATTTTCAGGAACAATCATTGAAGAATGGGAGGCTGTAGGTAGAAGATGACCCTCTAGAGGTAGAAGATGACCCTGTTCAGCCCCCCCTCTCTCTGTTTCCTGGCTTCGCCCCTGGATGTATTTAAGCCTAATTAGTCCATGATTAAACAATAAAATACTACAGTAAACATGTGTTAATGACATATTAATTAGTCTTAATAAAGACACAGTCCCTGACACCGTGCCACACACACGCTATGCACGCGTGAAGTACCCCATGTGGCACTGACTCAGCATGCATGGACGGAGGGTCCGCGCCTACGAATGCAGCCAACGAGCGTAGTAGGACCGCAAGGCACACGCGACACTATGACAGATAGGCACAGGGACGGAGGGTCCGGACCAACGATCAGCTTGACTCGCCGACACCTTCGATCTGCCGCAGAAACAACGCATCGAGTCGTGCCAGATTGCAGCACAACAGACCTGTCCGCGCCTACGAATGCTGCGACTGCGAGAGCGGCCTTTCCCGCACAAAACACGTGCAATGTGGAGCGTCGCATTGTCCCCTGCTGATGCCGGTCACAGGACGGGGTCAGGAAGCAGAATGGCTCCCAACTGCTACCGGGGCAGCTGCGTGCTTAGACAGCAGCAGCAAGCAAACGGCATCGGTCACGTACAGCGCACCACGGCAACTTTGACAAGCTAGAAGCTGCTGCTGCCGGAGACGCGAGGAAACCAGAGCGGAAATGCCAGCAACCGTGGCGAAATCTCAGAACCGGAGCTCCGTGGGCATGTACTATAACATTTCCATAAGCTGGGGGAAAATGTACCAAGGAAATGACGTACAAATACGCATTGCCTGCGTGACTTAAGATACCAGGTATTAGGCCCGTAACATATCAAAACTGTATGGAATTTGACGCAAATAGCTCTAGGACTACTTTTGGGGCTATTTACAGTTCGATCATGCCTCTCGGCTGGGAGCCCGTAACATTACCAGTATGGGGTATATTATGGAAACTTGGCATCTGATATGCCATTTTGCTACCAATACATGACAACAACACTGCTCTAATGACTCTGGGAACAAGGAGGGGCAAAGGGGGATGAGGAGCGAGCGGAGGCATACATCGAGCCACTACTGCTGGTTTCCTATGACTAAACTTGGGCTCACACGCTCCCCGTACAATGTGGGAGAACTTACTACAGGAGTATGTTAGTTGCCAAACCCGAATGGTGATTTGCTTCTACTGCCACCTTCCCCGTACTGCTCGTTCCATTTTCTTAGCTCGTTCATGCTTGTTGCGTCGAAAGCAACAGACGGGCTCACCTGCACAGGAAAAACAATCATATCTTGGGATGCATACACATCCTGGGAGAGATCTGCGCAAGTGAAGATACAGTATTTCACAATACCTTGGCCTTTGCTTGCACGAAGTCATCTAAATTCAGTGCCCTTAATGAAGTTTTCGTGCTACCGGTGTTTTCCTAAGAAAAGATGGGGAACAATGTGAGCAGACATGGAGCTTAAGGTCCATGTTTATGGTGATGAACAAGAATGCAAGTACTTATATCTGAAAGCAAGAACACACTACCTTGTTTTCTTGTTCTAGAAGTTCATGGACTGGCCTATATGCTGCAGCAATGCATAGATTCTGCAGAGAAGGCATAAAATGAGTGTATACACAGGAAAACAACAGCCAGTAGATATTTGTGATGCCAGAGAGAAGATCAGAAGAGTAAATGGAGGGCTTAAGCATAGTACCTTCAAATCACTCCCAGAGTAACCCTCAGTCACATTTGCAAGTTCATCGAAACCAAAATCTGGTTCCAGATTTTCTTTGGCAAGTAAAATTTTTAGAATTTTCATCCGATTCTTCGCATCCGGCAGGTCAACTAATATCCTATAAATTGATTGAACAATCATCATTTTACTTAGCCAATCAAGCTTGAATATTTTTTAAAAATGAACAAAAAATACATGCAGATCTTACCTCCTAGGTAAACGTCGTATTACGGCATCATCTAGATCAAAAGGGCGATTTGTTGCGCCAAGAATAAGAATTCTTTGGTTCTCTTTGGACCTTAGACCATCCCAAGCTGCCATAAATTCATTTCTCATCCTTCTCGTTGCCTCATGCTCAAAAGCACCACCTCTTGCACCAAGTAAGCTGTCGACCTGTCATTAAATCGTAACAGTATCGAATCATGAGGTAACAATGGAAATGTAACTAATTAAGAATGATGGAAACCCTCAGGATATCCTCTGCAATAATAACAATCATGTACTGCATTGAATTGAAGCAAACCTACCTCATCCACAAAAATTATAACAGGAGCCAGTCGACTAGCAAAGGAGAAAAGGGCCTTGGTGAGCTTCTCAGCGTCTCCAAACCACTGTTAACACAGACAGATGGGCAAAGTGAATAGAGGTGAGCAGCATCATTGTACACACGAGCTCTGTGATGAGAAGTCATGAAATTTCTATTTGCGGTATCTATTCCATATAGGGAGGCAAGTACAGCAGCAAAAGAAAAAGAAGCAGTGCAAGTATCCGTAAATTACCTAATAGCATAACATTACGCATGATTTTATAGGACTCTATGTGAAACAAAGAAAGGATACTTTCAGATAGCATAAAATTGATACATATTATGTTCAGTTGTCAGTTGCCACAAGAACGGGACTCATCAAACCATACAAAACAAAAGACTAGACATAAATAAAACTACCTTTGATGTGAGAGTAGAACCAGTTATGCTTATAAAATTTGCTCCAGCTTCTGTTGCAAGTGCCTTTGCCAAAAGTGTCTTTCCTGTTCCAGGAGGCCCAAAAAGCAATATACCTTTGCAGGGCTGAAGGTAGGTAAAAATGAAAAGAACATGGTGAGTTAACACAAAGTTGAAAGAAAAGGTGCAAAATCTCACACATCATAAAAGAGGAGTACATCTAAGACTGGGCTTATTTCCCATGAAGTCACCCATTACGTGTTGACATGCAAGTATGCAACTACTGTAGTAATAACTTGTTCCAATGATGAGAAGTCGAGTGAAGGCGCAAATACTATTCTAACATGAGTGGCGTAGACTGTAGAAAAAGATGCAGAAATACAAAAACAGTTAGTACTTAGGTTGTTTCTTCACTAGAACATTATTTTCCATGTTTAGCTGCAAACTGGCAAATATGTCATGAAGGCCTGTGCAGTAGGTTAAGTTAGGAATAAGTCAAAATTTAGGAATCTAAGATGGTTTATATAATCAAAATGGGAAGTGGCAACAACAAACACAGTTCACTACCAGAAATCCAAATTCATAAGGAAAATAGTACCCTTAACAGGTTCCCATGAGAAAAAAGCTCTGGCCTCCTCATTGGAAGAGTAACAAGTTCATCCAGTGTTTTCTTGACATCCTCAAGAGCACCAATATCATCAAACTTTACTCCAATTTCATTGGGAGGCACAACTGCTGAGGTGAAATTGCGCTCATACTCATCTTTCGCCAACATCTGCAATGAAGAAACCTTTTAATTTTGGGCAGTCCCAAAGTACAAATAATTTGCAGTTAGAAAAGGCATTGTCTTCCTGTAACGGGAAATCTCAAACTAAAAGTACCTTCACATTTTCATATGGCATCTTACTGAAAGCCTCCTGCTCCTTCAACCTCTCAATTGCTAGGTCCAGACTTGAAAAGGGGGAGAAAAAAAAGAGACAATAGCGTTAGTTAGTGCCCAGCCAAGACAAGTGGCCACTGCCATGACCACAGATACACTACCTTTCACGGGGAATGATCAGCCTGTCACCCTTTATGGAAGGATTAACTGATGATGATAAATAGTGATTCCTGGCCCATCCAACAACCACCTCTGCTCCTGAAATCAACAATACATATATAAACAGTAAGCACTGGTCCAGCTTCTGGCGACACCTTAGGATTGGGTTGAGGAGTTGCATTCGCTAGGAGGGAGAAATGGAAACTTTGATTTTATCATGTAAGGCCAATCATAAGGGGCTGCAACTACATAGTTGGGTCCATACTCAATAACTGACTGATCGTGTACTCGTCTGCTATAATTTTTTGCGGCAAGTTGTATTGTGGGAATTGCAGCACCATGGCAAGAGCATTGCACTTGGTTAAAAGAATGATTGGACCCATCAAATAAGAACGCATACCACCAGGATGGCAAACAAATAGTCTCCAACCAACTTCTGGTTGAAGTGATCCATTCCAAAGTATTCAGTGGTCAGCAGAATGTAAGTGATATCGTTCAGGCCAAAAGATATGACATGAATGTAAATATGGATACAGATACCATACATACTTTGTTTTGTCAAAGAAATACCCTCCGACTTGACATGCAATAGATCCTCACATGATAGCCCATGTTCTTCAAGCACCTATATTTATCAATCATGACATAAAGCTGGCGTTTCATTATAATATATGTAGGCCAAGAAATGAAATCAACAGAGAGGACTGAAATTAGTGATTAAAACTCAGAAGCAATTCCAATACCTTGTGCAGCTCTACAAGGTTATGCCTTGAAATGATTATTTTTTTGTCCTCCTCAATCTGGTTATTGAAAACTCTCAGTTGCTCATCATCCTGAATATTGAATAGACAAGTATTAGTGTAAACATGGCTGAAGAGCTATGGCATTATTCAAACTAGAAAAGCATGTGGTGATCAAGTTATTGATGTAAAATAAATAGGATATGCCATTATCAGATTTCAGCAGGTGAACAAAGTCAACGCGGTTTCATATATCAACACTTTGAAAATAAACAAGTGATAGGATGTCAACTTACCTTTGGAAGTGGAATGAAGAATCTATTTTTGAAATGCTTCATTATGTAACTGGGCCTTGAAGACTTCCGTCCTTTTAGTGCCCGCTTGAAGGATGGTGACTGCATCTATTATTGCAATCCACCATGCAAAATGAACTCTTATCACACAGTCTAAAAAAGAGAAGAGCTACTCATACCAGTTTAAAGTTTTTTTAAAAAAAACAGGCCCTAGAAGGTTGCACAGCAAAGCAGGGAAGTGACACGCCGTGTATCCTTCTTTGTTTTCTTTTTCACCTATTTTGCTTTTCTGGCAAAACTACAGTCCAGCAATTGCCAGGGAGGCCATCAAGAAACACACGTTGCTCTAGTGCTGCACTTGGCACTGCAGTGGCTTTTGATGGCCCTTCTGCTTTGCTCCTGACTAATACTCTATCCAGTCACAAAAAAAAAGGTGTAGCTTTGGACATTCACAGTCACCAACACACTACATTGACTAATAATTACCAGTATGAAGTATATGAAAATGTAGCAAAGCTACAATATTAATAAACTATATTTCAAAACCAATCTAGGATATCAATGGTCAAATTAAACATGTTGACCGAACACAACCCAAAATAACACTCTTTTGTAACTGGAGGGAGCATAAGTTGACTGGTAATCCCTTTTAATAGCCGTAGTGGTAATTTTTTCTAGAATAGGTAGATTTCTTTGTACTAACCACACCTCAAGGCAATGCAGTGCAACAATAAAAGTTGGATGAAGGAATCTTGCAGACCTGACTGGGCAGCCTTATGCACCTACAGAACTAGAAAGGCCAGCTAGCCGGTGTTAACTTGGAAAATTCATTTTCAGGCCAGACAGACCAAGGCCATGCTTGCTAGCAGGAATGCAATGATAAAAAGCCCAGCTTGTACGCCAAGGATAAGAATAAATAGGCATTGCTTTTGCATTTTTTTTCTCTCTCCAAAACAAGCATGCCAGTACGACAAGCATAATGCTGCCTAGTTTACATACAATCCTGCACTACACTGGTGAATTATACAATGGCAACTGGCTATCAAAAAAATATGCTGTTATGCTAATAATATGGCCGCCATGTCAAGCACCCATCACGAGTCACTATTGTTGCAACTATTAGGAGCAGAAACAATACATGGAAAAACAAAGTTAGTTAGGCACATTTTGCAAGGTAAATAAAATCTAGAGCTGAAGCAAATACATGAGTAACTGGAGGAATAAATATTTTCTGGACCAGTTGCACCAGGGAAAGATCAGAAAACAAGCATGTCTTCTTTAGCAGGTTAGTAAGAAAATTACCAGAGGAGACAGCATAGCCAGCTTATGGAACAGCTGTAGTCCTCTGTGTTTATGCAAAACCCACATAAGAACCAACAAAAAATATATCTATATAATTGAATACAAGCAGACATGGCTACCAGAGCTTTATTGGCTTACAGGATCTGTATCCTTAGGAGCTGCTGTTGGTGCCTTCTCTGTGTTCTGCCCACATATCAAAACTAGAGGTCCAGTAAGCTGGTCAAACATTTCCTCCACCTTTTCAACAAATTCTCTGTGTTTTGATTTTGGAACTGCTCTAGACAGCCACTGGGAACTGTCTGGAAAGTAAACGATGGCTGGTTGTAGAGACGGCAGTACCTATTTTTTAAAGATGGCATTATAGGCAAGTTTATTAAGCAAATCATAACAAGACAAAACACTTGTGAAGCTTGTCGATTGGACAACACACTGAGTGGTGAACCTATGCAAGCAGATGCATGTACACAGGAGAAAGGAATATGTCAAGATAATGCAAGTTATATACAAACAATTATTTCCAGACAAAATACCTCGCAAAGTGCTTCAATTGCAATATGCCAATCTTCCGCCTGAGTATCATGGTCATGCTCGATATCCTGAGCTAGAAGTACAAAAAGAAAACAATTCTAAATTGCAGACATGTCCAAACTTAATATAGCAATATGGATGTCTAAGACAAGAAGCATACCATCAACCCAGTAAACTGCTGGTTTAGCATTTTGCTCTTTGTTTGCTTCATCTTTGTCACCGTCAGCCACCTTCTCCTCACGAGGGTCAAATATAACAGCCACTTGATCACCATTGATCTCATAAACCTCTCCACGCTGTCCATTTGATAAAGTTCTGCAATTATAATAGATAAAAAAAAATGTTCAATTATAAAGGATTTGTGCTTACAAATGTTGAGAGATAACACTGCATCCCCATTGGCAAAGGCTCGAGCATGCATTATAAGGACATACAACCGCGAAACCAAATCATCCATAAAAAACAATGTTGGAAATAAGGCTATAGCACGTGTATATAAGATTCTGCAGCTATGTATCACATATAAAACTAAGCACTATAAAATACAAGCATTTCCAGAACAATCATGAGTCATGACATGTACAATTCACCCATTGTTTATTCAAGGTACAAACTCAACTTGAAAAGTGTAGCAAGCCATGTTAAAATGCATAAGTCCCTCAGCCCTCACAATCTGCCTAAGGACAGCAATATTGGTAACTAATGCCATGACAATGTGGAAAATAGGCTGAACAGTTTTAATCTTAGATATTTATCCTTGTTGCCATTTTTTTAATGAGAAAGCTGGAAAAATAAAATGAATTAACTTCTGATGACCACTTTAAAAATTGATGTATCAAGGCACATAAAGCCCTTAAAAGAAAGTCAAAATTATTTGCCCTATTTTCTATACAAATACAAGAAAGACTTATCCACCCACCTGCCACTAATAAATGTATAGGCATTCTTTGAGCCATCTTGAGTAGGTACATTCCCCAAAATGATCCTGTGATTTGACATATATGATATGCATCATAATTAGTGTAAAAATACTAGATCAGAATGACAGCCCGTAAGACCATAACCATGCTAAGAAAAAGAAAAAGGCTGGCTAGCTAATATGAAGTACAAACATGTGGTAACATGACCTCCTAACACTCGTCATTTTCACCAGGATCATTGAGCATGCACGCACAAATAACAGAGAACACAGACAGGCATGGCACATGTAGATACATAAGACCACAAATGCACAAATGTGTGCGCAATCTCACTCTACAAAACCAATTGGGGTGCACCCATGTTTCTGCCTGAGCCTTCTGCTTGTAGTGCATCCAAATGCATAAACAGACATCTCACATAAACACAGCCCACACATTGAAATGCCTGTCAGATGGAAATTTTTTATATCATACAAACTCGCATTATTACAGCATACTACATTTATTTCAAGTGCCATAGATCAGATTACTGAATCAATGTAATTAGCTACGTTTAGAAAGAAAATGGGGTAGCTGGTGAAATGAACATAATATGTGGGCTAGACAGATCCATAGAGCGGCAATGAAAAGGATTTCAAAACAAATGTGGCGCGCAAAACCAAAATGAGGATAACATAGCTTTCAACAAGTACCTAGTATCTGCTTCAACAACCACTGATGCTCCAACGTATTTCACCCTATCTCCTGAAAACAATAATGAGAAAAGGTTTAAGTTAGCTATGCCATTCAGTGGTCAGTAACTTTTGTTGTAAGTGCTGAAAGAGTCCATCCTGAATTCCATGTTGCACAAGAGCAAGTAGAATGCATGTACAATTAACAGTACAGCTGTACTTTGTAGCTAGCTCATAAATTAAGCTTCAACACAAAGAGTCGCTCCATGGTATAACAGCATTAATGCAATACAGTGAAGTGTTTTTATGGTAAAGTGGTGCTTGCCTGCTTCGGTTCACCTTTACAGGGCAACTGTAGTGTGACTGGGTATGTGCCTGATATAGGCCAACAGGAGATATCCAAAGCACAGATCATGGGCAACACATAAAAACAAAGGCCAACTTATTTTTGTGACATGACCATATTAGATCAAAGCACTACGGCAGACCCTAGCCTACCAAATGCACTGGTTCCAACAGGAAATAACTACTTGCAAAATATGGTCAAAAGGCATTAATGCAAAACTAGCACATAACAAAGCACATCATACCACAGATTGGGGCTAAACACTTCGTTGTTATACAGTTTAGAGCCAGCTTGGTAAAAACACTCGTACTGAGAGGGGAAAAAAAGTGAAGTCATGTTACCCTTTCGAAGAGACTTCTTCTCTTCTTCAGACGACTCAGCAGCGCCAGATGATTCTGCTGCTGAAGAACTTTCTTGTATACCAACAACTCTCTGCAAGCACAAGCAGTGAAGGCAGAAATTATAAGGCAGAAAGAAAACAAATCAAAAGATTCAAAGAATCAAGAAAAGGCAGCTCAACAAGGATTAGCACTTGTAGTAGAAAAAAAGAAAACAGCACCACATGGTTAAATAAGATTAAATGCTAGTTTTACAAGCATCTTGTTGGTTGTCTAGAGGTCTCTCACTCAGACATTACAAATAAATTGTTTAGATACATGGTGTAGGTAAAGGTAAAAGAAAACACTTTGTTTTCTAAATAGAATGAAAAGAACCAGATATATTGAGACAAGACATAGGGTAAGAATTGTCAGGCATCATTATTTTTGTTTTGCAGGTTGATAGAAATAGAAACCTTCGCAAATTCCTCAAGAGTGCATGGAACTAGCTTCTTTAGGTCTGCCACAGATTTAATAGAATCGTCATCGTCACTTTCACCAGATTCCTCATCAGCTTCGCCATCCACCTCTGATTCTGAACCTTTATCCTTTGCACGATTATCCTCTTCCTCACTCTCTGAACAATCTTCACCACAATCCTACAAGGTCAGACATTAGGTTACACCACTAATCGAGATCTTAAGATTTTAATATATCAGGCAGATTATATTACATATGGAGGTAGAACACTGCTGTCCAGAACCAATAATGGCACACGCATCTCATTGGCAAGCGCTCTCACAAATCTCTCCCGGTAAAGTTCTGTCCCTGCATTGTAGCAATAAAAAGAAAAATAAACATCCATATAGTCACACGGAAGCATATATTGATGAAAATATTAGCTCTATTCCTGATCAGTACCTGTCAAACTCTGGAGCAATATCCTCCCACTGGCGGACTGCAGCCCAGAACCATACTCCAGAGCAACAACCCTGCGCCGCAGGTGCGCTGCCACGCACTCGCTCAGCAGCTGCCTCACATTCTGACTGGCAGTTCAAAAGACGCAATACAACTGAGTTAACATCGTTCGAACACAAAACAGCAAACAGGTGGTGTGCATACCCGGTGTTTGCCATGCTTTTTTTTCAAAAAAAAAAAACGGTGTTTGCCAATTGCCAATGCTTACTCGACGTAGTACGGGAAGCTGTTCCATGAGACGCCGGTCTTGTCCCACGGCACAGCGCGGCGCAGGAACTCGTTGCGAAAGCGATCCCGCCTGGTGAGGAACGGCGACTCCCGCCGCTTGCAGCCGGTGAGGAACCGGTCGCCGCTGAGCCACTCCTGCTGGTCCCTCTCCCCGAGCCGCGCGTGCTCCTGCTCGCTGCTTCTGCTGCTACCGCTTCCACCGCCACTACCCCCGCCGCCGCAGCCATTCCCCACCGCCTCCGCCTCCGCCTCCGCGCTGCCCACGCCCTCCTTCGAGCTGTAGAACCGGCACAGCCGCCGCCTCTCGCCGCACGGCCGCGGCGGCGCGCCGAGCCCCCGCACCAGCGCGCCGCCACCCCCGCTGGAGACCGCGGCGGCCGCGGGGTTGGCGGCGGGCTCGCGCCAGAGATGCGGGCGCAGGAGGCAGCGCAGCCGCATCGCGCGATACATCGCGGGGCGAGGCGAGAGATCCGCGGCCGCGAGCGGGCTAGTAGGTTTCGGGTACGCGCATGCGGCGGCGGCTGGTGGTGGATTGAGAACTCTGAGCTGAGCCGTGACCGGCGGCGGCGCAATCGCAATGGCGGGGAGAAGTGTCGTCGTGATGCGTGAGCGTGATAGGCTGCGGCGGAGGCCGAGGGCACGCCGAATTCTGTGGCTCGCGTTGGAAGGTTGGTGGTTGGGCCGCAGTTGCGGACAGAATGGAAGATGTGGGCCGTGCATATTGGATCGCGGGCTGAGTTTGAACCCTGTTTAGAGTTTTCATTTTTGACATGTCCGACATGGTTAAATTGGTAGTGGTTGATGACCGTGGCCTGTGGGCAGCAGAAATGACAGTGATTGCGGTGTGTTGCGCAATTCATTATGTAAAGGTATCTGTTTTGCACATGGACCGATGAACTCAAATTTGTTTCACAGAGCAGCGTGTACACCAATATTACACGAGTTTCGTTTTTTAGAGTCAGTATACCAGGAACTCAAGCAATTTGAACCGCATTATTTTCTAGCTCTGTCACCGCCATTTAACACACTTCCCGTTCTCTTCCATGAATCAGAGGAAAATACCTTTCAAAAATACAACTGGTTATGAACAAATCTAACCTGTGGACATAAGAATTAAGATACATGTCCTCTTGGTACTGAGCTGTACCAGCTGTAAATGCAACAACTATGAATATTGATCTGAAATATTGAATACTTACAAAGCATGCTCATTTCTTTATGCTGTTTCTTTGATTTGATCCCTTCTTTCAGTACTTTGACCACCTAAATTCTGCATACTGTTCCTCATTGTTAAGCTCTTTTGGTGCCAAGTTCATATCTAAGAAACTTCAATCATCCAAACATTATCTGGATTTGCATAGGTGAACCCATCATACAATATGTTAGTACCAAAACATAGCAGAAATAGTTTTCCGATTGAAATACATGACAGTGATGCCTCTAGTACCAAGAAAACTCAGGTCCGTGATATTCATCATTTAACTAGTACTCCCTCCGTATCGAAATACTTGTCGCCGTTGATTTTTTTTTTTGAAAACTTTGACCATTCGTCTTATTCAAAAAATTATTGTAAGTATACGAAAAGATAAGTCAAACTCAAAATTCATTTGATGATAAAGTAGGTCATAAATAAAATGAATGATATTCGTATAATTTTTTGAATAAAACGAATGGTCCAACGTTGCGAAAAAAGTCAATGGCGACAAATATTTCGATACGGAGGTAGTACATGGACTCAATCCTCTTTCATCACAACATAAATGGAGCTATAACTACATTTACAAGAGCAAAAAACTTGTCTTATTGCATGCATAATTCTCTAGTTTTCTTTCCTCAAGGTTATCCCCCATAAAACAAACAATATAAAATGAACTCTTGTGCTAGCAGAACTTCCTAATTGCATTAGCCATCCAGTTAATATTGCATACTATTTCTTTATATAACTGTACACCTAAGGAACAGTCCTGCAAAAAAGATTCAGATTCCAGTAGGATAACAGTTGGTGGAAGCATCAAAATATAATGATAATTCCATTTTACACACTGAAATTTCATACCTACCACCAATACGTTTGACAAGAAAAATTGTCAGGCTGGGTGTGTTGCCTCCACCCCTCCCTTCCTCCGCTAATATATGTGAGCCCAAATGCAGCTTTGAAGAATTTTGCGGGTTATGACACTATCAAAGACAGATGCATTACCTAGCAGTACCAAGTAGATTGGTCCCATTCAGTACCATAGGCTTAAAAGACCAAGTCTTGCTTGAAGACTACTGACTATAAGATACTTTTTTCAGACCCAAATTTCAGACAATAGAACTGAAACGATGCAAATAGATACAAATAAAAATTTAATTCATGAGTGGAATTCTCATGGTAAGTTGGTAGTAGTAACCCATGATATGGTTGGGATTGGGAATCAATAATGTAAAGAATCTACGAATGTGGAAAACTTTGCTCAAGTCCTTTGATGGAAAAATCAGTAAAGCACTGTCTGCATACACCTTAGCGTTCTTCCTAGTTCCATACTTGAGTAATGGAGTAATTCTAGTTGCAAGCTATGGTCCACTTGGTCTCTTAGACGTAAGTATGAGCAATATGTAAAAGTGTTTCGTTGTCACAAACCTTGCAGGACTGTGAATATTCGAGCAACTTCAATTCCAAGCTTGCAGTGCGCAATTTTTTCCTTCTGCTTCCAAGATGTTCCTCAAATTGATAGGCATGCCCAAGAGCTTGTAGTGCAAATGTAAGTAAGCCCGATCATCTTCTGAGAACATGTTGATGTGGTGAAGGGTGAACCTCAGCAGTAATAATCAAGTTCGCAAGTTATCCATTTTTTTAACCATGCATTGGACTAGAAATGCAGTCACCTCACCTAACCAATATCCAGGAGCTCATGACTCATGAGTCTGCAAATGATCAGTGTGCCAGCATTTTACCAGTAATCCCTGCAGGAACACTGTCCATCTTCAAACCGGTGGAATCTAGCCCTGTCCCGGATGATTATTACTCGACCATAGGCTTTAGAGATAAGTTTCGCCACCACATGACAATCTCCACATATTCGGAGATTTTTTATCACTCGAATGGTCTCCCCAGGTGGTGTAGAAATTAACCCAAATGCAATGGCCAGCTTTTCGCTATGGTAGCTCAACGCGTACTGCTTCTCCTCCTCCCCAATGTCATGTAGCACATTGCTCGTTTCTGGCTCATATCCCAGTTCACTAATTCTTGACACAATGTCATCTAGTGCTCTGTATATCTCCCTCCACCTGAGGTGCTCTTTGTCACCATTAATAAACTTATGCATTACACCATCTATTTCTGTGTAGCTGAAGCCAGGAACTTTCCTTACATCATTGCTTCTCATGGTGTCACGAACTCGGCCAACATCCGCCCACCGGGCCTTGGATGCGTACACATTGGAGAGGAGCACGTAGTCACCATCAACATTAGAACCAAGCTCAGCAAGCTTTGTGGCAGCCAACTCTGCTAGCTCCACATTTCCATGCATCTTGGCCGCACCGAGCATTGTCTGCCAGAGGACAATATCTGCTGGAAATGGCATACGCATAATCATATCATGTGCCTCATCAAGGCGCCCTGCACGGCCAAGAAGGTCCACAACGGTGCCATAATGCTTCATATTGGGAGGAACCCGCATGGAATCGAAAACCCTGCGCCCTTCATCAACAAGCCCAGCATGGTTGCACCCACCCAACACAGCAAGGTAAGTTACTTCGTCTGGCTCAATCCATGTCGGCATTTCATCAAACAACTTCAGTGCATCTGCCCCGTGCCCATGAGTGGAAAGCGCCTGAATTGTAGCATTATATGACACAAGCGTCCGGTCTTCTAGCTTCATGGCATGGAACACCTCGAGAGCCCGGCTCAATGAGCCACACTTGGAGTACATGTCGATAAGCGCGTTGCAGACACGAACATTGTCCTCAGCGCCTATTTTACAAGCAAACTCGTGCACGCCCAACCCATCCTGTAATGCTCCAAGCTGTGCACATGCAGAAAGTGCAGCGACAATGGTCACATCATTTGGCTCCTCCCTTGGCAGCAACTCCGGGAAGCTCCCTGCCAACCTATGGAACAGCGCCAACGCGAGGTTCGGCTCTGTCCCCTGCGCTAACCCCGCAAGCAGCGCGTTCCATGTGGCCACATCCCGGACGGGCATTTCATCGAACACCTTCCGCGCGGACAGGAGGTCGCCGCACTTGGCGTAAGAGTCGAGCAGCGTGGTCATCAGGCGGACGTCGGCAGCCACGCCGAGGCGGACGAGGATCGCGTGGAGCTGGACCGTGGCGACCGCGTCGGAGCACCGGGCGGCGGCCTTGAGCGCGAAGGAGAGGGAGAGCGCGTCGAGGCGGGGCCGCGGCGGCCCGGGCGCGGGGAGGAGGCGGCCGGCGAGGAGGAGGAGAGAGCGCGCGGGCTGCGGGGACGCCGCGAGGCCCCGGAGCGCGGCGTTGAGGTCGTTGGTGGCGGGGGTCGGGAGCGAGCGGAGGAGGAGGAGCGCGTAGGGCAGCGCGGCGTCGTGCGGCGAGAGCGCGACGCGGTCGAGGAAGCGTGCGCGGAGGGGTGGGGAGGAGAGGAGATGGCCCGAGGTGAGGAGGTGCGCGTGGAACTGCTTGTACTGGGAGAGCGTGGCCAGCCGCCGGAGAAGGGACTCCAGCTGCTGCGCCGCCGCCGCCGCGGCCGTGGACGGCGGCGCTGGTGGCATTGGGCGGTCCTGGACCAGTCGATGGTCAAATGGACCTTTTTGGTCAAACTGCCTAGTACGCAGCCCATCTCCTGGTGCCAAGCTGGGCTTATACCACTCAAGCTTTTGAGGCCCATGTTCTTTAAAGCCTGCTTGCGTCTGAGGCCCATTTCCTTACAGGCAAAGGAGCCAGCAGGAGTGCAGGCGTGCATATCAATTTGAAAAGACCTGTCTTCCAGTAGACAACTAGTGGTGGTTTCTAATTGCTGGGATAGGTATAATTGGGTCATAAAGGATTAGACGATCCTTTGGTGACCTGGAGCGTCCACTTAAGAGGGTTTATTGTCTGACTTAAATGTTCAGATGTAGAGTGAGGGAGGGAGATGAGTCCAACAAGTACAGTCTCCAGATGTATGGTCGTATGGAAAAGAAGAGGGTGTACGAAAATGTTCCTGTTCCTTCATATGGTGCTGTGTTTGGAAAAGGCAAAATAGCCAAAGTAGCCCTTGAACTTTGCACAAGGGTCAGTTTCGTCCCCGAACTTTCAAAAGGGTCGATCTAGTCCCTCAACTATTCATTTTGGGTCAAAAACGTCCCTGTGCTTGTGTGGCAGGCATGAGATGAAGGTGAAATGTCATTTTTGCCCTTGGTACAAAGAGTTTTTTTTGTGCTTCTCATCTTCTTCCTCGTGGACTTTGGCAGCCGACCTCTCCGAGTTGTTGTTTGCCAGCCCCACGTCTGATGCCCCAGCAACTCCTCCGCTTCGCCTTAGGGATGAAACCTGCTTTGACGAAACCTTCGACCAGCCAGAGCAAGTAGTGAGCTACACGAGCGTTCTAGTCCGTGGATATGGAATTATGGAGCAAGTAGTGAGCTACACGAGCGTTCTAGTCCGGGGATATGGAATTATGAATTGATCATTTGAGACAACGTAGCTTTACTTTTGTAATTGGTTAGGCCGTGGATGTGGAATTATGGATTGGTCATTTGAGGCAATGCAGCTGTGCTTTTGTAATTAGTTCGCCTACACTAGCTCGCTCAGTTGCACTGTGTACACACGCGCCGGCCACAAGCTGGGCGCTGGCCGCTGGCCGCTGGGAGGCTAGAGCGCGTGCTCCGTGCTCGGCACCGCACTGATGCTGCACACCGGAGTAGACCAGCGTCCACGACGGAGAGCAGTGGGAGCTGGCCGAGCAGCAACTCGGAGGGGTCGGGCGCCGGCTTGCACGAGGAAGAGAAGATGAGGAGCACAAGAAACTCCCCAGGGGCGAAAATGACATTGTACCTTTGTCTCATACCTGCATGGACGTTTTTGATCCAAAAACGAGAGTTGAGGGATTAGATTGACCTTTTTGAAAGTTTAAGGACCAATCTGACCTCTTGTGTAAAGTTTAGGGACTACTTTGGCTATTTTGCCTTTGGAAAACTTTTGGATATTTTTTGGACGTGGGAACTGGGAAGGGTCCCCGACTTCAACTGATGAACCTATTGAAGTATTGCTTTGCTTCCAAAGAAATTTGTGTTCTCTCAAAATCAAAATATGGATCTATTAATTTTTTTCCCAGGTTCTCCATGGGCTTTGAGAAGGTATCTCAAGTAGTCTCATTCTTTTGTGTCATCTTTCTATTTAGCTTCTGATTTAGCAATTACCTAAATTTGTTCTGGACTTATGAGTTAGTTCTGGTGGCCTAAATTGTGTTGCTGGCAGTACCAGTGGCGATGCAGAAAATTCTTAAGGTGTAATCAAGAAAAAACCGAGATTCTCCCTCTCCCTCCATCCCTCTCCAAATGCATAAAGTCAGAAGCGAAAAAATTGAAGTTGGTTATGATGTGAGGCTGTGGCCGCTTACCCTTGCCTTGGAAAACATTGATGTAGGAATTAGAATTCAGTGTTGGCAAGAGTGGATGTTTAGTCTGAAAGAGTTGGTAGGGGTGAACCAGCGTAGACCAATGCGCGACAAATTTTGGTAGGGGTGAACCAGCGACAGCGTAGCCTACTTTCTACTCTCCCACTTACTTGGGACGATGTAGACCAATGCGCAAGCCACTAGTCTTGGCCAATGGCCATACCTCAAAGTCTCCATAATAACAGATTGGCAATTTGTTAAATGTTAACCGGTGCGGTTAAAATACATATACAGTATGTTTGATCTCTTTATAATCATACTCGGCCACACGTACTTAGTGTTGTTACTACTTGTTTTTTATCTTCACAATTTCTAGCTTCACCTTTTTTTTCACTAAGATCCTTCAGATTACATACAGTGCCTTCAGAGTTCAGAACACTGTAAAAAGACATAACTGGACAGAGTTTTACCGATGAAGAGAACAGGAATTTGTCTGTTATCGACTGATATTGACTTGCATTGCTTGGCCAGAATAAATAAAATGACTAATGGAGCAAAGGGTTGATGACTTGACCAGCGAACACCAGCACACCAGTGACATCCTCGATGAGGAAGAAGAGGAATGGGTGGTCAGCGACAAAATCAACAGGACGATCATCCGACACGCCAAAACCTCCTCTATCACTGCCACCGTGGCTGCAGCCGCCACGGTTCCCTCCTCGTCGACGTTGAGGAAGCATTGGTGGGCCACGGACGTCACAGCCATAGGTGGCGCCGGTGGACACAACATCTCGGCGAAGGACTCGCCGGAGAAGACGAACGGCAGGTCCAGCCCGAGTTCCTGCAGGAGCGCCGCCGCCTCAAACCCTGAGCGCCACCTCAAACTTTGGGAGGTAGATGTACATGGCGAACGCCGGCGAGCTGCCTCGCCGCCGCAGCGGTAGGGCATGCGCAGGACCTTGAAGCCTGGGTGGACGCCGTACGCCGATCCGCATGAGCTAGTGCTCGTAGCTCCCCGTCATGCATGAAGGGCACGCGGACGACGCCGGCGTGTTCCGGTTCCGGGCCATCCGGCGCGGCGGCGGCGCCGACGTGGAACACGCCGTCGACGGTGAGGTCCGGCGAGAAGGCGTGTTGCCAGCGGCCACTACCAACACAACACTATACTCAGGCAAGGCTAATTTACGGCGCGCGTCAGGTTTGCTGCGTACGCGCGACCAACATCAGCGCGTGGTCTCCCTCTCCTGCTGCCACGCGTCCCATCCCAGCTGTCGCGCACTACACGTCGTGACCCCAGACGGCAGCGCCCATCCGGTCCCACCTCGAGCTGCAGGCCTGCAGCGGGCGCGCAAACCCGCCGTGGCCGCACAAATAAAGTTTGCCAAAAGTTTTTTTTGAGAGAAATGAAAAACTTTGAAAGAATTTTTTGCCAAAAGTTTATCGACAAAAAAGTTCTACAAAATTTAAGAAAAAGTTTGGAAAAAACTTTTGAGAAAAATTAGTGAAGAAACATTTGAACAAAAGAAAAATAAAAAACAGAAGGGGGGAATCATCCGGGCTAGGTCCCCCGGCATGGCTGCTGCCGCTCCCCGGGCTGGACGGCGCGCTGCCGCCAGGGGCTGGCGCCGCTCATCCGAGCCAGGTCGCGCCTGCTCACATGGCTCGCCGTCGTCGCCGGAAATGGCGCTCCCTCCTCCGGATCTGGTTGCGTGTCAGCCGCGGGAGCTTGCGCAGCCACGCCCTCGCCAGGGCCAGCCGCCGGCAGGCCGCAGGAGCTCCACGCCACCACGGTCGAGCTGGGGCCGGCCGGTCGTGGGTGCTCCGCGACGCGGCACCCTCGCCGGGGCCGGTCGCCCAGGAGAGCTCTACGCCGCCGCCGGCGACCGAGGGAGCTCCGTGCCGCTGCAGCCTCGCCGGGGGCTGGTCACCTGCGGGAGCTCTGCGCCGCTCGCCCCTGGGGAATCTCTCCACTGCCTCCCCACCGCTGGCCGTTGCTGTCTTGCCTCCAATAAAAGAGAATGAAGGGATAAGGAGGCGGGGGGTGTGGACGGGGACGCGTGGGCCCGTGAAGGCCCGAGCATGTGCGGCGGTGTCGAGAGTTAGTTTTTCTCCTCACAGGTGCGTGTTATTTTAGGATTGCGCACTATACTGTATGAGAGCAAATTCTGTCAGAAAATTACATGCGATGGCATGTTTCGCGAAATTTTTTTCGCGTACGTTCCCTCACATGCATGTCATATTAATGTAGTCGAAAAAATAACCCATTATATTGATGGAGTGTACTTCGCGAGACGAATCTAATGAGCCTAGTTAGGTCGTGATTAGACAATAAATTGCTACAGTAAACATGTGCTAATGACGGATTAATTAGACTCATTAGGTTCGTCTTGCGATTTACTGACAGAATCTGTAATTAGTTTGTAATTAGTCTATATTTAATACTTCAAATGTGTGCCCGACATACTCGAAAAAAATTTCACGAAACATCAGGGCCGATGACACAAACGCCGATTGCTATTGCTGCAATGCTCAGAATCCGGAGGCAAAAGCATTATGTTACAATAGTTTGCAGGAGTGTTAGGCTGAGTGCCCTGTTTGTAATCCCAAGTGTCCACCGGTCTAGCAAACAATTGGTTGATTGCATGGTGATTGTTTTTCTACGATGCCCTAGCCGTATATTTATACCCTGAGGCTTACAAACCTACTCGATCACGACTCGGTGTACCGGTTACAAAATCTCTAAGAAAAGAAGTACAAACCCTACCTCGATACAACTCCAGCTCTTTTCCTTATTTGGCAGCGATCTTCTAGTCTTGTCCTGGAAGCTTTTGCGAACCGCTTCATGATTGATCCTGGCGCACAGTCATCTGATCGGCTTCATGATGTCCATCGGCTCTACCTGGCCCATAGCCACCATCAGCTTATTAGCTCTGATCAAAATCCGGTGTTAACCGTTATTTCACGAGGATGTGGTAATTTGTCAAAAATAGAAGAAGAAAAAAAACTAAATAAGCCAAAAAAAATTCTCAGCGCGCCTGTACAGTTCGCCTTTCTTGTCTGTCCATCCCAGATTCAATAGTTTCGATTGCTACCTCATTGTCACGCCCAGTTCTAAGGACAAAACCAAGTAGTTAATCATATATGCACCAGGATCACGTTCACGCACATATGACGATATCATCAGTGAGTAACACAAAAACAGTGCATGTAGTAGTAGGAGTAGGAGAGTCAGTGTCAGTCTTCCATGCATTTTATGTAGTTATCAGAAAATTGTCATGAAAAACATACTCACCATGGCTGTTGAGCATTATCGCTGCCATGTGCATAGGTGGCCTACTAGGACTACTGGACAAGAAACCTTGCGACCAAAAATTCATGGATGCATGTAGTTCAAGAGAGGGACAGAGATATCTGACGTGTGGAGCGGTGAGAGCTTTAGTCACCAGTAGCGTTTTGGAGTACTCCAAAAACGTCGAGCTGAGCTTTGGGGCCTCATCACCCCGCCTAGATTAGCCGTCAGGCCGTCACGCTTGAGTTCGCCCGCGCCCGTCACGCCTGAGTGCATTGCGACCCGGCCGGTGAGAGCTTCGTCGTGTGGTCGTGTGTGACGAGTGAGTTCGTCCGCGCGCTCAGCTTGCGCATCTTCGTGACGAGGTGCGGCGAACTTGTTGTACATGTATGATGTGCAGTTTGTGTATGGCCGTGTTTAGATGCCCTCCGAAAAAAATTTCGGAGGCATTAAATACAAAGAATCTTGTATGAATGAAGTATTAAATGAAGTTTATTTGTAAAACCTTTTCGCAGATGGGTGCAACTTTGCGCGACGAATCTAATGAGCATAATTAATCTATGATTTGGTACAGTAACTCTACAGTAACCATTCTCTAATCGTGTGGTCAAAGACCTCATTAGGTTCGTCTCGAGAATTTACCTAGGGTTGTGGAGATAGCTTTGTAAACTGCATTTAATTAATACCCCTAATTATTGGTCAAAGGTGTATTTATTACCCTCAAAAACTTTTTACAACCTATCTAAACACGGCCCATGGCATGGCGGTTCATTGCACTGGGATCAGTCATCAGTGGCGGAGGCAGCAGCAGCTAGACGTAGGGAGACTGACTTATTCCTCTCCATCTCCACCATTCTTCCTATATTTTTCTTTTTTTAATTTCTCTCTTCTCCTCACCTTCCTCCCTTGCTTTCAATGGAGATGATGGGCAGCAGTAGGGGGCTAGAGCCCCTGCTCCCTCTGTCGGTGTTCTACCGTCGATCCTACCGAGGGGTATCCCGAGGTAGTAGAGTTTCAGGTGGGTTTCGCCGATGTCGGTGATATTATCTCCGGCAGTCTTCCACGGGGTAGCCCACGGAAGTGATTTGTAATGTAGGGAAGATCGCAAAGATCGGAAGCAAGATGGTTAGGATGGACAGACACAAGGGTTTATACAGGTTCGGGCCGTCGACTCGACGTAATACCCTACGTCCTGTTTTGGGGTGTTGTATTGCGTAAATTGTGAGTTGAGATGTGTTCGGCTGTGGTGTAGTTGTTTTGGAGGGGTCCCTGCCCGCCTTATATATCGGGGGGCAGGGTTACAAGTCGGTTTGTATCCGATCCTATCTCTAAGAATCCTTTCCTTCTTTACAATAATTCCTACTCCAACTAGGACTTCTCTTTCCAGATCCTTCCTCCGTGCGCCGACTTGTCCCGCACGTCTTCAGGTCCAGAACGATGGGCTGGGCCGCCCCCTCTTGGTGGGCTGCCAGCTTGCTCGTGAGGTACCCGGGTACTATATCCCCCACAGTAGCCCCCGAGCACTTCTTGGCCGATCGTTGGCTGTATTGATCCGCCTTTTCATGCATAATCCGAATGCTCCAAGTTGTCTAAGATCTCATCCGAGTGGTTTCGAAGAAGATCCGAGTGGTTTCAAAGAAGATCCGAGTGGTTTCAAAGAAGATCCGAGTGGTTCTCAGACGTTCCTGAAAACAATTCTTCAATTACAGTCAAAATGAGGGGAAGGAGTGCTCTTCTTTCACGACGCGACAGCGAAGTGAATACACTTAGCCCCCGGGCTTTGGGCAATTTTAGTATGAAATTGGCCAAAGGTCTTCAATTTTTACACATCTGTATCTTGATCTTCAATGGTGTGCACCTCCAGGTGCACCCATTGGGTGTAGCCCCCGAGCCTTGAGTAGAATAGAATATTCTGGTCGAGGGTCAAAAATAAATATTATGAATCTCTTTTGAACTTGATCCATCAATGGTGTGCACCTCCAGGTGCACCCATTGGGTGTAGCCCCCGAGTCTTGTTACGACTCAGCATGATCGTGTCAAGACTCTGAAAGCCATGAATTCCGACTGA